>CATNEN010000039.1:13045625-13658750 GCA_950097015.1 Macrostomum hystrix
GGCGGTGTGAGTAGGCTGAGCTGTGGCGGTGTGAGTAGGCTGAGCTGTGGCGGTGTGAGTAGGCTGAGCTGTGGCGGTGTGAGTAGGCTGAGCTGTGGCGGTGTGAGTAGGCTGAGCTGTGGCGGTGTGTGTAGGCTGAGCTGTGGCGGTGTGAGTAGGCTGAGCTGTGGCGGTGTGAGTAGGCTGAGCTGTGGCGGTGTGAGTAGGCTGAGCTGTGGTGTGTGAGTAGGCTGAGCTGTGGCGGTGTGAGTAGGCTGAGCTGCGGAGGTGTGAGTAGGCTGAGCTGTGGCGCTATTATAGTTCAGTCGTTTACTAGTGAGAAAAACATCAGGCCTCTATGGGCCGTGTGTATTTCGATCTTTACGTTGGCACACATGATCACTACACTTAATATGATTACCCTTGATAGGATAATTAATTGTATGAGTTTCAAGGAGGAAAAATGGGCTTAAAACCTACCTTGACATTTCCACAAGATGTGCTTGATGTACTTTAGATACTTCAACATTGTTTGCATGGTCTTTCATAGTTGTGGCCAAAATCCTTGCAGAATGCGACTGCAGCTTTCTTGCTTTCACAGAAGACAATTGTTGCTGCTTTAGCTGAAGCTCTAAGCATAGCAGGTCTGCCTCTAGTTGTAGCTTGATGTCTCGAGCTGGTATATGTTTAAAGAAAGTTAATTTAATTTTGAAGTGTTTTTAATACTTGTTATCTAATCCTTAAAATCATACTATTCAGACTTGAACTTTTTTAAATAAAACCCATGTTAATATATTTTTAATAAAAAAGTATATTAAACTTACCTGAATTTAGGTACTCCTGCAAAGAAAGGTTTGTGTGAAAAAATATTTATATTATTGAATTAAATTGAAACAAATATCAGAATATTTTTTTCTTGTTTTACATAAATTTGATAATTGCACTAAACAACATTACAATTTTACTTATAAGAAATTGAGTGTTGCCTAGCTACATGCTAATTGTCAATGTTGGCTATATATTGTCACACAAAAATGGGTTCTGCTCTCATTTACAACACTGCATCTGAAAGTTTAACATATACATTATATTTACCTTGACAGAATCTTATAAAACTTTATACTAATAACCTTAGTCAGGCCAATCCATTGAAATAGTTTAGATTATGCTATTTTTTTAAAACAATTTTAAAGCTAACAACTGATACGCTTGTATTACTTATTACATTATAAAATAATTAAACAAATTTAATAAAAAAATACACATCTTCTGAGAAAAAGGCAATTAAATTTTTAACTCACTTTTAGAACAAGACTTTTAAACCTAAAAACCTTATGGCATTAAACATTTTAACACACCGTTTTGCTATAGCATATCCAAAGACAAAAGACACAATAAGTATTTCAACAGATTAAAATGGCCCCATTAATAAAGCTAATAAGGGAGTGAAACATACTGATCTAATCCAGTTGTCGCTGTGCATATATCAAACGAAAACTAGATTGTAGATTAATAAAATAAAACTGTGACGACAGTAAACACCAAAGTTACCAACAAGAAACAAGCATTAACTTACAATACTTTCTAGCTCCTCCAGAGAAATTTGACGATTAGGCGCATTTGGAACTCCGACGCCTTGATTCGTTCTGCTGACTTCTAAGCATCTTATTTTTACTAGTGCATTCACTTGTTCCAGTATTTCGTTAAAGTAGGATTGTATTTCTTCTTCCTTTGACATAACTTTTTAATGTTTAGTTATGTAAAGATATCACAAACAAAACACAATAAAGATCCACGTCTTCAGGTCTGCTTAGTTTATGTCGCGGCGTAGCTTTTAAACTTCAAACTTGAATTTAAACTGAAAAACGTTTAAATGTTTTCTAATCCCCACACTTAAAGTTCACAATCAGGCCTGAGCACGCCACCTTAGAAATTTAAATCTATGAATTCGCAGTTTACAACGACATTATTTTTCTTTTCTTTTCCAATTATTTTTATCCGATTCTTTAAATAAACTGCGAATGCATTTATCTATCCCCTTAAAGCAATAAATAAAAAGCTTGTATGACATCTTTGTTTTACTACGCATGCAAAATCGAGGGACACATTAAATTTAAAATTTTTTTATAGTACACATTCAAGATGATTTATCTGCACTGAACAAACCAATTAACACACTACTGCATATTTTAAAGAAATAAAATAAAAGCAGTTAAAATAATTGGTTTCGTATTATAACCGGCAACTCTTGATTTTTTTGTATAACTTTTTGTTCTAATTTTGAAAATGTTTTAGTTTTTATTTTTTCACAAACCATGATCGTATTTTCATCAGACGCTACTGATAAATTGTTGGACAAGAATACTAGGATTGTCAGGAAATTGGCTACTATGTTTAGACGAATTTAAAAGAGGCTTTACATTAAGTTGAGAAGAAGCAGCGCAATTATTTGCTTCCAAATCAGATAGTGAATCGCAAGCTGATGTAGGCATAGTAACATTCGCCCGTGTGAAACTTGACATAAGGCCTCGTAACTGAACAAGTGCTTCATTTCTTCGAGCCATTCCTTGACATCTGAAAACTCCAATAAGCACTTTCTTGTATTCATCATTCATGAACAAGTAGAAGAATGGATTCAAAAATGCATTCATGTAGCACATTATCCAAGAAAGAATATAAATGGAATCTGTCTTTAGTATGTCAGTCTTCTTCATCATTATCATGTTATCAAGTATATGCCAGGGTAGATTAGCCAGCAGGAATGAGACCAGCACGCATGTAACAATCCGGAATGACTTGCTCAGTCGGCCAGCAACAGTCTGCCGTCGAATAGCGGTGCCACTGCGGTGCAGTCGAAGGCCCGTAGAGCTGCTGTCGGACTCATTTGATTGGCTTGTTTGGCCGCAGCTAATCTTCGCCTGCAGGACCGGCTTAGGGCTGAGAAAACCGCTGCCCTGGGACGGCTGAGCTGCTTTCGGCTGATTCTGAACGTGCCTCTGAAATGAGAATTTTCGTCAAGTTTTCAGCGCCAAACATTAGCGCTGCAATTCAATTGCGAATCAATCAATTTACAGCTCGCTATTTTAAAGTGTTATTTTTCGTTTTGCTTGCACTGGAAAAGTAGAAAAAACAAAATCAGCTAATCAATTTCTGATGAAACTAAAGGCGTGCTGCGCGAAGACTAAAATAGAGAAAAACTAAATATCGAATCAGAGGCCCTGTATCACTTAGTAGGTCAATAAAGCCTTTCAATATTCCACAACCTATTTTAGATGTTAGTTTCACTTCAAATATGCCCATTATATTATACTTGTTCATATATATCTCAAAGATTTAGGCTGCCTTGCGTGCATGCCTATTCAGTGATGCGCGAAGACTAAATAGAGAAAAACTAAATATCGAATCAACGACCGGACCTCTATAGATTCGATAATAGATTCAACAGAAAAGAATATGCTTGTAATGAAATGACATATGCTCGAATATTTATGCTTTAAGCTCCTGCTTCGACTTCGCTTTTGAATATTCGCAACTAATTCGATTCTATTTAGATCCTGCTGCGATTCTAGCTACGGATCCTTTTAAGATTCTAGCTACGGATCCTGCTGCGATTCTAGCTACGGATCCTGCTAAGATTCCAGCTACGGATCCTGCTGCGATTCTAGCTACGGATCCTGCTAAGATTCCAGCTACGGATCCTGCTGCGATTCTAGCTACGGATCTTGGTAAGGTTCCAGCTACGGATCTTGGCAAGGTTCCAGCTACGGATCTTGGTAAGGTTCCAGCTACGGATCTTGGTAAGGTTCCAGCTACGGATCTTGGTAAGGTTCCAGCTACGGATCTTGGTAAGGTTCCAGCTACGGATCTTGGTAAGGTTCCAGCTACGGATCTTGGTAAGGTTCCAGCTACGGATCTTGGTAAGGTTTCAGCTACGGATCTTGGTAAGATTCTAGCTTCGGATCTTGCTGCGATTCTAGCTCTAATGGCGCTTATTGTTTAGTACTATAGTTATAGTACTTTTAGTTTTAAAGTATAGATAGCCCAGCTGGGAGATCCAACAACAGTTCGTATATAGCGAACCCTTATATAAGGAAGCTAAATTATAGAGAACATTCGATTCCCAAAACTGTCAAGGTTAATTCGGAGCCCCGGCATAGCGAGCTGCCAGTTCGAATTCCATTTCAAAGGCCAGATTAGGCTTCCGCGCCAAATTGACGATAAGTTTGCTGTCAGAATGCTGTGAAACAGCTGTCAACCAAGAACAGAAAACAAATCACTCAATCGACACCGTGTTGTAACAAGTTCGACCTGATATTCCATTTTTTTCATTCCCGGCGCAAGAAAGTGACGGGGTTCTAGTTCATAGAGCTACATCTCGAGCTTCGATTCCAGTTCATATAGCTAAATCTCGTGCTTCGATTCCAGCTCATATAGCTACATCTCGAGCTTCGATTCCAGCTCATATAGCTACATCTCGTGCTTGATCGATTCCAGCTCATATAGCTACATCTCGTGCTTCGATTCCAGCTCATATAGCTACATCTCGTGCTTCGATTCCAGCTCATATAGCTTCATCTCGTGCTTCGATTCCAGCTCATATAGCTACATCTCGTGCTTCGATTCCAGCTCATATAGCTACATCTCGTGCTTCGATTCCAGCTCATATAGCTACATCTCGTGCTTGATCGATTCCAGCTCATATAGCTACATCTCGCGCTTCCACTTATTTTTATCCACTTAAAAAGCGACAGTACAATTGTCTCATAGCTCTAATAGTGAGGCCAAATAGTACAATAACAATTTACATTAGCTCCAAAGATTACGGGGCAACATATGGGCAGGCAGATAAAATAGCCGATGAAGATGAGGCTGTGCATGGAATATCCCCACCGCGGCACATTATCCCCTTCAAATTCTGTTACAGAAGTTCCTCATCTATCTGGTCGGTCGCGGTCAGATTTAGGGAGGCCACACAGAGAGAGCTCATTAATCACTGGGCCATCGCCTTTTAGTTGAACTCTTGGACTGTTTTTGCGCCGCTTGCTAGCCAATTAAGGGTTGGATTTTTTGCCTGCGTCAATTGCACTGGGAGCTTTGAGGATTTTTGCGACTCTATTGAGTAAATAGGGGCATGTGCAAGATTTTGCCTGTACAAGAACAAGCGCAGAACATGTTTTAGAACTGGTTCAAAGTACATTAATTAATTAATTTTGAAATAAAATGTGCGCTACAAGCCTGCCTAACCCTTTAATTCTCTATCCCTCGTAATTAAATCTCCTCTCACGAGTGTACATTAAAACCGAACCCAGCCTAACCCTCAAATTCTCTACCCCTCGTGATTTAATCTCGTCTCCCGAGTGTACATTGGAACTGAAGCCCAGCCTAACCCTCGAGTCTCTTGCGCTTGTGATTTCATCTAGTCACACGAGTGTACATTAAAACTAAACCCAGCCTAACCCTCGATTCCCTACCCCTCATAATTGAATCTCCTCTCCTGAGTGTACATTGGATCTCAAGCTCAGCCTAACCCTCGATTCTCTACCCCTCATTATTTAATCTCGTCTCCTGAGTGGACATTGGATCTGAAGCTCAGCCTAACTCTCGATTCTCTACCCATAAAAATTGAATCTCGTCTACCGAGTGTACATTGAAACTGAAACCATACCTAACCCTTAATTCTCTAAACCCATAAAACGTAAATATTGTATTTCTAGAGTACATATTGCAGCCCCACCCTAAACCCTAAATTCTTTAACAATTTGAAATGTACCAACAGCATTGTTCAAAGCCTATAGCTGAACTTTTGTCTAACAACAAACTACTTTTCCTTAGTAAGTTAGTTAGTAAACTATCAGCTTGTTAATCTGACTTCGATTCCTCTACATCAGGGGTAGGCAAACTTATTTGCCGGCGGGCCAAAGAGAGAACCGGGCCAAAGGACGACAGCGGGCCGCATTGACTGTATAAATATGAGATAGGGGAGAGATGAGACACGGGAGAGATTAGACACGGGAGAGATAAGACATGGGAGAGATTAGACACGGGAGAGATAAGACAGGGGAGAGATTAGACACGGGAGAGATAAGACAGGGGAGACATTAGACACGGGAGAGATTAGACACGGGAGAGATAAGACAGGGGAGAGATTAGACACGGGAGAGATGAGACACGGGAGAGATAAGACACGGGAGAGATGGGACACGAGAGCGATGAGACACGGGAGAGATTAGACACGAGAGCGATGAGACACAGGAGAGATTAGACACGGGAGAGATGAGACACGGGAGAGATTAGACACGGGAGAGATTAGACACGAGAGAGATGAAACAGGACACTGTAGATGTCAGAAGGGGCAACGGGCCGGATTTGGGAGCTTCGAGCGGCCCGCGGGCCGGAGTTTGCCGCCCCTGCTCTACATCCAGGAAATCCTGAAGCGTCACTTCATTTTTCGTGTCTATTTGACCGCGCAAAGAAATTTTTTGCCTATTTTTAAACAAAGCCAAAAATGCAGAGAGAAGACAACCAGAGCCTAGTCAGAGGATCTGTGATTTCATAGCCTGACAGCGGCTTCCCTATCTCGTCCATGGGATAATAATCTTCCGTAGGCCGGGGGAGTCCTACTCGGGGGATGGGGGGAGGCTTTCGCGCCGCTGAGGAATCTTGTCGAAAAGAATCCAGAAAGTTAGACTTCTGCTTGCATTATTTTTCTGGAAGCACATCCCCAAGCTTGTATTGTAGGCCGAGCATAGATAGATCCATCTGTGAAACTTCTCAGTCCGTATTAATTTCTTATTCGCTAATCTTTCTTTCTTCCCCATTTCAGCGGATTTCTTTCGTTCTCTGAAATTTCTCGGACTCTCTTACACCCAATGTCAAAATATCAGCTGAATTCTATGAGATTTGGCACGAAAAGATGATTAAGTAAAAATAAAGCAACTTATTCTAAGCATTGTTTGCCAATCGCGCTTGCTTGCGTTTGCTTTTCAACAATATCGGCCACCGATCAATCAATGGCACCGTTCTAGTTTCGTCTGCCACAATTTCCCAGCAAAAACTTGCCCGCTAAATCTACCAACATGTCGGCGGCCTATCTAAGCAGGAGTGGGCTGAAAATCCTACGTGTCTATATATTACACGATCCCGGGATTATTCCTGGATTTATGTCATATGCTGTCTACATTTCTCCCTTTTTATACGGAAGGAATTGAAAAGTGTAGACAGTAAACTGAACCAGTGCCATCAGGCAGTACAATCAGTAACTCTAGTTATGATTTGTATATATAGCTAGCCCTAGGCGATTTCACTTTACTTTTGTTCCTCTAAACATTTCCTTGTTGCTTTTGCACTCATAAAAATAGCAGTCTACTAGTTTTCACGGGCTTGGCAAAGGCAAAAAGTTTCGCACTCCTGTCCTTTACCGAGAAACTATACTAAGCAAGCTTACGATTGGCTGTTACATGCCCACCCCACGCCGATGTTATCTCGTCCTCGCGTCTTGCGCTGATTGGTTCTCCTAGAATTCAAACCTTCCTCCTGACAATTTAGGTGCGCCCAGCCAGCCAATGGTAACCAATGCATTTTTGAAAGTTCATTAAGTGTAAAGAAGATATCGCTTCTTCTTGGCACTTTCAAAGTCTTGTGTATAGCATGGACTGGAAAAAATTAATATTTGCATAAGAGCTGCGGGCAATGACACATGATTTGGTGACACTAGACCCACAGCCAGCGAGGAGGCAATTCTGCCCATTTCGCTGACTCCTGAGCACACACGCACACAGATACTGTACGCAGGCCCACGCTCACACAGGGTGTGTACATCTGCCCTGACTTTCTCATCGTCAGGCAGTGTACACTTCCACTTGAGGCTGGCCCTCAAGGGAGGCAAACGCGTTAGACCGCTCAGCCGCTGACCCCAGCAAAATTTCTGATCAAGATGATGCTGAGAACAGAAATGCACAGAAATACTACTCAAATATTATTGTAGTCTTCAAAAACGATTATGGGTCTCGTAACGATTTCTTCTCAAATACCTCAGCTTGAGTTTTACCTAGGGCTACTGATTTTACATTTCCAATCGAAGAAAGCCTTCCCCTCATTACCGGCGTTGTTGTTTCGAAACAGATCGCCAGCACTCGCTCCTTGCCTGAGGCTTAAGTTGAGCAATCGTGCGCTTTCGCTCGCAAGGCATCGAAATCCCATGCTCTTTTCTAGCCAAACTAATATCCGGATCGTGGCAGATTAGTTTCATTTCTGGACTTGGCGTGTGGTACTAGCTCGCTCTGGGGTCACTCACCTGAGCAGTGATTTCAGAGAGGACTCATCCGGCTGATTATTAAGAAATGCAATGATTTTGGGGCCTAATCTGCTATAGACGTCACTGACAGGAGAGACTTAATCGAAACTGCTCGTCCATTCTCCTGCTTACCCTGAGCAGAGTCCCATCCGTCCCCCTGCTCACCCTGAGCAGAGTCCCATCCGTCCCCCTGCTCACCCTGAGCAGAGTCCCATCCGTCCCCCTGCTCACCCTGAGCAGAGTCACATCCACCCCCCCTGCTCACCCTGAGCAGAGTCCCATCCGTCCCCCTGCTCACCCTGAGCAGAGTTCTTGCACCGCAGCCGCCTGCGGCAGCTGAGCGGTCGCGACCGCTCCGAAGTATCCGCATGACGACGGCGGAGTAGAAGAACACAAGCAGGATTACGGGGATGTACAATGCCAGAGTTCTCTGCACCAGCGCCGCCGTGGGATTCTTGTAGATGGGATGCGAGCAGGTTTTAGGATCGGAAATCGCTCGATAATTGGTTGCAACAACCCACACTGGGAATGTGAGAATATTTCTGACGGCGGTGAAGATCCATAGTCCGATACAAAGGCGAATCTGATTGGCTCTGTGCATCCAGCGTTTGTGAGCGAACACGCAGTTGGTAGCTAGAAAGCGATCGAATGCCACGGCGGTGACGCTGACAACGCCGACGTTCGTGCTGACATAGTCGCATGTAATCCACAGATCGCAGACCCACATTGGCAACGGCCAGGAATCGAACAGTGTCGCAGCCAGGTAACCCGGCAGGGCGCCGGCACCAATCAGGATGTCACTGCTGACCATCAGGCCGACGATCAGCACGTGGCCAGGCACTCGGCGCACATTCGGACTTCGAATGAACGCCCACATGATGACGGAGTTCACCACGGTGATGAATGCCGACAGCAGCAGGCCGAGGCAGCCGTAGAGTAGCCGCTCGCCGTCCGTGTAATGTCCGACGGCGATGCCTGACCTGTTGCTGGTGTCATCCAAGCTTCTGTTGAAAGTGTTCATGTCCTGGCCGAATCAACTATGAGTCAAGCAATCGTTTTCACTGAGACATTTGCATCTGCAGCTTACAGTTTGTTATAGGCCTTTTTATCCCTCTCAGCAGATGGATTTGTGCCGGCGACGCTGATTGGCTCGCATCGTGAACTGGCCAATGGGATGGAGTTTAGGATAGATAGAAAGCTTCGTGCGATCTTTCTCTGTTTGTATGCATTCCAGTGAGTCTGATTGTGCTCACATGTGTTTGTATGCATTCCAGTGAGTCTGATTGTGCTCACATGTGTTTGTATGCATTCCAGTGAGTCTGATTGTGCTCACAGGTGTTTGTATGCATTCCAGTGAGTCTGATTGTGCTCACATGTGTTTGTATGCATTCCAGTGAGTCTGATTGTGCTCACAGGTGTTTGTAGGCATTCCAGTGAGTCTGATTGTGCTCACAGGTGTTTGTATGCATTCCAGTGAGTCTGATTGTGCTCACATGTGTTTGTATGCATTCCAGTGAGTCTGATTGTGCTCACAGGTGTTTGTAGGCATTCCAGTGAGTCTGATTGTGCTCACAGGTGTTTGTATGCATTCCAGTGAGTCTGATTGTGCTCACATGTGTTTGTATGCATTCCAGTGAGTCTGATTGTGCTCACAGGTGTTTGTAGGCATTCCAGTGAGTCTGATTGTGCTCACAGGTGTTTGTATGCATTCCAGTGAGTCTGATTGTGCTCACATGTGTTTGTATGCATTCCAGTGAGTCTGATTGTGCTCACAGGTGTTTGTAGGCATTCCAGTGAGTCTGATTGTGCTCACAGGTGTTTGTATGCATTCCAGTGAGTCTGATTGTGCTCACAGGTGTTTGTATGCATTCCAGTGAGTCTGATTGTGCTCACATGTGTTTGTAGGCATCACTGTGAGTCTGATTGTGCTCACAGGTGTTTGTATGCATTCCAGTGAGTCTGATTGTGCTCACAGGTGTTTGTAGGCACTACTGTGAGTCAGATTGTGCTCACAGGTGTTTTTAAGTATCCTTGTAAGTGAGGTGAGTAGGATACTTTTCTATCGCATTTGCCTCTCACACAAAGGTCCCTGAGCTCGATTCAAAAGCGAGGCCACATTCAATTGGGGCAACAGTCGCGGTGCCACGATCACTGTACACAGACCCTCGAAATAAGTGACAAGGTTTAACAAAAAATCTATTTGCTTATTCGAAGGGTAAGGAAAGGGTTCGTAAAAATGGTTTTAAAAATCTTAGTATTTTATCTTTTGTTTCAGCAGCAAATTAACAGAAAATGTATAATTTCAGTTCAATTAAAAAAGTAGAGGAAGTTTTCCTTCGGCTATTGTTCTACCGGGAAAATTTATATGATAGAAGCGCGTGAAAGAAACGTTAAAGAGAATACAAATTTTCAGATTTGATCGGGAAAGCTTCTCGGAATTCAAGTAAAGAAAAGAAGGTAAAACTCTTCAATATTATACTCGTACTCGTAAAATCTCACTCTTACACTTAAGCAATAATAAAAGTCTATCAGTAAAGCAACCGACACGAATCTTGAAGTTCTAAAAGAATTCGCCAGTATTGGAAAGCGCAACCTACTCTTAATAATAACTCTTTTAACAATACAAGGTTTACAACACAAAAAGCAACTCTACTAAAAAAGTACATAGAAACAGAAAGGTAATTATACTGCATAAAACTAATCTCATAGACTCTTAGCTTAAACTGCTGAAAAAACTCCCAGACGTGACGCAACACACCGCTTACAAAATAAATCAAGCCCCGAAATTTGATTGGTCGCTGAGGGTAGATAGTTTTCTATTTTTAGAACAGCCGGCGTGTCCCCACCTCGAAATGTTTACTACTCTATCCCAAACAAATCACGTGACCCCCGAGTTCAGCCAATCAAATCATTGCCGCTTTAACTATATTTCGTTTCTTTTAAATAGACAAAGGTAAAGAAAATCGTTTGTATCAGCGAGTGCCAAGCAGTTGGGCAGTTCGCAGAGCCGGCAAATCCGGATAGGCCCTGTCAATCCGATTATAGGAATATTTCCACCTGTTGTGGCCCGAGTAGGGAATCTGCGACTGACCCAGAGTCTCAGTGCTGATTGAGTTCGGCGGCAGCGGCACGAAGTCGGCCGTGCAGGTTGGCGGCTCGGCTATGCACACCTCCGGATGAGTGTGACAGCGGCGAAATCGACGAAACACGGCTGGTAGAACCGGCTCGCAGATCGGTGCGTAGGATGTTGTGTGAGTAGTTCGATAGTCGTAGCCGTAGCGGGTGCCGTCCTCGTGACGCAGATAGTCCTGCTGCTGCTGCTGCTGTTGCTGCTGCGCCTCAGTTTCGAAGCGCAACAGCCGCTTGCCCAGAGTGCGCTCGCCACGGGACTGAAAAACCCGAATTTAACTTTCTGTTATTTCTACTGACAGTAGTGTGGTGAAGCTACGAGGTGCATTTAAAAAGTTATTTTCGGTGCTTAAAAATATTCCTCAATACATGTAGTACCTTATAAAGAATGAGTTTTGTGAGCACTGAAAGCAAAGTCTATGGCCTAAACCACCCAAAGATTTTAAGCCTTATCTTGCAACCATGTCTGTTCCTTCTGCTACCTATCGAATTCTTGGCCATGGCTGAATCATTCTCAAAAAAGATAGTCTTAAAAGTCCGAAGCTCTAACCACTAGAGGCTATGTGATCATAAACTTTTAAGAAATTCGTGAAATAATTTATTATGAGTCACTAAATAAATAGTATAAATTATTTTGTTTTTTTTCAATTAAGCGCGTGTACGTGAACATGCAATAAATATAGTCAGTGTGGCTGTAATGACACGTAATGCAAGTCGTTTTACATGGATACATGTATACATAGAATGTTCGGAAGCCTTACCACACAAACTAGTAGCCGATAAAATTTATAACTCGCTGTTAAATATTTAGAAGGTCATAATAAGACTTGGTTTAATAAGTGTCTTAAAAAACTATTTGATTAACCCGTTATTAGATTAATCACTTACCTGGCCAAAATAAACGCCGTGACCTTGAAACACGTGACGATTATCGTGATCAGTGAATGCATTCTGATGCTTGAACACCGGAGTCTGGAATTGAGTTTTTCTTATTGCATCCACGAATTAATTGTTCGGTGCAATATTTTTACAGCCTCCATACTTTATCTTATCAAAAAGTCACAACATGACCTCTCTAAGTTCAGAATCAACTTACTCACGGCATTCTCAACTTTGTCAAGGTCACCAGTAAACTCACTCCATCCCTCCATCCCTCCACTCTCGCAAGGTCGCTAGCCACCTCACTCCATTCCTCCATCCCTCCACTCTCGCAAGGTCGCTAGCCACCTCACTCCATTCCTCCATCCCTCCACTCTCACAAGGTCGCTAGCCACCTCACTCCATTCCTCCATCCCTCCACTCTCGCAAGGTCACCAGCCACCTCACACCTTCTCTCCACTCTTTCAAGGTCGCAAACCAGTGCACTTTAACCATGCTACGAGTACGTGCTTATAGTTGTCAAATACAATTAAATGAATCTTACCTGATGATTAATCCGGGTGTAAAACACCCTCGGCATATTGGCCGACACCTTGTTAATGTTGCGCTGATCAAATGGAGCCTCCTGCATGTCGCGAGTTGAGGTCCGGCTGCGCAGGTCGCGACCCTCACCTGCTGCGGCCTCTTCATCCGGCTTGTGCGAGTACTGTAGGAGGACAAACTGATTGGACTGATTGTTTGTCTATCGACCTGTCTATCGACCTTTCTATCGAATTGTCTATCGACCTTTCTATCGACCTGTCTATCGACCTGTCTATCGACCTGTCTATCGACCTGTCTATCGACCTGTCTATCGACCTGTCTATCGACCTGTCTATCGACCTGTCTATCGACCTGTCTATCGACCTGTCTATCGACCTGTCTATCGACCTGTCTATCGACCTGTCTATCGACCTGTCTATCGACCTGTCTATCGACCTGTCTATCGACCTGTCTATCGACCTGTCTATCGACCTGTCTATCGACCTGTCTATCGACCTGTCTATCGACCTGTCTATCTGGACCTGTCTTTCGACCGGTCGGTCAGTCACAAAATGCATTGCTCAACTCACCCATCTCTTGCTCGCTCCTGAATTGGGTGTGTAACTTTTTGCCTTAGGCATGCTGAAATAAAAAATAATTTTTGAAATGAACTTTTTTGCACTTTTAGGGCGCTTTCTAAGATCATAGCTTAAAGTGCATCGAAAAGCCTTTCTAAAAAATGGCATTTTCATAAAAAAAAGGTTTCGAACAGGCATAGATACATGTACATAGTCAAATGAAGATAGAGGTTGTTGCATTTGTTTATTAATAATAAATAAATAATTGTCAGTAATGAATAATGATATTAACAATAAAAAGCTGTACTTTTACTTTGTATCACATAAAAATGTCCACAGTTTTCCAATGTTTATGAAGCTTTAAAATGTTATTAAACAATCAAAAGATCAAAACACGGCTTGGAAGTTTAAATTAGAAAAGTAGAAAAAATTCGTCGGAAGAATCTAAAATTTCTTTTTAGCCCAAATACTCGAATAATTTATAAAAAGTTTCTTTTAGCGTCAATCTACTGTGAGTAGGAGATTTTGCGTATATACTTCCCTCTGTAGGGAAAATGGGTAAAATGTTTTTGAGCTTTTGGAAGAAAAATTTAAAACGAGCTGCAAAACATGTAAACAAAGAATCACAATTTTTGAAACAAATCAGTGATTAGTGTTTTGCTATGCTATAATATAAGAAACAACAAGCGATTTTAATGTCAGTTGATTAGCTGAGAATTTGCAAGTAGAGCGACTTTAACACTCGAGCCTGGTAGGTGACGGTGTTGCGACCCGGGTGCGGGTCCCTGTCCAACGGGCTCGGAGGAAATCCTTTCACCTCGGCTCCGTGGCCTTAAAAAAACAAAGACCGGGTGGATGATTTCGCGAATACGACACGTAGAAAGTTTTTCCTACAGCGATGCAGGGAAGTCTGGAGTGACAAGATCAGTCTGGAGTGACAATATAAGCCTGGAGTGACAAGCTCAGTCTGGAGTGACAAGATCAGTCTGGAGTGACAAGCTCAGTCTGGAGTGACAAGCTCAGTCTGGAGTGACAAGCTAGATAATGCAAGCAGTCGATGTTCGCTGGTACTCACGCTCGCAGAGTTCAAGAAACTGCAGGCAGTCCTCGTCGCAGCTGTCCCTCATGAAGACCAGACGCATCGCCATTTTTTCCAGCAGCGATAGAAAGCAGCGCTTGGCGTAGTACCAGGTCTCTGTGCTGATTTTCTTTTGAAATGGTTCCAGACTTTTGATGACCCTGGAGATGCCGAATTCATAGTTGCCCTTGGCGCAGTAAAGTGTGCCAATTACCAGGTTAACAATGCACGAATGATACAGGCGCCTGTCCGGGTCCTCGTAGGCGGTCTGGTTTTTTTAATGGGGTTTTTTGGGGGACTTAACGGGATATGGTATGAGTATAGTGGGATGATATTGTTGGATATAATTGGATTTTGCGGTAGTTGAGTGGGATGTTTTACGGTTTGAGTAGGATTTTTGGGATTTGAATTGTATACTCTAGGATATTGTGGAACTTAAGGGATAGTGTTTGATATTAATGGGATATTGTGGGATAATACTCGGATATTGTAGGATAATAGTAGGATATTGTGGGATATCATTGGAATATACTTAGATATCAGTTAGGGTATAGTAGGATACAAATGTTGCATTGTGTAATATAAAGAATGGGATTTTTTTGGGATTTCAATGGGATGTTGTATGATTTAAAGAGGATATTCGGGCATTTCCTCTGGGATGTTCTGAGATTTATGTGTATACATTAAGACTTTCATGTATCGAAATGTTTTGACACGCAAATCCTTTTTGCGGTTTTGCAGCGGATTCCCCGGGATTTGGGATAAATTGTGAGGCCCGTCCATGCGCATGGACTTTGATTACAAAGGAAGAATTTGTTGGGATTCTAATGGGTCATGGTACATTCGGTAGATGCGTCAAATCTGCGGTCGTGATTTGTAGACAGTTGTAGACAATGGACCGGAGCCACTCACAACTTCCTCCTCCTTTTCAATCTTTCTCATGAGCTCCTCGGCGTCCTCGTTCTGGTTGACCATGATGTAGGCCACGCAGAGATTAGCGAGGCTGCCGGCGCTGACGTTGAGAATCTTGTCATAGTTCTTCTTTACCATGCCCTCGTAGAAATTGGCGGCCTCTTTGTACTGCTCTCGCATCAACAGCACGTGAGCCACGTTGAGTTTCCAGGTGTCATGCTCGCTGCAGAACTCAACCGAACTGCGAAAGATGCGCTCAACCTCAGCGTAGTTCTCCCTGTCCCAGTAGATTTTGGCCTGCTGCATCAGCACTGGAATGTACTGCTCCAAGCCTGCGAGTTAGAGATTTAAAGTCATCGTCAGTTTGATTTATCGCTCTATTGTACACTTTTATCTAGTTCGTGCAGCTTTATCGATCCATTCTACAACTTTATCGATCCATTCTACAACTTTATCGATCCATTCTACAACTTTATCGATCCATTCTACAACTTTATCGATCCATTCTACAACTTTATCGATCCATTCTACAACTTTATCGATCCATTCTACAACTTTATCGATCCATTCTACAACTTTATCGATCCATTCTACAACTTTATCGATCCATTCTACAACTTTATCGATCCATTCTACAACTTTATCGATCCATTCTACAACTTTATCGATCCATTCTACAACTTTATCGATCCATTCTACAACTTTATCGATCCGTAATACAACTTTATCGATCCATTCGACAACTTTATCGATCCGTAATACAACTTTATCGATCCGTAATACAACTTTATCGATCCATTCGACAACTTTATCGACCAATTTCACAACATTATCGATCCATTCCACAACTTTATCGATCCATTCTACAACTTTATCGATCCGTAATACAACTTTATCGATCCATTCGACAACTTTATCGATCCGTAATACAACTTTATCGATCCATTCTACAACTTTATCGATCCATTCTACAACTTTATCGATCCATTCTACAACTTTATCGATCCATTCTACAACTTTATCGATCCATTCTACAACTTTATCGATCC
Source organism: Macrostomum hystrix (assembly GCA_950097015.1). NCBI lineage: Eukaryota > Metazoa > Platyhelminthes > Macrostomidae > Macrostomum > Macrostomum hystrix. The sequence continues at coordinate 13,062,045 of CATNEN010000039.1, forward strand.
GTAATACAACTTTATCGATCCATTCGACAACTTTATCGATCCGTAATACAACTTTATCGATCCGTAATACAACTTTATCGATCCATTCGACAACTTTATCGACCAATTTCACAACATTATCGATCCATTCTACAACTTTATCGATCCATTCTACAACTTTATCGATCCGTAATACAACTTTATCCATCCATTCGACAACTTTATCGATCCGTAATACAACTTTATCGATCCATTCGACAACTTTATCGATCAATTTCACAACATTATCGATCCATTCTACAACTTTATCGATCCATTCTACAACTTTATCGATCCGTAATACAACGTTATCGATCCGTAATACAACTTTATCGATCCATTCGATAACTTTATCGATCCGTTCTACAACTTTATCAATCCATTCTTCAACTTTATCGATCCATTCTACAACTTTATCGATCTATTCTTCAACTTTATCAATCCATTCTTCAACTTTATCAATCTTTTCTTCAACTTTATCGATCCATTCTTCAACTTTATCGATCCCCTCTACACTGTCGCGGTCTGCCAGCGCGAGCTTCGACTCCCAATTTTATTGTGTCCCAATCAACATTCGATACCCGTCGTACCCTCTTCGTATTCGGCAATGGCCGAGCGCGAAGCTTCATCGTCTCGCTTCTGCCGGGCGACCTGCACCAGGCGGGTTAGCCGTCGCAGTCCGTCAGCCTGGCGAGCCGCCAGCTGGTCCAGCTTCTGGTAGGCCAACTCTGGCGCCGTCTGGGTGAGTACCACAGCCTCGAGGAAGTCGAGCAGGAATGGCGACAGCAGGCGGCAGGCGGTCTCGGTGTTCTCCGCCAGGAGGTCAGCGGCAAGATCGTAGTACTCGTGCCGGATGTAGAGCAACAGCAGATTGGCCAGAGCCTCGGGCGGAAAACTCGCCTGCTGCACCAGGAATAGAAGCTTCTGGAAGCAGCCCGTTGGATCGTCTTCCGCGCTGACTAGAGCCTGGGGAGATGTTTTTTAAGGAGAAAAGAATAAGGAATCCCTGATCCTCAATCCCTGATACTCAATCTCTGATCCTGAATCCCTGATCCTGAATCTCTGATCCTGAATCCCTGATCCTGACTCCCTGATCCTGACTCCCTGATCCTGAATCCTTGATCCTGAATCCCTGATCCTGAATCCCTGATCCTGAATCCCTGATCCTGAATCCCTGATCCTGAATCCCTGATCCTGAATCCCTGATCCTGAATCCCTGATCCTGACTCCCTGATCCTGAATCCTTGATCCTGAATCCCTGATCCTGAATCCCTGATCCTGAATCCCTGATCCTGAATCCCTGATCCTGAATCCCTGATCCTGAATCCCTGATCCTGAATCCCTGATCCTGTATCCCTGATCCTGAATCCCTGATCCTGAATCCCTGATCCTGAATCCCTGATCTAGAATCCCTCTTTGATCTTAAATCCCTCCCTGATCCTAAATCCCTGATCCTGAATCCCGGATACTGAATCCCTGATCTAGAATCCCTCTTTGATCTTAAATCCCTCCCTGATCCTAAATCCCTGATCCTGAATCCCGGATACTGAATCCCTCCCTGATCCTAAATCCCTGATCCTCAGTCCATCATACTTAATCCCAGATCCCTTATTCCAAAACCGTGCATCTCAAAGCCTAGCTACCAAGAGTGTGATCCCACTCGCTATCCGTGGCAGACCTGATTGTGCAGGGTGACAGGGTCCAGTTCAGCCTCGCTCCTCGGTGGCATGTCGGTCAGGGCCTCCTGCGCTTGTCGGCGATTTTTCATCGCGAACTCGATGGCCGCCTTCAGGTTGAAGGCTTCCACTAGAGCCGACTGGTGCAGTGTGTGGGTGTTGCCCACGCTGCGAACCTGTACAATCATTTTTCGAACCGAAAGTAAAAAAAGAATCTTACACTGCGAAAAGCTTCTTGATAGTGAAAACTTGCCTCCATGCCATCCGTTGCTATGCCAACGCTAAGCTCGGGGTGTTCACGAATTCCTTTCTCAATTATATCGCCAAGGTGTTTCAGTGAATAAGGAAACTGACGAAGTCTGTAGTGACAGAGGGCCGCGTTGTAGGCCAGGTCTGGTCGAAAGTTCACGAATTTCAGCGCCTGTGAAAGGATTTTAATTGCAATTAAACCGGATATTTTCAAAGGCTGGACACCAGACAAGCTGGAAACTTCACAATCATAATTGAATTGTTGAATTGCTTCACCTGAGTGAACTTGGCGCAAGCCTCCTGATGCTTGCCTTCCTGGTAGAGCAGGCAGCCAGTGTTGACCAGGGTGTCAGCATCGTCAGACGGGCATCTGTCAACAAGAGCTTTGGCGCTGGAATAATCCTCGGCTGCGTACTGAATTGCCGCCTGCAGTTTCAGTGCACGATCTTCGTATGCAGGCGCGTCGATCTGAGCGGCAACCTGGCGAGAAAGAGAAGTGGTGGTTGTTTTTTGGGATCTAGGATCTGGATCTGGGATCTAGGATCTGGGATCTAGGATCTGGGATCTAGGATCTGGGATCTAGGATCTGGGATCTAGGATCTGGGATCTAGGATCTGGGATCTAGGATCTGGGATCTAGGATCTGGGATCTAGGATCTGGGATCTAGGATCTGGGATCTAGGATCTGGGATCTAGGATCTGGGATCTAGGATCTGGGATCTAGGATCTGGGATCTTGGATCTGGGATCTAGGATCTGGGATCTAGGATCTGGGATCTAGGATCTGGGATCTAGGATCTGGGATCTAGGATCTGGGATCTAGGATCTGGGATCTAGGATCTGGGATCTAGGATCTGGGATCTAGGATCTGGGATCTAGGATCTGGGATCTAGGATCTGGGATCTAGGATCTGGGATCTAGGATCTGGGATCTAGGATCTAGGATCTGGGATCTAGGATCTGGGATCTAGGATCTGGGATCTAGGATCTGGGATCTAGGATCTGGGATCTAGGATCTGGGATCTAGGATCTGGGATCTAGGATCTGGGATCTAGGATCTGGGATCTAGGATCTGGGATCTAGGATCTGGGATCTAGGATCTGGGATCTAGGATCTGGGATCTAGGATCTGGGATCTAGGATCTGGGATCTAGGATCTGGGATCTAGGATCTGGGATCTAGGATCTGGGATCTAGGATCTGGGATCTAGGATCTGGGATCTAGGATCTGGGATCTAGGATCTGGGATCTAGGATCTGGGATCTAGGATCTGGGATCTAGGATCTGGGATCTAGGATCTGGGATCTAGGATCTGTGATCTAGGATCTGGGATCTGCAGCAATCCCTTATTAGTGCATGCCCCATGTCCATGTCTATGAGTGCTAAGCCTTGAGTATGATATCATATTCCAAATCTGTGTATTTTGTCAAGCTCACAGATATTTCACTTTTCCTACCTTCATCGCCTGTGGATAAAGTCCAGCTTGATAGAGGCACTGGGAAAAGTACAGTTGATAGTCCACATTCTCTGGGTAGAGCTCAAGCAGCTGTTCGTAGCAATCGCTAGCCGAAGTGAAGTCCTGAAGCTGATAGTAGCAGTAGCCTAGAAGAGACAAGGCAGCCCTGGAGCTCGGATGCCGGGTGAGCTGCTGGTTGAGTACATTCAGAGCCTCTCTGTAGTGCCTGTCCTTGATAAGACCGTAGATACTGGATGTAAATTGGCCATCCTTGATAGTGTGCGTTAAGGCAGACATTGTCTTCGTAGTTTAATGTTATAGAATCTTTTCTGACTGTAAAACCAGAATAATTTGGATTTCATTTATCATGTAAACAAAAATAGTAACGCTGACAAGAGTAAAAAATAATAATACATAAAGGGAAATGACACAAACCTACTTAGACCGGTTGTAAAGACTTATACTCAAATAATATGCGAAACATATTTAATTATTATAGTTCTGCCGCAAACTAACAAAAAAGAGAACAAACACACGGAGGAAAAACTATTTACTCATCATGATGTTAATCCTTACTCGGATCAAACTTTTTATTGAAGGTAAAACAGCAACAAAATATCTGGAAATACTTTTACCCACCGAAATCTAAAAAGTATGGCAACATATTTTTAAATCAAGATCTGAAAAAAGTATTGATTGCACTTTCCTTTAACAGAAATAAAAATAAAAACTAAAATAATAAATTCTATTAGCTTTAACTTTCGTCTTAGTCTTTAACAAGTTCTAAAAACGATTGTACATGTGCAGTTGTTGCGCGATTTACGATATAGCCATTGTTGCACGATGTTGCAAATACTAGCAAAAATTCTAGCTTCATCTAGCTTAAAAATTACTATCACAACTTTTCGAAAAATGTGGTAACTATGTTCTATTTAAACCTTTTTCGTTAAGCTACTATTATAATTTTAAGCCAAGTTATAGTCTTTACGTTAAGAAAGACATTTATAGGTGCATTTACGATTTACGTACAATAAATGACCTCATACTTTAAATTAAAAATACTCAACAAAGCTTTCTTCTCTATGATAAGTTAGCTAGCAAATTAATTTTACACATTTTATTTTTTCATTTATAGTACAGAAGAAGACATAGATAATTAGTAAATAACATGGTATAAATATTAATTAATTAAAAATGATCTACTTTGTTTCTTTAGTTCAGGTTCTTATAAAAAAATCAATCCGTCGTCGTGCTTGGTTTTCTTACTGCTAATTCGTCACTGAGAGGAGGAGGAGAGCTTACGAAAACAGAAAACCAACTAAGGCTTCGCTTAGCTATATAGGAACCTTTTTATCTATTCCTAGAAGACTTTGATATAGCTAGAATGCTTCTCAATGTTTCTCTTCGACTGGCTAATGATTTTGTTACTGTTTAGGCCTAGCCTAGCAGTTTTATAATTGGGCAGGCGGCGATAAATATGTAGCCCAAGCTAAGAAAATAAAAATAATTTTATTAATATTAGCAACAATGGCTTTGTTATTCTTAAACGTTGTTTTAGTAGGGCCTAGTCCTAATAAATTTTAAATTTTACTTTTTGGGTTGCTAATGCTTACTAGAACAAAAGTCTTCCAGTGCCTTAACCTGCTTTTGACATCTCTCGATAGAATAGCTATAGGCCTAGGCCTAGCTTAGCAACATAAAAATTTTTGTTGAGTAGGCAGCACCTATTTGAATTATTTTGTAGTTTTGACCCTGACGCAGTGGCATATGCTCGAATTTAGTTTGGGGGTATAACCAGCAGAAATTTATAAACATACCGGACTAAATAATGTCCTCTAGGGCTCTAGGAACTGACTAGGGCCTAAGTACAATATGTACATGGGCAATTTTGGGAAATGGGGGATATATCCCCATATCCCACCCAGCATACACCCCTGCCCTGACAAAATAAGTTTCGGAGAATAGGCTTTATGAATTTGTTCTTAAAAACTTTCTATTTAGTGGCAGGCCCATTACAGTTAATATGTTAAAAATTGTTGTTCTTGTGAACCCTAAATTGAATTATAATACTAAACACCACAATTATGTAGCAAATAACATATTTTGTTTATTTGACAGCACAGAACTCAGTTTACAAATTTCATCAATGTAACATTGCACATCAGTGCATAGCACAGGCACAGCATAAGAAGATGTAGTCAGAAAGAGAAAATGAAATTAAACTGCTTTTGGCACTGATTCCAGACTTTGGGCAGATTCCTCATAAAAAACAGAGAAACAGCCTAAATTAGCAGTATTTAAGTCTGATCTGGAGTCAACCCAAAAATTCTATTCAGTGGTTTCTTTTTGTCTGTAGAAAAAGTGCTGATTGTAGCCAGAACCAGTAAAAAACTGCCTTTAATGTTTTGTGGCCTATGTATATAATTTTATTATGTAGCTAGCTATTTGCAGTAAGGGTTAATTTAAACTTTTTGGTATTTTTGTGAATTTTTTATACAGTGCAACTACCATGGAGGAGAATCTCCCCTGACAAATATGTTTGTCAGCAACTCAAGCACACAAAACTAAACAATTTTTTCTAAATTAGAATCAAGTTGCCAGCTCTTCAGACCATCACGAGATATTCAATGGTTCTTGCCGAAGGTAGGATGTTCCTATAAGCGCCTGTGTATTTCAACACTGAGGTCTTGCCAATCCTTCAAAATTTATCAGCATGTTACCCGAATGCCATGTAGTCCGGATCATGTCATTTACGCCGGAGATCTCCGGCGTAAATCTGGTTTGGGATCGGAGGCTGGCGTAAGTGCTTGGCGTAAGTATAGGCCAAAATGTGCCTTGGCGTAAGTGCTTGGCATAAGTACATAGCATAAATCAAGTGGCGTAAATGTTAGCACAAATGAGATCATTCACAATCAAATGTATCACTATAGAATATATCACATTTGCGTTAATTATGATGTTAAGGAGCAGCATTAAAACAAAGTTCATTAAAATATTGCAGTTCGAATAAATTAGATAGCAGAATATCTATTGTAGGATAGCAAAAGTTTTTTTAGCTTTAAGATGCTTACTTTGATACTTGATTCAGAATTTGCAACTTGTGAGATTTTTAAACAGTTGCAACTTCTGAATTTAATTAATCACCGATTAACAAGAATTGTGAAGGACCTTTTTTGGTTGGCGTAAGTCTGGCGTAAGTGCCAAAAAATGTTGATTTTTCCTCCGGCGTAAGTCCAGCATGATCTGGACTATGGCCCGAATGTGCCTGCATCATCTCCATCTTCGGTGGTTACCTACCTTTATCTAGACAGATTTTGCTGGACCTTCAAGGGCTACAACAGGTGAAAATAGGCCTCTATGGACACCCGGACGCAAATTTCTCCAATTTCACTGATTAAGCCAAAATATTAGGCGCAGCTCAACGACAGGACACCCTCGCCTAGTCTGTCAACCAATCAGTCACTACCCAACGCTTTTGGCATTCAATCGCTGCCAAGAAAATTCCCATTGTTTTTTTAAATGGGCAGCAAAATGGCTTGGTAGTCCGATACTTTTTCAGTATTTTCAGTTTTGTATAGATAGACATCTGGACATTCTATATATTCCATATCTATAAATTGCATTTCGATTTCTCTTCTTTTTTCAGCAACAAAGAAGTCTTTGAATCCTTGTAATCATGGACGCGAAAAAATTTCTAGAGCTTCAAGGTCAAATTAAGCAGAACAATCAGGAATACCTTGAGTTTGTCAGCGAGCTGGACTCGTGGAAAGCTGATCTTGACAAAAAAAGACAGCGAACAGAACAGAAAAAGCAAATAAGCCAGGATGATAAACTAGAACAAAAGACTGAAAATCTGCCACCTGTTAGAAACAGCCTGATGAAGAAAAAGTACAAGAAGAAGCCGAAGCAGACAACAGAAGCCCAGAAGCAGCAGCAGCAGACCAAGAAAATAGCCGCCTACGACTACAGAGCCTGGGATAAATTTGATGTTGACAAGGCCTGCGAAGATTTAGACAAAGCCAGGCCAGCTGATAAGCCTGAAGAAGACGAATTTGAAACCGACGAAGAATGGGAAGAGGAGCGGCGCGCTCAGCTGGCCGAGATGAAAAAAACTGCCGGCAATGAGGCGTTCAAGGCTGGCCGATACGATGAGGCAATTGAGTTGTACACCAAGGCCACCCAATTAAACCCGGAGACTGCCGTGTACTATTGCAATAGGGCCATGGCCCTGCTAAAGCTAGATAGATTCGCTGCCGCCGAAGCTGATTGTTGCGCTGCACTAGAGTTAGATAGTAAAATGGTCAAAGCTTATTACAGGTGAGGCGAGCTACGTACGGGTAGACGGCTGGAGTAACTAAACCCTTTGTTGTAAAGCTATGTGCCTCGTCATATAATTAGTAATGCCTTAATTTTCACTGTCTCCTTTAAGATTCCGTAGATTGGTCTCAAATGAGATACTGTAGCTTTGTCTCATATGAGATACTGTATATTTATCTGATATGAGATTCCGTAGATTTGTCTCATATGAGATACAGTATATTTATCTGATATAAGATTCCGTAGATTTGTCTCATAAGAGATTCCGTAGATTTTTCTCATATGAGATTCCGTAGATTTGTCTCATATGAGATTCCGTAGATTTGTCTCAAATGAGATTCCGTAGATTTTTCTCATATGAGATTCCGTAGATTTGTCCCATAAGAGATTCCGTAGATTTGTCTCATATGAGATTCCGTAGATTTGTCTCATATAAGATTCCGTAGATTTGTCTCATATGAGATTCCGTAGATTTGTCTCATATGAGATCCCGTAGATTTGTCCCATAAGAGATTCCGTAGATTTGTCTCATATGAGATCCCGTAGATTTGTCTCATATGAGATTCCGTAGATTTGTCTCATATGAGATCCCGTAGATTTGTCTCATATGAGATTCTGTAGATTTGTCTCATGAGAATCTGTAGATCTTTGTCAAATTAGATTCTTTAAATAAAAAAATCCCTTAAAATTCTCCAGGCGCTGTCAGGCCCGCCAGAAGCTCGGCAAAAACCCGGAGGCTCTGCGCGATTTAGAAGAGGCGGCAGCTCTGGAGCCCGGCAACAAGGCTCTGCAAACCGAACTCAAACAACTCCGAATCACCTTGCAGCCTGAGAAATATGCCACTGGTGAAGTTGAGCCAATCTTTGATAAGCCCATTGGTCAGAGATCCGTTAAGCCTTTAGTTCGGGTGTCGATTCAAGAAGTCTCGGAAACTGCTATCGCTGCTGCTGCTGTTGCTGCTGCTGCTGCTGCTGCTTCTCCGTCAACTACAAACGGAACTTCGTCTAAAATAACCGTAGTGGGAGAATCAAAGATAGAATCTAAACCCGAGCCAAAGTTAGCTTCTAGTGCCCAAATGTCAGACGCTGTAGACCTTAATAGTGTGCGGTAAGACGTGTCTTATCTTATCTCTGTTTAGATCAGTTTTATTTATATCCCGTGTCTAATTCAATCCATCGCACTAATCCTCAGTAATTCCCAAGTTGCCATCTTAGATTTATCCTGTAATCTTTAGGATTCCATCAAATAATAATCCTCGGTAATCACCCTGATCACAACTCAGATGCATCCTAGAAATCTCCCAGATCCCATCTCAGATGTTTCCTCAAAATCTCCCAGATCCCATCTTATATGCATCCTAAAAATCTCCCAGATCCCATCTCAGATGCATCCTAAAAATCTCCCAGATCCCATCTCAGATGCATCCTAAAAATCTCCCAGATCCCATCTCAGATGCATCCTAAAAATCTCCCAGATCCCATCTCAGATGCATCCTAAAAATCTACCAGATCCCATCTTATATGCATCCTAAAAATCTCCCAGATCCCATCTCAGATGCATCCTAAAAATCTACCAGATCCCATCTTATATGCATCCTAAAAATCTCCCAGATCCCATCTTATATGCATCCTAAAAATCTCCCAGATCCCATCTCAGATGCATCCTAAAAATCTACCAGATCCCATCTTATATGCATCCTAAAAATCTCCCAGATCCCATCTCAGATGCATCCTAAAAATCTTATATGCGTCCTAAAAATCTCCCAGATCCCATCTTATATGCATCCTAAAAATCTCCCAGATCCCATCTTATATGCATCCTAAAAATCTACCAGATCCCATCTTATATGCATCCTAAAAACCTCCCAGATCCCGTCTCAGATGCATCCTGAAAATCTCCCAGATCCCGTCTCAGATGCATCCAATAATCTCCCAGATCCCGTCTCAGATGCATCCTGAAAATCTCCCAGATCCCGTCTCAGATGCATCCAATAATCTCCCAGATCCAGTCTCAGATGCATCCTAAAAACCTCCCAGATCCCGTCTCAGATGCATCCAATAATCTCCCAGATCCCATCTCAGATGCATCCTAAAAACCTCCCAGATCCCGTCTCAGATGCATCCAATAATCTCCCAGATCCAGTCTCAGATGAATCCTAAAAACCTCCCAGATCCCATCTCAGATGCATCCTGAAAATCTCCCAGATCCCGTCTCAGATGCATCCAATAATCTCCCAGATCCCGTCTCAGATGCATCCTGAAAATCTCCCAGATCCCGTCTCAGATGCATCCAATAATCTCCCAGATCCCGTCTCAGATGCATCCAATAATCTCCCAGATCCAGTCTCAGATGCATCCTAAAAACCTCCCAGATCCCGTCTCAGATGCATCCAATAATCTCCCAGATCCCATCTCAGATGCATCCTAAAAAACTCCCAGATCCCGTCTCAGATGCATCCAATAATCTCCCAGATCCCATCTCAGATGCATCCTAAAAACCTCCCAGATCCCGTCTCAGATGCATCCAATAATCTCCCAGATCCCGTCTCAGATGCATCCAATAATCTCCCAGATCCCGTCTCAGATGCATCCTAAAAACCTCCCAGATCCCGTCTCAGATGCATCCAATAATCTCCCAGATCCCATCTCAGATGCATCCTAAAAACCTCCCAGATCCCGTCTCAGATGCATCCAATAATCTCCCAGATCCAGTCTCAGATGAATCCTAAAGACCTCCCAGATCCCGTCTCAGATGCATCCAATAATCTCCCAGATCCCGTCTCAGATGTATCCAATAATCTCCCAGATCCCATCTCAGATGCATCCTAAAAACCTCCCAGATCCCGTCTCAGATGCATCCTAAAAACCTCCCAGATCCCATCTCAGATGCATCCTGAAAATCTCCCAGATCCCATCTCAGATGCATCCTGAAATCTCCCAGATCCCGTCTCAGATGCATCCAATAATCTCCCAGATCCCGTCTCAGATGTTTCCTCAAAATCTCTCAGATCCCATCTCAGATGCATCCTCAGAATCTTCCAGATCTCATCTCAGATGCGTCCCTCTGCATCTGAAATCCCATCATTAATATCCCTCTCCCATCCTTCCCATTTAGCGCTCCCTCCGTGGCGCAATCGCAGCCGATGCAGCCGCCAGAGACGGCCTTCCAGTTCAAGACCGCCTATCGCAGTCTAGCCCGTCGCGATCCCCTAGCCTTCTGCACGACTGTGCTGTGCGCTGTGCCGCCGGAACGTCTTCCTGTCCTCATCGGCGAATCCCTTGAGTCCGACGCCCTACTCTACATGGCCGCCGCGTTCCAGTCCGGCCTAGTCGCGGACTCGAGCATAGCTTCAAGAGTCTATCAGTGCCTTCGGCTGATGGCAGATCGGGTCAGGCGATTCAGCACCTGTGTGGCATTCCTGAGCGCCAACGAGAAGGCCAGACTGGGAGATCTGATGCGACAGTTGAGCTCAAGCCTGACTGATGAGACTCAGCTGCGAGATCTCAAACTGCTGGCTGCCGCCTATGGAGTTGCTGATGCTGTCTGATACGATCTGATTGATTGATTTTCTTATTTCCTCACATCTTATTTCTTGTGCCTTTTTCGGATAACTATAGACTGGGCATTTTTCTTCTGAGGATCATGACTGCTGTTGCCCTTCCTTCCTGTCTGCCTTTCTCTCTCCCTTCCTCTCTCCCTTCCTCTCTCCCTTCCTCTCTCCCTTCCTCTCTCCCTTCCTCTCTCCCTTCCTCTCTCCCTTCCTCTCTCCCTTCATCTCTCCTTTCCTCTCTACCTTCATCTCTCCCTTCATCTCTCCTTTCCTCTCTCCCTTCATCTCTCCTTTCCTCTCTTCCTTTTTCTCTCCTTTCCTCCATTCTTAACGCCTTTCTCTTCCATCTCGTTTATCTTTCTCTCTATCTCCTCTACTCACTGCCTTACTCTTCCTGCCAATCTCTCTTCCTCTCCCTCTCCTTTCCTATTCCTTTCTGTACCTCTTTTTCTCTCGTTTCATTTAATTCTCCTGTCTCTTCCTCTGTCCTCTACTCATGCTCTTCTGATAGCAGCTATTGCGTTTACTTATCGATTAGCTGCTTAAGTAAGCAGAACAGATTTTCTGACCTTTTTTATTTCCAAATCATTCAGCATTCACAAAAAAAGTTAGTTTTTTTTCGCATTATAGGCTTGTGATAAACGTGACCCGCCAGAATAACTTGTTTGTTGCTTTATACTTAGTTGCATAGCAACCATTGGATATTTAGAATGAGTAGCATAGCAACCGTAGGTTATGAAGAATTAGTGACATAGCAACCTTAGGCTATGAAGAATTAGTGGCATAGCAACCTTAGGTTATGAAGAATTAGTGACATAGCAACCTTAGGTTATGAAGAATTAGTGACATAGCAACCTTAGGCTATGAAGAATTAGTGACATAGCAACCTTAGGCTATGAAGAATTAGTGACATAGCAACCTTAGGCTATGAAGAATTAGTGACATTGCAACCTTAGGTTATGAAGAATTAGTGACATTGCAACCTTAGGTTATGAAGAATTAGTGGCATAGCAACCTTAGGCTATAAAGAATTAGTGACATAGCAACCTTAGGTTATGAAGAATTAGTGACATTGCAACCTTAGGTTATGAAGAATTAGTGACATAGCAACCTTAGGCTATAAAGAATTAGTGACATTGCAACCTTAGGCTATGAAGAATTAGTGACATTGCAACCTTAGGTTATGAAGAATTAGTGACATAGCAACCTTAGGTTATGAAGAATTAGTGACATAGCAACCTTAGGTTATGAAGAATTAGTGACATTGCAACCTTAGGTTATGAAGAATTAGTGACATAGCAACCTTAGGCTATGAAGAATTAGTGACATAGCAACCTTAGGTTATGAAGAATTAGTGACATAGCAACCTTAGGTTATGAAGAATTAGTGACATAGCAACCTTAGGCTATGAAGAATTAGTGACATAGCAACCTTAGGCTATAAAGAATTAGTGACATAGCAACCTTAGGTTATGAAGAATTAGTGACATTGCAACCTTAGGTTATGAAGAATTAGTGACATAGCAACCTTAGGCTATAAAGAATTAGTGACATAGCAACCTTAGGTTATGAAGAATTAGTGACATAGCAACCTTAGGTTATGAAGAATTAGTGACATTGCAACCTTAGGTTATGAAGAATTAGTGACATAGCAACCTTAGGCTATAAAGAATTAGTGACATTGCAACCTTAGGCTATGAAGAATTAGTGACATTGCAACCTTAGGTTATGAAGAATTAGTGACATAGCAACCTTAGGTTATGAAGAATTAGTGACATAGCAACCTTAGGTTATGAAGAATTAGTGACATTGCAACCTTAGGTTATGAAGAATTAGTGACATAGCAACCTTAGGTTATGAAGAATTAGTGACATAGCAACCTTAGGTTATGAAGAATTAGTGACATAGCAACATAGCAACTGTAATAAACTAGCGAGTATTATCTATTGTCGCCCAATGTACTTTTGCAGCAATCGCCAGTCAATCAATCATCCTTAACCTGTTGAACAAATAAATCTAAAGATAATGTCTCAAACAAACTCGGAATCGACAAGTAAAACTGTCTCCGATTCTCCTAACGCCGCCTACCAGAGGCGCACTTTTGGCGTGACTCCGCGCGATCCGATTCACCCGGAATCCACTGACAGCAATGCTGCACCACTGGCCTGCTCGCCCAGATCCTATGTCTATAGAAAAGGCGATACTCGCCGTGCTGTTCTATGGCTAAGCCTAATCTTCTCCGTAGCCCTGTTGCTAATGTACATTCTCTACCTGAACATGCCGCCATTCACAGTTGAAGAGAGTAAAATTCTTCGATTACCAGCTAATCTAGACGATGCAAAACAACTTGGCAATCTGCTGTACAAGTACAAAAGTACATACTTTACTCAGGTGCTTTGCGGCCTAGCCATTACCTACGTATTCTTGCAAACCTTTGCCATTCCCGGCTCAATATTTCTTAGCATTCTATCCGGCTATTTGTTTCCTCTGCCACTAGCCCTGACTCTAGTGTGCACCTGTTCAGCAGTTGGCGCATCCTTCTGTTACATGCTGTCCTATTTAGCTCTGCGCCCAATGCTACACAAATATGTTGCCAACAGAATTTCTAATTGGGCCAAAGAGGTTGACAAAAATCGCGAGCACCTGTTTAATTACATATTATTTCTAAGAATAACACCTTTCCTACCTAATTGGTTTATTAACCTCGCTTCGCCAATTGTTGGCGTCACATTGTTGCCATTCTTTATTGGCACGTTTTTTGGAGTTTTGCCGCCGTCAGTGTTTGCTATTCAGGGCGGCCAGACGCTGCAAAAGATGGCCTCAACCTCGGAGACTGTGACGTGGCGCAGCGTGACTATATTGGCTGTCCTAGCACTGTTTGCTATTGCTCCAGCTTTGCTGAAGAATCGTCTGCGTAATAAATTTAAAGTTTGATTTTGGTTTGTTATGTACTGGGCAGGGGGCCAGTACATAATACATATGCCACACCCACCCTTAATTACCATAACTGCCCACTGCCTACTTCACGAAAGCTACCAAAACGAATGACCGGTTTTCGTGAAAGTCCACCCTTACTATGAAGAAACAGGTTGTAGCCTAGTGGTTAGGGCGTCGGACTCACGACTTGAAGGTCGGAGGTTTGATTCCCGACTCCACTGAAACAATTTGTGTCCTTTAGCAAGGCACTTAACTCTGCATTGCTTCAGTTCACCCAGCTCTTAAATAGGTACTGTCAAGCCGTGCTCAGGAATATAAGGCAAGACTGCCCGTAGGCTTGGTTTGGGTTAGTAGCGAATTTAGTTTATTAGTCACGATGTTTCACGATACGCTTGCATATATATATAAGTAGACGAGTCAACAAGGCTTAAAAGTCAACAGGTGTTGAGTACATCAATAATCAATATTCAGGCTGCGTACATTGGGTCAGAGTGCGGTTGGCGCGCAGGCCTGCAGATCTACCACAGTTCACTTGCTTAACACAGTTCACGGTTCATTCACGGCTCAAACCCCGGCACGTCAGGTACCAGCATTAGCTGGGATAATTGAAGGTGGGTGTGGCGTCCCCCCAGTCCATGGACTGAACAGATACAGATGCTATGCAGAGTTAAATGACTTTCACATTAAATTAAACGACCTTCAAGTCGTGTGTCCGACGCTCTAACCACTGAGCTACAACCCCTTAGCAACACTGTAGTGACTAAGAAATTTGTAGGTGTTTTGCCACTTAGATTTGAAAATCTGCCTTATAAATAGGACTTTTTAAAACTGCAGTTTTTTTCTTAACAATGACCACCTTCTGCACCGCGTGTTTGTTTTTGAATTTGTATTTGTATTCAACTTAGACTACTTCACATGCTAAATTTATGAAAAAAAACTAATTATGCTGTTTAACAATGTTTTGAAAGACATGCTCAAAAATAAAATTCGTTGTCAATATAAAAAGCTAAAAATCTGTAAATTTGTTTTACCACTATTTGCCTACCTCTTCTTTCAATTTCTCAAACTAAAACAAATCTAAACATTTTTTGGGGAAAACTCAATATATTTTATTATCTTATTAAACTTGTTATACATTTCTTGTTTTTTATCTATCGTTATTCTAGAATCTAGACAATAAATGTTTGTCTGCTGCTTAAAATATCTGGTTGCGGAAGTAGACACAAAAATTTGATAACAGCACAATCTACTAATTAGTAGTGCGTTAAGAAAATGTCTTGATTTTTCCGTCATTGATTTTGCATATTTTTAATGTGTTTTTTTCTGGAAAATAAACAGCAGAACTCAGTGGAAACAGACGTGTATGCGTGGTTTTATTGACAAACTAATAAAATGTATTCTCCTCTTTGTCCTTCAACTATGGTCCTATATTTCCGCGGTCGGTGGCAGAGCCAAGGTCCATGAGTTCGATTCCGCGGCGAGGCCACACTCATTTGGGGCGCAGCCGCGGAGAGATGGCTTTGGATGCTTGTCGTGCAATTCGCGCCCTTGAGGACCAACCTCCAAGGCACAGTGAATGTGTACACTGCCTGACGATGAGAAAGTCTGTGTGTTTGTGCTCGGGAAAGTGAAATGTGCTCAGTGAAATGGACAGAATTGCCTCCTCGCTGGCTGCGGGTCTAGTGCCACCAAATGATGTGCCATTGCCCGCACCTATCCTGCAATAATAATAATAATTATATAATAATGTTTGTATACAAAGTTTTCCTATGTTCGCTAGCTTACAAAATGTTCTTTTTGTATTTCCTTTTCCAGCTATTATCGACTGTCAGCTAAAGGCTTGGATCTGAATCTATCTGATTAGCTGATTTTAGATAATTAGATTCAAAAGTCTTCCTGGAACTAACACCAGACAGTAAGTTTTCACAACAAGTATTTTAAACTTGCTCTGTAATAAATTACCAATAATCACTCTCACTGTAAATCGCACGACAAGCCCCCAAGCCTTATTTTCGCTGCTGCGCCCCAAATAAATGTGGCCTCGCCGTGGAATCGAACTTAGGGACCTTGGCGCGAGAGGCAAACGCGTTAACCGCTCCGCCACCGACCCCCTGAGCTCAAAACCCTACTCCAACCTCCCACCATTCCCACATCGTCAGTGTCCTCAGACTTCAGCGTCTCGGCCATCAGTCTGAAGACGCAGAAGAAATTGGCCAGCCGTTTCTCAACCCGCAAGTGCGCCAGAGTCATTCTAGACGATCTGGCTAGCGGCCTGCTCGACCGCCTTCATCGGCTCATCTCTCTATGCCTGAATTCTCGCAAAGAAGCTGACAAGACTGTGAAAAATCTCATCAAAGTTGCCGTGAAAGTCAGCCTACTGGCTCGCAATGATCAGTTTAGCGACTCGGAGCTGGCCCTGGGTCGCCAGCTCGCTGACAAATTTAGGCACCTGTTGATGACCCTAATCAGCTTTCACCGGGTTGAGTTCACCTACGATAGGCAGCACCTGATTGGACTGTTAGATGAGCTTCGCGAACTATTGGGTCGGCTCTTGGGCAGTCACGTGACCCAGAAGTCTCACGATCGTCTAGCCGGCGCATTTCAATGCCTGACTAAGCCGGAGCTGCTAGATGAACTGTACGGCGGCGCTGCGCCAGGCAGTCGAGTGCACGTTGAGATGCAGATGCTCTGCCGAGATGCCGACGCATTTCTTGAGCAGAAACGGACCGTCTAAGTCCGACTGGCTACTGGCTGTGACTGCGTGTTTGCTTCTAGGAGGGACATCAACTTTCTCTCTTCTCTGCCTACGAGTATTCATCTTTATACCCTCTACTATGTCCCTTCCTACCCCTCTGTTGGTCTCTCCTCTCCCCTCTACTATGTCCCTTCCTACCCCTCTGTTGGTCTCTCCTCTCCCCTCTACTATGTCCCTTCCTACCCCTCTGTTGTTCTCTCCTCTCCCCTCTACTATGTCCCTTCATACCCCTCTGTTGTTCTCTCCTCTCGCCTCTACTATGTCCCTTCATACCCCTCTGTTGTTCTCTCCTCTCCCCTCTACTATGTCCCTTCATACCCCTCTGTTGTTCTCTCCTCTCGCCTCTACTATGTCCCTTCCTACCCCTCTGTTGGTCTCTCCTCTCCCCTCTCTTCCTCTCCCTTATCTTCCTCTCCTCCTTTCTTTCTTTCTCTTCTCTCCCTCTCTCCCCCCTCCTCTTCTACCCTCTCCTCCCCCTTCCTCAATCTTCCTCTCGCCTCTCTTCCTCCCCTCTTCCTTTCCCCCCCTCTTCCTCTTCCTCTCCCCCTCTTCCTCTCCCCTCTTCCTCTCCCCCTCTTCCTCTTCCCTCTCTTCCTTCCCTCTTCCTCTCCCCTTTCATATCTCCCTCTTCCTCTACCCTCTCTTTCTCTACCGTGTTCCTCTCCTCTTTCCTCTCCGTCTCTTACTTCTTTATCGATCTTTCTCTCCGTCAGTGGGCACATTAATTCAGATCTAGTGACCTGGCTCAATTCCGAATTCTCAATCACAAGGCAATTTAGCGAAACAGTTGCGCTTTGTATTATAAAATCAAACAGGTATTCTCAACACCCGAGCTTACCCACAGATGATTTGGTCTTGCAAATAATGTTCTTATATTTGCTTCTCTGTGTACAGGTTCAGTTAGATAACAACCTGATTTTAGACGGTGTGAAACCTTGGTAGTGAAAAAATCAGTTCTAATGACATTGTGAAATCTGTAATGTACGATCTTATTTTCATATTTTTTACAATTTATTTATTTATTTATTTTGCTCACTTATTATTACCAATTATAATTGTATTTTGTTTGTTATAAACACATTTTTCTGCATGCAAAGGTTGCTTAAAAATATTTTTTTCAACAACGTTTTGTTGTTATTTTATTTAACGTAACACATGTTTTCTGATGTTCTATTACAAGGCTGTCCCAGTTATTACAAGGCTGTCCCAGTTATTACAAGTCTGTCCCAGTTATTACAAGTCTGTTCCAGTTATTACAAGTGTGTCCCAGTTATTACAAGTGTGTTCCAGTTATTACAAGTCTGTCCCAGTTATTACAAGGCTGTCCCAGTTATTACAAGGCTGTCCCAGTTATTACAAGTCTGTCCCAGTTATTACAAGTCTGTCCCAGTTATTACAAGTGTGTTCCAGTTATTACAAGTCTGTTCCAGTTATTACAAGTGTGTTCCAGTTATTACAAGTCTGTTCCAGTTATTACAAGTCTGTTCCAGTTATTACACGTGTGTCCCATTTATTACACGTGTGTTTCAGTTATTACAAATCTGTCCCAGTTATTACAAGTCTGTCCCAGTTATTACAAGTGTGTTCCATTTATTACAAGTGTGTTTCAGTTATTACAAATCTGTCCCAGTTATTACAAGTCTGTCCCAGTTATTACAAGTGTGTCCCAGTTATTTCAAGCCTGTCCCAGTTATTACAAGGCTGTCCCAGTTATTACAAGGCTGTCCCAGTTATTACAAGTGTGTCCCAGTTATTACAAGTGTGTTCCAGTTATTACAAGTGTGTTCCAGTTATTACAAGTGTGTTCCAGTTATTACAAGTCTGTTCCAGTTATTACAAGTCTGTTCCAGTTATTACAAGTGTGTTCCAGTTATTACAAGTGTGTTCCAGTTATTACAAGTCTGTTCCAGTTATTACAAGTCTGTCCCAGTTATTTCAAGCCTGTCCCAGTTATTTCAAGCGTGCCCAGTTATTACAAGTGTGTCCCAGTTATTACAAGTCTGTCCCAGTTATTACAAGTCTGTTACAGTTATTACAAGTGTGTCCCAGTTATTTCAAGCCTGTCCCAGTTATTACAAGTGTGTTCCAGTTATTACAAGTCTGTTCCAGTTATTACAAGTCTGTTCCAGTTATTACACGTGTGTCCCATTTATTACACGTGTGTTTCAGTTATTACAAATCTGTCCCAGTTATTACAAGTCTGTCCCAGTTATTACAAGTGTGTTCCATTTATTACAAGTGTGTTTCAGTTATTACAAATCTGTCCCAGTTATTACAAGTGTGTCCCAGTTATTTCAAGCCTGTCCCAGTTATTACAAGGCTGTCCCAGTTATTACAAGGCTGTCCCAGTTATTACAAGTGTGTCCCAGTTATTACAAGTGTGTTCCAGTTATTACAAGTCTGTTCCAGTTATTACAAGTCTGTTCCAGTTATTACAAGTCTGTTACAGTTATTACAAGTCTGTCCCAGTTATTACAAGTCTGTCCCAGTTATTACAAGTGTGTTCCAGTTATTACAAGTGTGTCCCAGTTATTACAAATCTGTCCCAGTTATTTCAAGCCTGTCCCAGTTATTTCAAGCGTGCCCAGTTATTACAAGTGTGTCCCAATTATTACAAGTCTGTCCCAGTTATTACAAGGCTGTCCCAGTTATTACAAGTGTGTCCCAGTTATTACAAGTCTGTCCCAGTTATTACAAGTCTGTCCCAGTTATTACAAGTGTGTCCCAGTTATTTCAAGCCTGTCCCAGTTATTACAAGTGTGTTCCAGTTATTACAAGTCTGTTCCAGTTATTACAAGTGTGTTCCAGTTATTACAAGTCTGTTCCAGTTATTACAAGTCTGTCCCAGTTATTTCAAGCCTGTCCCAGTTATTACAAGTCTGTCCCAGTTATTACAAGTCTGTCCCAGTTATTACAAGTCTGTCCCAGTTATTACAAGTGTGTCCCAGTTATTTCAAGCCTGTCCCAGTTATTTCAAGCCTGTCCCAGTTATTACAAGTCCAAACCAATTCACTGAACATGTTTGCGTATTTATTGTTTCAAAAATAATTTATAGTTTTCCTTTGATGCCAGAATAGGTTTAAAACAACGGGTGCCAAACGCATTGCGTGTTTAATTTTCATCGCTTGTATTCGCTTATAAACAACCTGATTGAAAACAATATCAGGTTGTGTAATCTCTGCATTGTAATACAAATATTTTCTGTAAATTAACTTCAATTACTCAAAACTTTTTTCAAGTTTATATTTTTCTTTCAGTGGCTTCTCGTCCTTAAAGTTTGTGACAAAGACTTTATTTTATCTTCCAAGCAGCTGCTTGCAGGCATCACACCCGTGACACACAAAATACTTGTTGCTTGCTCGTTTTATACATAATTATGCAAGTATTAAGAGGAATCAAATAAATAATCTATATTTTTTGTATTCCTGTATTATTCCTCTCGGTTGGTATTTTATCCGCTGCTCACAATTTGGTACGTGGCCAATTTTTTTACTATCGAACAGTAACCGGCTTGATTAGATTGCGTGTTTAATTCTCTGTGTTTTTTATAAGAATCAGATAATAAAGTGGCGTTGTGGGGCAAGAAATGGGTTGGTGGAGGCGAGGAATAACGTGGCGCGGCTGAAAATGCGTTGGCGGGGCAGAGAATGAGATGACAAACAAGGAATGACGTATCGTGGCTGAAAATGAGGTGGCGAGCAGAAAATGCGTTCGTGGGGCAGAGAACGAAGTGGCGGGGCAGAGAACGAAGTGGCGGGGCAGAGAACGGGGTGGCGGGGCAGTAAACGGGGTGGTGGGCAAGGAATGAGGTGGCGGGGCAGAGAACGGGGTGGTGGGGCAAGGAATGGGGTGGCGGGGCAGAGAACGGGGTGGTGGGGCAAGGAATGAGGTGGCGGGGCAGAGAACGGGGTGCATGGTGGGGCAAGGAATGAGGTGGCGGGGCAGAGAACGGGGTGGTAGGGCAAGGAATGAGGTGGCTGAAGGGAGGAGGTGAGGTGGCTGGCTTGCGAGTTGGGTGGCATGACATCGAATATGATTCCAGAAGATTTCAGGGACATTATTTCTGTACGATTTTGTATGCACTCCTCGACAATCTACTTACCTTCCTTAACAGTAGAAAGACCACGGTGTATTTTACCCCTGGGATGAAGACCATGAGGGGTATTTCCAATACCCACTGCCTACTTCACGATAGCTCCCAAATTGGATGACTGATTTTCGTGAAAGTCCACCATCTGAATCTAAATTTACGAGGAGCTAACTTTCCGAGCCGTACCAGCCAGCATCGTCGATATATTCTGCGATTCTTGTCGAAGACCCTGGTGACAATGTCTATGGTCTCATGCTATTTGGCCATAGAGTTAAGGACATTCAAAATGAGAGATCGGAAGGCAAACCAATCTAATAATCAAACAGTCGAGTGGACGAGCCCAAAATCTGCAGAGATGGCCATGCCGTTAATGCCTGATAGCAGAGAAGACTTGAAAAAGCCATAGAACAATACTTTTAAGCGAGCCCCTCAGATTTTTTGCCATGAATTGGCTCGTTTCGCGTACCGAGGGTTTTAGTTGTCCCTGGCCTGAATTCATTCTCGTTTTTAAATGCCCCTGTCTCGTTTTGGTTGTCCAAATGTCTATGTTCTCTAGCGGCGAGGTTTACTTAAAGGATAGTTAAATCCATAGCCATTATCTTTGGTTATAAGTAGCGATGATTATTTATTCTGAAAGTTGTTTCATCAGATAGAGCGGAAAATTTTAGCCCGTGTTCTGGATTTTCATTGGCGATTGGTTGAATATATTGCAGATAAAAAAGGAAAATGTTGATTTCCACCTTCCTCCAGATTTTCTATTGCCTAAGACCTTGTCTTACACCCGTACGTTCGACTTATTAAACATCTTTTTGCTTTACAATAGTGCGGCTAATTTTAGAATGTAGGAAACAGTTCTCAAACGCCATCACTTCGGAGCAATACACGTAAGCATCGAAAAACAGCGAAACACGCCCACAGAGTTGCTATAGTTGCCGTTTCCCACACTATTTGACCAATAAAATACTATTCAGAATAGAAGCTTTGAAGCAAAGTCACAAATTAGTTGGACAGCATCGTTAACTTACCAAAGAAAATTGTAGTTGTTTGTTGAATTGCTGCGCACAGGCTTAGATGTCTTCTGCTGTTAGGAGAAGTTCATTTATCGACAGTCAACTGCAATTTTCCGTTGACCATCAGGAGCAGCAGCAGCAGCAGAATCTTCCTATCAGGCGCCAGCGAGTCCAGGAGATGGTTCCGCCTGGTCACGTCCGCTCCCAGGTTAGTCTATTCTCTAAGCTAATTAGTTCGGCTGGCGAGTTGCGCTCAACTGGACAGCCAAGGCGGCAATATCAAAGGCGGCCGAGCAGTGAAGCGTCGGCGGCGGTGTCGGTGATCGGCTACGCGCAGCTCGGTAGACCGGCCCGAATTCAGGTCATCAATAGCGACTTGACTGCGGCTGCGGCTGTGGGTGGCGGCGTAGCCGAAGCTGTCTACGCTGCTGACGAGTGGACAGTCTATTCCACGCAAAAAACTAATTCCGCTAATCAGCACACCAGCGGCACAGAGCGGTGAGGTGGTGGGGCGGAGTGAGGTGGAGGGTGCGGAGTGAGGTGGAGGGTGCGGAGTGAGGTGGAGGTGCTGAGTGAGGTGGAGGGTGCGGAGTGAGGTGGAGGGGGCGTAGTGAGGTGGAGGGTGCGGAGTGAGGTGAAGATCCAGAATGTAGTGGAGGTTGCGGAGTGTAGTGGCGGGTGCGGAGTGAGGTGGGTGTAGAGTAAGGTAGAGGTTGCGGAGTGAGGTGGAAAGTGCGGAGCGAGATAGTGTATGCTGGATGATGTGGACTGCATTGTATCTACTGAGATAAAGAGTATTGGCAGGAGGATTCGTGTACATCTATGGTAATAATAATGTAATATAATAATTAGCGACTGTGAGCACTGCCGCATCATTTGGTGACAGCGGACCCGCAGCCTGTGAGACGGCCCGCTCTGCACGGTACTTGGTAAAGGCACACGCTCACACAGGTGTGTACATCTGCCCTGAGTTTCGCGTTATCGGGCAGTGTACACACTCACTTTGCCTTTGAGGTTGGCCCTTGAAAGTAGCAAATCGCACAACCAGCCCCCAAAGCCTTCTCTCCGCGAATGTTCCCCAAAATGAACGTGGCCTAGCCGCGGAATCGAACTCGCGGACTTCGAGTGCGAGAGATCAAAATGTTAGACCGCTCTGTAAATTTCCAATCATTAATTCAATCTACTTATCAGAGGCGGTCAACAGCAGCAGCAGCAGCAGCAGCAGTTTAGAGCTGAGGAATGGGCAGTCTATGCCGAGACGCCACCGGAGCGGCCACCGCCAGCGTCGAAGCCGGTCAAGGCGGCGTCGAGATCAGAACAAGCCCGCCAACGCCAGCAGGTGTACTCGGAGCAGCGAAGGCGGCGAGAGGCCATCGAGTCCAGAAATCTGGCGTCCGACCTGCAGGAGCCGCAATATCGGCACGAGGAGTGGACAGTCTACGAAACGATACCGACTTCGATGGAGCCGGGATTGATAGTCGAGTCAGGCGACTCTTCAATGATCGGCTATCGACGATATCTTGTAAAAGAACAGAATAAGACAATCCGAAAGTCGATTTACGAAACCAGAGCCGATAACAATAAAATGGTTCTGTCGAGCCAGGAGGCGGCGAGGGAATTCGCCGAGAGGAAAGCTCGCGACGGTTTGGCTCGCAGGCGCGTGACCACACCGGTGCGTCTGCAGAAGTGGGTCGAGGTGCGCCAGCTGCGGATTCAGGAGTCGACTGGAGAAAGCCAGGGACAGAGTTTTGTAGGCCTGCAGCGGCAGCAGCAACAGCAGCAGAAGAGGATGGAAGATAATTTTCGTCACAATTCGCGTTTGTCAACTCAATCGCCAATAGGTTACAAGCGCTACTTGACAATGGACCAGGAGGCTTACCGAGCTGGACTGGCTGCTTCCACTGGAAACATTGCCGCCAGTAAGAAGTGGGGTGAGATGGGATCAGTGGGATGAGATATGATCAGTGGGATGAGATATGATCAGTGGGATGAGATATGATCAGTGGGATGAGATGGGATCAGTTGGATGAGATGGGATCAGTTGGATGAGATGGGATCAGTGGGATGAGATGGGATCAGTGGGATGATATGGGATCAGTGGGATGATATGGGATCAGTGGGATGATATGGGATCAGTGGGATAATATGGAATCAGTGGAGTGAGATGGGATTAGTGGGAGTAATGAGATGGGATCAGTGGGAGAGAAGAGATTGGATCAATTGGAGAATATAGATAGGATCAGTGGGAAAAAATGAGATTGGATCAGTAGGAAAATATATAGGATATGTGGGAGAAAATAGATGGGAGAGAAGAGATGGGATCAGTGGGAGAGAAGAGATGGGATCAGTGGGAGAGAAGAGATGGGATCAGTGGGAGAGAAGAGATGGGATCAGTGGGAGAGAAGAGATGGATGGGATCAGTGGGAGAGAAGAGATGGGATCAGTGGGAGAGAAGAGATGGGATCAGTGGGAGAGAAGAGATGGATGGGATCAGTGGGAGAGTAGAGATGGGATCAGTGGGAGAGAAGAGATGGATGGGATCAGTGGGAGAGAAGAGATGGAATCAGTGGGAGAGAAGAGATGGGATCAGTGGGAGAGAAGAGATGGATGGGATCAGTGGGAGAGAAGAGATGGGATCAGTGGGTTATGGATTATTGATAAGGCCGGAGGTTGTTGCCTTATCACTAGTCTTCATGTTTTTTCCATTTAAATCACTCATCTGTTTTCAAACTCACTGTCACTTGACTGGTCATTTTCCAAATGCTTCACTCTGCAGCCTCGAAGCGGAGCAGCCCTGATGTTTACTATTTCTATTCGGACGAGAACGACAATAGACGAGGATATTATGAAGGCCAGAAAACGCCCCGAAGTCGCGTCTATAAGCGGGCAAATTTGAGAAGCTATGAATTCGCAAAATAGTTTATCGCTTTTTTAAACAATTCGTACTTCCCCTTTCATGCTAGGCTTGCTATAGTTTATTGACTTCTACATACAATATAACAGTATTAAAGTGGATCGAAATATTACTTTATGTTGAGAAAGGTTTGGCGGGTGTAGAATGGGGTGGCGGGTGTAAATTAAAACGGAGTGGCGGGTGAAGAATGTGGTGGGGGTAAAGAATGGGGTGGCGGGTGTAGAATAAGGTGGTGGGTGTAGATTAAAATGGGGTGGCGGTGTAGATTAAAATAGGGTGGCGTTGTTGATAAAAATGGGGTGGCGGGTGTAGATTAAAATGGGGTGGTGGGTGTAGAATAAAATAGGGTGGCGGTGTTGATAAAAATGGGGTGGCGGGTGTAGATTAAAATGGGGTGGTGGGTGTAGATTAGAATAGGGTGGCGGTGTTGATAAAAATGGGGTTGCGGGTGTAGAATGGGGAGGCAGGTGTAGAATGGGGAGGCAGGTGTAGAATGGGGAGGCGAGTGTAGAATGGGGAGGCGGGTGTAGAATGGGGAGGCGAGTGTAGAATGGGGAGGCAGGTGTAGAATGGGGAGGCAGGTGTAGAATGGGGAGGCGGGTGTAGAATGGGGAGGCGGGTGTAGAATGGGGAGGCGAGTGTAGAATGGGGAGGCGGGTGTAGAATGGGGAGGCAGGTGTAGAATGGGGTGGCGGGTGTAGAATGGGGAGGCGAGTGTAGAATGGGGAGGCGGGTGTAGAATGGGGTGGCGGGTGTAGAATGGGGAGGCGGGTGTAGAATGGGGAGGCAGGTGTAGAATGGGGTGGCGGGTGTAGAATGGGGAGGCGAGTGTAGAATGGGGAGGCGGGTGTAGAATGGGGTGGCGGGTGTAGAATGGGGAGGCGGGTGTAGAATGGGGAGGCGAGTGTAGAATGGGGTGGCGGGTGTAGAATGGGGAGGCGGGTGTAGAATGGGGAGGCGAGTGTAGAATGGGGAGGCGAGTGTAGAATGGGGTGGCGGGTGTAGAATGGGGAGGCGAGTGTAGAATGGGGAGGCAGGTGTAGAATGGGGTGGCGGGTGTAGAATGGGGAGGCGAGTGTAGAATGGGGAGGCGAGTGTAGAATGGGGTGGCGGGTGTAGAATGGGGAAGCGGGTGTAGAATGGGGAGGCGGGTGTAGAATGGGGAGGCGAGTGTAGAATGGGTTTTAGGGTGTAAGAATTTATGTGGTGCGTATGGATAAGGTTCGGGATAGGAATATACTTGGTGATTAATATAGATATAATGTATTCCAACCCGCCACTTTAAACCTATTCGTTTTTAGCCGACATATTTTTGTCTGAAGCTTTATAGTAAAAACTTCTAAATCGGTTTATCAAAGCAGAGATTAAAGTAAATATATGTCTTCATTTAAAATCTGCACTTCAAATTGCTATGAAAATTTCACGTTGAATAAGTGACAGCAAAATGTCAAACACATGTATATTTTTTGCATAAAAAACAGGGCAAAATGGGCTGGTTTGCAGGCGCATTTTAAAAGGCAAGTTAAAAACGTGTTGCTCCATATTTGCTTACCAAAATCTTCCAGGTAGTATTTTGAAACGAAAACATATTTAGAATTTTATTGTCGTTACAGAAAAATACTACTAACAGTCTGACAGCATAATTAAATTCGTTAGTATTTTTTTCTGGTAATAGTAAACGTCCCGTTTTAAGTAGATATCCCATTTGAGTAGTAATCCTATTTGAGTAGCAATCCCATTTGAGTAGATATCCTATTTGAGTAGATATCCCATTTGAGTACAAATCCCATTTGAGTACAAATCCAATTTGAGTACAAATCCAATTTGAGTACAAATCCCATTTGAGTAGATATCCTATTTGAGTAGATATCCCATTTGAGTACAAATCCAATTTGAGTACAAATCCAATTTGAGTAAAAATCCCATTTGAGTACAAATCCCATTTGAGTAAAAATCCGGTTTGAGTAGAAATCCCATTTGAGTAGAAATCCCATTTGAGTAGATATCCCATTTGAGTAGATATCCAATTTGCGTAGCTGTTCCACTTAAGTAGATATATTTAAGTAGAAATCCCATTTGAGTAGAAATTCCATCTCAGTATAAATCCCATTGGAGTAGAAATCGCAGTTGAGTAGATATCCCATTTGAGTAGATTTACCATTCTGAGTAGGTCTTAACACATTTAAGTAGTTGAACAAGTGAGTCTGGTTTTTGAACAAAAGCTCAAGCCTGAAAGATGATGAGGTGATTGATTGAAGACGACACCTCAGCTCCGCCAGAGGCGTTGCCCACGAATTCTTCGAAGCCCATACCGCCGGAGATGACCATCATTTGGGAGGCCAGCGTTGCACCTGGCGACAATGAGGCACGCCTTGCAGCCTGCGCCGGCGTCGGCAGCGAGCGATGATGACCTGCGGCAGCGGCTGCTGAGCTCGAGCTCGAGGTGAGGAAAACATTCGTTGAGAATAGAGAGCCGCCACCGCCGCCACTGCCACCGCCGCCACTGCCGCCGCCGCCGCCTCCAGCGGCCAGTGCGAGAGGCAGATGACTTCGAGTTGGCTTCTCGACGGCCGTTAAGAAGCGCACTGGTCCACAATGACCGTAGGGCAAGGCTGTGAAGGCGGTTTGGGTTGAGAGTAAGGAGCAAAGTCAGGTGGTAGGTGCAAAGTGAGGTGGTGGTAGCGGAGTGAGGTGGTTGTAGCGGAGTGAGGTGGTGGTAGCGGAGTGAGGTGGTTGTAGCGGAGTGAGGTGGTGGTAGCGGAGTGAGGTGGTTGTAGCGGAGTGAGGTGGTGGTAGCGGAGTGAGGTGGTGGTAGCGGAGCGAGGAGGTGTTTGTTGAGTGAGACCATGTTTTTATGACAAAGGAAAACGTGAGTTGTCCTGTCGCTCATACTCTTACCGTTAATAATAGGCGGTTTGATGGATGAGCAGCTAGTAGACGATGATAACTTGAGTACGGGAACAATGGCAATGACGCCAGATGTTGTGCCCACCCAGAGCAAATCTTTGCACACTAGAATGCTGCTGATCCGAAGTCCCGATAGTCTCAGGTTTCTGACACTCTCATCGCAGCCTAGAAATCGAGAATTGAAATAAGCAAAAATCCACAAAATTCAAAACTAATGAAGAGTCAAGTGTTTCAATCACCTTCAAGTTTCTGAGCCACGGCACTTGCCACATCGACTTCGAGTAGAAACTCGCTGGATAGCGCGTGGTACAGGTGCACGCGCGTGGAGCCCTCTAGGGCCACCCAGACTGAGTAGCCTGAGCAGGTCATTGAGTGCACGCTACGCCTTGGCTGCTGCTGCTGCTGCTGCTGCTGCTGCTGCTGGCTGACTGGGAAGCTGGAGTCAACACTCTCGGACACCGGGCTGACGATGATCATGTCTTTGCCGGCGTAGCACCAGATTTTTCCGGCGGCCGCGATCATTCGCTTAACCGGCTTGCCCTCCTTCACTGTCATCACGTGCTGCTTGTCAAAGTCCCACAGGCCGTCTGCAAGAGTACAGATTTATCGATTTTTAGCTTCGCTTCCCCCAGCATTTCTCAAGCCATTCTACACTTGAAGATTCTCTTTTACCAGTCCGCCGTCGATAGACAGCTACTTCGCCGCTGGCTAGCGACACATAGACTCGTCCGTCCAGGTGAATGATGGCCGTCACGCCAGCTCTTTGTCGCACCTTCTGTCTAGGCCGGGTTGTCCGGACATTGTCAGTGCAATAGTACACTAGGAGCCAACCGTCTTGGCAGCCAAGCCACATAGTCGCCTTGTACGGATCCGTCAGGCGCTGCTGCTGCTGCTGACGGAATAGGCAGGCGCTATACTCGCCGTCAATTATCGTCTCTGGCGTGACTGCGTCCCCGTCGTCCTCTCCCTCGTCACTGGATGAAGACGACGAAGACGATGACACGGCGTCATTATCCTCATCAGCTGAGCTAGAAGAGCTGCCAGCCCTGCTTGGGCATTTCTTCTCGGCGGAGTTCTCAGTGACGTCATCGTTGTTATCGTTTGGTTGGTCCTCTACGTCGTCCACTGTATCAACGCGAACTGTGGGCACTTGAGGCTGCTGCTGCTGCTGCTGCTGCTGCTGCTGCTGCTGCTCCGTGTCTGTTGGGCTGTCCAACTGTGCCACGTCTTTTAGGCGCTCAGCGATGGCCAAGTTGGCCGCAGTTCGAGACCGACGTCTGTGCTCAGCACCTTGCCTGGGTATTAGAAGATTTCAGCTACTAACAGTGAAAGACCACGGCCGGGGAGTATTTCAAATGCCTACTTCCCGATAGGTCCCAAAGAGAATGACTGATTTTCGTGAAAGTCCACCATATAGATCAAAATTGGCATGTTGGTTGGTTCGATTATATAATAATTCACAATACAATCAACAATAACAGCCACTTGTGAGCAATTGGTGGTTTATGCCACCAGATTTATGCCACCCAGACACCGCCGAAGAGAATCGTTGAATATCTCGACAACGCCAACGTTTTGTGATTCTGGAAGTTGTTTCAGCAGATAAAGCGGAACATGTGAGCCCGTGTTCTGGATTTTCATGGCAATTGGTTGAATATTTTGGTAGATACAGGAAAAATAAAAATGTGGGTTTGAAATACCCCTCAGCGGTCTTTCTCTTATGAAGATACTTAAAAATTTAACGAGACTCACAAACAGGTGAGAAACAGCCAAACAAACAGACAGGCATAGAAGCAAGCAAGCGAACAAATATTTCGACACTGGCTCACATTCGCAACAGCCCAGCGTAAGCCGGCACAGAGCAAATGCAGGCTACACTTGTGCCGCCGCCAACGCTTGGCAGTTGCGTTGTCATGGCAACTATCGGTTCCGGCTGCAGGCTTAGCAGGCAGAGGTGACTAGATTGAGTCGGATCGGCAGTTTGACAGCAGATCCAAATGTCGCGATAGTTGTCCTCGTTGTAGCCATCAATCGGTGCGGAACAGGTGAACTGTGATTGATTTCAAAGGTAGATGGATACGAAAAACTGAATTTCGAAGCTGCCCGACGTCATCATCGTCGAGATATTCAGCGATGATTGTCGAGGACAACTACATTTTTTGCTCTGTATAAACCTATATGGTTAACGCGTTTGGCTCTCGTACCACGGTCCCTAAGTTCGATTCCACGGCGAGGCCACATTTATTTGGGGCGCAGACGCGGAGAGAAGGCTTTGGGGGCTTGTCGTGAAATTTACGACCTTGAGGGCCAACCTCCAAGGTACAGTGACAGTGTACATTGCCAAGCGATGAGAAAGTCAGTGCAGATGTACACACCTGCGGTATCAGAGTGCGTGTGTGCTCAGGAGTCAGCGAAATGGGCAGAATTGCCTCCTCGCTGGCTGCGGGTCTAGTGTCACCAAATGATGTGCCATTGCCCGCAGCCCTCCTGCAATTATCATTATTTCAATTTCATGCTCAATAGGAAAGCCATATTCAATAGTAAAATTATTAACAATACTATATAATCAGCAATAATGGTTTCATGATGAAACTTTGTGAGCAGAAAGTGCTGTCTATATACTTGCTGGTTTTTGCCACCAGACACCCCGACAAGAATCGTTGAATATCTCGACGATGCCCATGTCTTGTGGTTCTAGAAGTCAAACGAATTCAAGCATTCTAGCTTACGGTCATGCCGTGCCTCAGTCTGGCGATTTGCAGAGTCTGCAAGAACTCCGGCAGCTGGGCGCACTTGTACATCAGCTTCATCTTGGCGTCCAAGAACGCGCTCTCCCATTGTAGCTTTTTGTCCGGAGTTGAAAACAGCAGAGAATGAAATCCAACACCCTCCAGGCTGGCTGTGAGTAGGTCCAGACGGCACTGGCTGTTGCCTGCGCTGAGCAACTGGCTAGCTAGACTGGCGAGACGTTTCGCTTCAGCCAGCTGACGATTCACGGTTTCAAGGGCCTCCTTGGCAGCCTGTTCAAGGCTCTGCGGAGTTAGTACAGACATTGGCATTATTTGGGATAAATCTGGTATCGACAGTTTGTCACTGGGATCTGGTATCGATAGTTTGTCATTGGGATCTGGTATCGATAGTTTGTCACTGGGATCTGGTATCGATAGTTTGTCACTGGGATCTGGTATCGATAGTTTGTCACTGGGATCTGGTATCGATAGTTTGTCATTGGGATCTGGTATCGATAGTTTGTCATTGGGATTTGGTATCGATAGTTTGTCACTGGGATTTGGTATCGATAGTTTGTCACTGGGATCTAGTATCGATAGTTTGTCATTGGGATCTAGTATCGATAGTTTGTCACTGGGATCTGGTATCGATAGTTTGTCACTGGGATCTAGTATCGATAGTTTGTCACTGGGATCTAGTATCGATAGTTTGTCACTGGGATTTGTTATCGATAGTTTGTCATTGGGATCTGGTATCGATAGTTTGTCATTGGGATTTGGTATCGATAGTTTGTCACTGGGATTTGGTATCGATAGTTTGTCACTGGGATCTAGTATCGATAGTTTGTCATTGGGATCTAGTATCGATAGTTTGTCACTGGGATCTGGTATCGATAGTTTGTCACTGGGATCTAGTATCGATAGTTTGTCACTGGGATCTAGTATCGATAGTTTGTCACTGGGATTTGGTATCGATAGTCTGTCATTGGGATCTGGTATCGATAGTTTGTCACTGGGATTTTTCTAGACTTGCCGACTGTTTGCTGTGCATCTTCGCGCAGATTTCCAGCACCTCCAGCACTGCATGACGGTCCTCCTTCAGTTTTTCGATGTCTTCATTTGGACGCCTGATTAGCGACGACCAACGGGTGCTCCCACCGTCGCGTCCCGTCACGGTGCCACCACCGCCGCCAACGCCGCTACTGACGCCACTAGCGCCACCTCCGAAGCCGTTTGTCAAACCGCTCGAGCTGCCAACTGAACTGCCGACGCTGCCGCCGCAGCTACCACCGCTGATGCTGCCACCACCGCAGCCGCCTCCTCCTCCGCCGTTTCCCCCGGCGCTGCCGCAGCCGCCTCCGCTAATCTCGACGCATTCCAGGCCAACTCGGAGGCAAACTTTGTACTTGAAGTTGGAGTCCACAAAGTCGAAGCCGCTGGGCGATTGTCTGCAAAGATTATTTTAAATCAAGATTTCTTAGAAAATGTTCTATAAAGTCTTTCTCATTCTAAAACGGTGTGTGAACCAGAAACAATATGCCTTTGTGCACTGGGTTATTATCGCAATTAGTTGAATATTTTAAAAGACACAGAAAAACGTAGGTATTTTAAATACCACCCGTTGCTTTCTATTGTTACAGAGAAAGTCGAAAATCTGTTCTACTGTAAGTAGCTAGACGGGCTGGATCGTTCGCACTTTATTCAGTTTAATTTATTACCAATCAATCCCAGAAAAAATGAATATCCTCCTCACCCCATACTATCTGACAATCTGAATCCTAATTTTATTTCGGCAATGGAATGTCGTATAGATTGTTGCCATAAGTTAGCACAATGTCTCTCTTAACCTTACGCCGGGAAGCGGTTTGACTATAGCCCTCTTGTTTAGTCTTATCTGTTTTCGGCATTCTTGGCAGGTCGCAAACTATTCGCACACACGCAGACGAGAAAAACACACCATTCCAAATGGTTCCCGAGTAAAGTTTTGCACTATTAATTTAGGTTGCATTGGGCCTAAAAAGTTTTATTGTTCGACGCAAACGAATGGTTTGCACAAGCCTAGATCGTTTTTAGATTTTTTCAGCGGCACATAAAACGACTTTTAGCGGCACGTTGAAAAACTTTGATTGACGGTACGTCGAGCTGCTTTTGAAGTGGCGCATCAAAATATTTTTTATTACAGTCGCATCACCGCCCATAGACTATAGCACTCAGTAGCATCACCGCCCATAGACTATAGTACTCACAGTCGCATCACCGCCCATAGACTATAGTACTCACAGTCGCATCACCGCCCATAGACTATAGTACTCACAGTAGCATCACCGCCCATAGACTATAGTACTCACAGTAGCATCACCGCCCATAGACTATAGTACTCACAGTAGCATCACCGCCCATAGACGATAGTACTCACAGTAGCATCACCGCCCATAGACTATAGTACTCACAGTAGCATCACCGCCCATAGACTATAGTACTCACAGTAGCATCACCGCCCATAGACTATAGCACTCACAGTAGCATCACCGCCCATAGACTATAGTACTCACAGTAGCATCACCGCCCATAGACTATAGTACTCACAGTAGCATCAACGCCCATAGACTATAGTACTCACAGTAGCATCACCGCCCATAGACTATAGTACTCACAGTAGCATCACCGCCCATAGACTATAGTACTCACAGTAGCATCACTGCCCATAGACTATAGTACTCACAGTAGCATCACCGCCCATAGACTATAGTACTCACAGTAGCATCAACGCTCATAGACTATAGTACTCACAGTAGCATCACCGCCCATAGACTATAGTACTCACAGTAGCATCAACGCCCATAGACTATAGTACTCACAGTAGCATCACCGCCCATAGACTATAGTACTCACAGTAGCATCACCGCCCATAGACTATAGTACTCACAGTAGCATCACCGCCCATAGACTATAGTACTCACAGTAGCATCAACGCCCATAGACTATAGTACTCACAGTAGCATCACCGCCCATAGACTATAGTACTCACAGTAGCATCACCGCCCATAGACTATAGTACTCACAGTAGCATCAACGCCCATAGACTATAGTACTCACAGTAGCATCACCGCCCATAGACTATAGTACTCACAGTAGCATCACCGCCCATAGACTATAGTACTCACAGTAGCATCACTGCCCATAGACTATAGTACTCATAGTAGCATCACCGCCCATAGACGATAGTACTCACAGTAGCATCACCGCCCATAGACTATAGTACTCACAGTAGCATCACCGCCCATAGACTATAGTACTCACAGTAGCATCAACGCCCATAGACTATAGTACTCACAGTAGCATCACCGCCCATAGACGATAGTACTCACAGTAGCATCACTGCCCATAGACTATAGTACTCACAGTAGCATCACCGCCCATAGACTATAGTACTCACAGTAGCATCAACGCTCATAGACTATAGTACTCACAGTAGCATCACCGCCCATAGACTATAGTACTCACAGTAGCATCAACGCTCATAGACTATAGTACTCACAGTAGCATCACCGCCCATAGACTATAGTACTCACAGTAGCATCAACGCCCATAGACTATAGTACTCACAGTAGCATCAACGCCCATAGACTATAGTACTCACAGTAGCATCACCGCCCATAGACTATAGTACTCACAGTAGCATCACCGCCCATAGACTATAGTACTCACAGTAGCATCACCGCCCATAGACTATAGTACTCACAGTAGCATCACCGCCCATAGACTATAGTACTCACAGTAGCATCAACGCCCATAGACTATAGTACTCACAGTAGCATCACCGCCCATAGACTATAGTACTCACAGTAGCATCAACGCCCATAGACTATAGTACTCACAGTAGCATCACCGCCCATAGACTATAGTACTCATAGTAGCATCACCGCCCATAGACGATAGTACTCACAGTAGCATCACCGCCCATAGACTATAGTACTCACAGTAGCATCACCGCCCATAGACTATAGTACTCACAGTAGCATCAACGCCCATAGACTATAGTACTCACAGTAGCATCACCGCCCATAGACGATAGTACTCACAGTAGCATCACTGCCCATAGACTATAGTACTCACAGTAGCATCACCGCCCATAGACTATAGTACTCACAGTAGCATCAACGCTCATAGACTATAGTACTCACAGTAGCATCACCGCCCATAGACTATAGTACTCACAGTAGCATCAACGCCCATAGACTATAGTACTCACAGTAGCATCAACGCCCATAGACTATAGTACTCACAGTAGCATCACCGCCCATAGACTATAGTACTCACAGTAGCATCACCGCCCATAGACGATAGTACTCACAGTAGCATCACTGCCCATAGACTATAGTACTCACAGTAGCATCACCGCCCATAGACTATAGTACTCACAGTAGCATCAACGCTCATAGACTATAGTACTCACAGTAGCATCACCGCCCATAGACTATAGTACTCACAGTAGCATCAACGCCCATAGACTATAGTACTCACAGTAGCATCACCGCCCATAGACGATAGTACTCACAGTAGCATCACTGCCCATAGACTATAGTACTCACAGTAGCATCACCGCCCATAGACTATAGTACTCACAGTAGCATCAACGCTCATAGACTATAGTACTCACAGTAGCATCACCGCCCATAGACTATAGTACTCACAGTAGCATCAACGCCCATAGACTATAGTACTCACAGTAGCATCACCGCCCATAGACTATAGTACTCACAGTAGCATCACCGCCCATAGACTATAGTACTCATAGTAGCATCACCGCCCATAGACGATAGTACTCACAGTAGCATCACCGCCCATAGACTATAGTACTCACAGTAGCATCACCGCCCATAGACTATAGTACTCACAGTAGCATCACCGCCCATAGACTATAGTACTCACAGTAGCATCACTGCCCATAGACTATAGTACTCACAGTAGCATCACCGCCCACAGACTATAGCACTCACATTCGCATCACCGCCCGTAGACTAAAGCACTCACAGTCGAATCACCGGCTTGCGAGCAGTCTGCGGTCCGACTCGCTTCTTGGCGATGGCCATGACAAGCTGGTCGGAGAACAGGAATAAATAAGCCGCCTCTTTCTTGCCTTCCAGTTGCACAGCGTCGTGTCGCAGGTATTCTCGCTTGGGCGACACCAACTGTGAAATGGATTAGTACCGTTGTGGATGTTTAGTAATGGTGCAATGCATGAAACGCACACTGCGCAGGAATGCATTTTAAGCATATTTTGCTTGGGACAGGCAGCAATCATAAGAAAACAGGGCACTGGTGCTTGGAACATTTTGTGATCGATTGAACCGACTAAATTAGCCATTTAACTCGCGTGTTCTTAGCTAATTGGTTTGGCTAGACTTAAGTAGCCGACCTGAAAGTACAATGGATGTCGTTACAAACTTTCCAAATAGTTTCAAAGGTTAGTGACTCACCAAATGACTCATTTGCTATAGTAAAGCAATTATAAAGATTCATAGAGGAAATTTGATAAAGATTTGTTTTAACTTATTTGTTTAATTTTTATTTCTTTTTTGCAAAAAAATCTGTTAGACAGATGCCTAAACCTGTTAGACAGATGCCTAAACCTGTTAGACAGATGCCTAAACCTGTTAGACATATGCCTAAACCTGTTAGACAGATGCCTATGCCTGTTAGACAGATGCCTATGCCTGTTAGACAGATGCCTATGCCTGTTAGACAGATGCCTATGCCTGTTAGACAGATGCCTAAACCTGTTAGACAGATGCCTAAACCTGTTAGACAGATGCCTAAACCTGTTAGACAGATGCCTAAATCTGTTAGACATATGCCTAAACCTGTTAGACAGATGCCTATGCCTGTTAGACAGATGCCTATGCCTGTTAGACAGATGCCTAAACCTGTTAGACAGATGCCTAAACCTGTTAGACAGATGCCTAAACCTGTTAGACAGATGCCTAAATCTGTTAGACATATGCCTAAACCTGTTAGACAGATGCCTATGCCTGTTAGACAGATGCCTATGCCTGTTAGACAGATGCCTAAACCTGTTAGACAGATGCCTATGCCTGTTAGACATATGCCTAAACCTGTTAGACAGATGCCTATGCCTGTTAGACAGATGCCTATGCCTGTTAGACAGATGCCTATGCCTGTTAGACAGATGCCTAAACCTGTTAGACAGATGCCTAAACCTGTTAGACAGATGCCTAAACCTGTTAGACAGATGCCTATGCCTGTTAGACAGATGCCTAGACCTGTTAGACAGATGCCTATGCCTGTTAGACAGATGCCTACACCCTTTAGATAGTTAGAAGACGAGACTTTGGGTATTTTAAATTAACTTTTAATCAAGCGACATTGGAACTAACGAACTAACGCTATGATGTTTTTGTTATAGTTAGTCGTTAAGCCTTTCATTGATTCTATAATCTCTATCCTATTAATTTTTAATCCCATAGGGCGACGACACAAGCGAATAGTTTTTAGGGTTGAATTTCAGCTAGGCAAGGTCGGTAGTTCCGTTTCCATAGCTCGAATACCAAAGACGTGCTTGTTTGACGGTACGGGAGGCAATGGGGATAACACAGAGAGAGAGGGGCTTGTTTTGCAGATGCCTAGCTGTGATAACAGTTGCTGCCCACCATCAAAGGCTAACTTGACGCGCGCTGGGTGTTCTAGATTTGATGGAATGTGCAGTTTTAGTTTAGCAGCAATAGTCGTAAACTTGGCAATTTATTGCTTTCAAGAAGTACTTCGAACCTTGGCGAATCGAATGGTTGAAAGCATCAAATTTAGAAGAAAATAAACTCTAAAACATTCGATTTTCTAGCAATCATCTTCTTTTCTTAGCTTCTTATAAACAATCAGATGCCAGAAGGTGCTTAACCAAAAAAACTTTTCTTGGACGCAATTTTTCTTAGACCAATCAGAAGTAGTTAAGTTATTAACCAATAAGAGACCAGTAGATTCACAACCAATCATCATTGATCAGTATATTTTCAACCAATCAGAGATCAATAGATTCTCAATCAATCGGAGAACAGTAGATTCTCAACCAATCAGAGATAAGTAGATTCTCAACCAATCAGAGATCAGTAGATTCCCAACCAATCAGACATCAGTAGATTCTCAACCAAACAGAGATCAGTAGATTCTCAACCAATCAGAGATAAGTAGATTCTCAACCAATCAGAGATAAGTAGATTCTCAACCAATCAGAGATCAGTAGATTCCCAACCAATCAGACATCAGTAGATTCTCAACCAAACAGAGATCAGTAGATTCTCAACCAATAAGAGACCAGTAGATTCACAACCAATCATCATTGATCAGTATATTTTCAACCAATCAGAGATCAATAGATTCTCAATCAATCGGAGAACAGTAGATTCTCAACCAATCAGAGATAAGTAGATTCTCAACCAATCAGAGATCAGTAGATTCCCAACCAATCAGACATCAGTAGATTCTCAACCAAACAGAGATCAGTAGATTCTCAACCAAACAGAGATCAGTAGATTCTCAACCAAACAGAGATCAGTAGATTCTCAACCAATCAGAGATAAGTAGATTCTCAACCAATCAGAGATAAGTAGATTCTCGACAAATCAGAGATCATTAGACTCTCGACAAATCAGAGATCACTAGATTCTCAACCAATAAGAGACCAGTAGATTCACAACCAATCATCATTGATCAGTATATTTTCAACCAATCAGAGATCAGTAGATTCCCAACCAATCAGAGATCAGTAGATTCCCAACCAATCAGAGATCAGTAGATTTTGAACCAATCAAAAGCTAGTTGTTTTTTCAATCGATTCGTAGAAAACTTTCTTGAGTTTGATTTTTTGTTTTAAAAAAGCCATAGACTCACATCATTAACTAGAAGAAGATTTTCGAGCGCCCTCAAACTCTCTTGCAGTCCCTCAGTCTGTTGGGCCTCTTTGAGCGTGTTGACTCGAAGCGCCAGTTCGTGAATGGCCAGCTCAGCTTGCTTTAGCTTGGCATAGTCTGGGTGACTCGGGTCAGTGTACTCGATCAGGCGCTGGGGGTTTTAAGAGCGAGTTTTAGAAAACCTATTGCCTATGACTAATAATATAGCAGGCACTATTGCGATGACAATGACTATTATAATGACAATGACACTATTATAATGACAATGACACTATTATAATGACAATGACACTATTATAATGACAATGACACTATTATAATGACAATGACACTATTATGATGACAATGACACTATTATAATGACAATGACACTATTATAATGACAATGACTATTATGATGACAATGACACTATTAATATAATGACAATGACACTATTAATGACAATGACACTATTATAATGACAATCACTATTATGATGACAATGACACTATTATAATGACAATGACACTATTAATGACAATGACTATTATGATGACAATGACACTATTATAATGACAATGACACTATTATAATGACAATGACACTATTATAATGACAATGACACTATTATAATGACAATGACACTATTATAATGACAATGACACTATTATAATGACAATGACACTATTATAATGACAATGACACTATTATAATGATAATGACACTATTATAATGACAATGACACTATTATAATGACAATGACACTATTATAATGACAATGACACTATTATAATGACAATGACACTATTATAATGACAATGACACTATTATAATGACAATGACACTATTATAATGACAATGACACTATTATAATGACAATGACTATTATGATGACAATGACACTATTATAATGACAATGACACTATTATAATGACAATGACTATTATGATGACAATGACTATTATAATGACAGTGACTATTATAGTGACAATGACTATTATAATGACAATGACTATTATAATGACAATGACTATTATAATGACAGTGACTATTATAATGACAATGACTATTATGATGACAATGACTATTATGATGACAATGACTATTATAATGACAATGACTATTACGATGACAATGACTATTATGATGACAATGACTATTATGATTTCACAATAACTGCAATCCTACCTTAACAAGCATCTCGTATCTGGGTATTCGTTGAACTGGCTTGATGATCAAAGACTTCAGTGGCAACCTTCTCCTATTGTCTCTTTGAATTTGCTGCGTGGTGTGAAAAAGATAATCGGGTAAAAACAGCAATAAAATCGTTGATAATAAATAATAAGCAGCAAATTCAGAAGATCTCAGTGCTTTCGCACCTCAACAAATCGTTGGAACGCCGATTTCTGCTGCAGCGCTGACTCCAGGCTGCGTTCGGAGCGAGCGAAGTTCTCGATAAACGAACAGTAGAACTCAACGACTGTGCGCTTCTTAAACTGTTGTTGAGTGAGTGAGTATAGCTTAATTCTTTTTTAATTTTCTGTTTCATTGATTTCTATCTAGCTGCTCATTTTTATCCGCATTTACTTTTTAAGAGTCCCATTGACCTATAGGGGACGCTAAAGTTAATTTCCTGAACTTGAAAGAAAACAAGCAGTTTCTTCTCTCTTTTTATTAGTGTCAGTGTCTTTGGCGCTTGAGACATTCCTCCTCTACCCAATCTCTACTCTCCCCCTCTCCTCTCCCTCTCTCCTCTCCCTCTCTCCTCTCCCTCTCTCCTCTCCCCCTCTTATCTCCCTCTCTCATCTCCCCCTCTCCTCTCCCTCTCTCCTCTCCCTCTCTCCTCTCCCCCTCTCATCTCCCTCTCTCATCTCCCTCTCTCCTCTCCCTCTCTCCTCTCCCTCTCTCCTCTCCCTCTCTCTTCTCCCTCTCTCATCTCCCTCTCTCCTCTCCCTCTCTCCTCTCCCTCTCTCTTCTCCCTCTCTCATCTCCCTCTCTCCTCTCCCTCTCTCATCTCCCTCTCTCATCTCCCCCTCTCCTCTCCCTCTCTCCTCTCCCTCTCTCCTCTCCCTCTCTCATCTCCCTCTCTCATCTCCATCTCTCCTCTCCCCCTCCCTCTCTCCTCTCCCTCTCTCCTCTCCCTCTCTCCTCTCCATCTCTTCTCTCCGTCTCCCTATCTCTTCCATCTCTCTTCTCTACTCCTCTACATTTCCCACTTAATAATCTCCCGAGGCCTACGTCACAGTGCACCTTAAAATAGCGGACTAGCTTTAACTCCTTGCCGCAAGGTCAGTTTGGGATATTTTTCTACGAGAGGAAGAAATTTCTCTGCTATTTTACACGGCAGGAAATTTCGCTGATTCACAGCGTCTACGCATTTTAGGGATCTTCACAACCCTAGCCTGGGGATATATCGAATCAGCACTACGCATGATTAAGGCATCCCCTCTGATAGGTGCTGCATGTGATATCCCATGTGCTATAATCCCATTCTGGCTTGTTATCAATTTTGATCTCTCAGCTTTCTTCGTCTAGTCAGGAAACATGGAAGAATTCCTTCATGTAAAGCATAAATTATTATTTATCCCAAATAGGGATGACTGGTTGGCATGCACTGTAGAGTGCATAAATCTATCTATCTATCTGTCTATCTATCTATCTATCTATCTATCTATCTATCTATCTATCTATCTATCTATCTATTCCCCCGCTATTACCATGGTTGCTATCTGGTCTCCAATGGTGGTATCGCTAGTCCAGCTATTCCACGTGTTCTCAAGCAGATTCAGAAAGATGGTGTGCTGAGTTCGAATCTCTGGGATCCAATGAAAAATGTCGGCCACCGTGCTAGCGTCCAGTAGTGAAGGATTGCTCTTCAATGGAATCATGTACTTCTGCAAGTTGATGTACAAACATTTCAGTCATGCATCAGTGCTTATGTAGTTAACGATGCACTTGAAACGAGAAAACAACTCACTTCAACAATAGTCGATAGCGACTCAACGTATTCCTTCTCAACTTCCACCAGCTCCTTAACAATGTGATAGCGTTTGTCCTGCAATAATTGGAAATCAGAATGGAGTTCTCCGACCGTATTTGGTCACGTGACTTATTCAAGATCCTAGTGAAATTGATATGCTATTTTTAGCATGCAAGGTCACTTATCACGCGTACCATGCGTGACTTTAGAATGCTACGTAAAATACGTACTGAAAAATATCGACTACTTAGCTTCTAGAACACGGGTTTTTGTGGACAAATTTGTACTTTGAATGCCGAAATATGGGAGAAATGGATTCAAAGGGGAGAGATAGATACGACGGAAGAGATGAAACAAGATAGAGATGAGACACATAAGGGATGAGACAGAGGGGAGGTGAGACACAGGTGAAATGAGACGCGGGTAAGCTGAGACAAGAATAGATGATACTTGGGAGAAATAAGACGGGAGAGATGAGACAGGGGAGAGATGAGACATGAGAGAGATAAGACACAAGAGAGATGAGACTCGGGAGACATGAGACATGAGAGAGATAAGACAAGGTGAGAGATGAGACAGGGAAGAGATGAGACATTGTAGAGTTGGTGCCAGAGACCGGTGGTAGCCGGCTGAATCTACCTGTACAGCGAGCAGATTGGTTGCGCTGCCGCTCCTAGAAGGTGCTCCGGCGTCCGACTCCTGTAGGCTGTGCAGCAGGCCGCCGGTGTTGGCGCCGGGTGCCGCCAGGGATTCCACTGAGCGACTGTTGTCCCAGGCCAGGATTGGAGTGTCTGAGTAGACAGGTGTTTTGTTTAAGGGTAACTGTCAATGAAATATGTCTAGAAATGCTACCTAGGAGAAAATCAGGGTGGTTAGAACTATGTGGGGGGAGAGCTAGGGGAAGAGACAGAGAGGGGAGAACTTAGGGAAGAGACGGAGAAGGGAGAACTTAGAGAAGAGACGGAGAGGGGAGAACTTAGAGAAGAGACGGAGAGGGAGAACTTAGGGAAGAGACGGAGAAGGGAGAACTTAGGGAAGAGACGGAGAGGGAGAACTTAGGGAAGAGACGGAGAAGGGAGAACTTAGGGAAGAGACGGAGAAGGGAGAACTTAGGGAAGAGACGGAGAGGGGAGAACTTAGGGAAGAGACGGAGAGGGAGAACTTAGGGAAGAGACGTAGAGGGGAGAACTTAGGGAAGAGACGGAGAGGGGAGAACTTAGAGAAGAGACGGAGAGGGGAGAACTTAGGGAAGAGACGGAGAGGGAGAACTTAGGGAAGAGACGTAGAGGGGAGAACTTAGGGAAGAGACGGAGAGGGTAGAACTTAGGGAAGTAATAGACAAAGGGGAAGAACTAGAAAGAGACGGAGAGGGGAGAACTTAGGGAAGAGACGGAGAGGGGAGAACTTAGGGAAGAGACGGAGAGGGGAGAACTT
The DNA here is from genome assembly GCA_950097015.1 of Macrostomum hystrix. Classification (NCBI taxonomy): domain Eukaryota; kingdom Metazoa; phylum Platyhelminthes; family Macrostomidae; genus Macrostomum; species Macrostomum hystrix. Next base: position 13,104,966 of record CATNEN010000039.1, read on the forward strand.
AGGGAAGAGACGGAGAGGGGAGAACTTAGGGAAGAGACGTAGAGGGGAGAACTTAGGGAAGAGACGGAGAGGGGAGAACTTAGAGAAGAGACGGAGAGGGGAGAACTTAGGGAAGAGACGGAGAGGGAGAACTAGAAAGAGACGGAGAGGGGAGAACTTAGGGAAGAGACGGAGAGGGGAGAACTTAGGGAAGAGACGGAGAGGGAGAACTTAGGGAAGAGACGGAGAGGGGAGAACTTAGGGAAGAGACGGAGAGGGGAGAACTTAGGGAAGAGACAAAGGGGGGAAATAGGGGAAGAAACGGAAGCAGCGGTATGAAATCAGTCTCAAAGGGCAAAGCTAAGGTTAGGCAGTAGTAAGTATCTCTAATTCAGAAGTGCATCACATTTCGTTGCCAAAAGTAGTTAAGGCCATTTGGGAACGGAACAGACGGCGAAATGTTTTTGTGTGCAAATGCAAAGTCTTGAAAAATGGGTTTCAGTTGGTGAAACAGAGCAGGACAGAGGTAACAGAAACAACTAGAGACGGGAAGGAACGAAAGAACAACAAGAAAATGAAAAAGTCTTGTCCTCTCGGGGGCCCGACGGGTTCAAAGCCCACACGGAGACTAAAAATACTTCCCCATTTGCAAGTTTGCTGGTCAAACTGTCGAGAAAAAATGCTAAATCCCTGCTGATTGGTTAAGTGCAACGTCTAAGATGAAATGCGATGCCAATTCTGGGATACTTATTGCAATGTCTGGAATGTTGTCTGTAGTTTTTTTTTACTATTCTATGACTATATTTAGCCTGCGCTCAACTTTTCGATTCTATTTTGCATTTTGGGAAAGGCAAAAGGTTGTCGGGCGTTACATCGCCCGAAGCACGGATCCGACGGTAATAATGTTTTTTTTGATTGGCTGATGAAATATCACGTGCTTGGGCGGTGAGGCGGGTTTGTTGGGGTTTCCAAAAACACACTCTAAAAATAGCAACATGATCAAAGCCCTACCAGCCAATCAGGTGACCAGCTGTGTTCGCAAGAATTTAACGAACACACAGCCGTCCTAAATTAACTACACACTAGTCTATACTAGAAGACATACAAAAGCAGCATTAGTTTCACCGGATTTGTGATGATGAAGATGATGATGACACTTTCCGGCGATGTTTCCGCTCTCGCCGCAGTTCGCTGCGCAGCCGCTGCCGCCGCAGGGCACAGTGCAGGCGGCGCTTCTGCTCCGAGTCACGTAAGGCCTGGCGTGCTGTGGCTGCTGCTGCTGCTGCTGCTGCTGCTTTGGCGACTCGTCACTTTTCTGTCGCCAGTGACAACTGCCAGTGTCGCCAGCTTCATCCTCTGGCGTCGCTGGCGATGGCGAAGGTATCGGCGATTCAAAAACTGAAATGGCATCACCAGTTGAGGACAATCTGTGCTGATGCGGACTTGCTGACGTTGACAGTAGCATCGGTTGGTGCTCCAGCTGATGCAGCAGCTGCTGCTGCTGCTGCTGCTGCTGCTGCTGCAGCTGCTGCTGCTGTGACGAGGAGCTGCCGCCAACGCAGGCCTCCGAGATTCCAGAGTCTCCGCCGCCGCTGCCGCCGCTGCCACGCTGATGCTGAATTGGCGAGGAGTCCCTGCGGAGGGCGTGCTTCGGGAATCGGGTGGTTCGGTAGGCCAGCCTGGCTATTCTGTTGAACTGCTCCACAATGGAGTTTGACGATAGCAGGGCTGGCGATGTTCGCTGCTGCTGCTGCTGCTGCTGCTGCTGCTGCTGCTGCTGCTGCTGCTGCTGCTGCTGCTGCTGCTGCTCCTGCGGCTGTTGTGTTTGTTTCTGCTTCTGCTGTTTCTGTTGCTGCTGCTGCTGCTGCTGTTCCTGCTTCTCAACTAAAGACTCGAGAAGTTTTTGATCACCTTTAGAGCGATGCATCTCTAACAATGCTCGATGCTACAATTAAAACTAAGTGTAATTTTCGTCCCAATCTACCCGTTTCCACTGTTTCAGTTTCAGCAATATATATATAAAAGCTTTCATTAAGAATGATCTGAAGAATTCTCATTTGATATGGTCGGCGCCTTCTGATTGGTCAGCCGGCCAGGTCTGTCAGATCTTCAGCTTGGCATTTTTGGCAGCCCTGAACCTCCCCCCACCGCCCCTCCACTTTGCCGCTAACCAGACAGCCAACGTTGCGAATCACCTTTTTGTCTTAACTTTCATTTGTGTATTCCAGATTTGTAGACTTGGCATCTTTGCCAAGACTTGGCATATTCTCGTATGTTTTAGACAAACTGCACACAATCAAGCATTTAGTGCGCATAGGTTGGCTGCAGTTCTTATTCTAAATCTTATGCGAATACCTCCGTAAATAATATTACTATTTTTTCCCCGGGATGAAAAGCATTCTTCGTACTGTTATCTGCCTGCCCATGCATTAAAAAACAGGAAAAAAAAACTAATAGCTTGCATGGTCGGCTGTGCTGGTCTTTCGGCCAGTCTTTCCTCTTGATTGATTGTCTTAGTTTTTTCAGGGTAAAATTGTGGAACTATTTTTTCGGGATCAAGGTAACGGAGCTTAACAGAAGAATAGGATCTGGTGTGGGGCAGTGGGGTCAGTCAGTTCCTATAGGTGCAAGAAAATAGCACCGTCGAGGTTAGCACAGATTCCACATTCAAGGTTCATTAGAGAGTGGAAGCGAAACACCAAGGAAAGTTAAGAAACTGGAAGCCAGATTTTTGGTTGCCAAGAAAAAACACAGAGCAGAAAGAAACTGTTCTAATTTCAAGTTAAGTGCTAAGATTTCTTGTCTATAGTTATTATTTTTACCTACATGCGAAATTGTGGAAGGAAGTGCAGTTGATAGGGTATTAAAGTATTTTGTTAGCAGGTTGAACATTTTTTATTATAGTTGAGAGAGGTGAGAGAAAAAAGAAAAGAGACAAGGGGTGATTTGTGAGAGGTGAGAGGTGAGAGATGAGATTAGAGGTGAGAGGTGAGAGGTGAGAGATGAGATTAGAGGTGAGAGGTGAGAGGTGAGAGATGAGATTAGAGGTGAGAGGTGAGAGGTGAGAGGTGAGAGGTGAGAGAGGTGAGACGTGAGAGGTGAGAGTTAAGAGGTGAGCGGTGAGAGGTGAGAGTTGAGAGATGAGCGGTAAGAGGTGAGAGTTGAGAGGTGAGCGGTGAGAGGTGAGCGGTGAGAGGTAAGCTGTGAGAGGTGAGAGGTTAGAGGTGAGAGATGTGAGGTGAGAGATGAGAAATGTGAGGTGAGAGATGAGAAATGTGAGGTGAGAGATGAGAGATGAGAGGTGAGAGTTGAGGTGAGGGTGGGGTGGGAAAAATGAAAAATTAGAGACTAAAGGTGATACACGTGAGAAAAAGTTGGACTTGAGAAAGGCTACGAGGCTCGTATAGACACCTTGGCGAATATTTGTTGACACCAAGTTTAAAGTGCGTGTGCTCTTAGGAAAGCTTTTAGGAGGCAAAGACAACTTAAGAAGTCACTTAACGTCCTTGAAAACTTTTATCCCCTGGCTTATCAGTTGATGAGTTCTGTTTATCTTTTTTTACCTTCTGACGATTCAAGAAAAAAAGTTGGATATTTCTTCATGCATCTTTTTGTTACACGAAGGGTGTCCCAAAAATTCGAGAAACACTTATGCTCACCTGTGCACGCTCTTTTTCATGCTGCTAGTTAGTGGTTTAAGATGGAAAATCATTCTACTTATAAGTTATAATGTAGATTTTCATCTTCGACTTGACTCAACACCCATGAAGATTGAGTAAGGCGTTGCAGAGCTAGAAAAATAATTCCGGGAACTTTTAGGACACCCCTTGTAATATCTTTCAGGTATTTTTGGATTGATAAGCAATAAAGATGAACTTTAATTCAAGTTAAATTATGAAAGTGAGTGGCAGAGCTGTCTAACAGACTTGACTGTGGCACCAAGGTGCCTGAGCTCGATTCAGACAATGAGAAAGTCAGGGCAGGTGTACACACCTGTGTAAGCGTGTGTCTGCGTCATTTATCTGTGGAGTCAGCGTCAGGGATATGGACAGAATTCAAACAAAAAACTCAGAACAAATCAATAACAATTCTACAGCGTTCTGATAATCAGATGAAGGGTTGGAAGAATGATTATTAGAGCGTTAAAAACAAATTTAATAATCCTTTATTTCCGTCGAAAACATCAATGATAAGTTCAAGATTTCAATGGTGTGAGCACAAACAAATATTTGCTTGGAATGAGAATACTGTATGTAGGTAGCAAAGTTTGTTAAGCCTTTACAACAATTTTAGTGGGTGCTTTATCAAGTGCTTCATTGAGACATCTAAATTAAATTTCGAACCAACGTTTCGCAACGGACATTGTGCCACGGTTCTCGACAACGAAAGTGTCAAAAAGTAACGTCAGTTTAAATTTCTAGTGGATAATAAGATATATAATTTTTTATTTAGTGCTAAATGAACACTTAGGTGCTGAAAATGTGCATTTAGTGACCTGTTTTGCTGGAAAAACTTTATCTCGTATCTGCTGATTTTAGCTTGTATTGAAAAGTGCTTCAAATTTACATATGTTTCACTCCATTCAGTCTGTGAGGTGTCACTCCATTCAGTCTGTGAGGTGTCACTCCATTCAGTCTGTGAGGTGTCACTCCATTCAGTCTGTGAGGTGTCACTCCATTCAGTCTGTGAGGTGTCACTCCATTCAGTCTGTGGGGTGTCACTCCACTCAGTCTGCGAGGCATCACTCGTTAATTGTCATTATCTAATGTCCTAAAAATCGATTTAAAGTACACACTGATGTGGCTTGATCTGCCTCAGCTCAATCATTCTACAAGGCGTTCCAATGCTTGAATCGGGCACTCAGCCTCTCGACCGTCCTTCAGCTGCACCGGCACAAAGCCAACTTGTCGAGGCCGCCGTTGCGACGGCTGCACCAGAATTTGGCCCCTATAGAAGCGCACGCCGGTTGCTGAATGAGCCAAAGCCGTCGCTTGCGTTGGCAGCTGCTCCGCGGCTGTCGGCGGCAGGATGTGGCAGGTCTGGCTGTGGATCACTCGCCAGATGGCATCTCCTTCGCTGATGCGCTGCACATAGGAGCTGGGGAACAGGCCGATACGGCCCATGCATTTTCCACGCCACCAGTCCTGATCCGTCATGTCGATGCAACTCAGCTTGAAGCCCGCGCTGGCGAGGTCGACAGGGGAATATTTAGTTACTCGTACGAGTATGTAATTCACATTTCATAAACTGAGATGAAGCGAAGTCAGGAAAAGCAAACTTTACGAAACGTAATATTTACAAAAGACGTACTGTAGGAACGGTAAGCTTGAAGAAGTTTGTGAACTTTGCGAACCAGAAACTTCCGAAACCACAAACATCACTATCGAACCTTAAACGTCACGAACCTCAAACGTCACGAACCTCAAACGTCACGAACCTCAAACGTCACGAACCTCAAACGTCATGAATCTCAAACGTCACGAACCTCAAATGTCACGAACCTCAAATGTCACGAGCCACAAACGTCACGAACCTCAAGTGTCACAAAAATCTTAAACGTCACAAGGCTCAAACTTCATGACTTATACGTCACAAACCACAAACGTCACGAACCCAAAACGTCACGAACCTTAAATATCACGGACGCCAAACTGCACGAATATGAAAATTTACGAGCTACATTTAAGTTCGAATTCGAACGACAAATTTATGAAGCGCAAACTTCAGTAACCCCTCAAGGAACTGGATAAAAGTGTAAAATTTATAATTAGCAATACTCACCGCAGATCCATTTCGTCCTTGTGCCTCGCCCGGAAGTCGTACAGTACCACAAATAGATTGCCAGAAATGCGACTGTCTCGCAGCTGAAAAGCCAAGTTCAGGAAAATTTTTAAACTAATGAATAAAAATGATAACCTGAGGTTCAATTATTAACAATATAGGCGAATAGCCAAAGCTTGCTCACCATTCTCCGAAAATGCCTGGGCGATCTTTGAGCAGCTGAAGCGGTTATGCCGCTGCTAGTTACTGACGACGGCTCAGTCATGGAAGCTGGACCAACAGTGGCTGAATCAACTGAGGAGTTGGGATCTAAAATTTTGTGGGATTCTTGACTTCAAAGTACAACTCTCGACTCTGTATCGACAGGTTGATAAAACTGTTTTCGAGTCATCAAATGTTCTCCAGACTCACCTGTCTGAAGCCTTCGATGATAATATCCAAAAGTGCCGCTAACATCTTCTCGACTTTGCTGAAGCGCTGGGGGCGCAGGGGACACCTGCTGCTGCTGCTGCTGCTGCTGCTGCTGCTGCTGCTGCTGCTGCTGTGAAGGCAGAGCATTCTTAGCCTCTCCAGTGTCCAAGGAGAAACTTTTCATTGTCCACTGCTGTCGCTGACGCGCGATCTTCTGGTGTGGATCAACTTCAAAGTGAGAAATTTAATTGGCGACATCCAGTGATACGGTTTAGATAGTATCCAATGCAAGAGATAATTTGGGTCCATTTTGAAGTTGGACTTACCCCGGTTGTGCTGCGGGCTGCGTTCCGGCGACTGCCCCACCGCCGGCAGTCGCCTCGGCGACGAGTGCGGCGAATTCGGCGTCCGACTGCCGGCAGGGGCGCCCCGCCCGGACAAGCCGCCAGGACTATGCGGCGAGTGCCTCGGCGGAGAAGGCTGCCCGAAAGCGCCACCGCTGTCGCTGACACCGCCTCCGCCACGACTCCGCCTATGATGATGATGCTGCTGCTGCTGCTGCTGCTGGTGCCAATGAAGCTGCTCTTCGCTGAGCACTAACTGCAGTCCCGAATTCTCCTGCTCAACTGAGAAACTCTTGTGCCGACCGTAGAGCTGCTTCTTTCGACGCGGACTTGGAGGCACTGCATGGGGTTGTGGCTACATCAAATCGTGAGCAAGTGTTACTTGGACAACCTCCTACACGCACTCACCCAGTGTCTCAATAAAGTTGGTGTTAGTGAATGACGAGCTCTTCTGCCTGACGGCCGTGTCCAGGTGAGTGTCCACTGCAATCTGCTGCTGGTTGGCACGCTCCGGATTGTCCACCGAGACACTCTTCATCCGGCTGTCCAGCCGGCGACGATCCATGGATTCCCCGCCTGGTTGAGTTGGCAGGTTAACTCTCATTGTCATTTGAAATCGTGGGGAAGTTTTACTCATTTAACATTTGTTTTGAATGTGTTTTGAATGTTTGTTTTAAAGAATCGTCATTTTTCAAATACCCAAATTTATCTTTTTTATGTATCGCCTAAAATATTCAACCAATCGCTACGAATATCCAGAACATGGGCTAACATTTTCCGCTCTATCCGATGAAACAACTTCCAGAATCACAGAACATCGGCATCGTCGAGATATTCAACGATTCTCGTCGGCGTGTCTGCTAGCAAGAGCCACCAAAATAGGCATATTTTTCTGCGCACAAAATTCAATTATCAATGTCGCTATCATTGCTTACTATTTTGGTGCAATGACGATGCTGATTCATACGGCTTTGAAAGTTAGCTCATCGTAATTGACGGAAATTTTTTTTAATTTAGTGTATTTTTGCTAAAACTGGTCATTCGGTTTTGGAGCTATCTTGAAGTGGGCAGTGGGTATTTGAAATACCCATGTGGTCTTCCCCCAGGGAGAAAAATAGCGTGTCTTTCTACTCTTAAAGGGTTGGCAAAAACACAAACAACAGAAAGTGCCTGATCGTGGTTACATAATAGACAAAACAATTAAGGGGTTCCAAAGCAGCGCAGTGCGACAAAACATACGTTCGAGATATTTGTACAGTACAGTACAGTACTAAAGTGAAATTAGTACAGTACACATGCTTTGCTATTGTCTTTTTATACACCTGTTATAATAAGATCAGCACCTGTTATTATAGGATCAGCGCCTTCTACTACAGGTAGACACCTGTTAGACTAGAATGAATGCCTGTTAGACTAGGAACTATATTAGTTCCGGCACTTATTATAAAATCGGACACTATTGAAAGCGGAGACTGCGCGTGGTGCCGCTAGTAAGTAGGATACCTTTCAGCCTAGCCTGTTTGGTCAGTCTCGGAGTACAGGCCACAGCGTGCTGCTGCTGCTGCTGCTGCTGATGCTGATCAACGCCGGACAATCCGCCGCTGACAGGGCAGTATCCGGCGACAGTCAATGATCGATCAAAGCGACCTGATTATATATTTTTTTGTTCCAAACAGAGTAACAAACAGGTAAACAACTGGTCGAAATAGTTACTTAGTAATAATAGTAATAAGTGCAGGAGGGCTGCGACCAATGGCACATCATTTGGTGACACTAGATGCGTAGCCAGCGAGGAGACAATACTGCCCATTTCGCTGTGACTCCTGAGCACACACGCACACAGGTACTGTACGGAGGCACGCACTCACACAGGTGTGTACATCTGCCCTGACTTTCTCATCGTCAGGCAGTGTACACATTCACTGTGCCTTGGAGGTTGGCCCTCAAGGGCGTGAATTGCGCGACAAGCCCCCAAGCCTTCTAATAGTTAAATGTGGCCTCGCCGTGGAATCGAACTTAGGGACCGTGGTGCGAGAGGCAAACGTGTTAACCGCTCTGCCACCGACCCCCTCAAAATAGTTACTTACAATTTCGATTGCTTTGAGGTTACAGTTATTTTTAAGCCATTTAGGCACGTGACTTAACTTAAAGCTTATCCGTCTTTATTGGATGGATCTAGAGTGCATACCAGTATTTTAAATAATAATTATTATTAATAATTGATTACACCTGCCCCAATTGGGCCAGATGTGCAGCCGACAGCACAGCCGCAGCTATTGCACGGTGCATCTGAATACTACGTACAGCTAGCTGTTCAGTCCATGGACTGGAGGGACGCCGCACCCACCCTCAATTACCCCAGCTAATGCTGGTACCCATTTTACAGCTGGGTGAACTGAAGCAATGCAGAGTTAAGTGTCTTGCTAAGGGACACAAATAGTTCCAGTAGAGTCGGGAATCGAACCCCCGACCTTCAAGTCGTGTGTCCGACGCCCTAGCCACTAGGCTACAGTATTTTTAGTTGTAATAACATAAAACATTCTATCGTTCATGACATGGTGTCTCGAAAAGACTTTGATTTAAAAAACTAACGTGCTCGATCTATAAAAAATGAGGAGTAGCAACTTTAATTCTAGTATGTGGCGGCCGCTCTCTCCAGCGCCCTGCGTGGTGCTAGGCCGGCCACCCCAACTTTGACAAGCACTTGCGCTGGGCCGGGGCAGTGTGCATAGGGCTTAAACTAATGTACACGCGCCGGCCTATAAATGACTATCTTTTGGAACGCGCTGCACTTAAACTGTTCTCCGCCAAAAAAAATTATAAATTTCGTGGCTGCAAAAACTAACCATGCAGTGAGCGCTTTATCTCGAGCGAAAATTCGTCTGGCACCGTCAGCATGTTCGAACTCTGGCGTTGAACTCTTTGACGCTGCTGCTGATGTTGTGGTGACTGCTGCTGCTGCTGCTGCTGAGTGGTCTGGCAATGCGAATGTGAAGAATTGGAATCCATTGCCTCCTCTGTGCTCACAGATTTCATGCGGAAGGAATTTAGCATGGCTTTTCGACGGGCCAAGTTCTGCTGCTGCTGCTGATGCTGATGATGGTGCTGGTGCTGATGATGATGGTGTTGCTGGTGCTGGTTATAACCTGCTCGTGGACTCGATGGCAAGCTGGACACACCGGCAGTCACTGATGGCGAATTCCCTGCAGTGAGCGCCAAAGGAAATACAGAAGTTATTAGATTTATTTGGTTCGTGATTCAGATCCAACTCGAAAGTACAATATGTGATCAGTGTTAGTGCCAATTCTGTGAATAACATGGCATAATAATATTAAATCATGTGTTAAATTACGTTTGCAGTTATCGATAATGATACACAAAATGAGAAAGTGAAAATACCAAATTTCTGGTAATTTAAATGTGGAGCAGCAAAATAAAAAATGCTTCCGCATGCTATGAGTAACATTGACATTAAAAACGAAATTCGGATCCCTTAACTCTAGTGCAATATTTTATTTTTAAAATAATCTATTCAAGCTGCATTGCATTGACACTGCATGTGCTACTGTAAAGTAAGATAATTATCAATAAAAAACTACAGTTCCACAAATCACCAAGAAAGGATTCCTAATCAATAAGGAGGGGTTTGTGCGGGGTGCGCGAGAGATAAGGGGCAGGAAATAAGGGGTTTTGGATGGGTACGGGGGAGAGATAAAGGGCAGGAAATGAGGGGTTTTGGATGGGTATGGGAGAGATAAGGGGCAGCAAAGGAGGGGTTTTGGATGGGTACGGGAGAGATAAAGGGCAGGAAATGAGGGGTTTTGGATGGGTACGGGAGAGATAAGGGGCAGCAAAGGAGGGGTTTTGGATGGGAATAGGAGAGATAAGAGGCAGCAAAGGAGGGGTTTTGGATGGGTACGGGAGAGATAAAGGGCAGGAAATGAGGGGTTTTGGATGGGTATGGGAGAGATAAGGGGCAGCAAAGGAGGGGTTTTGGATGGGTACGGGAGAGATAAAGGGCAGGAAATGAGGGGTTTTGGATGGGTACGGGAGAGATAAGGGGCAGCAAAGGAGGGGTTTTGGATGGGAATGGGAGAGATAAGGGGCAGCAAAGGAGGGGTTTTGGATGGGTACGGGAGAGATAAGGGGCAGGAAAGGAGGGGTTTAGGCTGGGTACGCGAGCGATAAGGGGCAGAAAAGGAGGGCTTTTGGTGGGGTGCGCGAAAGAGAAGGGGGTAGGAATGGAAGTGTCACGTGACGAAGGCAAGTATAGGGAGCTAGCCTATCTTGTTAATTTAGTCAATCTGCCAAGTTAATTATTCCGACATCGGTCCTGCATTTAGTTTCTTCCGTGCAAATCGAATGCACACACAGAGGTAAAAATAAAATTCGTGCTTAAGTAATGCAGCTTCGCCCATCCTAAAAACTAACAGACGAAAACGCTGCTAGACGACAGGTCCTCGTCAAAATCGTCTACCGGAGTCCTTGGCAGGAATCTTCTCCTGCTGATTCTACTGCTGCTGGTGACATCGTCACTAATGTCACCAGCGCCGGTGGCAGAGACGCTGCGTACCCGCCGCCTGGGCACAGCTAATGGCGATGAGCCGGGCTCCGCTCCGCGGACTGACTCGTTGTCATGGAAACTGGAGTCGTCCAGGTCAGCGTAGACAGCCTCCAGGACGACAGGAATGCCGTTCTCCTGAATGTCTGGCACAGCTGCCGAGGCAGCTCGCAACGGGCAGTCCCAGTGGTCGGGGGCTGGTTCTGTTCGTCCAAATTTTGCTTTTTTACTTGTTTACATACTTTTTACAGCTAGGACACCTGCTTCGATTCTAGATCATTGCTCCTGCTTCGATTCTAGTTAAGGCTCCTGCTTCGATTCTAATTAAGAATCCTAGCTTCGATTCTAATTAAGAATCCTAGCTTCGATTCTAATTAAGAATCCTAGTTTCGATTCTAATTAAGAATCCTAGCTTCGATTCTAGTTAAGAATCCTAGCTTCGATTCTAGTTCAGAATTCTAGCTTCGATTCTAGTTAAGAATCCTAGCTTCGATTCTAATTAAGAATCCTAGCTTCGATTCTAATTAAGAATCCTAGCTTCGATTCTAGTTTAGAATTCTAGCTTCGATTCTAGTTAAGAATCCTAGCTTCGATTCTAGTTCAGAATTCTAGCTTCGATTCTAGTTAAGAATCCTAGCTTCGATTCTAGTTCAGAATTCTAGCTTCGATTCTAGTTAAGAATCCTAGCTTCGATTCTAATTAAGAATCCTAGTTTCGATTCTAATTAAGAATCCTAGCTTCGATTCTAGTTAAGAATCCTAGCTTCGATTCTAGTTCAGAATTCTAGCTTCGATTCTAGTTAAGAATCCTAGCTTCGATTCTAATTAAGAATCCTAGCTTCGATTCTAATTAAGAATCCTAGCTTCGATTCTAGTTTAGAATTCTAGCTTTGATTCTAGTTAAGAATCCTAGCTTCGATTCTAGTTCAGAATTCTAGCTTCGATTCTAGTTAAGAATCCTAGCTTCGATTCTAGTTCAGAATTCTAGCTTCGATTCTAGTTAAGAATCCTAGCTTCGATTCTAATTAAAAATCCTAGCTTCGATTTTAATTAAGAATCCTAGCTTCGATTCTAGTTAAGAATCCTAGCTTCGATTCTAGCCAGCGGGCTTCTAGACAGACAAAATTACAATTAATGAAAAGCTGAAATAGTTCTGAAAGTATAGTTATCTACCCGCATAAAAGACATAGAGATCAGCAAATAATGATGCAGTTTTTAAATAAACGAATTGTTAATTTAGTTTCGTGAGTACATTCGTAAGATTGGCATTCTAGATGCATGCTGCTACTATAAGTAAGCTAGTACAGATGAAATCGATGAGGTAGAAATAATTTTGCCGCTGTTTCTAAAAAATAGATGTGTTCATTGATATTACAGCCAATATCTTACGAGTACATGAATCTATAGTGTAAAAATATTTCTTTTGATTATAAAATTTAACGATTAGTGGGATAGAATATTTAATATCGAAACGTGCGCAATTAATTAACGAAACGAATAGCAATATCGCATAAGCAATCAACATAGTTTCATGGTTAATTTTAGCGGTAAAAAATCTATGCGTAAACTAAATAACAGAATTACATTCGGAGGAAATTAATAACTATTTTTAAATGATAATCAGACAATTTAACAATCTTGGGGAATAATTAACTGGTTGAATGGATAACAATATACTGCGAGACGATAGACAACAGTTTTGTTAACTCAAAGCAGAACTCAAGATGGAACACGAAGTATCCCCGATTGACAATTTTTCTGCTTTGTTTAGGCCAGAAAATTTGGTCACTTCCTTCGACCTTTAACAACAGTGCCAGCGACCTCCTCAGCAACAGAACCTGGCGCTGACATTTGATGGGTCAGCTGCGCCTGATGGGCCGGTCGGCGCTGCGACTGCTGGCGAAGCGAGTCGTTGACAACTCGAATGCTGGGCACTGGCGACGTCATCGATGTCGAGCGCTGCTGGCTACTGCCAACAACACCCCCGGTGCTGCTGCTGCGACTGGCTCGGCCTGCAGCTCCTTGATGCTGATGACAATGACAGGAGCAGTTGCCAGCGCTGCACGATGCTGCCAGAATTGGCAAAATGAACTGGATGATCCGAGGTGCTAGGGCAATGAGCTGGATGATCCGAGGTGCTAGGGCAATGAGCTGGATGATCCGGGATGCTAGGGCAATGAGCTGGATGATCCGGGATGCTAGGGCAATGAGCTGGATGATCCGGGATGCTAGGGCAATGAGCTGGATGATCCGGGATGCTAGGGCAATGAGCTGGATGATCCGGGATGCTAGGGCAATGAGCTGGATGATCCGGGATGCTAGGGCAATGAACTGGATGATCCGGGATGCTAGGGCAATGAGCTGGATGATCCGGGATGCTAGGGCAATGAGCTGGATGATCCGGGATGCTAGGGAAATAAGCTGGATGATCCGGGATGCTAGGGAAATAAACTGGATGATCCGGGATGCTAGGGAAATAAACTGGATGATCCGGGATGCTAGGGCAATGAACTGGATGATCCGGGATGCTAGGGCAATGAACTGGATGATCCGGGATGCTAGGGCAATGAGCTGGATGATCCGGGATGCTAGGGAAATAAACTGGATGATCCGGGATGCTAGGGCAATGAGCTGGATGATCCGGGATGCTAGGGCAATGAGCTGGATGATCCGGGATGCTAGGGAAATAAACTGGATGATCCGGGATGCTAGGGCAATGAACTGGATGATCCGGGATGCTAGGGCAATGAGCTGGATGATCCGGGATGCTAGGGCAATGAGCTGGATGATCCGAGGTGCTAGGGCAATGAGCTGGATGATCCGGGATGCTAGGGCAATGAGCTGGATGATCCGGGATGCTAGGGAAATAAACTGGATGATCCGGGATGCTAGGGCAATGAACTGGATGATCCGGGATGCTAGGGCAATGAGCTGGATGATCCGGGATGACCTGGGTGATTCAGGATGACGGGGTAATGACCTGGGTGATTCAGGATGATGGGGTAATGAGCTGGGTGATTCAGGATGATGGGGTAATGACCTAGGTGATTCAGGATGATGGGGTAATGACCTGGGTGATTCAGGATTATAAACAATGAGCTAGGTATTTTAGAATGCTTAGGTAATGAACTAAGAGATTGAGAAAGTTTTGGCGCGAAATTAAACTATTCGGCACTTTGCAAAATTGTGCTGTTAGAAAGGCAAATTAATAAATATTTCTTGCTTCAGTTAATAATTATTTATTTTAACCAAATAGCAAGCGTGCAAAAATTTTCTGTGTCATAGTCAAGCGAAGGGCGCAGTTAGGTCATGCCTTGCATTTTAATCTACTCGCATTGTCTGACAGAGAAAATATATGACGTATTTTATACAGTATTAACAAATTCACAAAAATGGTGTTGACAAAATAAAAAAAATGCATTTCTGTTAATTTGAAAAGTACATTATAACAAACAAAACCGACGGGCCTGCAGTAAAACAAGCTTTAGTGCAAATTATTCATCAGATATTGGCTGATATGCAACTTATGCTACCGGGTTTCCGGGTTTGTTTGTTTTAATTATGTTAGTTTCGTTGAAAGATGCTTGAAACGAGACGATAAATGTATCAGTATGTTTGCATGCCTGCACGATGCAATGTAACTTTAGTTATTTAATAAACGGGTAGTTTAGACTTAGATTAGCAAATCATTTGACAGGCACAACACGCGAGCGCCAGATAAGGTAACCATGCTTTTGCTATCCGGACTTGCGCAGAAATTTAGTTAGTTTTTTTTTGTTTAACTCTACGCAACCAAATTATTTCATCTTTAAGTAATTTTAAGTTAACTTAACGCGCGATATCGTTTAAACAAAAATCACTTTTGTTTGAACTCACCGGCAGCTGACGCGCCCGACGATACTGCCGCCTGCTGCTGCTGAGAGCAGGCGGGGCACCTCTGCGTGCCCTTGTCGGCGGCGTGCTTCAGCAGGTAGTACACAGGGTCAATGTCGTCTAGATTGAGTCGGAGTTTTCAAAATTAGCATTTCTTTAATAAAAGATTGTCCCAAAATAACTTTAGTTGCCTCTCCGTTAAAGCTGCATCTTTGGATTTACTCTCTCCTCCTTCATCTCCTTATTCTATTTTCTTGTCCTTCCGGTCTCGCGTTCCTATCGTCTTCTCTTTAATGTCCTTTTTCTCCTCTCCTCTCCTCTCCTCTCCTCTCCTCTCCTCTCCTCTCCTCTCCTCTCCTCTCCTCTCCTCTCCTCTCCTCTCCTCTCCTCTCCTCTCCTCTCCTCTCCTCTCCTCTCCTCTCCTCTCCTCTCCTCTCCTCTCCTCTCCTCTCCTCTCCTCTCCTCTCCTCTCCTCTCCTCTCCTCTCCTCTCCTCTCCTCTCCTCTCCTCTCCTAAATCCCTATTCAAACTCTTCCCTCCCATAGTTATTCTTCCCACACAATTGTCATGTCTCCATATCCTCTTCCTTCTCTACCCTCTCGTTCGCTCTCCGTCTCACTCCCCGGTTACTAGCCGCGCCTGTCCCTCACTCGCCGCCCTGTTTATTCAGCCACCTACGGTTCGCATCAACAGCCTTAGTCAGATGCAGGTCATGCAAATCAAACAAAAATCTTTGTGAGAAAAAAAATTCATTCTCCCTTTCTCTCACCCTCTTCGTCCTTTGAGCCCTTCTTCTTCTTTGGAGACTGAAAAGCAAAATCAAGTCGGGCATAAAAGCTTGAAAGAATCGAACATTACTTTTCAGTTTTAAAAAATAGTAACTTATACTAAAAGCAAAAGTGCACCCTGTTTTAGGTTTGGCTTAGAAAATGGGAAAAGATAAGATGGTGGAAGAGAGTGCGATATCACTTTGAGTACATCGTGAGCACTGCGTCCCCTTTAGCCTCCTTGTCAAGTCCTCTTTCATCTTCATTTGGATCTTCAATCCAGGTCTTCTTACACACAGTCTCTGCCTTCGGGCAGTTCTCGCATTTTCAAGCATCAATTTTTCACCTGAAAAAAATAATTTTTTTCCTACCCAGTATTTGCTAGAATGCCTCAAATTTCTAATAATGTATCATATGCCTTTCTAAGAGATTTTGTTTGGCAGTTTGATCTTTGAATTGAATTTACTAATGGGATTCAAACAATTCTCATCAATCTACTCGGATAATCTTATTAATCTACTCAACAAATTTATCAATCTACTCAACAAACTTATCAATCTACTCAACAAATTTATCAATCTACTCAACAAACTTATCAATCTACTCAACAAACTTATCAATCTACTCAACAAACTTATCAATCTACTCAACAAATTTATCAATCTACTCAACAAAATTATCAATCTACTCTAAAAAGCTAATCAATCCACTCAACAAGCTTGTCAAATTACTCAACAAAGTTATTAATCTACTCTACAAATTTTATCATTATACTCTACAAATCTTATCAGCCTACGCTACAAATCTTATCAGTCTACTCTACAAATCTTATCAGCCTACTCTACAAATCTTATCAGTCTACTCTACAAATCTTATCAGTCTACTCTACTAATCTTATCAATCTACTCTACAAATTTTTATCAATCTACTCTACTAATATTATAAATCAAGTCTACAAATCTTATCAGCCTAGTCTACAAATCTTATCATTCTACTCTACAAATCTTATCATTCTACTCTACAAATCTTATCAGTCTACTCTACAAATCTTATCAGTCTACTCTACAAATCTTCTCAGTCTACTCTACAAATCTTATCAGTCTACTCTACAAATCTTATCAGTCTACTCTACAAATCTTATCATTCTACTCTACAAATATTATCATTCTACTCTACAAATCTTATCATTCTACTCTACAAATCTTATCAGTCTACTCTACAAATCTTATCATTCTACTCTACAAATCTTATCAGTCTACTCTACTAATCTTATCAATCTACTCTACAAATTTTTATCAATCTACTCTACTAATATTATCAATCAAGTCTACAAATCTTATCAGTCTACTCTACAAATCTTATCAGTCTACTCTACAAATCTTATCATTCTACTCTACAAATCTTATCAGTCTACTCTACAAATCTTATCAGTCTACTCTACAAATCTTATCAGTCTACTCTACAAATCTTATCAGTCTACTCTACAAATCTTATCATTCTACTCTACAAATCTTATCAGTCTACTCTACTAATCTTATCAATCTACTCTACAAATTTTTATCAATCTACTCTACTAATATTATCAATCTACTCTACAAATTTTTATCAATCTACTCTACTAATATTATCAATCAAGTCTACAAATCTTATCAATCTACTCTACAAATCTTATCAATCTACTCTACAAATTTTTATCAGTCTACTCTACTAATATTATCAATCAAGTCAACAAATCTGATTAATCAATTCCTAAGTTTAAAAGTCTAGTTTTCCTATGTGAGCCTCACCTACTTCAAGACTCACCTTAATTTTGTCGCGGATCTTCAGCGAGCTAAACGCCCTTTTCCATAGGCCCTTAATACTGGCCTCGTCTTTTCTGTCGTCACTGTCCTCGTCGTCAGAGTCGTCTCGCTTCAAGTTGAGCAAATCCATCTTTGAAAAAAAATGGAAGACATTGCAAGTTGTTATTAAATTATTGATTGATTTTTTCTAACTAATTACACCTGCCCCAGTCAGGCCTGGTGTGCAGCCGACAGCACAGCCGCAGCTATTGCGCGGCGCATCTGAAGACTGCGTACAGCTGTTCTGTCCATGGACTGGGGGGACGCCACACCCACCCTCAATTACCCCGGCTAACACTGGTACCCATTTAACAGCTGAACTGAAGCAATACAGAGTTAAGTGTCTTGCTAAATAATACAGTTTCTTCCAGTGGAGTCAGGAATCGAACCCCTGACCTTCAAGTCTAAGTCCGACGCAGAAAACACTTGACAACAAACCCTATGACGATATGACATAATAGTACATACATAGGGTTAATACAAGCCGTAGCAATTCAATTTTTCTAGAACAATGTTTTGTTAGGCTTTTCATTTCAATTTTTGTTGCAGAATGGAGTGGGATCAGAATAGAGTGGGATCAGAATGGAGTGGGATCAGAATGGAGTGGGATCAGAATGGAGTGGGATCAGAATGGAGTGGGATCAGAATGGAGTGGGATCAGAATAGAGTGGGATCAGAATAGAGTGGGATCAGAATGGAGTGGGATCATAATAGAGTGGGATCAGAATGGAGTGGGATCAGAATGGAGTGGGATCAGAATAGAGTGGGATCAGAATAGAGTGGGATCAGAATGGAGTGGGATCAGAATGGAGTGGGATCAGAATGGAGTGGGATCAGAATAGAGTGGGATCAGAATAGAGTGGGATCAGAATGGAGTGGGATCAGAATGGAGTGGGATCAGAATAGAGTGGGATCAGAATGGAGTGGGATCAGAATGGAGTGGGATCAGAATAGAGTGGGATCAGAATAGAGTGGGATCAGAATGGAGTGGGATCAGAATGGAGTGGGATCAGAATGGAGTGGGATCAGAATGGAGTGGGATCAGAATAGAGTGGGATCAGAATAGAGTGGGATCAGAATGGAGTGGGATCAGAATGGAGTGGGATCAGAATAGAGTGGGATCAGAATGGAGTGGGATCAGAATGGAGTGGGATCAGAATGGAGTGGGATCAGAATGGAGTGGGATCAGAATGGAGTTGGATCAGAATGGAGTGGGATCAGAATGGAGTGGGATCAGAATGGAGTGGGATCAGAATAGAGTGGGATCAGAATGGAGTGGGATCAGAATAGAGTGGGATCAGAATGGAGTGGGATCAGAATGGAGTGGGATCATAATAGAGTGGGATCAGAATAGAGTGGGATCAGAATAGAGTGGGATCAGAATAGAGTGGGATCAGAATGGAGTGGGATCAGAATGGAGTGGGATCAGAATAGAGTGGGATCAGAATGGAGTGGGATCAGAATAGAGTGGGATCAGAATAGAGTGGGATCAGAATAAATTGGGATCAGAATAGAGTGGGATCAGAATGGAGTGGGATCAGAATGGAGTGGGATCAGAATGGAGTGGGATCAGAATAGAGTGGGATCAGAATAAATTGGGATCAGAATAGAGTGGGATCAGAATGGAGTGGGATCAGAATGGAGTGGGATCAGAATGGAGTGGGATCAGAATAGAGTGGGATCAGAATAGAGTGGGATCAGAATGGAGTGGGATCAGAATAGAGTGGGATCAGAATGGAGTGGGGTCAGAATGGAGTGGGATCAGAATGGAGTGGGATCAGAATGGAGTGGGATCAGAATGGAGTGGGATCAGAATGGAGTGGGATCAGAATGGAGTGGGATCAGAATGGAGTGGGATCAGAAATAGTCCCTATAGCTATTTTTGCTCCTCACGGAGAGGCCATCAGCTCCGCCTCTGACATCGCGACCGCCGCCGCCGCCGCCGCCGCCGCCGCCGACGCCCCCGCCCCAGCGTCCACCGTACGACGCGGCGGACGCCATGGAGGTCGCGCTGACGCCAGAGTCGTGGCTCTCGCTGCTTCGTTGATGCACTAGATGACCCGGTGTCAGATGCTGCGACCGCGGCAGCGGCTGAGGCGACAGAAACTGCTGTTGACGATGCCGACTCTCTGGCTGATCGTCTAAGTCGTCAGCGGCTATTGAATGCTGCCGTGTGAGGTTCGGCCTCCTGGCTCCCAGCCGTCTAGTTACGAAATCTTTGAGACTCGACTGTCTTGAGGGTCCGTCGGCGAGACCTCTTCTTGCTGGGGCCGACATTGCTACTACTAATACTAATAATAGTCTTACTAGTAATTTGGGGCAATTAAAATGATGTCCAATAGCTTCAATTGTCCCAAGGTCGGCTATTGGGGGAATGATTTAGCATCATTTATCTGGTGCAAGACCGGGATGGGAGAAATCGGTGGTAAGAGGAAAACACTCCCGTTTCTTGGAAGGAATGAAAAGCGATCGAGAGAGGGAGAGAGAGGAAGGGAGAATATTCCAGCAACCTAGAAACTTTTAGAAGGTTAGGTTGGGGTTTTTTCCTAACTTTATTATCGTTCGTGGATTAGAAGCGCTGTACGCTCGTACATCCTCGGTGTGCAGCCCCGGCAGTGGTTGCCGATTGTTGCAACTGTGGCAGAGAGCCGCAGTGATTTAGATTATATTTTCGGCTTCTATGAAAAAAATAATCAATGCTAAAGGCAGGTGGGTAGCACGGTGGGATTTAGCTAAAAATTAATTGGGTTTGAAAGAGGAATTAAATGTTTGACTGCGCAATCTGCTGGTGCAACTAATTTAGATTAAGATTAAGGTCATAGGCACATTACTCTAATTCCATAGGTAGAGTGGAAGGTAGAGTAGAAGTAACAGTGGAAGGTAGAGTAGAAGGTAGACTGGAGGTAGGGTGGAAAATAGACGGAGAGGTAGAGTGGAAAATAGACTGGGAGGTAGAGTGAAAGGTATACTGGGTGGTAAAGTGGAAAGTAGACTGGGAGGTAGAGTAAAAGGTAAAGTGGAAGGTAGAGAAGAAGGTAGAGTGGAAGGTAGAGTGGAAGGTAGAGAAGAAGGTAGAGTGGAAGGTAGAGTGGAAAGTAGACTTGGAGAGCTAGAGTGGAAGGTAGACTGGGAGGTAGGGTGGAAAATAGACTAGCAGGTAGAGTGGAAGGTATACTGGGTGGTAAAGTGGAAAGTAGACTGGGAGTTAGAGTAGAAGGTAGACTGGGAGTTAGAGTAGAAGGTAGACTGGGAGGTAGAGTAGAAGGTAGACTGGGAGTTAGAGTAGAAGGTAGACTGGGAGGTAGAGTAGAAGGTAGACTGGGAGGTAGAGTAGAAGGTAGACTGGGAGGTAGAGTAGAAGGTAGACTGGGAGGTAGAGTAGAAGGTAGACTGGGAGGTAGAGTAGAAGGTAGACTGGGAGGTAGAGTAGAAGGTAGATTGGGAGGTAGAGTAGAAGGTAGACTGGGAGGTAGAGTAGAAGGTAGACTGGGAGGTAGAGTGTAAGTTAAAGTGGGAGGCAGTCTGCTAGGCACAGACTTAAATCGACTGCTGTGCTGATAAAACACAGAAGCGTGAAAGACTGCAGTCGGCACAAGATGATAAAGTGTTGCGATATCGAAAAACTGCAATCAGCGGGCGAATGCGTTCCTTCACTTGCACCAAAATAGCCTGCTACAGTAGATCAGCGAATGGAACACCGTAGACTATTCGCTTTAGCTCATCATTTTCGTTTGTGGCAATACCGATGTTTCAACCTCCCAAATTGGTGGCAATGCAGCCTCTGCCTACAAAGTAGTCAGACCAGATTTAAGAAAAAAACGAAGCATTCTTTCTTGGCTGCTAAAAGTTCTTTGATGTTCCAGACTGTGGTGTCTCGTTTTTTGGATAGAAAAAATCATTTTTTAAGAAACTAATTAGGCTCCTAGAAGAAAGAGAAATAATTTTTTTTTGTAAGAAAATTTATCAACGAAAAAATCTCCCTAAAATTTGGCTTCAAGAACACCTCAATTTTAGACAATTTTACAAAAATGGTTTAGAAAAAATAGCTTTTTAAGAAATGATATAGGACTTCAAAAACAGTTTCCGGTTTGAGGGATTGTGGAAACGATCAGATTTTCAAAGAAACTAATGGGTTTCCGAGAGACTTTGAGGTTTCTAAGAAACTATCAGGTTTTCCTTGAAACGATCATGTTTTCTAATAACAGTTTTTAGTTTACAAGAAGCAATTGGGTACTCAAAGAAACATTTCAAGTTTACAAAAACGATCCTATTTTCCTAGAAGCGTTACAGATTTCTAAGAAAAACCACGTTGTCTAAAAAGTGAGCAAGTTTCCAAGAATTTTTTAACGTTTTCAAGAAACGACTTGGGATTTTTAAGAAACTATCTTTATTTTTTCAAGAACGATCGGTGTTTTCATAAAAAGCAATAGGGGTTTCCAGTAAAGATTGTGTTCAGTTAATTTTTTTAAAATTATCATGCTAGCTTTTTCCAAACAAAAAGTTGCTAAAAAATCTCGGCCTTTCTGGCCAAAAAAGCATTGCTTCAAAATGTAACCAAGCCAAAGAAGAAAGCTTTGAAATAATCTGTAACATTCCCTTGTGCTGCTCGGCGAGTTTCAAAACTTCCTTGCGTGTCTGCGCCATTCGCTAAAGTGCAACATAGGCCCATCTTTCACTTCACTGTCTCATCCATCTGAGCAGTGCTCAGTCCTGCTCAATACGGCCTGCACCTTGCTCTAATCAATAATTTAGGAACAGCCAAAGGCCCAAGCAGAAATGTAGTTTCCAGTTTTTTTGCAACTTACACGCGCCTTTCATGCTTCATAATAGAGGCGCCTAAAGCATATAGCGAGCAGCGGCCCATTGCACGGGTCTGCGCCGCAATACACCAGGTAATTTTTGTGCCTAATCGCACTGCTCATTAGCAACACACATTTAGGACCACGGCCACACAAGTACTAAGCAAAATCTATAGCGTAGAAACTTGGGAACTCAATATGGGGATTGGGGTTGCAGGGATGATCGTATAGTTTGCGCTGAAGTACCTGTAGACATTGTGGCCAAATTAGAAATACGAGCGGCACTAATAGAAATATATATTTCTGTTTGGCCTGGCTGATGCTAAATGCTTAATTCCTATTAACTATAGTTGACTCGAGAATTCATTTCTATTGGGCTATTGCTGGCTCACTCGATTTTCGCAGAGGAAAATAGACGGGAGAAGAGAGTGGGGAATAGACGGGAGAAGCGAGTGGGGAATAGACGGGAGAAGAGAGTGGGGAATAGACGGGAGATGTGAGTGGGGAATAGACGGGAGAAGAGAGTGGGGAATAGACGGGAGAAGAGAGTGAGGAATAGACGAGAGAAGAGAGGGAGGAATAGATGGGAGAAGAGAGTGGGGAATAGACGGGAGAAGAGAGTGGGGAATAGACGGGAGAAGAGAGTGGGGAATAGACGGGAGAAGAGAGTGGGGAATAGACGGGAGAAGAGAGTGGGGAATAGACGGGAGAAGAAAGAGGGGAATAGATGGGAGAAGAGAGAGGGGAATAGACGGGAGAAGAGAGAGGGGAATAGATGGGAGAAGAGAGTGGGGAATAGACAAGAGAAGAGAGTGGGGAATAGACGGGAGAAGCGAGTGGGGAATAGACGGGAGAAGAGAGTGGGGAATAGACGGGAGATGTGAGTGGGGAATAGACGGGAGAAGCGAGTGGGGAATAGACGGGAGAAGAGAGTGGGGAATAGACGGGAGATGTGAGTGGGGAATAGACGGGAGAAGAGAGTGGGGAATAGACGGGAGAAGAGAGTGAGGAATAGACGAGAGAAGAGAGGGAGGAATAGATGGGAGAAGAGAGTGGGGAATAGACGGGAGAAGAGAGTGGGGAATAGACGGGAGAAGAGAGTGGGGAATAGACGGGAGAAGAGAGTGGGGAATAGACGGGAGAAGAGAGTGGGGAATAGACGGGAGAAGAAAGAGGGGAATAGATGGGAGAAGAGAGTGGGGAATAGACGGGAGAAGAGAGAGGGGAATAGACGGGAGAAGAGAGAGGGGAATAGATGGGAGAAGAGAGTGGGGAATAGACAAGAGAAGAGAGTGGGGAATAGACGGGAGAAGAGAGTGGGGAATAGACGGGAGAAGAGAGAGGGGAATAGATGGGAGAAGAGAGTGGGGAATAGACAAGAGAAGAGAGAGGGGAATAGACGGGAGAAGAGAGAGGGGAATAGATGGGAGAAGAGAGTGGGGAATAGACAAGAGAAGAGAGTGGGGAATAGACGGGAGAAAAGAGTGGGGAATAGACGGGAGAAGAGAGTGGGGAATAGACGGGAGAAGAGAGTGGGGAATAGACGGGAGAAGAGAGTGGGGAATAGACGGGAGAAGAGAGTGGGGAATAGACGGGAGAAGAAAGAGGGGAATAGATGGGAGAAGAGAGAGGGGAATAGACGGGAGAAGAGAGAGGGGAATAGATGGGAGAAGAGAGTGGGGAATAGACAAGAGAAGAGAGTGGGGAATAGACGGGAGAAGCGAGTGGGGAATAGACGGGAGAAGAGAGTGGGGAATAGACGGGAGATGTGAGTGGGGAATAGACGGGAGAAGCGAGTGGGGAATAGACGGGAGAAGAGAGTGGGGAATAGACGGGAGATGTGAGTGGGGAATAGACGGGAGAAGAGAGTGGGGAATAGACGGGAGAAGAGAGTGAGGAATAGACGAGAGAAGAGAGGGAGGAATAGATGGGAGAAGAGAGTGGGGAATAGACGGGAGAAGAGAGTGGGGAATAGACGGGAGAAGAGAGTGGGGAATAGACGGGAGAAGAGAGTGGGGAATAGACGGGAGAAGAGAGTGGGGAATAGACGGGAGAAGAAAGAGGGGAATAGATGGGAGAAGAGAGTGGGGAATAGACGGGAGAAGAGAGAGGGGAATAGACGGGAGAAGAGAGAGGGGAATAGATGGGAGAAGAGAGTGGGGAATAGACAAGAGAAGAGAGTGGGGAATAGACGGGAGAAGAGAGTGGGGAATAGACGGGAGAAGAGAGAGGGGAATAGATGGGAGAAGAGAGTGGGGAATAGACAAGAGAAGAGAGAGGGGAATAGACGGGAGAAGAGAGAGGGGAATAGATGGGAGAAGAGAGTGGGGAATAGACAAGAGAAGAGAGTGGGGAATAGACGGGAGAAAAGAGTGGGGAATAGACGGGAGAAGAGAGTGGGGAATAGACGGGAGAAGAGAGTGGGGAATAGACGGGAGAAGAGAGTGGGGAATAGACGGGAGAAGAGAGTGGGGAATAGACGGGAGAAGAAAGAGGGGAATAGATGGGAGAAGAGAGAGGGGAATAGACGGGAGAAGAGAGAGGGGAATAGATGGGAGAAGAGAGTGGGGAATAGACAAGAGAAGAGAGTGGGGAATAGACGGGAGAAGCGAGTGGGGAATAGACGGGAGAAGAGAGTGGGGAATAGACGGGAGATGTGAGTGGGGAATAGACGGGAGAAGCGAGTGGGGAATAGACGGGAGAAGAGAGTGGGGAATAGACGGGAGATGTGAGTGGGGAATAGACGGGAGAAGAGAGTGGGGAATAGACGGGAGAAGAGAGTGAGGAATAGACGAGAGAAGAGAGGGAGGAATAGATGGGAGAAGAGAGTGGGGAATAGACGGGAGAAGAGAGTGGGGAATAGACGGGAGAAGAGAGTGGGGAATAGACGGGAGAAGAGAGTGGGGAATAGACGGGAGAAGAAAGAGGGGAATAGATGGGAGAAGAGAGTGGGGAATAGACGGGAGAAGAGAGAGGGGAATAGACGGGAGAAGAGAGAGGGGAATAGATGGGAGAAGAGAGTGGGGAATAGACAAGAGAAGAGAGTGGGGAATAGACGGGAGAAGAGAGTGGGGAATAGACGGGAGAAGAGAGAGGGGAATAGATGGGAGAAGAGAGTGGGGAATAGACAAGAGAAGAGAGAGGGGAATAGACGGGAGAAGAGAGAGGGGAATAGATGGGAGAAGAGAGTGGGGAATAGACAAGAGAAGAGAGTGGGGAATAGACGGGAGAAAAGAGTGGGGAATAGACGGGAGAAGAGAGTGGGGAATAGACGGGAGAAGAGAGTGGGGAATAGACGGGAGAAGAGAGTGGGGAATAGACGGGAGAATGATTAGTTCAGTAATCATGAAAGTGCATGATTAGTTTATAATTCTCACCTGCGCCTGAACGGAAGCCAATTCAAGAGCTTTCAGGCGAATTTCATTTTGACAACGCGACAGGTCGGCCTCGCACTTGTACACTTTGTCGAAACGCTGAGCTCGCAGGTGTCTAAGTTTGGAATTTTAGTGTGGCACAGCTAATATGTTTCTTACAAAACAATATTTTTTGTAATAAATTAAAAAATTAAGAATTTAACGTTCGTTTCCAAGAACTGTAGCTTGCAAAAAATACAAATTCCAAGAAAGAAAACTTTAATAAAAACTATTTCATATGAAACACCATTATAAGTTACCATGGTTTCCTAAAAACGAGATTTAAAAATATCAGCTAAAGAAACCAGCTTTCCAAGAAACTACGTTGCCAAGA
Organism: Macrostomum hystrix; assembly: GCA_950097015.1. Lineage (NCBI taxonomy): Eukaryota > Metazoa > Platyhelminthes > Macrostomidae > Macrostomum > Macrostomum hystrix. The sequence continues at coordinate 13,131,068 of CATNEN010000039.1, forward strand.
GAAAGGGTTTCCAAGAAACGAGGTTTCGAAGAAACGAGGTTTCGAAGAAACGAGGTTTCCAAGAAACGAGGTTTCCAAGAAACGAGGTTTCTAAGAAACGAGGTTTCCAAGAAACGAGGTTACCAAGAAACGAGGTTTCCAAGAAACAAGGTTTCCAAGAAACGAGGTTTCTAAGAAACGAGGTTTCCAAGAAACGAGGTTACCAAGAAACGAGGCTTCCAAGAAACAAGGTTTCCAAGAAACGAGGTTTCCAAGAAACAAGGTTTCCTAGAAACAAGGTTTCGAAGAAACGAGGTTTCTAAGAAATGACGATTTCAAGAAACAAGGTTTTCTAAGAGACAAGGTTACCAAAAAACGATGTTTTCAAGAAAGAAGGTTGCCAATTAACAAATTTATTTTTTTATCACAAAACGAGGTTTCAAAGAAACGAGTTTTATAAGAAACAGGTTTTTCCCCAAGAAACGAAGCCTAACAATTTCTTATTTGCCTATTTAAGAACTTATTTAAGTAACGAATCAAAGATCTGACATACAAAGATAATTTTTTTACAAAAACTGGTTCATAGGAATCAATATTTGGAAAAAACAAGATTTCGTTAAAAATGTTTCTTAGAAGCCACTGACTCGCAGTCCGAGAATCGATGTGCATACAAGCTAGAAAGTAAAGGGGAAACCCGAAGTAATGCATTGGTCCGGTGCTAATAAAATTATGGCATGCCAGCCGGCGTTTCAGATGAGTGTCAAATGCACTCAGAACGTCGCGACACAATCTTCATCAAGATCCAGAACGGCTATCCTAATGTCTGTCTCGTGGGATTACTCAGACGGCTGGGGAAAAAAACTGACTGAATAAAAGGAGCAAGAAAAATGACTGGCCCAAAGCAAATCGCTGGAAAGCAAATTAGCGCTTGCGATTCAAGAGATTCAGAAATTCGAATCCCCGATGGACACTTTCGGCATGTCTGTTGTCATTTTTGATGTCCTATTTTATTGCATCCAAAAAGTGTGCGCGTCTAACAAAGTAAAATGGTGTCAAATCATTCATCGGGGGGTATTTTATTAGAAGCGGTTGTCTTGTTTAATAACAGACTGCACTTCAGAAGAACAGAGCCATTTTTAACGAAAACTGTGTCTTTCTTAGAAATAAATATTTCAAAGAAAAAGAGCATTTTGTTTTTTAAACTGTAGTTTTCTTACAAAAAAGGTTTTCTAAACTGTGTATTTCTTAAAAAACATGTATTTCTTGGAAAATCCGTGTATTTCTTAGAAAAACCGTGTATTTCTTAGAAAACCGTGTATTTCTTAGAAAACCGTGTATTTCTTAGAAAACCGTGTATTTCTTAGAAAACTGTGTATTTCTTAGAAAAAAAACTATGTATTCTTAGAAAAACTGTGTATTCTTAGAAAACTGTGTATTTATTAGAAAAACTTTTTCTTTCTTAGAAATTTATGTTTCTTAGGAAACGGTACCTTTGCATTGAACAGGGTTTCCTTCAATAGAACAGGGTATAATTAAAAGAGCAGGGGGTCGTTCAATAGAGTTTTTTAGTCAGGCGTCTGTCCATTAAACGGAATGCACTTTAAGGCAATATCACAAAGCCATTGATTATAGATGGAAACAGCTCAAATTTCTGAGAAGTGGCCCTAAAGAAATTGCAAGCACAAAGACAGGGATACCCTCTTACTCGAATTACTTAACATTCAATATCGAATGTGATGTACTTTAAATTTGAAATTAGGATATTCTAGGAAAACAATTGGAAATTTCTTAGAAACGTTCTTACCGGAGTTTTTTAAAATGAACAAAAAATACAAAATATGATAGAATCTAAGAGGTGCGCTTTTAATTAGCTCTATCTCTCTCTGTGCGTGTTTAGTCTCCTCAAAATTATGAGTTAGACAGTTTTGAGTAGACCAAATAGGAAACAGATGCCACCACCAGTTTTGAGTTGCCTCAGGTCGGATGGGGGTTGGAGGACGACCCAGCGAGCCAACCAGCAAACTAGCATCGGATTGGAAGGCTTAAAAAACCGAATCTTCTATCTATAGGATGCCTTGGGGCATTGTGGAAATTTATTGACCTAAAATTCTACGGATTCTAGACCCAAAAAATCTAAGGATTCTTGACCTTAAAATGTAGGGATTCTTGACCCAAAAATCTAAGGATTCTTGACCTTAAAATGTAGGGATTCTTGACCCAAAACAGCTAAGGATTCTTGACCCAAAAATCTAGGGATTCTTGACCCTAAAGTCTAGAGACTTTTTACCAATAAATCTAGGGATTCTTGACATAGAAGTCTTCGGATTTTTTTACCAATAAATCTAGGGATTATCGACACAAAAGTCTAGGGATTCTTGACCTAAAAGTGTAGGGATTCGTGACTTTAAAATCTAGGGATTCTTGACCCTAAAATCTTGGGATTCTTGACCCAAAATTCTTGGGATTCTTGACAAAAAATCTAGGGATTCTAAACCTAAAGGTTTAGGGATACTTGACCCAAAAGTCAATGGGTTTCTTGACCCAAAAGTCAAGGGATTCTTGGCACACAAATCTAATGATTTAACAAGAAATAAACGACTTTACCTATCATAGCCAATGACCAGCGTGTCCATGGCTTCCCGAATGTCCTTCACAGCGCAGCGCAGCTTCTGATATTCGGCAAGAAGCGCCGAAGTCTTCTGCTTGAGTTGAGCCTTGCTGACACGGCAACGCCGCACCTCCGCTGACTGGCAGAGGGACGAATGAAGATAGTGGGGATTAATGATGGGAGATTGTGAAGGGAGATTGAGAAGGGAGATTGTGAAGGGGAATTGTGAAGGGAGATTGCGAAGGGAGATTGTGAAGGGAGATTTCTCAGAACTCACCGATGCCATGCTCAAGTCCAGTGGCATCTCCTTGAGCCAGCTGCCGAAGTTCTCATCGCTTGCATCGTCGACGGGCAGCGTCAAACTTGTCAGACAGGCGGCAACGAATTGGGCCACGCTATCCTGCGGCTTGACTCTGCGCAGCTCATCCAGGCTGACCAGGGTTCGATCCCTGAGGCTGTCCAGCTGGACGTTAATATCGATGAGAATTTCGTGTCCAGATTTTTTTGTATTTTTTTTTTATAATCAAGCAATGAGTTTTGAATTGCTAAACAGCTGTATCAAATGAGAAATTAGATTTTAGGCTTTTCAATTGGATTTCTTGATTTAACGGTGGGGTTTTAGAATTGAAAATGGAATTTAAGAATTGCTAAATTGGATTTCAGAGTTGTGAAATGGGATTTCAGAGTTGTGAAATGGGATTTCAGAGTTGTGAAATGGGATTTCAGAGTTGTGAAATGGGATTTCAGAGTTGTGAAATGGGATTTCAGAATTGCACAATGGGATTTCAGAATTGCACAATGGGATTTCAGAATTTCACGATAGGACTACAAGATTGTACGATGAAAATTGAAAAAGAGATAATAACTTCACAATAACTATTTGTAAAGTACTTATAAGACGAGTTGTCGGTCGACTTACAAAGTCGAGTTTGAACTGTCGCTGCGAAGCCAGGGCCTCGTGGATGCTGCAAACCAAATCGGTCTCAATGTGGTCCAACTCCTGGGCAGGCCGGCGTTTGGGGGCGGCGAGATTCGATACAGTCGCTAATATCCGAGTTAGAGAGGCCTCATGAGATCATATTTCGTTGTTTGGAAAAAATAAGAGAGAGGAAATTAAAGGATAATAATTGCCAGTTGGGATCTGCTGTGGACTAGGGGAAGCGGGGCCAGCCTGGGGGAATGGGGAGAATGCTTGCGGGAAGGGGAAATTATGGGGAAAGGGGAGAATTCTGGGAGGAATGGAAGAATTCTTTAGGGAAAGGGGGAATGGAAGACCTACAAATCTCTTCCAAGGGGAGAATGCTTGGAGGAATGGGAGAATGCTTGGGGGAAGGGGAGAATACTTGGGGGAAGGGGAGAATGCTTGGGGGAAGGGGAGAATGCTTGGGGGAAGGGGAGAATGCTTGGGGGAAGGGGAGAATGCTTGGGGGAAGGGGAGAATGCTTGGGGGGAAGGGAAGAATGTTTGGGGGAAGGGCAGAATGCTTGGGGGAAGGGGAGAATGCTTGGGGGAAGGGGAGAATGCTTGGGGGAAGGGGAGAATGCTTGGGGGAAGGGGAGAATGCTTGGGGGAAGGGAAGAATGTTTGGGGGAAGGGCAGAATGCTTGGGGGAAGGTGAGAATGCTTGGGGGAAGGGGAGAATGCTTGGGGGAAGGGGAGAATGCTTGGGGGAAGGGGAGAATGCTTGGGGGAAGGTGAGAATGCTTGGGGGAAGGTGAGAATGCTTGGGGGAAGGGGAGAATGCTTGGGGGAAGGGGAGAATGCTTGGGGGAAGGGGAGAATGCTTGGGGGAAGGGGAGAATGCTTGGGGGAAGGGGAGAATGCTTGGGGGAAGGGGAGAATGCTTGGGGGAAGGGGAGAATGCTTGGGGGAAGGGGAGAATGCTTGGGGGAAGGGGAGAATGCTTGGGGGAAGGGGAGAATGCTTGGGGGAAGGGGAGAATGCTTGGGGGAAGGGGAGAATGCTTGGGGGAAGGGGAGAATGCTTGGGGGAAGGGGAGAATGCTTGGGGGAAGGGGAGAATGCTTGGGGGAAGGTGAGAATGCTTGGGGGAAGGGGAGAATGCTTGGGGGGAGGGAAGAATGCTTGGGGGAAGGGCAGAATGCTTGGGGGAAGGGAGGAACACAAATTGAGTAAAGACGACTTGGACAAAGACGATTTAATGAAAAGATAAGATAAGAGAAGAGATAAAGATAGGGGGGAAGGGGAGAAATATGAGACGATAGGGGAATATGATTAGGGGATGAAAGGGAGGTTATTTCTGTCGGTCAGCGCGTGCCGCTCACCTGCATCACCTCGGGCAAGGCGCTGTCCCTGACCGTGCTGCGCAAAGCGTTACACGCGGCCAGCTGCAGGGCATACCGATTGTGCGCCTCGACAGTCGCTGGCGAAGATGTCGCGGGCGGAACATTTGGCGTCGTCGTTATCGTTGTCGAAGTCGCTGATGAGACGCATTGTCTAAGGCTGGCCAGCTGGATGGCGCATTCAGCATCCGATGCAGCCACCGCGCATTCCAGTCGGTTGAGCGAGACGAACAGGCCATTGGCCTGGGCGGTCTTGCCACCGGCTAGGTGTGCCAGCTGATTGGCTAGACGGCCGGACAGACTGCCCGCCAGGCGGTTGAAGGCCTGATTGACAGGTAAAGGTAGAGGGCGCGTTGGAAGATTGACTGATAGATTAATAAATCAGCGCTATGCAATCAATCAAACATTGTCATATGATTTAGGCGCTACATCACACCTGTTAGTCACAATCCTACCTGTTAGTCACAATCCTACCTGTTAGTCACAATCCTACCTGTTAGACACAATCCTATCTGTTAGACACAATCGTACCTGTTAGAGACAATCCTACCTGTTAGACACAATCCAACCTATTAGACACAATCCTACCTGTTAGACACAATACTATCTGTTAGACACAATCCTACCTGTTAGACACAATCCTACCTGTTAGACACAATCCTACCTGTTAGACACAATCCTACCTGTTAGACACAATCCTACCTACTAGACACAACCCTACCTATTAGACACAATCCTACCTGTTAGACACAATCCTACCTGTTAGACACAATCCTACCTGTTAGACACAATCCTACCTATTAGACACAATCCTACCTGTTAGTCACAATCCTACCTGTTAGACACAATCCTATCTGTTAGACACAATCGTACCTGTTAGACACAATCCTACCTGTTAGACACAATCCTACCTGTTAGACACAATCCTACCTATTAGACACAATCCTACCTGTTAGTCACAATCTTACCTGTTAGACACAATACTATCTGTTAGACACAATCCTACCTGTTAGACACAATCCTACCTGTTAGACACAATCCTACCTGTTAGACACAATCCTACCTGTTAGACACAATCCTACCTGTTAGACACAATCCTACCTGTTAGACACAATCCTACCTGTTAGTCACAATCCTACCTGTTAGACACAATCCTATCTGTTAGACACAATCGTACCTGTTAGACACAATCCTACCTGTTAGACACAATCCTACCTGTTAGACACAATCCTACCTATTAGACACAATCCTACCTGTTAGTCACAATCTTACCTGTTAGACACAATACTATCTGTTAGACACAATCCTACCTGTTAGACACAATCCTACCTGTTAGACACAATCCTACCTGTTAGACACAATCCTACCTGTTAGACACAATCCTACCTGTTAGACACAATCCTACCTGTTAGACACAATCCTACCTGTTAGACACAATCCTACCTGTTAGACACAATCCTACCTGTTAGACACAATCCTACCTATTAGACACAATCCTACCTGTTAGACACAATCCTACCTGTTAGACACAATCCTACCTATTAGACACAATCCTACCTATCCTCAATCCTGACCTGTTAGATACAAAATCACACATGTTACTCATTGATTGATAGGTTTAGATTCAAGGACAGTCACTGATAAGCGATCTCTATCCTAGCTGGTATCATCAGAGGCATGCGCCAGTCAATAGCGGAAAATATCAGAGGCAGGCAGCGAACCGTTAACGGAGGAGGAAGGTTCAGCAATGCGAAATTGACGCATTTTGTCTTTTCATCAATTCCAAATGATTTCCGGCAACAGGTGGAGACTTAGGATTTGTCATCCTGTAATTAATTTTAAGCCGGCTCTTCGCTCTTCGTGACATTGGAGGACAGTGGAAGCATGACATGGCATAGTCGATGAAGTGGATATGGGTAGACTGGAGGCCACAGGCTGGGATAATGATAAACAAATTAGAAAATAACTATCCAGGAAAACTGGTCGGTGTAGGAAGAAGACACGGGTCAGAGGAAGAAGACACTGGTCAGAGGAAGAAGACACTGGTCAGAGGAAGAAGACACTGGTCAGAGGAAGAAGACACGGGTCAGAGGAAGAAGACACGGGTCGGTGTAGGAAGAAGACCCGGGTCAGAAGAAGAAGACACGGGTCAGAAGAAGAAAACACGGGTCAGAGGAAGAAGACACGGGTCAGAGGAAGAAGACACGGGTCAGAAGAAAAAGACACGGGTCAGAGGAAGAAGACACGGGTCAGAGGAAGAAGACACTGGTCAGAGGAAGAAGACCCGGGTCAGAAGAAGAAGACACGGGTCAGAAGAAGAAGACACGGGTCAGAGAAAGAAGACACGGGTCGGTTTAGGAAGAAGACACGGGTCAGAGGAAGAAGACACGGGTCAGAGGAAGAAGACACTGGTCAGAGGAAGAAGACACTGGTCAGAGGAAGAAGACACGGGTCAGAGGAAGAAGACACGGGTCAGAGGAAGAAGACACGGGTCAGAAGAAGAAGACACTGGTCAGAAGAAGAAGACCCGGGTCAGAAGAAGAAGACACGGGTCAGAGAAAGAAGACACGGGTCGGTGTAGGAAGAAGACCCGGGTCAGAAGAAGAAGACACTGGTCAGAGGAAGAAGACACGGGTCAGCGGAAGAAGACACGGGTCGGTGTAGGAAGAAGACCCGGGTCAGAAGAAGAAGACACGGGTCAGGGGAAGAACACACGGGTCAGAGGAAGAAGACACGGGTCGGTGTAGGAAGAAGACCCGGGTCAGAAGAAGAAGACACGGGTCAGGGGAAGAACACACGGGTCAGAGAAAGAAGACATGGGTCGGTGTAGGAAGAAGACACGGGTCAGAGGAAGAAGATACTGGTCAGAGGAAGAAGACACGGGTCAGAGAAAGAAGACACGGGTCAGGGGAAGAAGACACGGGTCAGAGGAAGAAGACACGGGTCAGAGGAAGAAGACACGGGTCAGAGGAAGAAGACACGGGTCAGAGGAAGAAGACACGGGTCAGAGGAAGAATACAGTAAGAAGGAAAACAGGTTGGTGTGACATGCCTTGGCATCAGACTGGCAGTCAGCCAGTAGGGCTCGCCACACGGGCTGAAGGGCGGCAGTGCAGGTGGGCGGCTGATCGTCAGTTCTGCAATCGAATGGAAAGATAATCGATACTTTTTCCCACTCATTATCCGTGCGCGAGTGTTTCAAAGTGCCAACAATTTCCTGGAAGTAAATAAAAATTTGCGCTTACAATCCCTGAGTCTCAGTGCTGAAAAGCTGTTCAGATTTCTGGCCAAATTCGGCCCCAATTTCCTGCAGCTGAGTGGCCGAGTCGGTGTAGAACTGGGCCAGCCGGTTGTTGAACTCCGACACTGCGGGTTCGGGTTGTGGCGAATGCGACTGGACTTGTCAAGAGACTGAATTTGACAGAATGCGAGGTTCCAGGAAATACTCTACCCGAACCAGATAGATAAAACCTCAAACATGTTAGACAACCCGAAACGGTTAGATGCAAAAAAGCCGTACCTGTTAGACACTGTCCTGATCCTGTTAGACACAGATCAAAACCTGTTACACACAACTCAAACTTGTTAGAATCAACTCTGAACATGTTCGACACAACTCTGAACATGTTAGACACTGTCCCTAAACTGATAGACACTATTCTTAACCTGTTAGACACAGCTACGAACCTGTTAGACACAGCTAACAAACCAGTTAGATACAGCTACAAACCTGTTAGATACAGCTACAAACCTGTTAGACACTGTCCTGAACCTGTTAGACACAACTCAAACTTGTTAGACACAGCCCAGAACATGTTAGGCACAACACTGAACATGTTAGACACTGTCCTTAAACTGTTAGACACAGCCCCAACATGTTAGACGCAGTTCAAAGTTGTTAAACACAGCCCAGAACCCGTTAGACACCTCAAGCTAGAAGGCGCACTCACCCAGTCGCACCATGGCCAGTGTGGACAGGACCTGCTGTTTCACAGCCTGCTGCAGCTGTCGCCTCGGCTGCAGCAGGCACCCGATGCCAGACTCGATTGCGTAAGCTGCCACTGCCGCTGTCGCCGCCTCCAGCTGTTCTTGATCTGCCACAGCCGTCACCGACCCCAGCGCATGCTGGTCAGTGAGGCTCATCGCCAGATCTTCCAGTGTGGTCGTCTTGAATCAACTGTCCGAGTTGAGCTGCGGATGATATCAAGGGCTATTCTAGACGGCACTGTTAATTCATTCTTTAATATAACAACGTAGTCATTCTACTCTAATTGATTGCACCTGCCCCGATTACACCTGGGCCATATATGCAGACGACAGCACAGCCGCAGCTATTGCGCGGCGCATCTGAAGGCTGCGTACAGCTGTTCAGTCCATGGACTGGGGGGGACGCCACACCCACCCACAATCATCCCAGCTGACGCTGGTACCCATTTAACAGCTGGGTGAACTGAACAGCCAGTTAAGTGTCTTGCTTAAGGAAATAAATTATTACAGTTTGAGTCGGGAATCGAACCCCCGACCTTCAAGTCGTGAGTCCGACACTAACCACCACCACCCCCTCGTAGTTAAATGATAATAATAATTGCAGGAGGGCTGTGGGCAGTGGCACATCATTTTGTGACACTAGACCCGAAGCCAGCAAGGAGGCAATTCTGCCCATTTCGCTGACTCCTGAGCATACACGCACTCTGATACCGTACGTAGGCACACGCTCACACATCGTCAGTGCAGATGAGAAAATTATACTACTAGCTTCAAGTAGGATAACAAACGAGACAAAATTAAAGAGATAAAAACCAAGATCAAGGACCTGCTGAAGCCAAAGGAATGAAAAGCTAGCCCTAGATACATACAGCGAAGCTTATCCGAAGGCCCGTTGACTGTTCCCCATAATATGAGGGCCATTGCGTGCCAGTGTCTGTCTAACACTGTAGCTAGTTCTGCCTCTGTAATTTAGGACACATATTAGCATAGAAAAGCTGGGGGAACTCTAAAACTTCAGGTTACTGCGCGATTCTCATCCTAGCTGAAGGATTCTGAATAGCTTACCTGCGTAATCCCCCCAAGGCTTACTCATCCCCCTGCAACCTTCGCTTTCTAGCTTGCACGGAAGCCCTTTCCACACAGACTATTTACAGCCATGCTGCCTTTTAACTTGTCACTTCTGCTCATTCTCTGTCACTCTGCTCATTCACTGTCACTCTGCTCATTCTCTGTCACTCTGCTCATTCTCTGTCACTCTGCTCATTCTCTGTCACTCTGCTCATTCTCTGTCACTCTGCTCATTCTCTGTCACTCTGCTCATTCTCTGTCACTTCTGCTCATTCACTGTCACTCTGCTCATTCTCTGTCACTCTGCTCATTCTCTGTCACTCTGCTCATTCACTGTCACTCTGCTCATTTTCTGTCACTCTGCTCATTCTCTGTCACTCTGCTCATTCTCTGTCACTCTGCTCATTCTCTGTCACTCTGCTCATTTTCTGTCACTCTGCTCATTCTCTGTCACTCTGCTCATTCACTGTCACTCTGCTCATTCTCTGTCACTCTGCTCATTCTCTGTCACTTCTGCTCATTCACTGTCACTCTGCTCATTCTCTGTCACTCTGCTCATTCTCTGTCACTCTGCTCATTCTCTGTCACTCTGCTCATTTTCTGTCACTCTGCCCATTCTCTGTCACTCTGCTCATTCTCTGTCACTCTGCTCATTCTCTGTCACTCTGCTCATTCTCTGTCACTCTGCTCATTCTCTGTCACTCTGCTCATTCTCTGTCACTTCTGCTCATTCACTGTCACTTCTGCTCATTCTGTCACTCTGCTCATTCTCTGTCACTCTGCTCATTCTCTGTCACTCTGCTCATTCTCTGTCACTTCTGCTCATTCACTGTCACTCTGCTCATTCTCTGTCACTCTGCTCATTCTCTGTCACTTCTGCTCATTCACTGTCACTCTGCTCATTCTCTGTCACTCTGCCCATTCTCTGTCACTTCTGCTCATTCACTGTCACTCTGCTCATTCTCTGTCCCTTCTGCTCATTCTCTGTCACTTCTGCTCATTCTGTCACTCTGCTCATTCTCTGTCACTCTGCTCATTCTCTGTCACTTCTGCTCATTCACTGTCACTCTGCCCATTCTCTGTCACTCTGCTCATTCTCTGTCACTCTGCTCATTCTCTGTCACTTCTGCTCATTCACTGTCACTCTGCTCATTCACTGTCACTCTGCTCATTCTCTGTCACTCTGCTCATTCTCTGTCACTCTGCTCATTCTCTGTCACTCTGCTCATTCTCTGTCACTTCTGCTCATTCACTGTCACTCTGCTCATTCTCTGTCACTTCTGCTCATTCTCTGTCACTCTGCTCATTTTCTGTCACTCTGCTCATTCTCTGTCACTCTGCTCATTCTCTGTCACTCTGCTCATTCTCTGTCACTTCTGCTCATTCACTGTCACTCTGCTCATTCTCTGTCACTTCTGCTCATTCTCTGTCACTCTGCTCATTTTCTGTCACTCTGCTCATTCTCTGTCACTCTGCTCATTCTCTGTCACTCTGCTCATTCTCTGTCACTTCTGCTCATTCACTGTCACTCTGCTCATTCTCTGTCACTCTGCTCATTTTCTGTCACTCTGCTCATTCACTGTCACTCTGCTCATTTTCTGTCACTCTGCTCATTCTCTGTCACTCTGCTCATTCACTGTCACTCTGCTCATTCTCTGTCACTCTGCTCATTCTCTGTCACTCTGCTCATTCTCTGTCACTCTGCTCATTCTCTGTCACTTCTGCTCATTCACTGTCACTCTGCTCATTCTCTGTCACTTCTGCTCATTCTGTCACTCTGCTCATTCTCTGTCACTCTGCTCATTCTCTGTCACTCTGCTCATTCTCTGTCACTCTGCTCATTCTCTGTCACTCTGCTCATTCTCTGTCCCTTCTGCTCATTCTCTGTCACTTCTGCTCATTCTGTCACTCTGCTCATTCTCTGTCACTCTGCTCATTCTCTGTCACTTCTGCTCATTCACTGTCACTCTGCTCATTCCCTGTCACTCTGCTCATTCTCTGTCACTCTGCTCATTCTCTGTCACTCTGCTCATTCTCTGTCACTCTGCTCATTCTCTGTCACTTCTGCTCATTCTCTGTCACTCTGCTCATTCTCTGTCACTTCTGCTCATTCACTGTCACTCTGCTCATTCTCTGTCACTCTGCTCATTCTCTGTCACTCTGCCCATTCTCTGTCACTCTGCTCATTCTCTGTCACTCTGCTCATTCTCTGTCACTCTGCTCATTCTCTGTCACTCTGCTCATTCTCTGTCACTTCTGCTCATTCACTGTCACTCTGCTCATTCTCTGTCACTCTGCTCATTCTCTGTCACTCTGCCCATTCTCTGTCACTCTGCTCATTCTCTGTCACTTCTGCTCATTCTCTGTCACTCTGCCCATTCTCTGTCACTCTGCCCATTCTCTGTCACTCTGCCCATTCTCTGTCACTCTGCTCATTCTCTGTCCCTTCTGCTCATTCTCTGTCACTTCTGCTCATTCTGTCACTCTGCTCATTCTCTGTCACTCTGCTCATTCTCTGTCCCTTCTGCTCATTCACTGTCACTCTGCCCATTCTCTGTCACTCTGCTCATTCTCTGTCACTCTGCTCATTCACTGTCACTCTGCTCATTCTCTGTCACTTCTGCTCATTCACTGTCACTCTGCTCATTCTCTGTCACTCTGCTCATTCTCTGTCACTTCTGCTCATGCACTGTCACTCTGCTCATTCTCTGTCACTCTGCTCATTCTCTGTCACTCTGCTCATTCTCTGTCACTCTGCTCATTTTCTGTCACTCTGCTCATTCTCTGTCACTTCTGCTCATTCACTGTCACTCTGCTCATTCTCTGTCACTTCTGCTCATTCTCTGTCACTCTGCTCATTTTCTGTCACTCTGCTCATTCTCTGTCACTCTGCTCATTCTCTGTCACTCTGCTCATTCTCTGTCACTTCTGCTCATTCACTGTCACTCTGCTCATTCACTGTCACTCTGCTCATTCTCTGTCACTCTGCTCATTCTCTGTCACTCTGCTCATTCTCTGTCACTCTGCTCATTTTCTGTCACTCTGCTCATTCTCTGTCACTCTGCTCATTCTCTGTCACTCTGCTCATTCTCTGTCCCTTCTGCTCATTCACTGTCACTCTGCCCATTCTCTGTCACTCTGCTCATTCTCTGTCACTCTGCCGATTCTCTGTCACTCTGCTCATTCTCTGTCACTTCTGCTCATTCTCTGTCACTCTGCCCATTCTCTGTCACTCTGCTCATTCTCTGTCACTCTGCTCATTCTCTGTCACTTCTGCTCATTCACTGTCACTCTGCTCATTCCCTGTCACTCTGCTCATTCTCTGTCACTCTGCTCATTCTCTGTCACTCTGCTCATTTTCTGTCACTCTGCTCATTCTCTGTCACTCTGCTCATTCTCTGTCACTCTGCTCATTTTCTGTCACTCTGCTCATTCTCTGTCACTTCTGCTCATTCACTGTCACTTCTGCTCATTCTGTCACTCTGCTCATTCTCTGTCACTCTGCTCATTCTCTGTCACTCTGCTCATTCTCTGTCACTTCTGCTCATTCACTGTCACTCTGCTCATTCTCTGTCACTCTGCTCATTCTCTGTCACTTCTGCTCATTCACTGTCACTCTGCTCATTCTCTGTCACTTCTGCTCATTCACTGTCACTCTGCTCATTCTCTGTCACTCTGCTCATTCTCTGTCACTCTGCTCATTCACTGTCACTCTGCTCATTTTCTGTCACTCTGCTCATTCTCGGTCACTCTGCTCATTCTCTGTCACTCTGCTCATTCTCTGTCACTCTGCTCATTTTCTGTCACTCTGCTCATTCTCTGTCACTCTGCTCATTTTCTGTCACTCTGCTCATTCTCTGTCACTCTGCTCATTCTCTGTCACTCTGCTCATTCTCTGTCACTCTGCTCATTTTCTGTCACTCTGCTCATTCTCTGTCACTCTGCTCAATCTCTGTCACTCTGCTCATTCTCTGTCACTTCTGCTCATTCACTGTCACTCTGCTCATTCTCTGTCACTCTGCTCATTCTCTGTCACTCTGCTCATTCTCTGTCACTTCTGCTCATTCACTGTCACTCTGCTCATTTTCTGTCACTCTGCTCATTCTCTGTCACTCTGCCCATTCTCTGTCACTCTGCTCATTCTCTGTCACTTCTGCTCATTCTCTGTCACTCTGCCCATTCTCTGTCACTTCTGCTCATTCACTGTCACTCTGCTCATTCTCTGTCCCTTCTGCTCATTCTCTGTCACTTCTGCTCATTCTGTCACTCTGCTCATTCTCTGTCACTCTGCTCATTCTCTGTCCCTTCTGCTCATTCACTGTCACTCTGCCCATTCTCTGTCACTCTGCTCATTCTCTGTCACTCTGCTCATTCTCTGTCACTTCTGCTCATTCACTGTCACTCTGCTCATTCACTGTCACTCTGCTCATTCTCTGTCACTCTGCTCATTCTCTGTCACTCTGCTCATTCTCTGTCACTCTGCTCATTTTCTGTCACTCTGCTCATTCTCTGTCACTCTGCTCATTCTCTGTCACTCTGCTCATTCTCTGTCACTTCTGCTCATTCACTGTCACTCTGCTCATTCTCTGTCACTTCTGCTCATTCTCTGTCACTCTGCTCATTTTCTGTCACTCTGCTCATTCTCTGTCACTCTGCTCATTCTCTGTCACTCTGCTCATTCTCTGTCACTTCTGCTCATTCACTGTCACTCTGCTCATTCTCTGTCACTTCTGCTCATTCTCTGTCACTCTGCTCATTTTCTGTCACTCTGCTCATTCTCTGTCACTCTGCTCATTCTCTGTCACTCTGCTCATTCTCTGTCACTTCTGCTCATTCACTGTCACTCTGCTCATTCTCTGTCACTCTGCTCATTTTCTGTCACTCTGCTCATTCACTGTCACTCTGCTCATTTTCTGTCACTCTGCTCATTCTCTGTCACTCTGCTCATTCACTGTCACTCTGCTCATTCTCTGTCACTCTGCTCATTCTCTGTCACTCTGCTCATTCTCTGTCACTCTGCTCATTCTCTGTCACTTCTGCTCATTCACTGTCACTCTGCTCATTCTCTGTCACTTCTGCTCATTCTGTCACTCTGCTCATTCTCTGTCACTCTGCTCATTCTCTGTCCCTTCTGCTCATTCACTGTCACTCTGCTCATTCTCTGTCACTCTGCTCATTCTCTGTCCCTTCTGCTCATTCTCTGTCACTTCTGCTCATTCTGTCACTCTGCTCATTCTCTGTCACTCTGCTCATTCTCTGTCACTTCTGCTCATTCACTGTCACTCTGCTCATTCCCTGTCACTCTGCTCATTCTCTGTCACTCTGCTCATTCTCTGTCACTCTGCTCATTCTCTGTCACTCTGCTCATTCTCTGTCACTTCTGCTCATTCTCTGTCACTCTGCTCATTCTCTGTCACTTCTGCTCATTCACTGTCACTCTGCTCATTCTCTGTCACTCTGCTCATTCTCTGTCACTCTGCCCATTCTCTGTCACTCTGCTCATTCTCTGTCACTCTGCTCATTCTCTGTCACTCTGCTCATTCTCTGTCACTCTGCTCATTCTCTGTCACTTCTGCTCATTCACTGTCACTCTGCTCATTCTCTGTCACTCTGCTCATTCTCTGTCACTCTGCCCATTCTCTGTCACTCTGCTCATTCTCTGTCACTTCTGCTCATTCTCTGTCACTCTGCCCATTCTCTGTCACTCTGCCCATTCTCTGTCACTCTGCCCATTCTCTGTCACTCTGCTCATTCTCTGTCCCTTCTGCTCATTCTCTGTCACTTCTGCTCATTCTGTCACTCTGCTCATTCTCTGTCACTCTGCTCATTCTCTGTCCCTTCTGCTCATTCACTGTCACTCTGCCCATTCTCTGTCACTCTGCTCATTCTCTGTCACTCTGCTCATTCACTGTCACTCTGCTCATTCTCTGTCACTTCTGCTCATTCACTGTCACTCTGCTCATTCTCTGTCACTCTGCTCATTCTCTGTCACTTCTGCTCATTCACTGTCACTCTGCTCATTCTCTGTCACTCTGCTCATTCTCTGTCACTCTGCTCATTCTCTGTCACTCTGCTCATTTTCTGTCACTCTGCTCATTCTCTGTCACTTCTGCTCATTCACTGTCACTCTGCTCATTCTCTGTCACTTCTGCTCATTCTCTGTCACTCTGCTCATTTTCTGTCACTCTGCTCATTCTCTGTCACTCTGCTCATTCTCTGTCACTCTGCTCATTCTCTGTCACTTCTGCTCATTCACTGTCACTCTGCTCATTCTCTGTCACTCTGCTCATTTTCTGTCACTCTGCTCATTCACTGTCACTCTGCTCATTTTCTGTCACTCTGCTCATTCTCTGTCACTCTGCTCATTCACTGTCACTCTGCTCATTCTCTGTCACTCTGCTCATTCTCTGTCACTTCTGCTCATTCACTGTCACTCTGCTCATTCTCTGTCACTCTGCTCATTCTCTGTCACTCTGCTCATTCTCTGTCACTCTGCTCATTCTCTGTCACTTCTGCTCATTCACTGTCACTCTGCTCATTCTCTGTCACTCTGCTCATTCTCTGTCACTTCTGCTCATTCACTGTCACTCTGCTCATTCCCTGTCACTCTGCTCATTCTCTGTCACTCTGCTCATTCTCTGTCACTCTGCTCATTCTCTGTCACTCTGCTCATTCTCTGTCACTTCTGCTCATTCACTGTCACTCTGCTCATTTTCTGTCACTCTGCTCATTCTCTGTCACTCTGCCCATTCTCTGTCACTCTGCTCATTCTCTGTCACTTCTGCTCATTCTCTGTCACTCTGCCCATTCTCTGTCACTCTGCCCATTCTCTGTCACTCTGCTCATTCTCTGTCCCTTCTGCTCATTCTCTGTCACTTCTACTCATTCTGTCACTCTGCTCATTCTCTGTCACTCTGCTCATTCTCTGTCCCTTCTGCTCATTCACTGTCACTCTGCCCATTCTCTGTCACTCTGCTCATTCTCTGTCACTCTGCTCATTCTCTGTCACTCTGCTCATTCTCTGTCACTTCTGCTCATTCACTGTCACTTCTGCTCATTCTGTCACTCTGCTCATTCTCTGTCACTCTGCTCATTCTCTGTCACTCTGCTCATTCTCTGTCACTTCTGCTCATTCACTGTCACTCTGCTCATTCTCTGTCACTCTGCTCATTCTCTGTCACTTCTGCTCATTCACTGTCACTCTGCTCATTTTCTGTCACTCTGCTCATTCTCTGTCACTCTGCCCATTCTCTGTCACTTCTGCTCATTCACTGTCACTCTGCTCATTCTCTGTCCCTTCTGCTCATTCTCTGTCACTTCTGCTCATTCTGTCACTCTGCTCATTCTCTGTCACTCTGCTCATTCTCTGTCACTTCTGCTCATTCACTGTCACTCTGCCCATTCTCTGTCACTCTGCTCATTCTCTGTCACTCTGCTCATTCTCTGTCACTTCTGCTCATTCACTGTCACTCTGCTCATTCACTGTCACTCTGCTCATTCTCTGTCACTCTGCTCATTCTGTCACTCTGCTCATTCTCTGTCACTCTGCTCATTCTCTGTCACTTCTGCTCATTCACTGTCACTCTGCTCATTCCCTGTCACTCTGCTCATTCTCTGTCACTCTGCTCATTCTCTGTCACTCTGCTCATTCTCTGTCACTCTGCTCATTCTCTGTCACTTCTGCTCATTCTCTGTCACTCTGCTCATTCTCTGTCACTTCTGCTCATTCACTGTCACTCTGCTCATTCTCTGTCACTCTGCTCATTCTCTGTCACTCTGCCCATTCTCTGTCACTCTGCTCATTCTCTGTCACTCTGCTCATTCTCTGTCACTCTGCTCATTCTCTGTCACTCTGCTCATTCTCTGTCACTTCTGCTCATTCACTGTCACTCTGCTCATTCACTGTCACTCTGCTCATTTTCTGTCACTCTGCTCATTCTCTGTCACTCTGCTCATTCACTGTCACTCTGCTCATTCTCTGTCACTCTGCTCATTCTCTGTCACTCTGCTCATTCTCTGTCACTCTGCTCATTCTCTGTCACTTCTGCTCATTCACTGTCACTCTGCTCATTCTCTGTCACTTCTGCTCATTCTGTCACTCTGCTCATTCTCTGTCACTCTGCTCATTCTCTGTCACTCTGCTCATTCTCTGTCACTCTGCTCATTCTCTGTCACTCTGCTCATTCTCTGTCCCTTCTGCTCATTCTCTGTCACTTCTGCTCATTCTGTCACTCTGCTCATTCTCTGTCACTCTGCTCATTCTCTGTCACTTCTGCTCATTCACTGTCACTCTGCTCATTCCCTGTCACTCTGCTCATTCTCTGTCACTCTGCTCATTCTCTGTCACTCTGCTCATTCTCTGTCACTCTGCTCATTCTCTGTCACTTCTGCTCATTCTCTGTCACTCTGCTCATTCTCTGTCACTTCTGCTCATTCACTGTCACTCTGCTCATTCACTGTCACTCTGCTCATTCACTGTCACTCTGCTCATTTTCTGTCACTCTGCTCATTCTCTGTCACTCTGCTCATTCTCTGTCACTCTGCTCATTCTCTGTCACTTCTGCTCATTCACTGTCACTCTGCTCATTCTCTGTCACTTCTGCTCATTCTCTGTCACTTCTGCTCATTCACTGTCACTCTGCTCATTCTCTGTCACTCTGCTCATTCTCTGTCACTCTGCCCATTCTCTGTCACTCTGCTCATTCTCTGTCACTCTGCTCATTCTCTGTCACTCTGCTCATTCTCTGTCACTTCTGCTCATTCTCTGTCACTCTGCTCATTTTCTGTCACTCTGCTCATTCTCTGTCACTCTGCTCATTCTCTGTCACTTCTGCTCATTCACTGTCACTCTGCTCATTCCCTGTCACTCTGCTCATTCTCTGTCACTCTGCTCATTCTCTGTCACTCTGCTCATTCTCTGTCACTCTGCTCATTCTCTGTCACTTCTGCTCATTCTCTGTCACTCTGCTCATTCTCTGTCACTTCTGCTCATTCACTGTCACTCTGCTCATTCTCTGTCACTCTGCTCATTCTCTGTCACTCTGCCCATTCTCTGTCACTCTGCTCATTCTCTGTCACTCTGCTCATTCTCTGTCACTCTGCTCATTCTCTGTCACTCTGCTCATTCTCTGTCACTTCTGCTCATTCACTGTCACTCTGCTCATTCTCTGTCACTCTGCTCATTCTCTGTCACTCTGCCCATTCTCTGTCACTCTGCTCATTCTCTGTCACTTCTGCTCATTCTCTGTCACTCTGCCCATTCTCTGTCACTCTGCCCATTCTCTGTCACTCTGCCCATTCTCTGTCACTCTGCTCATTCTCAGTCCCTTCTGCTCATTCTCTGTCACTTCTGCTCATTCTGTCACTCTGCTCATTCTCTGTCACTCTGCTCATTCTCTGTCCCTTCTGCTCATTCACTGTCACTCTGCCCATTCTCTGTCACTCTGCTCATTCTCTGTCACTCTGCTCATTCACTGTCACTCTGCTCATTCTCTGTCACTTCTGCTCATTCACTGTCACTCTGCTCATTCTCTGTCACTCTGCTCATTCTCTGTCACTTCTGCTCATTCACTGTCACTCTGCTCATTCTCTGTCACTCTGCTCATTCTCTGTCACTCTGCTCATTCTCTGTCACTCTGCTCATTTTCTGTCACTCTGCTCATTCTCTGTCACTTCTGCTCATTCACTGTCACTCTGCTCATTCTCTGTCACTTCTGCTCATTCTCTGTCACTCTGCTCATTCTCTGTCACTTCTGCTCATTCACTGTCACTCTGCTCATTCTCTGTCACTCTGCTCATTTTCTGTCACTCTGCTCATTCACTGTCACTCTGCTCATTTTCTGTCACTCTGCTCATTCTCTGTCACTCTGCTCATTCACTGTCACTCTGCTCATTCTCTGTCACTCTGCTCATTCTCTGTCACTCTGCTCATTCTCTGTCACTTCTGCTCATTCACTGTCACTCTGCTCATTCTCTGTCACTCTGCTCATTCTCTGTCACTCTGCTCATTCTCTGTCCCTTCTGCTCATTCACTGTCACTCTGCCCATTCTCTGTCACTCTGCTCATTCTCTGTCACTCTGCCGATTCTCTGTCACTCTGCTCATTCTCTGTCACTTCTGCTCATTCTCTGTCACTCTGCCCATTCTCTGTCACTCTGCTCATTCTCTGTCACTCTGCTCATTCTCTGTCACTTCTGCTCATTCACTGTCACTCTGCTCATTCCCTGTCACTCTGCTCATTCTCTGTCACTTCTGCTCATTCTGTCACTCTGCTCATTCTCTGTCACTCTGCTCATTCTCTGTCACTTCTGCTCATTCTCTGTCACTCTGCTCATTCTCTGTCACTTCTGCTCATTCACTGTCACTCTGCTCATTCACTGTCACTCTGCTCATTCTCTGTCACTCTGCTCATTCTCTGTCACTCTGCTCATTCTCTGTCACTCTGCTCATTCTCTGTCACTTCTGCTCATTCACTGTCACTCTGCTCATTCTCTGTCACTTCTGCTCATTCTCTGTCACTCTGCTCATTTTCTGTCACTCTGCTCATTCTCTGTCACTCTGCTCATTCTCTGTCACTCTGCTCATTCTCTGTCACTTCTGCTCATTCACTGTCACTCTGCTCATTCTCTGTCACTTCTGCTCATTCTCTGTCACTTCTGCTCATTCACTGTCACTCTGCTCATTCTCTGTCACTCTGCTCATTCTCTGTCACTCTGCCCATTCTCTGTCACTCTGCTCATTCTCTGTCACTCTGCTCATTCTCTGTCACTCTGCTCATTCTCTGTCACTTCTGCTCATTCTCTGTCACTCTGCTCATTTTCTGTCACTCTGCTCATTCTCTGTCACTCTGCTCATTCTCTGTCACTTCTGCTCATTCACTGTCACTCTGCTCATTCCCTGTCACTCTGCTCATTCTCTGTCACTCTGCTCATTCACTGTCACTCTGCTCATTCTCTGTCACTCTGCTCATTCTCTGTCACTCTGCTCATTCTCTGTCACTCTGCTCATTCTCTGTCACTTCTGCTCATTCACTGTCACTCTGCTCATTCTCTGTCACTTCTGCTCATTCTGTCACTCTGCTCATTCTCTGTCACTCTGCTCATTCTCTGTCACTCTGCTCATTCTCTGTCACTCTGCTCATTCTCTGTCACTCTGCTCATTCTCTGTCCCTTCTGCTCATTCTCTGTCACTTCTGCTCATTCTGTCACTCTGCTCATTCTCTGTCACTCTGCTCATTCTCTGTCACTTCTGCTCATTCACTGTCACTCTGCTCATTCCCTGTCACTCTGCTCATTCTCTGTCACTCTGCTCATTCTCTGTCACTCTGCTCATTCTCTGTCACTCTGCTCATTCTCTGTCACTCTGCTCATTCTCTGTCACTTCTGCTCATTCACTGTCACTCTGCTCATTCACTGTCACTCTGCTCATTTTCTGTCACTCTGCTCATTCTCTGTCACTCTGCTCATTCACTGTCACTCTGCTCATTCTCTGTCACTCTGCTCATTCTCTGTCACTCTGCTCATTCTCTGTCACTCTGCTCATTCTCTGTCACTTCTGCTCATTCACTGTCACTCTGCTCATTCTCTGTCACTTCTGCTCATTCTGTCACTCTGCTCATTCTCTGTCACTCTGCTCATTCTCTGTCACTCTGCTCATTCTCTGTCACTCTGCTCATTCTCTGTCACTCTGCTCATTCTCTGTCCCTTCTGCTCATTCTCTGTCACTTCTGCTCATTCTGTCACTCTGCTCATTCTCTGTCACTCTGCTCATTCTCTGTCACTTCTGCTCATTCACTGTCACTCTGCTCATTCCCTGTCACTCTGCTCATTCTCTGTCACTCTGCTCATTCTCTGTCACTCTGCTCATTCTCTGTCACTCTGCTCATTCTCTGTCACTTCTGCTCATTCTCTGTCACTCTGCTCATTCTCTGTCACTTCTGCTCATTCACTGTCACTCTGCTCATTCACTGTCACTCTGCTCATTCACTGTCACTCTGCTCATTTTCTGTCACTCTGCTCATTCTCTGTCACTCTGCTCATTCTCTGTCACTCTGCTCATTCTCTGTCACTTCTGCTCATTCACTGTCACTCTGCTCATTCTCTGTCACTTCTGCTCATTCTCTGTCACTTCTGCTCATTCACTGTCACTCTGCTCATTCTCTGTCACTCTGCTCATTCTCTGTCACTCTGCCCATTCTCTGTCACTCTGCTCATTCTCTGTCACTCTGCTCATTCTCTGTCACTCTGCTCATTCTCTGTCACTTCTGCTCATTCTCTGTCACTCTGCTCATTTTCTGTCACTCTGCTCATTCTCTGTCACTCTGCTCATTCTCTGTCACTTCTGCTCATTCACTGTCACTCTGCTCATTCCCTGTCACTCTGCTCATTCTCTGTCACTCTGCTCATTCTCTGTCACTCTGCTCATTCTCTGTCACTCTGCTCATTCTCTGTCACTTCTGCTCATTCTCTGTCACTCTGCTCATTCTCTGTCACTTCTGCTCATTCACTGTCACTCTGCTCATTCTCTGTCACTCTGCTCATTCTCTGTCACTCTGCCCATTCTCTGTCACTCTGCTCATTCTCTGTCACTCTGCTCATTCTCTGTCACTCTGCTCATTCTCTGTCACTCTGCTCATTCTCTGTCACTTCTGCTCATTCACTGTCACTCTGCTCATTCTCTGTCACTCTGCTCATTCTCTGTCACTCTGCCCATTCTCTGTCACTCTGCTCATTCTCTGTCACTTCTGCTCATTCTCTGTCACTCTGCCCATTCTCTGTCACTCTGCCCATTCTCTGTCACTCTGCCCATTCTCTGTCACTCTGCTCATTCTCAGTCCCTTCTGCTCATTCTCTGTCACTTCTGCTCATTCTGTCACTCTGCTCATTCTCTGTCACTCTGCTCATTCTCTGTCCCTTCTGCTCATTCACTGTCACTCTGCCCATTCTCTGTCACTCTGCTCATTCTCTGTCACTCTGCTCATTCACTGTCACTCTGCTCATTCTCTGTCACTTCTGCTCATTCACTGTCACTCTGCTCATTCTCTGTCACTCTGCTCATTCTCTGTCACTTCTGCTCATTCACTGTCACTCTGCTCATTCTCTGTCACTCTGCTCATTCTCTGTCACTCTGCTCATTCTCTGTCACTCTGCTCATTTTCTGTCACTCTGCTCATTCTCTGTCACTTCTGCTCATTCACTGTCACTCTGCTCATTCTCTGTCACTTCTGCTCATTCTCTGTCACTCTGCTCATTCTCTGTCACTTCTGCTCATTCACTGTCACTCTGCTCATTCTCTGTCACTCTGCTCATTTTCTGTCACTCTGCTCATTCACTGTCACTCTGCTCATTTTCTGTCACTCTGCTCATTCTCTGTCACTCTGCTCATTCACTGTCACTCTGCTCATTCTCTGTCACTCTGCTCATTCTCTGTCACTCTGCTCATTCTCTGTCACTTCTGCTCATTCACTGTCACTCTGCTCATTCTCTGTCACTCTGCTCATTCTCTGTCACTCTGCTCATTCTCTGTCCCTTCTGCTCATTCACTGTCACTCTGCCCATTCTCTGTCACTCTGCTCATTCTCTGTCACTCTGCCGATTCTCTGTCACTCTGCTCATTCTCTGTCACTTCTGCTCATTCTCTGTCACTCTGCCCATTCTCTGTCACTCTGCTCATTCTCTGTCACTCTGCTCATTCTCTGTCACTTCTGCTCATTCACTGTCACTCTGCTCATTCACTGTCACTCTGCTCATTCTCTGTCACTTCTGCTCATTCTGTCACTCTGCTCATTCTCTGTCACTCTGCTCATTCTCTGTCACTTCTGCTCATTCTCTGTCACTCTGCTCATTCTCTGTCACTTCTGCTCATTCACTGTCACTCTGCTCATTCACTGTCACTCTGCTCATTCTCTGTCACTCTGCTCATTCTCTGTCACTCTGCTCATTCTCTGTCACTCTGCTCATTCTCTGTCACTTCTGCTCATTCACTGTCACTCTGCTCATTCTCTGTCACTTCTGCTCATTCTCTGTCACTCTGCTCATTTTCTGTCACTCTGCTCATTCTCTGTCACTCTGCTCATTCTCTGTCACTCTGCTCATTCTCTGTCACTTCTGCTCATTCACTGTCACTCTGCTCATTCTCTGTCACTTCTGCTCATTCTCTGTCACTTCTGCTCATTCACTGTCACTCTGCTCATTCTCTGTCACTCTGCTCATTCTCTGTCACTCTGCCCATTCTCTGTCACTCTGCTCATTCTCTGTCACTCTGCTCATTCTCTGTCACTCTGCTCATTCTCTGTCACTCTGCTCATTCTCTGTCACTTCTGCTCATTCTCTGTCACTCTGCTCATTTTCTGTCACTCTGCTCATTCTCTGTCACTCTGCTCATTCTCTGTCACTTCTGCTCATTCACTGTCACTCTGCTCATTCCCTGTCACTCTGCTCATTCTCTGTCACTCTGCTCATTCACTGTCACTCTGCTCATTCTCTGTCACTCTGCTCATTCTCTGTCACTCTGCTCATTCTCTGTCACTCTGCTCATTCTCTGTCACTTCTGCTCATTCACTGTCACTCTGCTCATTCTCTGTCACTTCTGCTCATTCTGTCACTCTGCTCATTCTCTGTCACTCTGCTCATTCTCTGTCACTCTGCTCATTCTCTGTCACTCTGCTCATTCTCTGTCACTCTGCTCATTCTCTGTCCCTTCTGCTCATTCTCTGTCACTTCTGCTCATTCTGTCACTCTGCTCATTCTCTGTCACTCTGCTCATTCTCTGTCACTTCTGCTCATTCACTGTCACTCTGCTCATTCCCTGTCACTCTGCTCATTCTCTGTCACTCTGCTCATTCTCTGTCACTCTGCTCATTCTCTGTCACTCTGCTCATTCTCTGTCACTTCTGCTCATTCTCTGTCACTCTGCTCATTCTCTGTCACTTCTGCTCATTCACTGTCACTCTGCTCATTCACTGTCACTCTGCTCATTCACTGTCACTCTGCTCATTTTCTGTCACTCTGCTCATTCTCTGTCACTCTGCTCATTCTCTGTCACTCTGCTCATTCTCTGTCACTTCTGCTCATTCACTGTCACTCTGCTCATTCTCTGTCACTTCTGCTCATTCTCTGTCACTTCTGCTCATTCACTGTCACTCTGCTCATTCTCTGTCACTCTGCTCATTCTCTGTCACTCTGCCCATTCTCTGTCACTCTGCTCATTCTCTGTCACTCTGCTCATTCTCTGTCACTCTGCTCATTCTCTGTCACTTCTGCTCATTCTCTGTCACTCTGCTCATTTTCTGTCACTCTGCTCATTCTCTGTCACTCTGCTCATTCTCTGTCACTTCTGCTCATTCACTGTCACTCTGCTCATTCCCTGTCACTCTGCTCATTCTCTGTCACTCTGCTCATTCTCTGTCACTCTGCTCATTCTCTGTCACTCTGCTCATTCTCTGTCACTTCTGCTCATTCTCTGTCACTCTGCTCATTCTCTGTCACTTCTGCTCATTCACTGTCACTCTGCTCATTCTCTGTCACTCTGCTCATTCTCTGTCACTCTGCCCATTCTCTGTCACTCTGCTCATTCTCTGTCACTCTGCTCATTCTCTGTCACTCTGCTCATTCTCTGTCACTCTGCTCATTCTCTGTCACTTCTGCTCATTCACTGTCACTCTGCTCATTCTCTGTCACTCTGCTCATTCTCTGTCACTCTGCCCATTCTCTGTCACTCTGCTCATTCTCTGTCACTTCTGCTCATTCTCTGTCACTCTGCCCATTCTCTGTCACTCTGCCCATTCTCTGTCACTCTGCCCATTCTCTGTCACTCTGCTCATTCTCTGTCCCTTCTGCTCATTCTCTGTCACTTCTGCTCATTCTGTCACTCTGCTCATTCTCTGTCACTCTGCTCATTCTCTGTCCCTTCTGCTCATTCACTGTCACTCTGCCCATTCTCTGTCACTCTGCTCATTCTCTGTCACTCTGCTCATTCACTGTCACTCTGCTCATTCTCTGTCACTTCTGCTCATTCACTGTCACTCTGCTCATTCTCTGTCACTCTGCTCATTCTCTGTCACTTCTGCTCATTCACTGTCACTCTGCTCATTCTCTGTCACTCTGCTCATTCTCTGTCACTCTGCTCATTCTCTGTCACTCTGCTCATTTTCTGTCACTCTGCTCATTCTCTGTCACTTCTGCTCATTCACTGTCACTCTGCTCATTCTCTGTCACTTCTGCTCATTCTCTGTCACTCTGCTCATTCTCTGTCACTTCTGCTCATTCACTGTCACTCTGCTCATTCTCTGTCACTCTGCTCATTTTCTGTCACTCTGCTCATTCACTGTCACTCTGCTCATTTTCTGTCACTCTGCTCATTCTCTGTCACTCTGCTCATTCACTGTCACTCTGCTCATTCTCTGTCACTCTGCTCATTCTCTGTCACTCTGCTCATTCTCTGTCACTTCTGCTCATTCACTGTCACTCTGCTCATTCTCTGTCACTCTGCTCATTCTCTGTCACTCTGCTCATTCTCTGTCCCTTCTGCTCATTCACTGTCACTCTGCCCATTCTCTGTCACTCTGCTCATTCTCTGTCACTCTGCCGATTCTCTGTCACTCTGCTCATTCTCTGTCACTTCTGCTCATTCTCTGTCACTCTGCCCATTCTCTGTCACTCTGCTCATTCTCTGTCACTCTGCTCATTCTCTGTCACTTCTGCTCATTCACTGTCACTCTGCTCATTCCCTGTCACTCTGCTCATTCTCTGTCACTTCTGCTCATTCTGTCACTCTGCTCATTCTCTGTCACTCTGCTCATTCTCTGTCACTTCTGCTCATTCTCTGTCACTCTGCTCATTCTCTGTCACTTCTGCTCATTCACTGTCACTCTGCTCATTCACTGTCACTCTGCTCATTCTCTGTCACTCTGCTCATTCTCTGTCACTCTGCTCATTCTCTGTCACTCTGCTCATTCTCTGTCACTTCTGCTCATTCACTGTCACTCTGCTCATTCTCTGTCACTTCTGCTCATTCTCTGTCACTCTGCTCATTTTCTGTCACTCTGCTCATTCTCTGTCACTCTGCTCATTCTCTGTCACTCTGCTCATTCTCTGTCACTTCTGCTCATTCACTGTCACTCTGCTCATTCTCTGTCACTTCTGCTCATTCTCTGTCACTTCTGCTCATTCACTGTCACTCTGCTCATTCTCTGTCACTCTGCTCATTCTCTGTCACTCTGCCCATTCTCTGTCACTCTGCTCATTCTCTGTCACTCTGCTCATTCTCTGTCACTCTGCTCATTCTCTGTCACTTCTGCTCATTCTCTGTCACTCTGCTCATTTTCTGTCACTCTGCTCATTCTCTGTCACTCTGCTCATTCTCTGTCACTTCTGCTCATTCACTGTCACTCTGCTCATTCCCTGTCACTCTGCTCATTCTCTGTCACTCTGCTCATTCTCTGTCACTCTGCTCATTCTCTGTCACTCTGCTCATTCTCTGTCACTTCTGCTCATTCTCTGTCACTCTGCTCATTCTCTGTCACTTCTGCTCATTCACTGTCACTCTGCTCATTCTCTGTCACTCTGCTCATTCTCTGTCACTCTGCCCATTCTCTGTCACTCTGCTCATTCTCTGTCACTCTGCTCATTCTCTGTCACTCTGCTCATTCTCTGTCACTCTGCTCATTCTCTGTCACTTCTGCTCATTCACTGTCACTCTGCTCATTCTCTGTCACTCTGCTCATTCTCTGTCACTCTGCCCATTCTCTGTCACTCTGCTCATTCTCTGTCACTTCTGCTCATTCTCTGTCACTCTGCCCATTCTCTGTCACTCTGCCCATTCTCTGTCACTCTGCCCATTCTCTGTCACTCTGCTCATTCTCTGTCCCTTCTGCTCATTCTCTGTCACTTCTGCTCATTCTGTCACTCTGCTCATTCTCTGTCACTCTGCTCATTCTCTGTCCCTTCTGCTCATTCACTGTCACTCTGCCCATTCTCTGTCACTCTGCTCATTCTCTGTCACTCTGCTCATTCACTGTCACTCTGCTCATTCTCTGTCACTTCTGCTCATTCACTGTCACTCTGCTCATTCTCTGTCACTCTGCTCATTCTCTGTCACTTCTGCTCATTCACTGTCACTCTGCTCATTCTCTGTCACTCTGCTCATTCTCTGTCACTCTGCTCATTCTCTGTCACTCTGCTCATTTTCTGTCACTCTGCTCATTCTCTGTCACTTCTGCTCATTCACTGTCACTCTGCTCATTCTCTGTCACTTCTGCTCATTCTCTGTCACTCTGCTCATTTTCTGTCACTCTGCTCATTCTCTGTCACTCTGCTCATTCTCTGTCACTCTGCTCATTCTCTGTCACTTCTGCTCATTCACTGTCACTCTGCTCATTCTCTGTCACTCTGCTCATTTTCTGTCACTCTGCTCATTCACTGTCACTCTGCTCATTTTCTGTCACTCTGCTCATTCTCTGTCACTCTGCTCATTCACTGTCACTCTGCTCATTCTCTGTCACTCTGCTCATTCTCTGTCACTCTGCTCATTCTCTGTCACTTCTGCTCATTCACTGTCACTCTGCTCATTCTCTGTCACTCTGCTCATTCTCTGTCACTCTGCTCATTCTCTGTCCCTTCTGCTCATTCACTGTCACTCTGCCCATTCTCTGTCACTCTGCTCATTCTCTGTCACTCTGCCGATTCTCTGTCACTCTGCTCATTCTCTGTCACTTCTGCTCATTCTCTGTCACTCTGCCCATTCTCTGTCACTCTGCTCATTCTCTGTCACTCTGCTCATTCTCTGTCACTTCTGCTCATTCACTGTCACTCTGCTCATTCCCTGTCACTCTGCTCATTCTCTGTCACTCTGCTCATTCTCTGTCACTCTGCTCATTCTCTGTCACTCTGCTCATTCTCTGTCACTTCTGCTCATTCACTGTCACTCTGCTCATTCTCTGTCACTCTGCTCATTCTCTGTCACTCTGCTCATTCTCTGTCACTCTGCTCATTCTCTGTCACTTCTGCTCATTCACTGTCACTCTGCTCATTCTCTGTCACTCTGCTCATTCTCTGTCACTTCTGCTCATTCACTGTCACTCTGCTCATTCCCTGTCACTCTGCTCATTCTCTGTCACTCTGCTCATTCTCTGTCACTCTGCTCATTCTCTGTCACTCTGCTCATTCTCTGTCACTTCTGCTCATTCACTGTCACTCTGCTCATTTTCTGTCACTCTGCTCATTCTCTGTCACTCTGCCCATTCTCTGTCACTCTGCTCATTCTCTGTCACTTCTGCTCATTCTCTGTCACTCTGCCCATTCTCTGTCACTCTGCCCATTCTCTGTCACTCTGCTCATTCTCTGTCCCTTCTGCTCATTCTCTGTCACTTCTGCTCATTCTGTCACTCTGCTCATTCTCTGTCACTCTGCTCATTCTCTGTCCCTTCTGCTCATTCACTGTCACTCTGCCCATTCTCTGTCACTCTGCTCATTCTCTGTCACTCTGCTCATTCTCTGTCACTCTGCTCATTCTCTGTCACTTCTGCTCATTCACTGTCACTCTGCTCATTCTCTGTCACTCTGCTCATTCTCTGTCACTTCTGCTCATTCACTGTCACTTCTGCTCATTCCCTGTCACTCTGCTCATTCTCTGTCACTCTGCTCATTCTCTGTCCCTTCTGCTCATTCACTGTCACTCTGCCCATTCTCTGTCACTCTGCTCATTATCTGTCACTCTGCTCATTCTCTGTCACTCTGCTCATTCTCTGTCACTTCTGCTCATTCACTGTCACTCTGCTCATTCTCTGTCACTCTGCTCATTCTCTGTCACTTCTGCTCATTCACTGTCACTCTGCTCATTCCCTGTCACTCTGCTCATTCTCTGTCACTCTGCTCATTCTCTGTCACTCTGCTCATTCTCTGTCACTCTGCTCATTTTCTGTCACTCTGCTCATTGTATGTCACTCTGCTCATTGTATGTCACTCCGTCACTCTCTGAAAATTGCAGGCCATGGTGTACTATACTGCTTTCATTGTCTTGAAACTAGCTAAGGCACATTATTTTATTAGTCAGTACAAAATTCAATCAAGCGATTGGTTGATTTTGACTGGAAATTCGGAAATTGCCAAATTTCTTGGATTAGAAAGCTTATACAGAACTGATTTTGCCTTCACACCTCCTCCGCACGGTAGAATATCATCCGCTGTTTAAGTGAAAAAAAAACTGAAAATATCTTACTTGCATGTTAGATATAGAAAATACAGTGGAGAGAAAAATACTAATATGAACAGCTCACTGAAAATATTTAGGGCTGTACTGCAGAGAACAGGCCTATATCAAATAATATCTTCGGCAATATACCCCAGCTATTATAATGCGGATATCATCCCTCAATCCTTTTCAAATCCGTTCCTCACCCGGCAACACTGCCGCTCAAGGGAAAACGCACTTTTGTCTATACGATTCGCATGCATAATGGATGACATCCAGATGGATGGGCGCGCTGAACAGCCTGTGGCTGAGCATGAGCTAGTGCGTCTGCATTTTCACTGCTTACAGATTGCACATCCTTGCAGGGAAATATTTTTGTTATAATGGGATTTATAACCTGTCTTTCTGGGATTTAAAATCTCACCTGGCTCTCACCCTACTCACCTGTCTCTCACCTTACTCACCTGTCTCTCACCCTACTCACCTGTCTCTCACCCTACTCACCTGGCTCTCACCCTACTCACCTGTCTCTCACCCTACTCACCTGTCTCTCACCCTACTCACCTGTCTCACCCTACTCACCTGTCTCTCACCCTACTCACCTGTCTCACCCTACTCACCTGTCTCTCACCCTACTCACCTGTCTCTCACCCTACTCACATGTCTCTCACCCTACTCATCTGTCTCTCACCCTACTCACCTGTCTCACCCTACTCACCTGTCTCTCACCCTACTCACCTGTCTCTCACCCTACTCACCTGTCTCTCACCCTACTCACCTGTCTCTCACCCTACTCATCTGTCTCTCACCCTACTCACCTGTCTCTCACCCTACTCACCTGTCTCTCACCCTACTCACCTGTCTCTCACCCTACTCACCTGTCTCTCACCCTACTCACCTGTCTCTCACCCTACTCACCTGTCTCTCACCCTACTCACCTGTCTCTCACCCTACTCACCTGTCTCTCACCCTACTCATCTGTCTCTCACCCTACTCACCTGTCTCTCACCCTACTCACCTGTCTCTCACCCTACTCATCTGTCTCTCACCCTACTCACCTGTCTCACCCTACTCACCTGTCTCTCACCCTACTCACCTGTCTCTCACCCTACTCACCTGTCTCTCACCCTACTCACCTGTCTCTGACCTGACCCTACTCACCTGTCTCTGACCTGACCCTACTCATCCATCTCTAGCTTTATTACCAGTCCATTACCAGCGGTGTCACTCAAATATCACAAACTTTTCCTTCGCACCTCATTCATCATCATTCCCTAACTCAAAACCGAGCTGTCAATCAGCATATCGACTATATCGATGCCAGAGTCTAGCTGGAAGCGTATGACCAGTTTATCAGAGGACCTTCCACATCAGTAGTCAGGAGCATAATTCACGCGAGCCTCGATACAGAGATCGATAGCAAATGCGATTAGGAATTTCACGACAGCGAAGTGAGCCAGATGGAGCTAGGGCCAAGGCACAGATCAATATCTTGCGACTAAAGCCTAATGTATCCTAGGGACTCGCTACATACAGACTATATACCTGTATAATGCATGAATACTAATCAGGAAAGAAGCAATTTATCTTACCTTCAGTTTTATTTCGCTTCGATTTCTCTTACAAAGCATGTATTTAATTATTCTCTACTCGTGAAATTGAAAATAAAAAGCGCATAACTGTCATTTCTCAGACAGTCGGGCAGAGCAGATATCTCCACAGCCAGATATATTATGTATAGATATATATATAAGCCAAGGATAATAAAACCGTGAGGCAGGTGAGAACAGGCTACGAAGATTGAATACTGGATTGGGTGACACAGTCGCGGAAGAGTAAGATTTTTAAGGGAGGAAAAACAACAAGCGCGCGCGGGCCAGTGAGATGGGGTCTGAGCTCAGCAACAGGCTATAAGGTAGGAGGGCAAGGACAACCCCCGCTTGCTATTTAGCCTGAAACCAAGCGACTGGAAATCCCACTCAATCCTGCCCGACCCATCCCAATGCTCCACACGGCGCCATCCCCGCGTCTTCAAGTAGGACAGAGAACTGAGATGCGAGAGCCACTAATTTAGCAGCGTCTTTTAAAAAGAGAGAGAGAAAAGACAGACAGTCGCAAAGGCAGAAGCAAGGTAAAAGATGGAGCAGGTAGGGGGGGTTGGAGGACGCGAATGAGCCAATCCACAGTTAACACCTGGTCCTTATATCCGTTGCGCTTATAGACTTGTAGATAGTATTATTATAATTAGCTAGAAGCATATAATTAACGGACGTCGACAGTTTGAAATTGAGACAATATACAACTTTACAACACAAACAATACAATTACAAATGAAAGCGTCTCCGTTCACACATTTCGCTACATATAGGATTGTCTTTCTATATTTTTTTCTTGTCGCTGTTGTCAATGGCCTGAACCTGACTATAGACTCCGACCTAGATAATTATTGAGACACGATTAGACTGAACCCGGGACACATAAAGATCTTTTAGTGAGCTGTTCGGTCCATAAAAACACACACACACATATATCCCTAGCAAATTAGGGATAACAAGAAGATGAAAGAAAGAATAGATTCTTTAAAGATGAAGATAATGAAGCCATTTAATGAGGCTTTGCTATTTTTATCATAAAATCTGTTTGAAGAAAGTTGTTTCAAAAAAATAAATGTTTTTGTTATAATAGTACAGATACGCTCGAGAGAAAACTCTAATTTCATGACCCCCCATTGCTACTTAAAGTAGACAATGTCGAAAAAAACACTCGTAACACAAGTTAGCGATGATTCGCAATTAATTTTTTTTGTGCAGAGTTTTTTTACCCAACGAAAACAACAAATTAACACGAAGATGATGAAACTAAGCGTTTATTATTGAATTAAAGCATTTTGCTCATACGAGTAAAAATAAAAACAAACAAACAAAAACAATTTTCGCATTCGCATTTTTTTGATAGATAAAATACAGGCTAGAGTTAAAAAAATAAGAACAAATAGAGGCTGCCTAACAACCCGGATGCGCAAGGCTAAAATGATTTGAAAACATTTGAAATCCCGCCAACCGAAAATAAGAAGACGCTGATAATTAAAACAAATAAACATAGTTAGCAGAGCAATAATGTTAAAAACAAAAAAAAAACTAAACACAAAACCAGAGTCAGTAGGGATATGGAAAACAATTAAGAAATGTTTTAATTATCTATCTATCTTTTTAATTTTAACAATTTTTTTGCAAAATGATGATAATAATGTCCTTAACTGCCAGACTTAGTAAAGTAATCACTTTAGTTAGTAACACTTTTATAACGAAACTCTTATAGAAATAAAAAAGCCGGAAAATTTACGAAATATGGATATTTAAGAAAATCCGGAAAATTCACGACAACCGGAAAATTGAAGAAAACCCGGAGAGTTTAGGTAAACCCCGAAAGTTACATGAAAATAAAAAAACGTTATTTAGATGTTTAGATTTTGCAGTATTCACATATTGACCTAAACCCAATGTGTCCTACATCAGAATGACATTTAAAAGTAGCTCTGGTCAGAAATAAAAGTGAATGTAAAATTAGCAAAATACATTAAATCTAGCGTCAGTTATACTGTACTCAGGTAAATAAATTACTCGATAGTAGTCAAATAATGCACTGCTTATTGATTATAGGTGGTTAGAACAGCTGGCCAATTATGTAACTAGAGGCATAAACTGCTATTGACAAACAAAACTAGGTCAAGGTTATGAAAAAAACGGGGGGAAAAAGAAGTCCGATGAATAAAAAACTGATTTGATTAGTTGAAGGCGGCTCCAAGTTGCTGCACAAGAAGTGGGTTTCAAGCAATGGAGCAGCCAGTGTTTCAAGTTAACATTATTCAGTTCAATGCCAAATTCAAGCCGAATCATAGTGGGTCAACCAAACGCCATAAACGGTAAAAACACTAAAAGTCACAACAATAGCGCAACACTACTACTCAGTAGAAAAAGTAGTGTAGCAAGCAGTAAAGTCAAGTAAATTTCAGGGCAGCGCCGGAAGAAGACAGAAAAATGAATAGAAGAAAAAAATTGCAACCAAGAAAATAGAGATATAAATATAACGGTACAGGAGACAAAAAGGCAGTTTATCATCGTTGCAACTAGGCGAACAGATTTGCAACTGACACAATAAATAGCAATTTGCAAACTAGTTAGGGACTTTAGTTCCACACGGGAAGCAACCGAGGACAAGGATAAAAACAAACAAAAATAACTAACTGTTCGCGAAATGAAAACAATTCAAAAAGTCATCATTGAAGTCAAGTGGCGATCAACGCTTCGCATTTGCAGTCAGAGCCGCAACAGAGGGCCGCTGCTGCTGCTGCTGTTGCTGCGACTGTGGCAATTGTGGCGCAGCCCTGGGCATGTGAAACCAGTGCATCAGACCGGCCTCAACCAGTTCCTCTTGAACAAATCGCCAAGGCTGCTGCTGCGAGTCACTGCCTGCCAGTTGATGGTCTCTGGCGTACAGGTACACGCACGGCTGGCCGACATCGTTAAAGTACATTACCTGGCATTTCACCCGCCTGTTAGTCAGGTAGCCCAGGTGAACAGCCCGGCTGATGGTGTCCAACTGACTGTCGACATCGTCGGCTGCCGATGTACCGGACAGCTGCAGGACGGGGCTAACGTAGGCCAAGTGAGCTTCGACAGCTTGGAATGGCAGGTGCATCATCTCAGTGCTGAGGGCGGGAGCGGGCCGGGTAAGATTAGACAATTATATATAGACTGTTGGATAATGAGGCCAATCTAGTGAGAGATGGGATGAGACTGTTGGATAATGAGGCCAATCTAGTGAGAGATGGGATGAGACTGTTGGATAATGAGGCCAATCTAGTGAGAGATGGGATGAGACTGTTGGATAATGAGGCCAATCTAGTGAGAGATGGGATGAGATTGTTGGATAATGAGGCCAATCTAGTGAGAGATGGGATGAGACTGTTGGATAATGAGGCCAATCTAGTGAGAGATGGGATGAGACTGTTGGATAATGAGGCCAATCTAGTGAGAGATGGGATGAGACTGTTGGATAATGAGGCCAATCTAGTGAGAGATGGGATGAGACTGTTGGATAATGAGGCCAATCTAGTGAGAGATGGGATGAGACTGTTGGATAATGAGGCCAATCTAGTGAGAGATGGTCAATAAAAGCAAAATCCGTAGTCACTAACCGAATCTGTTTCAAGCATCCCACAGGCATTTTCTCGTAGCCGCCCCAGTCCAGGTACTTCATCAGCACCGCGTCCTCTTCCGGGAACACGTCGGCGATGATGGCCCGGTGCCAGCTGTCGCCGAATGGAGCGATACAAACAGCGCCAGGATTCACAGGCCTTGGTAGGCAGGGTGGCGGCTGAGAATTCGAACCACCGACCGCGCCGCCGCCGTAGTGACGCTTAATTAGGGCGTCCATCTTTTCCAGGTGATGAAAGCTGGGATGAGTCGGCTGCTGCAGGAAGACTGTGGTACCGCGCGACATGGCGCACACGGTCACATCTATTGTGGCACCAACCGGCAGACTGAGCTGTGTAACAATGATTGAGATTGGTTGTATAATTAGCACCATTATGTACGAATGGAAGCCTGAACTACTGTTATTAGTAGTCAGCTAGTAGTAGTATGTGACTTCACTAGTGACTAGGACAGCTAACATTGCTCTGTGTAAACCTCGACTTTACTGAGCGGAAAATTTTAGCCCGTGTTCTGTATTTTTATGGCGATTGAATGAATATTTTATATTTTAGATACAGAAAAATGAAAAAAAATTGGGTATTTAAAATGTCCCCCTGAATTAATTAACAATTTTAATAATAATAATAATAATTGATTACACCTGCCCCAATTGAGTCAGATGTGCAGCCGATAGCACAGCCGCAGCTAATGCGCGGCGCATCTGAAGGCTGCGTACAGCTGTTCAGTCCATGGACTGGGGGACGCCACACCCACCCATCAATCATCCCAGCTAATGCTGGTACCCATTTAACAGCTGGGTGAACTGAAGCAATGCAGAGTTAAGTGTCTTGCTAATTGTTTAAGTGGAGTCGGGAATCGAACCCCCGACCTTCAAGTCGTGAGTCCGACGCCCTAACCACTAGGCTACAACCTCTACAACCCCTGGTATTAGTACTGTTAAAGACTGCGTAGAGTTGCTCAGTCCGAGGACCTACAGACCGCTAATATTTAGCTTGACAGTAATTGCGTTTTTAAGACACACACACACACACACACACACACACACACACACACACGCACACACTACATTTATCTGAATTGACTTTTTACAATCGAGCAGTGTACACAAACTACGAGTATAAATCCCAAAAACAAGTACAAATCATCTCTATGAGAAGATATAAAATATTCTTTAAAAAACTAAAAGTACAATTCGCGAACCTTAGCATTGTCGGAAAGATGAATGAATGAATTGTACAGTGTACAATGGCTCCCTAACTAAAAGCAAACAAACTAGAATTAGATAATAAAACTAGAGGCATTGAAAAGAAAGCCTTAGTGACTGACCCTGCCCTGGCTTGTAAGCACGTTTAACTAGCGTGCAAATTAATTATAACTGCAACAATATAAAAAATGCACTGCACTGTAACACTGGTAAGGGGAGGGAATGGTACGTTAAGATAAGGTTAAGAGCCGCGGAGGGGTAGAAAATGTTCGCAAGCCCAAGTTTAGTCAGGCAGGGGTGGCCTTTGCACTTTTTCTTTAACTAATATAGCGAGTGCGGACAGAGGAACAGCGAAGGACAAAGACAGACCAGACCAGAGCCTAGGAGAAGAAAAAATGAAACTAGGACCGACCCCTCTGTCTTTGCAGAAACTTTTTTTCTAGAACTTTTAAAGGCCTCGTACTGCGATTCCGATTCTAAGATGAATAGGAAAGAAGGGCCAGTTCTTTGCTATATTTGCTCTTAGATGCACTGTTCCATTCTATTGTACAGAAACCGGAAAAATAGCATTTATGGGAGGGGCCAAAAAAAGCAGAAAAGCAAAGCCTAGAGGGCACCAGTATTAGCGAATCAGCAACACCGCCAGCTATTGCGCGGCGCATCTGAAGGCTGTTCAGTCCATAGACTGGTGGGATGCCGCACCCATCCCTTAATTACCTCAATGCCTCAATACCTGTTCTAGTCTAGTCGGGGGTCGAACCCCCGACCTTCAAGCAGTGAGTCAGACGCTCTATCTAACCACTAGGCCACAGGAACAGCTAGTAGAACCTCATATTTTTCAGGCTTTGTAAGAAATATTAAACATTTTCCTCTACTTTAGCAGACGTCGCTTAAAGCAAAAAAATTAAAAGATAACAACTGAAGTTAAGAAGAGTTTAACTCATTTAATATTGCAGTCATACCTGAACCATTGTGGGTTGCAGGGCCGGATTGCGCTGTATAGGCACAGCGGTGTTGATTGGCTTCACATCCAATTCTGGAAATCGCTTCTTAATCACCTGCAGGGCGCTCTTGACACAATCAACTGGGCCTGCAATTTACACAATGAGAGGCTATGTGCAACATAGAAACAATATAGTCTTATGCATATAAATATGACTCATATTGACGTCCTAGGTTGATCCTCATATTTATAGCCGCTGATATCCTTAGATTGGTCCTCATATTTATAGCCGCTGATATCCTTAGACTGGTCCTCATATTTATAGCCGCTGATATCCTTAGACTGGTCCTCATATTTATAGCCGCTGATATCCTTAGACTGGTCCTCATATTTATAGCCGCTGATATCCTTAGACTGGTCCTCATATTTATAGCCGCTGATATCCTTAGACTGGTCCTCATATTTGCACCCACTGATATTCTAGATTGGTCCTCCAAATTGGCAGACTGTCCTCTGTTTGTGAAGGCAAAATCTTACCTCGAATGTTAACAACTTGAGTCTTCTTGTCGAAGAAATTGCGACTAATCCACACGGAAGCGCCGGATTTGCTCCTGATGTAGCTGATGTTTCTGCCACCGGTGCCAACCATTGAGCCGCCTAGACGGTTTGGTATGAGAAACTGGTGCACAATGTCGCCTTCATCGCCGGGTACTGGGGACGCACCGCGGACAATGCTTCTATGCTTGAGTTTTTTCTGATTATTATCAGCATTATTATTATCATTGAGATCGATTGCTTGAGCCAAATTTGAGTCGGAATGACGACCGCTGTCATTTTCATCGATTTCATCTTCATCTTCATTGGACTGTTGAAACTGCCGATTCTTGGCCAGCCAGTTGCTGACCCGATGATCAACGGTGGTGGTTGCTGACGGCTCGGTAGACTGACTGGCAGCTGTCACAGTCATGCTGGTAGCTTTCAACTCGCTGACAACATCGGCCACAACTTCGCCATCATCAGGCAGATTGTTATTCACTAAATCGTTGTCATTGTTGTTGTCGCCACTGCCACTAATAATGCATGTGCTAACAGTGTTAGCCATAGTTGTATTGCCTGTTGGCAATGGTTTAGTACCAGCCTCACTACTAGCTATATTTGATTCATCGATTAGCTCTGTCATGATCTTTCAGATGTGTACTGTATTGTTTAGAACTTTTTTAAATAGATTCACTAGCAAAATAAGCTCTATTTGCTGAAATATATTTTTTATGAAATTTCATTTTAAGATGTCAAAGTGAATAAAAGCATGATAATTCATTTACTGTTTTAATCACAATAGTTCGACTTAAAATGAACATACTCTGCAGTTGTACTGCAAAAAAAAGTACAAAAAATATTTTTTTGCTAATATAGATAAAATCAATATATAGTTATGGTTGCAAAATTGCAAATTGGCAGCCATACAGATTGTAAGAATGTGCCAATAGATATAAAAAATAATATAAAAGGTTCTGAATATTAACAGAAGCAGCTTTCAGTCAATCAAGCCCATAGACAGGAAGGTACAACAAGGTAGTCTTTGCTACAGAATATTCTAGCACACACATTCATTGTAATGGGTCAAGTTGCACTATGTGCACAATCACAGTGCAAAGTGAGGTCTGCATGAGGTAATCATTGGGCAATATACAGTGCACAATTAGCACATGTTTAATTTCCACAATGCTTTGTGTCAAAAATCACAAATATATATTTAATGTACATTTTCAAATTTTAAAGTTCATCATATTTTGTAAAAATCATTTAAATATACTGTGACAATTTTACTTATTTGTCTTTCTAGAAAACATTTGTTTTGCATTTTATTCTTTTATATTTAATTAGACACTGTTACTTATATTTCAAGCTGATATATAATATTTTTATCTAATATACATTAAGTAAGATATATTACAATATAATACCAATTTACTAATTTCTTTATAGTGTACCTTTTTGTGTACCCTATTGGAGCCAATAGGGGTTTTTGTGGACAGCGTCTGGCGCGCTTGTGAAAAATTGCCAATCTAGAAAGAATTACTGTCTGCACGGCCGCGCCTTGTGTGTGTAAAGTTGTCATAAGTATGTAGATGTATAACAAACAGTGTGCCCTTGTGCCCCTACATGAATACATACTCCGCAGTGCCTGAGTGCGAAAAGACAACCTTAGCTGTTCTAATTATAGAAATACACTACAGACATCAAAAAAGGTCATTTGGTATATGTGTCCATATTTTTGCGAAATCACCACATACCTGTTCTATTTTTAGAAATACACTATGGAGATCAAAAAAGGTCTTTTGACATTTTTTGTGAAATCAATTACTACATTGAGTCAGACTGAAAATATATAGCAATTGTGGATTTGCGCTCTTTTTCTTGAATGCGCACTGCGCGCCTCGCAGGAGTGTCTACAGCTTTTTTAATTTGCTCTATTAGGGTTTGTATAAATGTGCCCATTGAACTTGAATGTAAAACTTTTACTACTTTTTAAAGTTCTGAATAAGCAAGAATGGCCCCTTTTGCATTTTGCCATATTTTTACAGCCTATCGAGCTTTCATAATTTATTTGCTTAGATTTACTGAGCCAAGCAAGGCTAACAAATACTGATAAGCAAATAGCCTATACAATTAAAACATAGGGCCTAAGACCTAAAAGATATTAGGCCCCTACAACAATTGATTGATTGAATATGTGAGATTGACTAACATATATTTTTGCTTGTTGAAATATTTTTCATTGTAATATAATAATGTTTGAGCATATTACATTAGAAGTTTTATGCACAGAAATAATATTTTGTTTCTGTTTATTTTCTTGACATGACACTTGACAAGAACACTTGACATTCATTGTCTTTTGCCTTTGAATTCAACACTTCCCAAAATGTTTCATAACTAAGGTGTTAAAGGTAGTCAGTTAGTCAGCTCCCAAATTAATTGAAAAATACCAAATCCAAAAGACTATGATACCATTTACCAACATACCATTTGGCATAATTCTCTAAATTTGATCATGCCCTTTGAAATTTGATATTGCTATGACATACTGGTGACACAAAAAACCTAGGCTTAATTTAGAAGAATTAGTTTAGACTTAAAACAAGTAGGCCTAATACATCTATACTTTTATAGCTTAGGCCCTAGTGCCTGCCCTGATATTGCAAAAGTTCCATTATCAGAAAGGCAGTGCTTATCCCCACGGTACCGTAGAAATAATTTTTGTCTTATTCCTACGGTACCATGGGAATAATTTCCTGCTTATCCCCATGGCACACTGACGAGATAGCTGTCCTATCTTCAACATATTCCGTGGGAATAATTTCCTGCTTATCTGCACGGCACACTGACGAGATAGCTGTCCTATCATCTATCTTTTTATCATGACTGCAATTTTCCTTTTTTCTTCCGGTTTTTAAAAGCAAGTAAACAAATTAAAGTTTTCTGCTTTTTTCGCAATTAGTTAACCAATACGGTGGCTTTTTTAAGTAGATAGGACAGCTATCTCGTCAGTGTGCCATGTGGATAAGCAGGAAATTATTCCCACGGAATATGTTGAAGATAGGACAGCTATCTCGTCAGTGTGCCGTGCGGATAAGCAGGAAATTATTCCCATGGTACTGTAGGAATAAGACAAAAATTATTTCTACGGTAGGGGCCTACCGTGGGGATAAGCACTGCCTATCAGAAATAGGCCTAAATTTTTAATTAGATTGAATTTACAAATTCAATTAAAATCTGCATTTCCATGCTTATTTAGGGGCCTATCAACACTGAACAAGGCAAGAGGCCTATTGTCTAATTTTAAACTGAGAGGTTTTCTTATAACTAAAGGGCCATTATGACATGTGGCCATGGTGTTCAGAGTCAGAGGCCATTTTGGGCCATTTTAATTTAGGCCCAGTGACAATGTGAAAAATTGATTATAAAGGCAGATTTAAATCAGAGCCATACAAGCTCGAACTAGCTAGCCATGCCCATAGGGGTAGGGGCCTATAGGAGCATATTGAAAGAGATAACAACCGAACAAAGCAAACAAAAATAAAATAGACTAGAGTACTAGACTAGAAATTAGATGCTGTAGCAGCTTAGCTCATAGACCTAGTCATATAGATATTATGTATTTTGCAGAGATAATATATAATAATAAAGAGACTCGCTGAAAGTAAAAATTTACTAGGGCCTACGATTTTTTGCTGGAGTCGGTAGGCCTAGACAAAGATAAGATTAATTTTTAGAAAGCACAAATAAAGTTCACAACTTCAGAAGATGTCAAGTTCCAAAGGGCACCTTGTCCGATAAAACTACTTTGATTGCGTACATTGCATGTTAACTAGGGGCCTATTGTTGACCAATGAAAATTGTCGACATAGCAAATCGCACAAAGAGCTAGGGGCCTATCGTTTTAGCCAAATTTTGTCCTGCTTTTGACGAAATTGCAATATGAAAACATTTACTCACGCAAGTAACGATGCATACAATTTCAGCAAATCAAGCGACACACAGTTTCACAGTGATGTTGAAGTAAAGTAAAGTAAAACTTGATTTCGTGGCCCTTGCAATTCTTTTTTCTGATGGTAAATTTGAACACCCTGTCATTTTATTTTACAAGCTGCATTTGCATGGCTCAAAGCTATACGAGTTACTAGTTGGGCCTTAGAGACAAATCTTTGTTGTAGATGCAGTGTTCCTGTATCCCAAAAGCACAGATACGGGCGTCAGCAATTAGCAGCAGTTTGAAGTGCTGTTTAACTATTTATGGCCGACTTCTACTACATGATTTCAGTTTGGCAGTTTTCAGCCTGCAGTGGCATGGCAACGGGCATCAAGCAACGTTGGACCGGTTCTCGTCCGATCACTGAAGTTAAGCAATATTGGTTTTGGTTAGTATTAAAATAGGTGACCGCCTGGGAATACAAAATACTGTTACCTTTTTATAAGCATTATAATAAGCAAAGAATGCATAACAATTGCATACGCAAAACGAGCGAGCCAGAGAGACTAGTTTTATACTCAGTCTGCGTGATTTTCTTAGCATAGCTGCTTCTGCTCTTCAAGTTCTTTTTCAGCTCTGCTGCATTATTCTCATTGATTATGTTCTAGCTATTATATAATGCTAAATTTCTGTGATCTTGGCTCTTTCCAAAAATATCGACCAGAGAGCTATACGTGTATCGCACTATCAACCTGACGTAGGCTGTAGCTAGTTGCATAATTTTTGCCTGCTCTCCCCGGCATCGAGTACTTGCAGTAAGGTACCCTTGGCCAATACTAAAATGCCTTCGGGACGCCCTAGCTAAAACAATAGTTAATTGGCGAGGCGAAATTTGATTATCGAACCTTTGCCGAATTCAGTCGGTCTCTTACTGCGAAGACTCTCTTTTTTGCATGGTAAGACACCGTGCGGATCCAATTGATCGAGCGATCTGCTGTATTTTTGACAAGCCGCACCCAGACTGCGGCTGCCTAATAAAACTAAAATACAAAAGCTAGTGGTGCCTGCCGTAGAAAAGTACACAAATTTGCAAACTTGATAAAGCTTCGCTGCATGATTACTCTTTCATTGGTTGCTTGCAATTCTTATAGTTGCCAATCAAAAATATATTGTTTTCAAAGATTGACTGATTGATTTGTCCAACCAATATTACAATATACTCGACTGAATTGAGTATATATGCCAGTTTGGCCGCTTCCAGCCAGTGGCAACGGCCATACCACGTTGAAAACACCGGTTCTCGTCCGATCACCGAAGTTAAGCAACGTTGGGTTTGGTTAGTACTTGGATGGGTGACCGCCTGGGAATACCAAATGCTGTTGTCTTTTTTGCCTTTTCTACCAATTAACAAAAACCACAGACAGCACAGGTCTGGCCTGGCCTAGCCGGGTCTCATTAAATATTTTGGGTCCACTCTAAAAATCACTTTACTGCAGCATGTACTCGTAAATGGTCAAGAAAAATACATGCGCGATCTATTACATTCAGATATAAAAATATATCAAAAGAATCGATACCTGATCGAGCTAGGTACTTGTAATAGCTGTTTCAGGTATTAATTTTAGCTTATAATAGTTTCATAACATTTTCCGTCTCTTTGCGACCTTAATTATAGCGTACTTGTTGACTTGCCAAGTACGATATTCATATACTACCATAAGTAACTTTAGCCACCACAATAGGAGTCCGTAGACATTAGCGAGTGCTTCCTGCATTTATCAGCTTTTTTCTCGGAAACTGTTGATTTAGACAGCCTTAAATTTTACGCGAGTATTCGAGTAATTGTATTTATATTGGACATATAGTCAGATAAAAACACCTAGTTTGTTTTTCTGCCAAGCCTACGATATAACAATATAAAACTGAAGGTCGAAGGCGATTGGTCAGACGACGATAATCCTTGGCGCTCTCTGCCAATTGGCGTCGAACCATCGATCGGTCTAGATTCCGATTGGCTTCGATTTTAGACGAAAGGGCAAATATTTTGGCCAAACTGCTATACCAACAACTGTTCTAGAACTGAAAAGTTATTGACTTGTTTTCTAGCTTACCCGAATAATTTTTCTTAGTAGCTGTAGGATGATCGATTCAATGCCCAACTCATCGAGATCGTTTAACGTCAGTAATGGACCCATAAAGTACTTCAATTTAATTGATATTTTGGTAAGTTTATCGAAGAAAATAACTTTTGTTAGAAAAAACTACTGGCATGATAAATAAAGAGCTAAATCAACCATTAATATGCCAACAGAAACCAGACCTCGAATCATCAGGGCCCCAGCCGTTTCCAACTCAACAACCAGTTGACACTGAGACTGAACAGTCACTGCTTGCTGTCACTTGCCTCACCTGGCCATACCTGAAGTCAATCAGTTTCGCGCTGCTAGCGATCTGCCTAGTCTCTATCAACCTGATTGTCGTGCTGGGTAATACGCTAGTAGTTCTAGCTGCTTGCACCTCGGCTAAGCTGCAGAACGCCCTAACGAGTACGTTTGTGGTGAGCTTAGCGCTGAGCGACCTCCTACTCGGCGCTGCTGTGCTACCGTTCTCAACTGTGCACCAGCTTCTGCTCAAACACTGGGTCTTTGGCAGTCGCTGGTGCCAGATTTGGCTAGCAACTGATGTCTGGACCTGTACCGCATCCATTCTCAACCTGGTGATCATCAGTCTGGACCGCTACTTCAGCCTTTGCCATCCGTTGAAGTATCCCAAGCTGATGAACCGTCGAAGAGCTCGAGCCATGGTGGCTGGTGTTTGGATACTGGCCAGCGCCATCAGCCTTCCAACCTTGCTGGCTGGTTCCGCGTCAAATCAGCA
Source organism: Macrostomum hystrix (assembly GCA_950097015.1). Taxonomy (NCBI): domain Eukaryota; kingdom Metazoa; phylum Platyhelminthes; family Macrostomidae; genus Macrostomum; species Macrostomum hystrix. Next base: position 13,175,912 of record CATNEN010000039.1, read on the forward strand.
TCAGGAAACTGGCAGGTCCAATGTGACAAACACCGAGACCAATGCTGAAACATCTGTCACTGGCTGCCTTCGACTGGGTCCAACCTGTACAATCGCTCAGAGTGAGAGAGGCTACATTGTCTACTCCGCTCTCGGCTCATTCTTCATTCCATTGCTGGTCGTGACCTACCTGTACGCCAGAATTTGCAGCGTTGTACATCGAACTCTGCGAGCTGGACGAATGGGCACAGTCACTGTACAGGCTAGACGACAGTACGGAGAGCTAAGAGTGCACAGAGGTGGCGGTGGCGCTGTCGGGGGCAGCGGGGGCGGTGGCGCCAGCGGCGGCGATGTGACGGGCGCTCCGCTATTCTCGGCTCGCTACGGTCGCGAGCTGAAGGCCGCCCGGATGCTGGCCATCATCTGCGTGGCCTTTGTCGGCTGCTGGGCGCCGTTCTTCTCAGTCTACCTGTCCGGAGCCGCCTGTCCTGGCTGCGTTGCGCCGCGAGTGTTCGACTTCTGCTTCTGGCTGGGCTACTTGAACAGCGCCCTGAATCCATTTATCTACGCTTTATTCTCTGCTGACTACCGGCGCGCGTTCAAGGCGTTGATTGTGCGACTGTGTCGGGCTAGAAGAATTCCCAGCTTTCGCGTTGGCGACCGCGGAGGTTACAGAAGTGGCGGCGGCGGCGTCGGCAGCAGAATCGGCGGAGTTGCTGGCAATGTTGAAGTCAACAGTCGGGCTGTCCTTCGCAGCGGATTTGTGTCCTGTTCAGCTGAAACCCATGCCTAAATGCGGCGCATGCAATGAAACTACAGCTTTGAATCACCCTTAAAACAACCAGAAATTAATAACGTTTCGCCATTATTGAAAACTAATTTATAAAATACATTTTTTGCTTAGTTTACCCGTTTAATCGCAAGTATATTCAGTTTCTAGCTTAAATACTAATTGGACTCTGTCATTCTTATGCTTCTCGGAAAAAGATGCTTGGAACCGCGATGAAGGGTCGCTTCAAATCTCGTCCACGACGGATTAACCTGCAGAAACGTGCCAAAGAGCTACCTTTCTGACCATGCTTAACTACCTATCGACTTATTTTCTACTTATCAATCATTTTCATGCTGGATTTCGGAATCTGGTTGAGTCAGGAATTCCCAGAGATTGAATGAACACTCATTTAACAGCTTTGCTTAGAGACCAGGCGAACCGTGAATCAGTTATCCGGAGTGGAATATGATGAACTAACTGACTAGTGGCAGCATGAGTTAATTGGAAGGCTCCATCATGCCTCACTAGATTCATGCTGCAGCGCTTGGTGCATCGATGTAGGGGATCTTGGAGGAACAATTCTTTCAGCTTGCTTTGGCTAGATCATCGAGATGTGCTCCAAGTAGGAGGAAGAAAGTAGTTGGCTGAGTGCCAAGTTGCTTCTACAGCAGTGCCTGTCCTTCCTATTCTATCTGTTTCTTCCTATCTATTAAGTCTAAGCAGTCAAGTGAGCATTAATTCACCGAAGATACATACCCTGCTCTCCTAACGCTTTCTATATTTATCTTTTTCTGGCAGATCCACTGTGGCATATGTCCGTAGATAAGGAGGGAGCGTGGTTCGAATCTTCGAAATTCCCAAATCTGATTATCGACAACACTGTTTGAAGACTATTGAAGTACTTTTGTGCTGTGTTCCTCTTCTAAAAGTGGATCGAAATATGTACTTTTGGACTGGCCGTCTTTAGTCACGTAGACTGCTACAGCGAAATTCAGATTTGAATCGTTCAGATCGCCGATGCAGTGGCATGCAAATGAAAAAAGAAGAATTCAAGAACATTAGGTTTCGCGTTTTGACGAAATATGAAATTAATTGTTTGTTTTTCTAGTTTAATTTAATTTCGTAATAATTTCTAAACGGACGGGAAGGCAACGAAAAGTCAGTTGTGTCTCAAGCTATTAATGCTGCTATTCTAGATACGATTCCAGCTTTGATTATTACTACGGCTGGGCTCCTGCTTCGATTGTAGCTCCGATTCCTGCTGCGATTCTAGATATAAATTATTCTGCGATTCTAGTAACGACCCCTGCGGCGGTTCTAGCTACGATTCCTGCAGCGATACTAGCTACGATCCTTGCTGCGATTCTGGCTACGATTCCTGCTTCGATTCTGGCTACGATCCTTGCTGCGATTCTGGCTACGATTCATGCAGCGATACTAGCTACGGATTCTGCTTCGATTCTAGCTACGACTCTTGCTGCGATTCTATCTACGACCCCTGCGGCGATTCTATCTACGACTCTTGCTGTGATTCTATCTACGACCCCTGCGGCGATTCTAGCTACGGATTCTGCTTCGATTCTAGCTACGACCCCTGCGGCGATTCTAGCTACGACTCTTGCTGCGATTCTATCTACGACCCCTGCGGCGATTCTAGCTACGACTCTTGCTGCGATTCTATCTACGACCCCTGCGGCGATTCTAGCTACGACTCTTGCTGCGATTCTATCTACGACCCCTGCGGCGATTCTAGCTACGACTCTTGCTGCGATTCTATCTACGACCCCTGCGGCGATTCTAGCTACGACTCTTGCTGCGATTCTAGCTACGACCCCTGCGGCGATTCTATCTACGACCCCTGCTTCGATTCTATCTACGACCCCTGCTTCGATTCTAGCTACGACTCTTGCTGCGATTCTATCTACGACCCTTGCGGCGATTCTAGCTTTGACCCTTGCGGCGATTCTAGATACGATTCCTGCTACGATTCTAGCTGGGCTCCCTTCTGCAATTCTAGCTTGGACCCTTGTGGCGATTCTAGCTACGATTCCTGCTACGATTCTAGCTGGGCTCTCTTCTGCGATTCTAGCTTGGACCCTTGTGGTGATTCTAGATACGATTCCTGCTACGATTCTAGCTGGGCTCCCTTCTGCGATTCTAGCTTGGACCCTTGTGGCGATTCTAGCTACGATTCCTGCTACGATTCCTGCTTCGATTCTAGCCACAATTACTGGTTCTTTTCTAGCTACTGTTATAATTTTCAATGAGAAGTAAATCTTTCATAGAAAGTTTATCTCGTGTCAATTATCTAAATTAAGTGTATAATCTGCCCATTATAAAACTACTGCCGGGAGTTTCACAGCAATTGGGAAATACTATTGAAGACTTTGTACTCTTAAGAGCAATGAATTAGCATAAATTAGCTGACTAAGCTTTTATGCCTCGACGAGCTTTCATTCCGTGAGTCGCTTGATAGAAAAAAAACGGTATAATATTTATGAGCCCAAATATGATTTTTGGACAGGTCTTGCTACTAAATTATGAAATAATATTTAGTTAAGCAGTGAATAATAGTAATAAAGTAATTTAGTTTATATGGGTTTGTAACTGCATTATCTTTGGCGCTCTTGAATATAAATATTAATTTACGAGTATATTTAACAAGTAGCGAAGATGTTTTACTATTCCGTTGGTCTCATTAAGTATAAAATGCATAATTTATGCTAGCAAACTAGTGATTTATAACTGCTTCGATACTTCATCTTACTTCAGGGCTTGCTACGGAAATGCAATATAAACTGTGTTATGATAATTTGCGAAGAATAGAAAAAACATGTTTTTCATCTGCTAGCCCTTGCAACTATGCCTGTCGTACAAGAACAGGTAGAAATGCGTAACACTAGTAGGAGCCTGTGATTAATGGGATAAATCATAAATATATTTTCGGGACTGGGACTGAAACGGAAGTTGAATTGAGATCAATATGGTCGTAGAAACTGCAGGAGGTTTAGAGGTAAACAAGAAAGAAATTAAACTAAAAAAGCCAATTGGAGAGAATAAAAACACGTAAAGATAAACTATACAAACTTGTAGGATAATCTACAAGCTCATATGATAAAAAAACGGCGATCTGATTGACTAAAATACTCGAAGACGAAGTATGAACTAAAAACTCGTAGGATAGACTAAACATTCATTGGAAAAAACCAAAAACCCGTTGGATAAACTAAAATAGTCATTGGTTCAACTGAAAACTCGTAGGATTACCTAAAATTCTCGTATAAAAAACTTAACTCCTCGTAGGATAAACTAAACACTCGTAGGATAAACTAAACACTCGTAGGATAAACTAAAATGCTCGTAACTAAAATACTCGTAGGATAAACTTAAGACTCGTAGGATAAACTAAAATACCCGTAGGATAAACTAAAATACCCGTAGGATAAACTAAAATACCCGTAGGATAAACTAAAATAATCGTAGGATAAACTAACATACCCGTAGGATAAACTAAAATACCCGTAGGATAAACTAAAATACTCGTAGGATAAACTAAAATACCCGTAGGATAAACTAAAATACCCGTAGGATAAACTAAAATACTCGTAGGATAAACTAAAATACTCGTAGGATAAACTAAAATACCCGTAGGATAAACTAAAATACTCGTAGGATAAACTGAATACTCGTAGGATAAACTAAAATACTCGTAGGATAAACTAAAATCCCCGTAGGATAAACTAAAATACCCGTAGGATAAAATAAAATACTCGTAGGATAAACTAAAATACTTGTAGGATAAACTAAAATACTCGTAGGATAAACTAAAATACTCGTAGGATAAACTAAACACTCGTAGGATATACTAAACACTCGTAGGATAAACTAAACACTCGTAGGATAAACTAAAGACTCGTAGGATAAACTAAACACTCGTAGCATAAGCTAAAGACTCGTAGGAATAACTAAAGACTCGTAGGATAAACTAAACACTCGTAGGAATAACTAAAGACTCGTAGGATAAACTAAACACTCGTAGGAATAACTAAAGACTCGTAGGCTAAACTAAACACTCGTAGGATAAACTAAACACTCATAGGATAAACTAAACACTCGTAGGATAAACTAAACACTCGTAGGATAAACTAAACACTCATAGGATAAAACTCGTAGGATAAGCTGAAATGCTGGTAGGATAAACTAAAATGCTCGTAACTAAAATACTCGTAGGATAGACAAAAATACTCGTAGGATAAACTAAAATACCCGTAGGATAAACTAAAATACTCGTAGGATAAACTAAAATTCTCGTATTTTTACTCGTGGGATAGACAAAATGACTGATTGGATACACTAAAAGAATTTTATTTTATCCTACGAATTCTCGTAGAAATGAATTTTATGTGCAAAAAAGTTTCTGGATAAAGTGTTAAGTTTTACATATTGATTTTTGTTCGATTACATTTTTGAAATTTAGCCTTTTACCACTATAATAAAATTGTATCTTATTCTATAGCTCCAAGCACTTTCTTCTAGTCCTTCAGAATTGTTTGCAGCAATTAAATTCCTAACATTCCAAAGCCTGTCCGAGACAGCGCAACCTTTCCCATTGTTCAACTGTACACCAAACACAAGGTTTGGTGAATAGTGGCATCGCAAATTGAGTTACAATTTGGTTGTTGTTGGCAATGTCAAGCCTATAATGCGAATGGAAGAGAGAATGCACGTCAGAGTCGGAGCAGGTAGAATTATGCGTACATTGCCTTCTTTTCGTTTTATTGTGTGTGGGCTCAGTAAACACACATACAGTAAGCGCATTTGCTTTTCGAGTTAAGTAGGCAGAAAAAATTAGTTTGACCCCTTCAGCTCTTAAACAATGAGTAGGGGGGGGCGATTCTTGTTATAAACTTCTAGAAGTGGGTGGCAGTTGCGCACAGAAACACATGAGAGCAGGACAAAATTGTCAATTTTATCATTTTAAAAAGTCATCAACGATCAAATGGCGACAATCAGCGTCATTTTAAAGACAATTATTCTGCTGACACTGATTGACATGAGTTTGGCAGCGGACGCCGGCTCAAGCAGTCAGCAGCTGTCAGTCGGCGCGGCTGTGGGCATCTCGGTGGCCGTCAGTGTTGTCGTGTGCGCCGTGATTGCTTGCATTATAATCTGCCTGCTGGTTCGGTATCTGAGGCCTGGAAGAAGAGATGGAGCTGCACTAGCGGGAGATGGTGCGTTCGATTTAGGGAATTTATTAGTTCAAGGCACAAGCGTCTGACTCACTCGCCTAATTATTTCAAACATGAAATATTGTTGGTATCACAAATTTTTATGCGAAATGGTCACTCTGAAAGAGTCACTCTCTAGTGGGGTGAGTAGCAGAGTGGTTAACGCGTTTGTCTCTCGCACCAAGGTCCCTGAGCTCGATTCCGCGACAAGGCCTCATTCATTTGGGGCCGTCAATAATGTGAACGTCAGGGCAGATGTGCACACCTGTGTGATCGTGTGCCTGCGTACAGTATCCGTGTGCCTGTGTGCTCAGGAGTCAGCAAAATGGACATAATTGCCTCCTTGCTGGCAATAAATCTAGTGTCACTAAATGATGTGCCATTACCTGCTGCTCTCCTGCTATTATTATCATTAATAAGAGTCACACTGAAAAACTGAAAGAGCCACTCTGAGAGAGCCACTCTGAAAAGAGCCACTCAGAGAGTCACTCTGAGAGAGCCACTCTGAGAGAGTCACTCTGAGAGAGCCACTCTGAGAGAGCCACTCTGAGAGAGCCACTCTGAGAGAGCCACTCTGAGAGAGCCACTCTGAGAGAGCCACTCTGAGAGAGCCACTCTGAGAGAGCCACTCTGAGAGAGCCACTCTGAGAGAGCCACTCTGAGAGAGCCACTCTGAGAGAGCCACTCTGAGAGAGCCACTCTGAGAGAGCCACTCTGAGAGAGCCACTCTGAGAGAGCCACTCTGAGAGAGCCACTCTGAGAGAGCCACTCTGAGAGAGCCACTCTGAGAGAGCCACTCTGAGAGAGCCACTCTGAGAGAGCCACTCTGAGAGAGCCACTCTGAGAGAGCCACTCTGAGAGAGCCACTCTGAGAGAGCCACTCTGAGAGAGCCACTCTGAGAGAGCCACTCTGAGAGAGCCACTCTGAGAGAGCCACTCTGAGAGAGCCACTCTGAGAGAGCCACTCTGAGAGAGCCACTCTGAGAGAGCCACTCTGAGAGAGCCACTCTGAGAGAGCCACTCTGAGAGAGCCACTCTGAGAGAGCCACTCTGAGAGAGCCACTCTGAAAGACCCACTCTGAAAGACCCACCCAAACGAATGCAGGCAACCACTTTGAGCAGCAGTACACGAGTGCCAGCGGCAGTCGCAGTCTACTATTTGTAGAGGAGGGCAGCGGTGCGACCGCCAACGCTGGCCTTGACCCGATGCGTCACAAGAGCAGCAAACACCAGTCCAAGGATAAAGAATATGCAAGTTTTTAGCAATTTCAGTTTTTTTTCATTTTCAAGTACAGCTAAGCTTAAAAGTACTTTGACTTGTGTTGATTTTCCAAATTACTTTTGCCCCATCACTCATTACTCATTCATTAATTTTGCATCGTTAAAGACACCCAGGTGGGCTTTCTACCTAGATTAATGGGCACCAGTAAAACTGTGAATGACAGTTTAAGCAAACTTGACAAATGGCCTACTCGCCTTCGTTACTACCCAAGGAATGTTATGATAAATCAGTGCTAAGAGACTCCTACCCAAAAGAGCTAAGGCTAGAAGTCGAGGTTCCTTAATTTCATATCTGGTAGAAACTTTCTGCGAGCAAAAGTAAATTTCATTTCTATATCTATAATCTTTGTTGCGATGCCATTCTAGGAATGTCACAAAATCGCAGTTAAAGTGGCTTCTCCAGACGACCTTCGCTTCAAGGTGTGCCGCAGCAGCGAAGGGGCTATTCTGGTGGCTACGGATCCAGCAGCTGGCTCGAAATGCAGCAGAGATGGCATCAGAGAAGGTCAGTGGCTCAAGGGGGTGTGATTGGCAGAGAGACTAACGTTATTAAGCTTCACAAGTGTCCAGTATTGCGTCAGTAACCCACAGTCCTGCTGCAATTAACCATCAGGTGATCAGATAATTGGTGTTTACGTGGACATCAAATCGGCGGGCGGTGGCGCCCACCCCAAGGAGGTCAGCGAGCTGCTCAGCTTGGCCAGCGACTACCCGCTGGTGGTAGAGTTCGCACACAGCGGACCAGTTGTGCGCGGCCCTTCCGCTGACAATCCAGCCAGACGGTCTAAACTCAGCAGCGCCGAAGCTGTCCTTCGTCGACATCGAAATCGGCAATCGGCTGTTGACGTAGTTGACGGACCGTCTACAGAAGTGACAGCCAGTCAGCAGATTGACGAACAGCCGCAGGAGCGGCAGAGACAGTCGCGAAAACTGTGGTCTGCTCCGCCGCCACCGGAAGACCGAGACAGCCATTTCTCCATCCAGGATCGACGAAAACGACGCCGGAAGCAGCAGTTGGCGCAGACGACAGACACCCTGCAGGAGGAGCCGCAGCCGTGGTTTGAAAGGCTGTGTAGTCTGCATTCCGAGGCTAAAATTGACGACGGTGAATGGGTCTGGATGCCGAATGCGCAGCTCGTTGTGCTGCCCGAGTCGGATGTCACATCAGAATCTGAGGCTGATGAACAACTGGACGACACGGCACTGATAGAGGAGCAAGCTATTGCCGTGTTCTCAGCCAGCCTGATGGACAGTGCTCCGCGAAGGTTTGCAACGCCGCCGGCTGTTGTTGGCCTCGTTGAACGAGTGTTCGATCACTACGAATTGGAGGAGCAGGACGTTGTGCCGGACATGCCACCGCCGTCAGAGCTCCGACCAGTGATTGACAGCTGCACACAGTACGACGGGGCAGAGTCTCAAATGGTGGACAGTTGCGAGCTAGAAGAAGTGTGGGAGAGTCTGCAGAATCACGTTGTCTGGCCCGAACTGGCGGGCTGGCAGTCGCTGCCAAACTGCAAAGTTCAAGGTCAATTCGGTGAGTGACAGGTGTGACAGACATTTGAAGACAGACACAGATAGTGAGAGCAGATAGGAAGGCAGCTAACAATCCGCATGAACACTTCCAGTGGTGTCCGTGCCGGTTACCGAGGAGGACGAGGACAGGGAGCTGGCCGTTTATCTGGCCAGCGCGGCCGTCGGAGTCTCGTCAAGTTCAGCATCATCATCGTCGCGAACTATCCAGGAGGACGCAATGGTGGCAACGGTAGCGCCGTCGGCCCAGTGCCTGCCGCCTCGTCAGCGCAGCCAAGAGGATCAGCAGCTGCTGGAGCTGTCTCGCAGCATGGCACTGCGCGACGTTGAAGTTGCCACCGTCATCCTGCTGGATGCGGAGGCGCGCCGACGTCAGCAGATGGAGCTGGAAGGCGACCATGGCGAGCTGAGCAGCGGGAGGTCTACGGTGCAGGAGGAGTGTATCGACCCCATCCTGGCTCCTGACAGAAAGGCTCTCTCTGGTGATCAGGTTGAACGAGATCTGCGCAACTTGATGCACGTCAATGACAGCGACTCGGCCGACGAGGACCAGGTCGATGACGAAGACTTAGCCGTCGTCGAGGCATTGATTGACGACTTTGAGCTGGCTGCGGCGGAATGGAAGGCTTCGCATTCGCTGAATATGGATCGTCATCCGGAAGATACTGAGGATCTGGACACGGACGAGTTCTGATTGAGCATTGCTTGATTTGCACTTTTCTGTGTCGACAATTACAAAGGTGAAACAGCAGAGCTATTTTAGTGTGAGCCGTAGAAAATATATTATTTTATTTTCTATTTTCTTTTATTTAGTTATTTTTGTACTTAAATTACTTCATAATTTAATAATTATTGATCATAAAAATTTTTTTTTCAAAATATTTTCTACGGTTTACTTTCTTTTCGACTCGTTTTGTTTTATTATCATTCATATTATTGTTATCTAATTGTTTAAAATATACTTTTGCTTTATGTACTAACTTTTTCTCATGCTATACAGTATTAATATTCTTTGTAACTATTATAGTGTAAATGAAAAACTGCTTTGAAAAAAATACTCTGATAAAATCAGTAGAAATTGTAAAAACACTTTATTACTGCATGTTCGTTGTTAAAATTTAAACCTACTGGATAATTATCTATATTAGAATTTTTTTCATGTGCTAAATCTCAAGTATTAATACTGCTTTTTGCATCCAATTTAATAAATTGAAGAGAGCATGGCAGCAATGGCCGCAAGTGGCGGCTGGCAGAGATGTCTATGGTAAAAAGTCTCTCCCTGTGTTAAAACCATTTTTGCGTTCATTCTTAGAAAAGTCGCGTTTAATTTGAGAACCATTGACTGTGCCTTTGCACACAACCATTACCATGCCTTATCAGAGAATTTCCAACGAGAAGTATGACTTGATTGTGCCGGCAATTGAGAGGGTCGATGTGGTTAGCGGCATTTCTGCAATGCTCAGCGTGAATGTAAAGACAGTTTACGCCATTCGACGGTAAGAAGCACGTCAAGTTGACTGACAAAATTGTGGAATTCCTGAGCAACCGGGTTGAACAAAACCCGCTGTTGACACTGTTGCAGATGCGGACTGCCCTGGCTGAGCAGTTGGTGCTGAGTTTCAGAACATCGACCAGCGCCTAACACGCCATCTATATGGATTAGTGCGGATTTAACCTCTGGATGTCCAGGCAGCAGGGTCGACCACCACTTCGAATGGCTGCATGCACGCACAGCGTGGCGCCACTGTCAACATGTGTCTGGCCATCTCGACTACTGAGGGCCTGCTGAACTAAATGTTCCTGGCAGAGACGATGACTGCAGATGAACTTCAGGGAGTTCCTGAGCCAGCTTATTGACAATGCTGTTAACACCCTGGAGGCTGATGGGAACTGTGTGAGCATCATGGACGGCGCACCCGTGCACAGCGAGGCTCGGGTGCCACCTGCATATGCTGGGCGTGTGCTGCTGAAAACGCTGCCTCCATTATTCACCGTTCCTCAGCCCGACAGAGCAAGGCCATCAGCTGCTTCAAGGCCAGCATCAAGAACCAGCTAGCTGACCCCGCTGTTCAGGCTGAATTGTCCGGTCCGCCTGCGGACCGCCACCTAGTGGCGAGTGGCAAGTTTTCTGAAATTGAACGCAAAATCCTGCAGAAAAGCCATAGACAAAAAGCGAAGCCAGTGAAAATATATGGCAGAAGGGACTCTTAAATTGAACGCAACTTTTCTGAACTAAAACGCAAAAAGCTATTTATTACGTCCATAATTTTGACAGCCGAGAAATCGATGCGAAAAATATATTTCCTTTGTTTAACTGTGATGATTCGAACAGGTTTTTTTCCAATAAATGACTACATTTTCCAGTGAAAAAATAAACAAGTTTAAATAAGCGCGCCATATTACTTTAATTGGCTGCTTGTGAGTAGCATGATAAGGAGCTGGCGATTTCTATTGATATTATTAGACGCACATAATTATTAAATAATCAGCGAGCGAGTTGAATTGTTAAGTGTGACTGTAAAAGTGTCGATTTTTGGATCATTTGGGCAGAATTTCGGGAGCAGAAGAGAAAAAAATTGTTAAAATTGCATCAAAATATTTAACCCGTAAATAAAATCTACTGGGTGATTTGAGATTCGGGTTCAAAGCGACTCAACAAAAGCAACCAAATGGTTAAAACAAAAAACCTAGAAGAAAAGTCCCATCTAGAAAAAAACTAGTTAAAGCGTGATTGATTTTTCGAAAATGTAAGTTTTTTAAAAAGCATTGCACTTTGGGACCAATTAAAAAGTTTTAGTAATTTTTAGCTAAAAGCTTTTCGAACTTGTTAAACAGGTTATTGAACCTGTTAGACATGTTATGTAATGAACCTGTTCTACAGAGTTAAAAAAACACAGCCTATAAGTTGACTTCCGGTAAAAATTCGAACATGTAAATTTTTAATGGTTAGAAAGTTAGTTAAAATGTTTAAATAAATACTTTGTGACTGAAAATAATTATGTTCCGCAAGCTTAAATAGATTGGAAAACTAAGAAAAGCAGAACAAAATGTGGAGATTAGCAAAAGAATCAATCAAAACAAAAAACTGGCATATGAAAAATGTTCTGTTACATTCAACAACTTGTGAAGCAGTGTGTAAAGTAAAACGATCAGCTGACGGCTGGCCTTCACAGAGCCTGGAACATTTTGCTCTTTTCTGAGAATGAGGACGGATTCATCTTGACTTGGGTGCGCCGATTATTCCCAATCTTTGCCCGGATCTCCTCCAAGCTGACATTGCCGACTGGGTCTTTGGCGGCTGCTGCTGTCGCTGCTGCTGATTTACCTGATGACGAACCGTTCATGCTGTTACTGACACCAGCTTGCTGCTCCTGCTGCTGCTGCTGCTGCTAATGAAGATAAAAATGTAAATTATTGAACGAATGAATGAATGAATGCTCTGATTAATTAAATGTTCAAGTACACCTTTGGCTATCAAATGAAGCATTAAATACGAGGGCTATCCCAAAAGTAAGTTTCGGTCAACAATAAAAAGCGAACACTTTGAAGGAAAGTCTTAAAACTTTAACAGTAGTCAAAAACAGGTCATAGTTACTCCACAAATTTGCCGCCAAGGTCCACGCACTTTTGCCAGCGCCGTACCCACGCTAGAAAGGCAGCATCGCAGCCGCCGGTTGCCAGATGCCGCAAAGCTGATGAAGCATTGTTGCTTATCTGCTCCACAGAGGCAAAATGTTGTCCACGGAGGCTCTCCTTCATTCTGGGAAATATATAGAAGTCCAAATCAGGTGAATAGCGTGGCTGTGCCAGGACCTCCCAGTTCCAGGACTCCAGGAGCTTCTCCACTCTTCTGGCGCGGTGCACAGGTGCGTTGTCGTGGTGAAAAATCACGCCTCTCTCCAGCAAACCAGGCCGCTTTTTCCTGATGGCTGGCCTCAATTTTTCTTGCAGTACCCATCGGTAATATTCTGCATTCACCTTGGTGCCGATTGGCACTGGCCAGTCCACCAGGACCCATGGATGTCAAAGAAGACTACGTGCATCACCTTCAAGGAGCTCTGCTTCCGTTGAACCTTCTCAGGACTCGCTGATTCCCTTGGAAGCCACTGTGCTGACTGGCGCTTGAGCTCAGGATCCCACTCGTAGACCCATGTCTCGTCTCCTGTCAGAGTTCTGCTGAGAAAGTTGCTTCCCTCTCGATTAAACCGTCGAAGGTGCTCTTGCGCCAGGGTCACCCTCTCCTTCATTTGGTCCTCAGTCAGGAGATGAGGCACCCACTTTGCGAAGATCTTCTGCATGTTCAGCTGCTCAGTAAGAATGCGATGCACTGTGCTGTGAGGAATGTCCAGGAGGTCCTGATCGATCTCATTGCAAGTCAATCTGCTGTCCACAGTGACTGCAGCTCTGACACGCTCTGCATTTGCATCAGTGGCGGCTGTTCTTGGCCTTCCAGACCGCTCTTTGTCTTCCATCGACAGCCTGCCTCCTTGAACTTCACGGACCCATTTCCGAACCGTTTGAATTGATGGAGCTCTTCATGAATCTCTGATGTTGATTTGCCAGCCAAACTGAAAACTTGATGATGCTTCTGACGTCGTATCGTGTGAACGAAGCCGAAGTGGCCATCTTCGCAAACGAAGCTGTGTTTTACTTGTGAGACTGCATTTGCTTTGAAACTTTTGGTGCCTTTTGCCATAGACATATAGATTCAGGAATGACTAACCGCGTTTGCCAAAAATGCACTTAAGAAAATTTATAATGCAGCGAAACTTTTTTTTTGGGATAGCCCGGCCTCGTATCTATGTTTTGTTATACTAGAGTCTAGCTTTTTTGAAAGCTAGTTCATTATAAACTTTCATGAGATCTAGATTAACCAAGTCTTGTTTAAAAATTAACAATTACTTTGAAAGCCAGACTGACTTATACATAGGAGAAATTGTTCTGCCCAATTCATAGCCACATGTACACACACAATTGTGTATCCAAGCATTTCAACACTAGCAAAGCATTGCAAAGTCAATCAGGCGTATCAAACAGTGGAAAATTTATGCAGAATTAATTATAAACAATTCAGTCAACACAAGGTTTGGAAAATTGCAAAAATAAAGCCAATTTACTGGAAAAGTCCTTCACCAAAATAGACACAACTGTTGATATGTGAAGCCTATGTGTCATATTATTATTATTGTATGTTTTTAATATATATATTTGTTATGAAACGCATAAGCCGCTAAGCACACACACACATTGCAACACTATTAAAGCAAAGGTTAAGCTTTGATTTAATTTGCTAAAGCTAAGCAACTGAATTGCTCAGTGAATTCGTGTGCGCATGTACAGTCAAACCACACCTTATGCATGAATAATGAATTAGGCTTGTTCAGCCAAGGGTCAATGACTAACTGTACCATTTATTTTATTGCGCATTGTCGCGGCGTGGTCACTGCATAGGGAGTGAAATGAGATTCGCAAGGAACCCTCCCGCTCTGGAGCAAAATGTTTTCAGCTAGTTCAATTTGGGACATACGCCTTGTGAGTGTACAGAAAAAGGTATTCGCAATTATAAAACTCCTATTACTGCCCATGCATTCAAATCCACTTACTGCTGGACAGTGCCTAAGAATGCTGGAAATTCGCTGATTGGCAAAGTTTAACTACCCAAAAATAGGAAAATAGTAGGCAACCTAAAATCTAGGAACAAGAGACTTTCTAACAAAAACTAAAACTGTAGAGAGAGAGAGAGGCAACCTAAAACTGTAGAGAGAGAGAGAGGCAACCAAAAACTGTAGAGAGAGAGGCAACCTAAAATCTAGGAACAAGAGACTTTCTAACAAAAACTTAGAAAGGTAGAAGACAACCGAAAACTGGAGAGAGAGGGAAAGGCAACCTAAGACTGGAGAGAGAGAGAAAGGCAACCTAAGACTGGAGAGAGAGGGAAAGGCAACCTAAGACTGGAGAGAGAGGGAAAGGCAACCGAAAACTGGAGAGAGAGGGAAAGGCAACCTAAGACTGGAGAGAGAGAGGCAACCTAAAACTGTAGAGAGAGAGGCAACCTAAAACTGTAGAGAGAGAGGCAACCTAAAACTGTAGAGAGAGAGAAAGAGGCAACCTAAAACTGTAAGGAGAGAGAAAGAGGCAACCTAAAACTGGAAGGAGAGACAAAGAGGCAACCTAAAACTGTAAGGAGAGAGAAAGAGGCAACCTAAAACTGTAAGGAGAGACAAAGAGGCAACCTAAAACTGGAAGGAGAGACAAAGAGGCAACCTAAAACTGTAAGGAGAGAGAAAGAGGCAACCTAAAACTGGAGAGAGAAAGAGGCAACCTAAAACTGTAGAGAGAGAGGCAACCTAAAACTGTAGAGAGAGAGGCAACCTAAAACTGTAGTGAGCGAAAGAGGCAACCTAAAACTGTAGTGAGAGAAAGAGGCAACCTAAAACTGTAGTGAGACAAAGAGGCAACCTAAAACTGTAGTGAGACAAAGAGGCAACCCAAAACTGGAAGGAGAGACAAAGAGGCAACCTAAAACTGTAGAGAGAGAAAGAGGCAACCTAAAACTGTAGTGAGACAAAGAGGCAACCTAAAACTGTAGTGAGACAAAGAGGCAACCCAAAACTGGAAGGAGAGACAAAGAGGCAACCTAAAACTGTAGAGAGAGAAAGAGGCAACCTAAAACTGGAGAGAGAAAGAGGCAACCTAAAATTCGAGTGACAGCGGCTACCTAAAATTGTAGAAAAAGTTTAGTCCAAATCTAGGAACGAGAGAGGCAGAGAGAGAACAGCAGAAATTTAGCACTATAAAAACTGGTCAGCACTGGTTAGGTGTGGCGTCCCTACTTAAAATTAAGAGCTGGCCAGCAAAGTAAAATTAAAAAGCTCCTATTGAAATGAGTGGGAGCTAAAATACAGAACTATCCATAAAGCTTGAAGTGAACTTCAAACCAGATATGAAAAGATAGGTTCTTTTTTAGGAAAAAAAGTTTCTTTCCTAAAGACAGTCAAGAAAACCGTGCTATTTTTCTTCTTTAAATAATGAGTCGCTGTTCAAATGGCAGGAGAAGATTGTTTTAAAGCCACGGAGAACGGACAGCTGCACGCCTCGATAAGAAATGATTGATCGATCGCCCCGGCCCAGATCAGGTATCGCCCGAGGCCGATATGGGCCGGCCCTGGCGATCACCGCTCTGTATCGACTTTCTAACGACCCCCTCACGGTTCCTGAGCTGTGCGATTTGCAATCGGCATCGCTTTTAACCTGCCTGCCTACAAAGTGGGCCAGTTAGTATAGGTGAGACTCACTCAGGCAAATAGATAGATAGATAGATAGATAGATAGATAGATAGATAGATAGATAGATAGATAGATAGATAGATAGATAGATAGATAGATAGATAGACGAATGTAAAGAAACCACGCACACAGAGTAGGAATCTCTCTTAATTGCAAGTTGAATCTGTCGACCAATATTTCGGCCCTTTCTGGGCCTTCGTCAGGGTCCGTTTATTTGAAGAGATAGATAGATGGATAGAAATTTAAATAGCTGATTTTCTAAGAACAGACGGGAATGCTTTTGTAATTCTGAGAGAAAAATCACGGAAATAGCTTATTCAGACAGGCAGGAAACATGAAACCAATGCGCGGCCAGACAAAACGTGACTTGATACCGAAAAAAAGATTTTTCAAATCGATTTCACGCTAGAATTTGAGACAGGACAGAACGGGCTTCAGAAAAGCCTAAATTGGTGCTTCCGTTATGCCGATAAGTTTTTTAGATAAAAAATAAGCATATATTAATAAAAATAACTGCTGAATGTGCCAATTAAAGCAATTAAAGCAATGAAGCAAGATTGTGTTATAATTTAATATCGAAACTCGAAAATTACATATAAGTAGGTAAGCTTTTCAAAAACCACATAAGCTTGGTGCAGGGCAATACCTCAGACTCTGGTGGGATCAATTCCTGATCGACAGCATTAAAATCACTGCCCTCATTTTCAGGTGGGTCTTTGTTAGACAACTCGACAGCTGCTTCGTCTTCCACAGTCGGCGCTTCGTTTTGCTCCTGTTGCTAATGACATAATGATTTCATAGTGCGGGAAATTGTTTTCTTTTACGTAGTTTTTATGCTTTATACTTAAACGATAACGATTAAGGAAAAGTATAAAAACAAAAATATTGACAATTTTACAAAAAAAGCTTACTACTGCTTCCTGATGAATCTCTTGCTCCTCTTCGATGGCGCCCACTGTCGTCGGCTGGGTGTGCGGAGTGTTGAATAAAACTACATCTGGCATGCTCGAACTGATGGCGATTTGATTCTCTTTGCAGTATTTGTAAGTCTCCATGTCGACAACTAGCATCGTGACAGACTGGGCCGTTTCTTTGACAATTTCGACCACTCTTTGGTGTGACAGATCCTCTGAAAAAATGTTTTTGTAATGTGGTTTACAACTGGTTACCACATTGTTACCAGTGGTAACAACTGGTTAACAAAAATATCATAACTTCAACAATAAATTGGTTCTGAAACATGACGAAGTTGAATTGGAAATTCACATTAAAAGGAGACAATATTTCTTTTAGTGCTATTGTGAGTTTAAGAAAATTTAACACTCGAGTCTTTACACCAATCAACTCGCAGAAACACATTTTCATGATGCATTTTTAATACAGCAAAGAAGTAATCGTGTTTTATATAAAATTATATTTTTTAGCTGTAATAAAAAATATTTCCTAAAAGTAAAATAACACAAGTTAAAAAAATAAGAAACTAAAATGTATCCTGATAAATGTTTCTCAGCATTTTGGGAATTTCGTCAATCTTTATATTAAAGCTATTTTGTTAAAAAATGAAATATTACTATATTATATTAATTTTGACATTATTAGCATTATATTATGCATTAATTAATGCAAAAGTAAAAAGCAACTGAAATAGTTTAGTACAATACTTAATAATTGGATTGCATTGATAATATGATGACAACCTACCAACGTTGATGCCATTGACTTCGACAAGATAGTCCTTCGCTTTTAGGCCACCGTGTTCAGCCGGGGAGCTGGGATCGACTTTCCCAATGTACTGCCCTGCCTTGCCCTTCTCAGCGTGAAGATTGAAACCATAGCCGACAAACGTTGTCCATTTCTTCAGGTGACAAAGACGAGGAGGAGACAAGAAACTTGGAAATGACATTATAAAGCTAGTCGGATATCCAGTGAAAGTTTTGGGAAACTAGATTTTACTTAAATTTTTATAATGGCAGCGAGAAAAGTTTAACAAGTTTAGGCGAGTGGAGAGCAGAACCTATGGTATTGGAGGAAAGTGTTGGAAGTTAAAAACTAGCTCTGACTCTTTACAATAGAAATTATTAAGCAATCAAAAATAATTATATATTATAAAAAATTTTTTGCTAAAACTACAAGGAAAAATTCTAAAACTCTATTTTAAAAAAGAGAAAATGCCTTATTATTTGTTATAAGTTTTACATTGTCGTTATTACCATTAAAGTTATCGTGCAAATAAATTGCAAGAACCACAAGAAGATGGTATTCGTCCTTAAGGTATGCTTCTTAAAAAATGCTTAAGGTACCATAAAATATCCTCAGTTGGGAGATATAGATACTTTGACAGAGCTTGTTCGTCCACTGCCGAATAAATATATCAAGCAAGGACTACTATACTAGCTAAAATTAAAAGTACGAACTGCGCATCGTTAGGTTGGGCAGTAAGGAAAGGAACCATGAATATATGAGAATCATAGATGAGTTAGGAGATGATCGAAATCATGACTGCTAATCGATGATTTTGATTATTAGTGGAAATGCCATGTCGAAAATCTGAGCAATTGCATTTTCACAACGCCGAATTTTACAACCTCGAAATATCAACGTCGAAATATTAACGGTTCTCGTTTGCTAAATTCATTCCATTTGGAAAACCACCTGTAAAATTTAAAGTAGCACATGGTGAATTTTGACACTAGACACTTGTTTTTGCTATTAGCTATGAATAAAAAATCGCTGGAACGACTAGGCTATATTTCTTAATCATTTAGAGGCACTCTGATCGAATCAATACAAATCTTGTAGTAAATGAAATATTCACACCCGCGTAAATTTTGCATATCAAGAACCCGCACTTCCACTTCTATTGTAAATGATTCAATTGATATTAACTAACCCCTTTGCTAAAAGGTTTTTGATTGAGAAAGTATATTTTCTAGCTTAGTTTTCGTACGGTTTTTTCCGCAGGAATTTGGTACTTTTCTATTTGTATTTTGTATGCCATTTAAAATCTTATTTATTTAGCGATTTGTGCGTCACAAAGTAAAGAAACATATTACTCTTTTAATGCAAACATAATATGAATATGATTGAGTAGACGACACAATAATTTTAATGAAAAATCTCATAACACATCACACATTTTTATATATTCATATTTAATATATTTTAAATTTTAAAATTTAAATTTTTTATATCTTAAATTCATATATTTTAGTAAAATTAACTTTGCCGAGTAAATACATAAGATTATACAATTATAGTACATACATACGAGTATTTAAATGAAGTAAAGAAAATTTTAACAAAAGATTTAAGGAAATCTAAGTAAACATGTTTTACAAAAGAAAGATAGCTGTAGATTTGAAAAAAAAGAATGACAATTTATAGGGTAAAAAAGAAAAGGTTAGTATCGCTACGATAGTAGAATGAATATAGGTGTAGGTATTGCTCATTATTTAACTATAATATATGAGACGTAAAACTCATGTTAAAGTATATTAAAAAATTATAAATATAAGTATAATTACGCAATAAAACAAAGTTTCAAATTGAATGACTTAGAACGGAAAATTTTTGTTTTCCTTAAAGAGAAATAACAATTAGTGAGTTGAAATATTGCAAATATTAAACAACATGTACATCAATATAACCGCTTAATGGGTACATGTATCAAATTGATCGTCTGCAATCCACAATTATATAATATAATGAAAAGTGAAGAAAAAGCTGCAATTATTGGTTTTTGCTTAACATGCAATATTAAAACAAGAAATATTAAAACAATACAAACGCTATGAAAAACATAATTTCGGCTAGAAAACGACTCATTTACTATAAAAATGTTAGATTATTTAATTATTTAAGATTGCGGTTCATTGGTGTCGTGTCCATGAGCTGAAATAGGGAATTTAAGTGGATGGACGGGTTGGTCCAGTCCATGGACACAATACTCTGGGGCAAAACTGGAATACGTGTCATTTTATATCAATCTTTCGTTTCTGATCTCAACTTTGTAGTTCCTTTGTTTTACAATAAGTTAAAAATTGTCGAATTCAAATGCAAAATGTTTGAACGCAATTATCCAACAAATTAAGAACGCAAAACTTACTTAATTTAACCATATTATTTCCAGACTAAATTTAAACAGCGCTTAGATGATACCATGAGAATAAGAAATGTGTTTGAGTTTAACTAGTGACTCGGAGTTAAAGATACTGTAATTTCTCTTATTAAAAACTGTTTATTCACGTTTGACATCCTTAGCCTTTGAACACGTCAGGCGCCGAGAACAGAATGGCACAGGTGGATACAACTGTGAAGCAGGAGAACATTATCAAGCAGAGCCGGTCAACGACTCTGGCTGCAAACTTCCATTCGCTGGAGATTTCACTGTCGGCAATGTCGTCAGAGATTTTCTTTGTTATGATGCGCAGCTCGTTGATAACAGCAGTCAGGTCGTTTCGAGTGCTGCACTGATGATGTAGCTGCTGCTGCTGCTGCTGCTGCTGCTGCTGCTGACAACCATTTGACGGTGACGGCATACCAACGCCGATGTAGTTTTGAAAATAGTTCGGCGGTCCAGACGACAATCCGCCGCCGACGCCGCCGCGGATGTCATCCTCCAGGTCGAGCACGTTCGCCAGCAGCGACTTCGAAGAGCGTTCTCGGAGTTCCAAGCCGCCACCGCTGATGCCGCCGCAGTAGCCGCCGCATTCGCGACTTCGCCTTCGGCGCACAGCGAAAGAGTCGGGCCTCGATGACGGATGCTGAAGTCCGGACGCCTCGCGAGTACTGGTTGGATTTCGCATGCAGAGCACAGTGGCCAGGTAAGTGCAGATGAGCTTTTTAACCTTGATGGCGGAAGTTGCGTTGTTAATTAGAAATCTATGGGTGGTCTCAAGATATCTCAAGATAGATAAAACAAAAATGAGGATGTGAGGCAGTCAAACTCAATTCTCAGCTTCTTAATTCTCTGGCTATGGGGGAACTGGACACGAACTGGCCACTAGGGCCACAACCTGGGATTTAGTGGGTTGCAATTGGGGGATTTGGTGGGTTACAACTGGGGGATTTAGTGGGATGTCACTGGGGGATTTAGAGGCCTGCCATAAGGGGGATTTAGAGGGCCGCTACAAGGAGGATTTGGAGGGTCATCACAAGGGGGATTTGGAGGGCCATCACAAGGGGGATTTGGAGGGCCATCACAAGGGGGATTTGGAGGGCCATCACAAGGGGGATTTGGAGGGCCATCACAAGGGGGATTTGGAGGGCCATCACAAGGGGGATTTGGAGGGCCATCACAAGGGGGATTTGGAGGGCCATCACAAGGGGGATTTAGAGGGCCGCTACAAGGAGGATTTGGAGGGCCATCACAAGGGGGATTTAGAGGGCCGCCACAAGGGGGATTTAGAGGGCCGCCACAAGGGGGATTTGGAGGGCCATCACAAGGGGATTTGGAGGGCCATCACAAGGGGGATTTAGAGGGCCGCCACAAGGGGGATTTGGAGGGCCAAAAGGGGGATTTAGAGGGCCGCCACAAGGTGGATTTGGAGGGCCAAAAGGGGGATTTAGAGGGCCGCCACAAGGGGGATTTGCGAGTGTCGGCCAGTCGCCACGGTGGATTCAGTTGGTCGCCATCTGAGATATCCCGGTATTAGGGATATGAGGACCATGGGGTATTGTTTTTACTAGTTTATTAATACTAATTTGTTACTGTCTAACTAACTGTTCAGGTGGAGATAACAAATTTGATTCTTTACATAAAAATTTCGCAATCAACAAACCCTGACTGACTGACCCAGTTTGGCACTGGATGCGATTCAGCGTCTCTGTGGTGATAGTTGAGCACGATCACGGTGAATACAACCGATAGGCTACACATGATCATTGTGCAGGCAAAGTACATGCCTGCGTGGATTGCAAGGTTAAAAGCGCTTTGTTATAAATTGTTATTCATTTTGGATATTTTAGGAACCAACACGAACCCTGGTAAAGTACACCCGAGCATGATAAAAGTGAAGTAATGTTTGCACCCCACATGGCATTGATGAAAAATGGTGAATATGTGTTCTAGCTCTTAGCCTAGATTTGTTTAAGGGGCCACTTTACTTGCAGCAGTTGGCTAAAATAGATTTCAAGCATGAAGTATGTGGCACAGGAATGAGAAGAAACCCGTTTTGGTGGGAGAAATCGTTCCGAAATGCATGTCGACAACTTTTTTTCTGTGCCTGTGTAAATTTGTGATGGACAGTCGAGGGTTTAGCATTGCTCATTTAGCCACCAGGTGTTCTCAAATTCACGAGAAAGCTTATCAGGCAAGTCATACTTGATGACTAGTAATTTTCTTCAACACCGTGAAAATAAACGACTAATATATAACCTTTCTTACGATACGCAAAACAAAAAACATTGAACAAGCAAATAAAAAAGGAAGGAACTACTACGAGTACATCTCTAGAAATTAAGCACCGAAACCCTGTTCGGGTCCGTCACTGGGGGGATTTGAGGGCCGCCAATAAGGATTTGAGCGCCGACACCAGGGTATAGAGGCCCGCCACTGGGGATTTGGAGGGCCACTGGGGATTTGGAGGGCCACTACTGGGGATTTGGAGGGCCACTGGGATGTGGAGGGCCACTGGGGATTTGGAGGGCCACTACTGGGGATTTGGAGGGCCACTGGGATTTGGAGGGCCACTGGGATTTGGAGGGCCACTGGGGATTTGGAGGGCCACTACTGGGGATTTGGAGGGCCACTGGGATTTGGAGGGCCACTGGGGATTTGGAGGGCCACTACTGGGGATTTGGAGGGCCACTACTGGGGATTTGGAGGGCCACTGGGATTTGGAGGGCCACTGGGGATTTGGAGGGCCACTACTGGGGATTTGGAGGGCCACTACTGGGGATTTGGAGGGCCACTGGGATTTGGAGGGCCACTGGGGATTTGGAGGGCCACTACTGGGGATTTGGAGGGCCACTGGGATTTGGAGGGCCACTGGGGATTTGGAGGGCCACTAGGAATTTGGAGCGCCACTAGGGATTTGGGCCAAGTTTGCCAAAATTGGAGATTCAGAGGCCGCCACTGGGGGATTGGAGGGCCACATGCGAATATTTTGGTGGCTTGCCCCTTCACTACCACAAATCTCTTTGACTAATTGACTAGACTAAAAGACAAAACTAGGACGAAAGTCCCCAGCCAATCCTCACCAATGACCGGCACAGCGTCCGAGGTTGGCGGCATGGCCTCGGCCACCATCATAAGAAACACGGTTAGCGACAGCAGTATTGTGACTCCTTCGGTGCGTTCACGAAACAGAAGACACAAAATCGATTTTAGAAAGGGTGAATTGGGGAGGGGCGCAGGTTAACTTAAATTTTAAATCGGTGCTTTTTGAGGCAGTAAATTAAATAAATGATTACAAAAAACAAGTGCATGGTTGGTTATGATCCCGAAACGACGGCTCGCACAAAAAATGTTTTTTGTTTCTAGAAAACATTAAATTTTTCTATATTAAGATCATAATCTTGTGTTTCTTTATAGTAAATCAATGCGTTTACTACGAAATTTTAACCAAAATTAGTTTTAAACAAAATTTAAACAGCTTTTCAATACGGAAGTAAATCGAACTCAAGTTATTATTATTTATTTTGTTGCGAGAAAAATGAGTCACTAAACCAAAAATAATGAAAATTGTTCGGAAAGAGAAAACAGACTAGACTACATTACACCCGTCACGGCTCAGGCAGTTAGGAATTGATGGACACACTGCGCAGGTGCTGAAGGGTCTCACCAATGAGCGGGACTGCTTCGGACGTCTGAGGCATTGCGTCGGCCACCAACAGTTGAAACATGGTCAGCGACAGCATGATTGTCACGCCTATAGCCAATGCGAGGTACGCGTTTTTTAACCATTTCGTTTTTTTACCATGCTGAAGATGCTTCTTGTAGAAACATATTTTCAATAGAAAAATTACGAGGTAGATAGATGAACATGCAGTGCATTCAACAACTAGATTAACAATCAAAGTGCTTAACTCTGGTGCCGAAGATAGTTAGGTTAAAATCAACGGCTGGACAATATGTATCGAAAAAGCTAAGCTAGTCGAATCCTCGCAATCATATTCGGGCTGCTGAATATGAAGCTTTAAGAATATGAGAGATAAGACACGGGAGAGATGAGACAGAGGAGAGATGAGACAGAGGAGAGATGAGACAGGGGAGAGATGAGACAATGGGGAGAGATGAGACACGGGAGAGATGAGACAGAGGAGAGATGAGACACGGGAGAGATGAGACAAGGGAGAGATGAGACAAGGGAGAGATGAGACAAGGGAGAGATGAGACAGAGGAGGAGAGATGAGACAAGTGGGAGAGATGAGACAAGGGGGAGAGATGAGACAGACAAGAGACGAGACAGTCAAGAGACGAGACAGTCAAGAGATGAGACAAGGGAGAGATGAGACAGAGGAGGAGAGATGAGACAAGTGGGAGAGATGAGACAAGGGGGAGAGATGAGACAGACAAGAGACGAGACAGTCAAGAGACGAGACAGTCAAGAGATGAGACAAGGGAGAGATGAGACAGAGGAGGAGAGATGAGACAAGTGGGAGAGATGAGACAAGTGGGAGAGATGAGACAGAGGAGGAGAGATGAGACAATGGGGAGAGATGAGACACGGGAGAGATGAGACAGAGGAGAGATGAGACACGGGAGAGATGAGACAAGGGAGAGATGAGACAAGGGAGAGATGAGACAAGGGAGAGATGAGACAAGTGGGAGAGATGAGACAAGGGGGAGAGATGAGACAGACAAGAGACGAGACAGTCAAGAGACGAGACAGTCAAGAGATGAGACAAGGGAGAGATGAGACAGAGGAGGAGAGATGAGACAAGTGGGAGAGATGAGACAAGTGGGAGAGATGAGACAGAGGAGGAGAGATGAGACAAGTGGGAGAGATGAGACAAGTGGGAGAGATGAGACAGAGGAGGAGAGATGAGACAAGTGGGAGAGATGAGACAAAGGGGAGAGATGAGACAGACAAGAGACGAGACAGCCAAGAGATGCGACAGTCAAGATATGAGACAGGCGAGTTGGAAGGGACCAGTGTCAGAGGTTGCCGAACCCAGTTTTAGGTGATGGATGAGTGATGGATTATCAGAGAATATTTTGAAGTGGATGGTGCACGCACCCAGTGAGATTTTCTCTCCAGCATCCGGCGGTAGGATGAAGGTGAGCAGCGCCATAGACGAGATGAGCACACAGGGGATGATGAGGTTAAATCCATAATAGAGTGTCCGCCTACGAATGCGAATCTGGTAGCGCAGATCAATGAACGGGTGCGGACAGCAGTCGTAGATGATGGCGGACCGTTCGCAAGGCATGCCTGCAACAATTGTTTTGTTTTTCTATCGAGGCCTTTCAAATAATTAACGATTTCTACATTTTAATTATTGATTTCTTTATCTATTAAAGTTATCGCCAGTTTAACGAATTTGGAGTTAAATAATTATTAAAGCTAGTGTTTCATTAAGCTTTGGATTTCCTATTGATAGGTCTGACAGATCGTTGAATATCTTGACGATGCGGATATTCTGGATTTCCATGGCGATTGGTTGAGCAGCTTAGGAGATTCAGAGAAAACTGAAACTTTTGGGGTGAGTACAACTGATGTAAGGTGAGATTTAAATCTTGGTTTCGAGAATGATATTTGCCAAATAATTTTTTAAGCATTAAAAACAGCATGCTAGCTAGACCATGCATGAACTAGATGTGACAAATAGTACAATGAACAGTGATTGTAAGTGCTCATCAAGCAGATACCAGCAAAATCATGCAAATTTCCAGCATGCCAAAATAGACAAGGTTGCACTAGGGTGGTGATTCTAATAGGTTATTTTAGTGTTGCAAAGTAATAAATAATAACCAACACCTAGTAGGTACATGGTGCTTTAGAGCAGTGACGAAAGTACACGCATTACAGATTGTGATAAATTAGCAAACAATGATTTCCTATATTCATTAAAACATTTTATAACCATGCGCGCATTCGTTTCGGGATCATTTCCACCAAGACTTCTTTAAACAAAGACTTCTTTTAACGAAGAATTTCAGCAACTAATTCGGCCCGGCCTTACCAAAGCTGACCTTCTCGCCAGCGTCTGGTGGGATTATGAAGCTGAGAAGTGCCAGGCAAGCCAAGAATGAACAGGGGGCTATCAAATTGAAAATGTAATACAATTTTCTGCGCCGGATGCGCAGAAAGAATTCTAGGTCAATGAATGGGTAGGGACAGCAGTCGTACAGGTTGCTGTGACGGATGCCCGGCACCTCTGGAACATTGTTGTCGACGCGAATGAGGCAATTAGGTGAAACTTTTTGTTACAAAATACGAGTAACTTTGGAGTTTATCTGCATTTTTGAAGACAACTAAACTAAGGGGATGGAGTGTCGGAATTTAAGGTTGGTGGTTCGATTTCCGTCTACACCGGATAATAATACCATTAATTTTAGGAGGGTTGCGGGCAATGACGCAGCATTTAGTGACACTAGACCCGCAGCCAGCGAGGAGGCAAAACTGACTGCTGAGCACACACACACACAGATACCGTACGCAGGCATACGCTAACACAGGTGTGTACATCTGGCCTGACTTTCTCATCGTCAGGAAGTTTACACTCTCACTGTGTCTTGGAGGTTGGCCCTCAAGGGGTGTAAATCGCATGACAAGCTCCCAAGCCTTCTCTCTGCGGCTGCGCCCGAAATAAATGTGGCCTCACCGCGGAATCGAGCTCTGGGATCTTTGTGCGAGAGACAAACGCGTTAACCGCTCTGCCACTGACCCCCCTGTCTCCACTGGAACAATTTGTGTCCGCTAGCAAAACACACTTAACTCTGCATTGCTTCAGTTCACCCAGCTGTTAAATGGCTATCATCTTCAGCTGGGGTAATTGAGGGCGGGTGTGGCGTTCCCACAGTCCATGGACTGAACAGTCGTACGCAGCCTTCAGATGTAATCAATTCTAATCACTGATAAGACAGAAAGAAAACAGCGTTTCATTTCCCCGAAATTTCTAGAGCCGAGGATAGTAAAGGAGATTAGAAATATCGGTTTTGATAAAAATACAAATTTTCAATTAACTGAAACACAAATTAACCCTGTTCCATTTTTTGTTAGTCCATTCAACAACAAGACGATGTTTAGTTTTAGATGTTTTAGAAATGGACAGGAAAATTTGTTCAAACGTAAACCTGAAATTTCACTGCCCAAACAAGCTCAAACACGACTCTTTCACTACTCAGCTTCTAAAATCTGATTAATAATTCAAATCTGATCGACCAAGTTGTTCCATGTCAAGATTCGATCCGACGGACTTCGAGAAAAACGGTTCGCAGGATTAGCCAACAGGTACGTCAGTTCATCGATCAACAGTGCATGCCTGCTGCTCAGCCAAAAATGATTGATTGATTATGGAACAGATGTGACAGCAACACGTTGGGTTTCGATGACGAAAGCAGCTTTAAATAAAAAATTTTTTCAGAAAACGTCGACAATCAGATTGACATGTCAGAGTGTTAGACTGATCGAATAGATTAATCGAAGTTGGGATGTTGTAAACTGCCAACAAGCTGTCTAATTATTTATCTTAGTCCAATAAAAAAACGGCACGCGATATTTCAACCTGACCATAATGGAAGTCAACATGGACTGCAGACTTCGATTTTACGAGTGTACTATTAAACGGATCATTGCACTGGGATATTCAGACACGGCACACCTGTAGAACACACCTTGTACAGTTCATTATTTGGAATGAAAGTATGAAAGTAAAGTTTCAGATAGACTATTCGAGTTTTTATTGCACTGTGGCCCGGTTGCAAATTAAACTTTTATTACTGGGTCGGATGTTTCATGATGATTTATAATAATGTATGTAATAATGATGCTGTATGATATTCCCGTCCGTGAAGTTTCATGAAACTTTCATAAAAAACTGTCAGTACTTCTTTATGAACATAGAAACCAAAAGGTGTTTTACAGAATAAATGATAAAAAGACTAGAATCAAACCTTCCAGACTCCACTCTCCGCTCGGTACATAATTTGAGATGTCACCCTCGCCATTCACTGAGCAGTTCAACGGATCATTGAGCCGCAGCTCAGTAGTGCTAAGGCTCTCATTGCTGCACTTGAACCTCAGATCAACCGTGCCACCATCGTAGGTCCAGGAGCCGAATTTCAGTTTGCAAACCTGCGTGTCGAATGGAAACCAGGTGATGTCGATTTTGCAGGTAGAGCGGAACATGCCGGGCGGTACAAACGACATGGAGCCGGTGTGGTCGATCACAACGTTCGTTGGATACGTGGCGTCGAATTTCTCATCCGCACTGTGGTTTAAAACAAATATTTAGAGACGAGAACTTCCACTGATTGAGATCTGTTCATGCACGTGAAATTCTAGACTTTTTTATCAGAAGCGTTAATGCGACTTCGCTGTCAAGCTTCGGATAACACATCTAGCTCGTACAATGCCAAGTTTAGGCACATCCGACATTGCTGCTGATTTTAAGTTCCACATAATGTAATTCGCTATGTTACATATTATATTATAATTGCTGGAGGGCTGCGTGAAATGACATCATTTGGGGACACTAGACCAGCAGCCAGAAAGGAGACAAGTCTGCCCATTTTGCTGACTGCTGAGCGCACACGCGTACAGATACGGTTCGCAGGCATACGTTCACACAGGTGTGTACATCTGGCCTGACTTTCTCATCGTCAGGCAGTGTACACTCTCACTGTGCCTTGGAGGTTGGCCCTCAAGGGTGTAAATTGCACGACAAGCCCCCAAGCCTTCTCTCCGCGGCTGCGCCCGAAATAAATGGGGCCTCGCCGCGGAATCGAGCTCTGGGACCTTGGTGCGAGAGGCAAACGCGTTAACCGCTCTGCCACCGCTAATTAGCAAGGTTTATCACAACTTGCCTGTTATACAGAAGAATGTCGGGCTTCCATACACGCTTGGGATCAACGTTGATCTTCTTGACGCCGCCATACTCTTCCGGATTCCACACGAAGTGGTAATCCGTCCAGCTCTGAAATTAATTTATTATAGTATTTTAAAGCCTTAAGGCCGGTAGTTGTAGCGTGCCTTCTGCTTCGATAAAATCTTTAAAACCCTTCAAGGTTGTGAATATAAAAAATTACAAGTTGATAAAGAGACCTTGCAAAGACTACATTTAAATTTAATATTGTAAAATGATTACAACGAGATTTAAGCGAACCATTTAGTACGACTAGGAATTTGCAAGTAGCTCGAAATTTAGCTTTAGCAAAAACTGCAGCGTTCTAAGATTGGACAAACTATATAGAACTTTTCTTTAAGAAAATTCCTTGGTGTTAAAACGGTTAACGCGTTTGCCTCTCGCACCACGGTCCCTAAGTTCGATTCCACGGCGAGGCCACATTTATTTGGGGCGCAGCCGCGGAGAGAAGGCTTGGGGGCTTGTCGTGCAATTTACGCCCTTGAGGGCCAACCTCCGAGGCACAGTGAGAGTGTACACTGCCTGACGATGAGAAAGTCAGGCCAGATGTACACACCTGTGTCAGCGTGTGCCTACGTACGGTATCTGAGTGCGTGTGTGCTCAGGAGCCAGCGAAATGGGCAGAACTGCCTCCTCGCTGGCTGCGGGTCTGGTGTCACCAAATGATGGGTGACATTTGAATTGTAAAAACTGAGTAAATTTTACTGTAAAGTAAACTGTAAAGGCGTATTGGAAAACAAAATGCAACATTATAGTGTTTGTTGTGGCAGTTGCCTACTCGCTAAAGGGTTTCACATAGAAATACATTTTTGCGCGAAAAAACTCTTCTGATGGAAGCGGTGGGGTGCAGGGTAAAACTCGGATTTTTACGAAAAACAACATTAAGAAGACGAAACCATTCATAAAGTATACTTTTAGCGACAGTCACTTCATTATTTATCATTACTTACTAAATTTTAATAATAAAAATGGTAACTTTAGTAAGCGCAGAACAGAAGTGGATAAATATTCATTGCATAGTGATTGCAGCAAACTCACCAGATCCAACCAGATGTTAGCAAACAGTATCTGGTTTTTCTCATCCTACATTATTTGGATAAAGGACAAGGATGCAAGGTTTGGATTAGCATGCTGTAGTAAGGTTAGAATATATGGTTTTAGTAAATTCAGCAGCAACAGACACTTGACAACCGACAGAATGGGGGAAAATGGTAGGTTAAACGCCTAAAATTCTGTTCCTAAGCAGCCGAGAAACAAACTATAATATTGGTTTTGATTCAGTTCTGTAGTTTTGTGAATCGAATATTAACTCTGAGGCAAACATGACAGGTTAGCAATGCAGTGGCTTTAGATAAAACAAATATAGACTGAAGTTCTGTGTGTCCAATATACTTTTAATAGGTGTCGTGCAGGTAAAATGCGAGCCAAATATAGCCATAATGGGTTGCTAAATATTGTTTTGTCCCAAAGGGAAGAACGACCTGAATGATTTCTGCCTCGCTCCCAATAGTACAGAAGGGAGTTAAGAAAGGGATCAATATGACGATTTCGATGTTTTTTTTTATTGTAAAAGCAACATCATGCTATTGTTTTATCATGATGCAAATCCGAATATAGCAAATGGGATTCTAAGCATCAGATAGAGCAGGGGTCGGCAAACTCCGGCCCGCGGGCCAGATGCGGCCCTCGAAGCTCCCAAATCCGGCCCGTTGCCCCTTCTGACATCTACAGTGTCCTGTTTCATCTCTCTCGTATCTAATCTCTCCCGTGTCTCATCTCTCCCGTGTCTAATCTCTCCCGTGTCTAATCTCTCCCGTGTCTCATCTCTCCCGTGTCTCATCTCTCCCGCGTCTCATCTCTCCCGTGTCTCATCTCTCCCGTATCTAATCTCTCCCGTATCTTATCTCTCCCGTGTCATATCTCTCCCGTGTCTCTTCTCTCCTGTGTCTCATCTATCCCCTATCTCATATTTATACATTCAATGCGGCCCGCTGTCGTCTTTTAGGCTCTCTCTTTGGCCCGCCAGCAAATAAGTTTGCCTACCCCTGAGATAGAGAATTTGGTGGCTAATTTATCTATGCAAGGCTTGGATCACTCAAAGGAACGCACCAAACAGACTCAGATTTAGTGACCAAACGAAAAATGGTGATCAAGACTAGTGGACTTGCACAATTCTATTATAGAGCAAAAAAGCAATTTATGACGAACGAATTGACCACAACGCACTGTGTCCAGCCACATGTTGGTGTAAATTATCTGCAATCTTTCGTCCTTTGAATAATTGATGGATAGGTGCGAATAACAGGTATTTTACATTGTTCAAGCAAATCTGACCAGGTTATGTAAACAATAACAAATCACAAACAAGAAGATGAGCTAGAAAAATATTAGCAATACTGTTTTGGGGCTTATATAAACATTCTTTCACTTATTTCCAATTTCCAACCTATCTATCCATCTATCTATCTATCTAACTATCCATCTATCTATCTATCTATCTATCAATCTATCTATCAATCTATCAATCTATCAATCTATCAATCAATCTATCTATCTATCAATCTATCTATCCATCTATCTATCTATCTATCTATCTATCTATCTATCTATCAATCTATCAATCTATCTATCAATCTATCTATCTATCAATCTATCTATCAATCTATCAATCTATCAATCTATCTATCTATCTATCTATCTATCTATCCATCTATCTATCTATCTATCTATCTATCCATTTATCTATCTATCTATCTATCAATCTATCTATCAATCTATCAATCTATCAATCTATCAATCAATCTATCTATCTATCAATCTATCTATCCATCTATCTATCTATCTATCTATCTATCTATCTATCTATCTATCTATCAATCAATCTATCTATCTATCAATCTATCTATCAATCTATCTATCTATCAATCTATCAATCTATCAATCTATCTATCTATCTATCTATCAATCTATCTATCAATCTATCAATCTATCAATCTATCAATCAATCTATCTATCTATCAATCTATCTATCCATCTATCTATCTATCTATCTATCTATCTATCTATCTATCAATCTATCAATCAATCTATCTATCTATCAATCTATCTATCAATCTATCTATCTATCAATCTATCAATCTATCAATCTATCTATCTATCTATCTATCTATCAATCTATCAATCTATCAATCTATCAATCTATCAATCTATCTATCTATCTATCTATCTATCTATCTATCTATCTATCTATCCATCTATCTATCTATCTATCAATCTATCTATCTATCTATCAATCTATCAATCTATCAATCTATCAATCTATCTATCTATCTATCTATCTATCTATCTATCTATCTATCTATCTATCTATCTATCTATCTATCTATCTATCTATCTATAACATTGGCAGCATGCCCACATCACATCCTACTGTGTCCCTTATTACCCAGCGCCATACTTGGAATCCGCAAATTCAGTCATAAGCTTATGGGATGAAATTCTAGACTGAGGAGAGTGCGGACTCGGAGTCGGAGCACGCTGCTGCGAAGCAAAAAAATATCCCTCAAGGAATTGCTGCTTCCAGCCCACTTTGCCCTGCAACTCCACCCCAATGCCCCTGTCTCTCCAGTCTGTCCCGCGACCTCAATTTCACCTTCGTCTTGTGTTGCACATTTCTCTCAGACCAGGCAGCTGCGGCGACTAACTCAAGCTTTGCTTCTCAACGGTTTGGTCAGCGGGAGCCGAAGGCACGTGGCTGCTCTACCAAACTTCCTATGTTGATTCTTTTGCCCGAGTTGCATCCGCTAACCCAGTGGTTAAATAGTGAGGACGCGTTGGGCTGCAGAATACAAATATTTAAGGTGAGACTCCACAGCTTGACTAGCAGTAAGAATATAATACTGTCGCCATGTCACTTCAAGGCTATAAGCGAAAATTCGTGACGTAAGACTGGAGAGAGATGAGAGAGATAAGACAGGGACAGGTAAGACACGGGAGAGATGAGACACGGGAGAGATGATACAGCGTGAGAGATGAGACACGAGAGAGATGAGACAAGGAAGAGGTAAGACACGGGAGATATGAGACAGTGAGATATGAGACAGGGAGATATGAGACAGGTAGAGATGAGACAGATTGGAGATAAGACAGGGAGAGATAAGACAGGGAGAGATGAGACAGGGAGAGATGAGACAGGGAGAGATGAGACACGGGAGAGATGAGACAAGGGAGAGATGAGACACGAGAGAGATGAGACAAGGAGGGATGAGACAGGGAGAGATGAGACAGGGAGAGATGAGACAAGGAGATATGAGACAGGCAGATGTGAGACAGGAGGAGATGAGACAGATTGGAGATGAGACAGGGAGAGATAAGACAGGGAGAGATGAGGCAGGGGAGAGATAAGACAGGGAGACATCAGTTGTTACCAGCTGTCAGTAGAACTGCCGCCGCACTCACCACGTCAATGATCTGCTGCAGCGAGACTTTGAACCAGACGTAGAGTACTTCGGTCTCGTTCTGCACTGGTCGCTCCATCGGGTTGTGCTTCCGCTCGCCTTCGCCCTCGAATAGGCGCTGCAGCAGCCGCTTCTCGTGTCGACCACCGAGGCAGCCTGTTCAAAGATAATTGAGTCGATTAATTTAGGTCGATGAATATTGATTTGGTGACAGGCATTGATTAGAGTGACAAACTCTGATAAGAGTGACAGAATGTTTAGAGTGACAGAATGTTTAGAGTGACAGACTCTGATTAAAGTGACAGACTGTTTAGAGTGACAGACTGTTTAGAGTGACAGAATGTTTAGAGTGACAGACTCTGATTAGAGTGACAGACTGTTTAGAGTGACAGAATGTTTAGAGTGACAGACTCTGGTTAGAGTGACAGACTCTGGTTAGAGTGACAGACTGTTTAGAGTGACAGACTCTGGTTAGAGTGACAGACTGTTTAGAGTGACAGACTCTGGTTTGAGTGACAGACTGTTTAAAGTGACAGACTCTAATCAGAGTGACAGACTCTGATCAGAGTGACAGACTGTTTAGAGTGACAGACTCTGGTTAGAGTGACAGACTGTTTAGAGTGACAGACTCTGGTTAGAGTGACAGACTGTTTAGAGTGACAGACTCTGGTTAGAGTGACAGACTGTTTAGAGTGACAGACTCTGGTTAGAGTGACAGACTGTTTAGAGTGACAGACTCTAATCAGAGTGACAGACTCTGATCAGAGT
Source organism: Macrostomum hystrix (assembly GCA_950097015.1). Lineage (NCBI taxonomy): Eukaryota > Metazoa > Platyhelminthes > Macrostomidae > Macrostomum > Macrostomum hystrix. The sequence continues at coordinate 13,210,245 of CATNEN010000039.1, forward strand.
GACAGACTGTTTAGAGTGACAGACTCTAATCAGAGTGACAGACACGGTTTAGAGTGACAGACACGGTTTAGAGTGACAGACACGGTTTAGAGTGACAGACACGGTTTAGAGTGACAGACACGGTTTAGAGTGACAGACACGGTTTAGAGTGACAGACACGGTTTAGAGTGACAGACACGGTTTAGAGTGACTGGCAGTGTTTTTATTTATCTCTTAGCGAAAGCAGATCTTGCTTCTATCAGAAACCTAATTTTACAATCGCGCATCCCTTTAAGGGAATAAGTCAGCCTTTCCTACACACTTCCTCTCGTGCAACTTTCATCGCAATATCGCTAAAATAATTTTTCTGATCCTTGCAGTAGGGAAAACATGAATTGGAATTGCTGCAGCACCGAATTGAGAATTCTACTATAATAAACTAGGTTTTTAATTCACCGCCTAAGGTGTGCATAATGCTATGCAAGGAAAACTGTAGCTAGATCGGCCTAAAAGAGATCGATATAAAAAATATTGATCAACAAAAGCGTTTCTCAAAGCATTTGGGCTAGCATCATCAAATAGTGGTGTTAGGAGGCAGACACTGAAGATCTAGCAGGAGATTAGCCTGGCGTGACGGACACTGTTGAATGGAGTCTGTTACAGCTCTACTTCATCCTGATCTCAAAGCTTTCACCAGTTTCAAACCAGCTACCAAGCCATACAGACAAGTATCTATTTTTCCTCTGGCCTGAAAGAAATACTATTTTTCTTCCATTTTTTCTTATCTCTTATCGCTTGCGTGGAAGCGATATTTGAGTCTAAAACAGGAACTCATCGTTTTCTGTCACATCAACGTCCGAGTGTGATCTCACACTGTTAGACAACTGGGCCGAAGTTGTATTGTTAAATAGAATTTTAACGGTAATAATCACCGTCAGGGACTGGTTACTAACCATTTTAATCGACATTTTTTAATGCAAAATGGTTTGCAAAGATCAATCAATCAGTCTATCAACCTCAATCTACTATTCTATCAATATCAATCTACTAGTCTATCAATATCAATCTACCATTCTATCAATCTCAACCTACCAGTCTATCAATCTCAATCTACTAGTCTATCAATATCAATCTACCATTCTATCAATCTCAATCTACTAGTCTATCAATATCAATCTACCATTCTATCAATCTCAACCTACCAGTCTATCAATATCAATCTACTAGTCTATCAATATCAATCTACTAGTCTATCAATATCAATCTACTTGTCTATCAATATCAATCTACCAGTTTATCAATATCAATCTACTTGACTATCAATATCAATCTACCATTCTATCAATCTCAATTTACTTGTCCATAAATATTAATCTATCATGCTTTCAATATCAACCTACCAGTATTTCAATATCAATCTACCAGTCTATCAAACTCAATCTACCAGACTATCAATATCAACCTACCAGTATATCAATTTCAATCTACCAGTATATCAATCCTAATCTACGAGTCTAATAATATCAATCTAGCACTCTATCATTATCAATCTACTTGACTATCAATCTCCAACTACTGCTCTCCAGTCCTTCTTTGAATTGGAATTAGCCAAAATGGGTGAGGATTGAACCAAGCATTTGAGTTCTTTTTTAAAAACTTCTTGTAGTCCCTCGCAGCCTCCATATTTCTTATTATTGCCCTCTATGCTCCTTTCTACGTATCGATTTGAGTTCGGTCGCACCAATCGATTCCAGGAATCAAAAGAGGATTCCAAGATAGTGTCCTATAAGATTCTCCCCAGAGGAAGGAAGTAATTATTAGACTGGGGTGCAGCTAGGTGAGAAGAATGAATAATTTCTCGCTCTGGCTGCTCCATCATGCGCTATTTTTCATGCCCTGCAGCTCCCAGAGTTGAGATTTGTTTGTCAACTGGCCTAAGGGGAGAGAAATCCACTTCAACCCAATAGGGCCAACATTCTCCCTAGGAATAGGGAGAATGTTCGGCAAATCTCAGAACCGGTAGAAGGGAAGTTGACATTGTGAAATGAAAAATAAACTTTTAAAGCGACTTTTTAAGATAGTTTTGAGGAATCCATTAAGTGGAGACATTACTAAATGGAGAGACACATTTTTCTAGTGGACAGACACATTTTCTAGTGGACAGACACATTTTTCTAGTGGACAGACACATTTTTCTAGTGGACAGACACGTTTTTCGAGTGGACAGACACATTTTTCCAGTGGACAGACACGTTTTTCGAGTGGACAGACACATCTTTATAGTGGACAGACACAACACTGAGTGGACAGACACGTTTTTCTAGTGCACAGACACATTTATCTAGTGGACAGATACATTTTTATAGTAAACAGACACATCACTCAGTGGACAGATCCATTACTCAGTGGGTCTGACCCATTTTACACAACCCTGAGTGGACAGACACAAGATTGAGTGGACAGACACAAGATTGAGTGGACAGACACAAGATTGAGTGGACAGACACGTTTTTCTAGTGGACAGATACATTTTTCTAGTGGACAGACACATTTTTCTAGTGGACAGACACATCTTTATAGTGGACAGACACAACACTGAGTGGACAGACACGTTTTTCTAGTGGACAGACACGTTTTTCGAGTGGACAGACACATCTTTATAGTGGACAGACACATCTTTATAGTGGACAGACACAACACTGAGTGGAAAGACACAACACTGAGTGGACAGACACAACACTGAGTGGACAGACACAACACTGAGTGGAAAGACACAACACTGAGTGGAAAGACACAACACTGAGTGGACAGACACAACACTGAGTGGACAGACACAACACTGAGTGGAAAGACACAACACTGAGTGGAAAGACACAACACTGAGTGGAAAGACACAACACTGAGTGGAAAGACACAACACTGAGTGGACAGACACAACACTGAGTGGACAGACACAACACTGAGTGGAAAGACACAACACTGAGTGGAAAGACACAACACTGAGTGGACAGACACAACACTTAGTGGACAGACACAACACTGAGTGGAAAGACACAACACTGAGTGGAAAGACACAACACTGAGTGGAAAGACACAACACTGAGTGGACAGATACAACACTGAGTGGACAGACACAACACTGAGTGGACAGACACAACACTGAGTGGACAGACACAACACTGAGTGTACAGACACAACACTGAGTGGACAGACACAACACTGAGTGGACAGACACAACACTGAGTGGACAGACACAACACTGAGTGGACAGACACATCACTGAGTGGACAGACACAACACTGAGTGGACAGACACAACACTGAGTGGACAGACACAACACTGATTGGACAGACACAACACTGAGTGGACAGACACAACACTGAGTGGACAGACACAACACTGAGTGGACAGACACAACACTGAGTGGACAGACACAACACTGAGTGGACAGACACAACACTGAGTGGACAGACACAACACTGAGTGGACAGACACATCACTGTTTAGTTGGCCAATGATTAAAAAGTACTCACCTTTGATAGCCGCACAGACAAGGCACAGTAATAATATTCTATGAAACGGACGCATTGTGGTTGATCAAATCTGCGGGTACATTAAAAGTCAATGTTTCTACGAAAAGAAAAGAGAAGCCAAAGTTGAGTGTTTCTAAGAATGCGTTCGCATGTTTAAAAATGGTAAAAATGGTTCCCAAATGCAGAACAGTCATTGGTTTTTGCCACTCTTAGCCAATCAGCCAGTCATTGAGGTTTGGTTCGGCTGCCAACTCAGAATCATCTTTCTGTGGAGAAGGCAGCATTTTTCCTAGAACAATTTTCTCTCTAAAACTGGGCTTAACCATTCTTCCACTCCCGTCTCCTCCCATCCAATAGATATGAGGGAGGGGCTTTTTTAAAACAAAAACTGAATGTTCTTCTGCTCCTCTGGACCTCCTAGTCACAGAAGGATGTACTCAGCCAATCTTAGAGCTCCAACAGGACTATCTATTTTTTAAGCGGAATCTGTTACCTTCTGTCCCCGCAGTTGCTTAACGATAGTCAGACCACGCGGCGGTAGGTCAACTACCCACTGCCTACTTCGCCACAGCTCCCAAAACCGAATCGCAGATTCTCGTGAATGTCCACCATACGGATGAGAATGCTCCGCTCTTTGCAATGTCTTAACTTTCAAAGCCGTCAGATGTCGATGTTTTGTAATTCGGGAAGTCCGTGTTCTGGACATTCGTGGCGATTGGGAGAATTTTTTAGGGGATAAAGAATAAATAAAAACGATGGAATTTAGGGAGAGAAGTAGAGAGATGTACTCGTAGAGAGAGAGAAGATGCTCGGTTAGCTCCATATCCGAAGACAGAAGAATCACTTGCTTCCTCACACCAAGCTACTCAGGTTTTGGTACAGTAACAGAAGGGGAATAAAACGTGTTTGCTTAAAGTACAGAGTCGCAAAATTTCGCATGCGATTATAACTCAGGTTTCAAAGTTTTTTTCTCTCAGGTTTTTCTTGTTTTATTCTGCAAACGTTTCTCTGCTAAGCTCAAATTGTAATGATACATTTAAATAGAACTCTGTTTAATTTTCTACAACTAACTGCTCAGGGGGGGGCAGATCTAGAAAGATTAAAAACAGGGGAGAGGAAACAGAGAGAATTACTAAGGTGGAGACAGACCCATGGGATAGGACACAATGAAAGGAGGCAGATGGGGAGAAGAAATTGTGGGGGAGAAGACATTGAGGGGTGTAGACATTGTGGGGGAGAAGACATTGTGGGGTGTAGACATTGTGGGGGAGAAGACATTGTGGGGTGAAGACATTGTGGGGTGAAGACATTGTGGGGTGAAGACAGTGGGGGAGAAAACATTGTGGGGTGAAGAAGACATTGTGGAGGGAGGACAGTGGGGGAGAAGACATTGTGGAGGGAGGACAGTGGGGGAGAAGACATTGTGGAGGGAGGACAGTGGGGGAGAAGACATTGTGGAGGGAGGACAGTGGGGGAGAAGACATTGTGGAGGGAGGACAGTGGGGGAGAAGACATTGTGGAGGGAGGACAGTGGGGGGAGAAGACATTGTGGAGGGAGGACAGTGGGGGAGAAGACATTGTGGAGGGAGGACAGTGGGGGAGAAGACATTGTGGAGGGAGGACAGTGGGGGGAGAAGACATTGTGGAGTGAAGGGAGGAGTCACGGAAATGAAATAAACGCCCCAGAGGAATAGCAGCAGCCCGGAGAGAGCAATAGCAAAAGTAAAAGGAGAGGTGAAGTAGGTGTTGGAGACAAAAGCAATATCGTCACGGTACAGGCTCTCCGGTACAGTGAAGAAGAGGTGAAGAAATAGAAGGTGGGAACTTTTCACGATAGACGCGTATCTAACATATTTCCGTATTTCCATAAGAAATCGTTGCGAGGCCAAAAGCTTTTGCAGAATGAGTACAGGAGACATTTGAGTAGGATTGTATAATCGGCCTGTTTGAACAGCGGTGGGGCCTTGACAGAAAAGTAGCTTTTGTTCAGTGCAATTCTTACTGTCATTCTGCCTGCAATCAATGAATCGCATTGTGGGTTGGCCACATGCAATTCTCAGTAAAATCATTCCAGCTATTTGGCTATAGTGGCTTTCAATTTTTTGCGTAGTCTGAAAGAGACAAGAGACACGATCTGAAATCCATTTTCTTTGTCGCTTGCGTTTCAATGCCTTCAATTTTTTTTCAAATAAGCATGCATTTAATTTAATGAACCATATTCGTGACATTTCAAAGATCAGTGTGGACTAACTGATGAAACAACATATTCCATAAGATGTTAAATAGCAAGATTGCAGTTTAAATGACAGAAAAAATTGAAATCTGCATGTACTCGTAATTTGTACTATTTATTGATTCTAAAATTCTGTACTGACTTGGGTTTCTTCGGAGTGAGTTGGGTGTCTGCGGAATGAGGTGGCTATCATTTCATTGATTCGGCTATAACGGAGTGAGGTGGCTTCAGTGGCGAAAAATCGGAGCAGGCGGATTGAGGCGGTTGTTATTAGAGTGAGATTGTTGCAGACGGATTGAGGTGGTTGTTATTAGAGTGAGATTGTTGCAGACGGATTGAGGCGGTTGTTATTAGAGTGAGATTGTTGCAGACGGATTGAGGTGGTTGTTATTAGAGTGAGATTGTTGCAGACGGATTGAGGTGGTTGTTATTGGAGTGGGGTTGTTGCAGACGGATTGAGGTGGTTGTTATTGGAGTGAGATTGGTGCAGATGGATTGAGGTGGTTGTTATTGGAGTGAGATTTTTGCAAACGGATTGAGGTGGTTGTTATTGGAGTGAGATTGGTGCAAACGGATTGAGGTGGTTGTTATTGGAGTGAGATTGGTGCAGATGGATTGAGGTGGTTGTAAATGGAGTGGGGTTGTTGCAGACGGATTGAGGTGGTTGTTATTGGAGTGAGATTGGTGCAGATGGATTCAGGTGGTTGTTATTGGAGTGAGATTGGTGCAGATGGATTGAGGTGGTTGTTATTGGAGTGGGGTTGTTGCAGATGGATTGAGGTGGTTTTTATTGGAGTGAGATTGGTGCAGATGGATTGAGGTGGTTGTTATTGGAGTGAGATTTTTGCAAACGGATTGAGGTGGTTGTTATTGGAGTGGGGTTGTTGCAGATGGATTGAGGTGGTTTTTATTGGAGTTGGGCGGAAAAAATGCGTGCATTTTAAAACAAAATATGACGATGAAGATTAGGTAAGTAGCTAGTACACGAAAAAAGTACTATTAAATAAATAATCTTTCCAATAAATTCATTACAGTTATTGCCGCTTATAATCAAATTAATTTGAAAAAACCCTGTTCCATGAAATTCTCAGGTAATTATAACCAGGATTTGCTCTAACACGAAATAGAAACCTATGTAAAAAAGACATAACACTGGATTGTAAACTAGTATGATAGTGGTGCGACAGTTGCTTTTAGATTCTAATGGCATGTTGCATTTGTCACTGTCTTTAAAAAAGTATCATCGATTTTTGTTCCTTTTTAGCCTGTTTTAGCTTTTTCTTTGCTTTCCTGAGTTATATCTGAGCTGTGTCATCTAGTTAAAATCCTGTTTTCCTACTGCTAGGATCAGTAAAATTGTTGTATCGATATTGCGATGAAAGTTACACCACAGGAAGTGTGAAGAAAAAGTTTAATTATTCGCTTAAACTGTAAACTTTATAAAAGTTTGTTTCTGATAAGAACAGGGTCTGCTTTTGTTAAGAGAAAAATAAAAAAATTCTACAAAACTGTCACTCTAAACAGAGTCTGTCACTCTAAACAGTCTGTCACTCTAGTTAAAATCTGCCACTACAATCAAAGTCTGTCACTCTAATCAAAGTCTGTCACTCTAATCAAAGTCTGTCACTCTAATCAAAGTCTGTCACTCTAATCAAAGTCTGTCACTCTAATCAAAGTCTGTCACTCTAATCAAAGTCTGTCACTCTAATCAAAGTCTGTCAAGCTCTATGCATAGTCTATCAGTGTAATCAGAGTCTGCCGCTCATCTCAGTCTGTCACTCTTAATGGAGTTGTGACAATAATCAGAGTCTGTCACTCTTAATGGGGTTGTGACAATAATCATAGTCTGTCACTCTAATCGAAGTCTGTCACTCTAATCGAAGTCTGTCGCTCCAATCAAAGTCTAGTTAGAGTCTGTCAGTCTAGTCAAAGTATGTCACTCTACACAGAGTCTGTCACTCTAAAAGGAATATATTACTCAAAGCAGAACACATAATCGCATTTCAGTCTGTACATAGTAGTGAATCAATCAATTGTTTATCCTAGCTGTTGGAGCCGCCGTGCAGCCAGAACCTCCACCTGGTACTCGCAGGTCCGCTGGTTCCCAATGGCTTACTTGGCGTTACATATGGTCTCAAAAGCAAATCGCTTCCAGCTAGGAGTGGTCGCTGAGTTCGGTGCTGCGGCTGAGAATAGGTTGAATAATCCCTATTGCCGACAGAAACGAAAGGCAAGATTGGCATAGCCAACGTCGACACAGCGCTATCGGAGTCCAACTCCACCGGTCGACTCAAATCCGTGTAGTGCCTTGGCGTTGACAAACTGCTCAAATCGTAGCCGTAACCACTGCTGTACAGATTCTCAGGCCATCGGCTTGGCGACAGTTGAGCTTGGGACTCAATTCCCAACTGAAGTCTTTGTCCACTATCCACTGCGTCAGTAGTTAAAGCATTGTCGTAATAGTCTTCCAGATCCCACAGCTGATCTTCAATGAGACGCAGCGAAGGCAATCTCGAGTTGGACGAAGATGTCGCATTGACAGTCTGGGCAGCGGACCACAATGCTAAACTAGGACTGGAGTTCGCGTAGAAACTTCCATAGGCCGAGTTTGACGTGGTTTCGGTTGACATTTCTCTTTTTTGTTGGACAGCAGTCGAAAATTTCAGAGTTTTTTTTGTCTAAGACCACAACTGCTTTAGTACAGTAGATTCGTCTCACTTTTTCTCTCTATTTTCTCACTCTGAGAATGTAAATAGAATTACTGGACTGAATCCTTAAATGACTTGCTATGGCTAGAGCTAGTCTTTGGCTAGCAGCAGCAGCAGGCACTCTGCACAATGAGATGGTGTTTGGCGATAAGCATTTAGCTGATATTGAACCACTGCAGTTGAACTCAAAAGGGAGTGAGGAGAGGAAGGCTATTGTAACCAGGCGCTTGATGCCAGCCCTAACGTCTTGGCGATGAAATGGCGGCAGAAATTTCATAATTAATTTTTCTTTCAACGTGCTATGCAATGGCTGTTAGACTAGGCTGAATATCATAGCTAGACCATATCTTTCACAAAACTATTTTTTGCTGGCAACAAAAATGTTGCCACTTTTGAGATAATGACAGGTCTCACAAGACCTTTTCACTTTACTTGAGCTGTGCTCTTAGAGGCAGCTATTTAGCTAGTTAACTACCATTTTTTCAAAGCACAATGCATTGTGCTGTAAAGCGATTATGTAAAAGAATGCATTACGATGCAAACTTTCTGCTTTGAATAATATTTCAATATTCTGTTATATTTTTTCTGTTCTATTCTATCCTGTTCTATCCTCTCCTGTTCTATCCTCTCCTGTTCTATTCTATCCTGTTCTATTCTATCCTGTTCTTTTCTATCCTGTTCTATTCTATCCTGTTCTATTCTATCCTGTTCTATTCTATCCTTTTCTATTCTATCCTGTTCTATTCTATCCTGTTCTATTCTATCCTGTTCTATTCTATCCTGTTCTATTCTATCCTGTTCTATTCTATCCTGTTCTATTCTATCCTGTTCTATTCTATCCTGTTCTATTCTATCCTGTTCTATTCTATCCTGTTCTATTCTATCCTGTTCTATTCTATCCTGTTCTATTATATCCTGTTCTATTCTATCCTGTTCTATTCTATCCTGTTCTATTATATCCTGTTCTATTCTATCCTGTTCTATTCTATCCTGTTCTATTCTATCCTGTTCTATTCTATCCTGTTCTTTTCTATCCTGTTCTATTCTATCCTGTTCTATTCTATCCTGTTTCTATTCTATCCTGTTCTATTCTATCCTGTTCTATTCTATCCTGTTCTATTCTATCCTGTTCTATCCTCTCCTGTTCTATTCTATCCTGTTCTATTCTATCCTGTTCTATTATATCCTGTTCTATTCTATCCTGTTCTATTCTATCCTGCTCTATTCTATCCTATTCTATTCTATCCTGTTCTATTCTATCCTGTTCTATTCTATCCTGTTCTATTCTATCCTGTTCTATTCTATCCTGTTCTATTCTATCCTGTTCTATTCTATCCTGTTCTATTCTATCCTGTTCTATTCTATCCTGTTCTATTATATCCTGTTCTATTCTATCCTGTTCTATTCTATCCTGTTCTATTCTATCCTGTTCTATTCTATCCTGTTCTATTCTATCCTGTTCTATTCTATCCTGTTCTATTCTATCCTGTTCTATTATATCCTGTTCTATTCTATCCTGTTCTATTCTATCCTGTTCTATTCTATCCTGTTCTATTCTATCCTGTTCTATTCTATCCTGTTCTATTCTATCCTGTTCTATTCTATCCTGTTCTATTCTATCCTGTTCTATTATATCCTGTTCTATTCTATCCTGTTCTATTCTATCCTGTTCAATTCTATCCTGCTCTATTCTATCCTGTTCTATTCTGTTCTCTTCTACTCTATTCTGTTCTGTTCTACTCTAAACTATTCAATTTTATTTTATTCTATTCTATTCTACTCTGCTATATTCTGTTCTCTTTCATTTTGCCCTCAGTACGATGCACTTTTGGCAGTAGATATTATGTTTTCACGCTCCCTAAAAGACATTTAAAAGTATCAATTTTTTGCAACATGTCTGTGGATGGAGTCAATTGTGTCATTTCAGTAAATTTTCGTTGACAGACTTTTCTGCATCTCTGCTGATGGAGCTCTAAAATAACTTGTAGTCACGACAGGCGACAAGCGTTAATAAATCCCCATCCATTTTACTTTTTCCCAAGCATCGATGAAAAGCAGAAATATAGTTTAATAAAAATATGGACTTCTTGCGCAGGACTGGAAGGTCTCATGCTAGAGTGGCATTTCTCATGTTAGAGTTGGATTTCTCATGTTAGAGTGGCATTTCTCATGTTAGAGTTGGATTTCTCATGTTAGAGTGGCATTTCTCATGTTAGAGTGGCATTTCTCATATTAGAGTTGGATTTCTCATGTTAGAGTGGCATTTCTCATGTTATAGTGGCATTTCTCATGTTAGAGTTGGATTTATCATTTCAGAGTCTCATTTCTCATGTTGGAGTGGCATTTCTCATATTAGAGTAAGATTTCTCATGTTGGAGTGGCATTTCTCATTTCAGAGTGGGATTTCTCATGTTAGAGTGGCATTTCTCATATTAGAGTTGGATTTCTCATGTTAGAGTGGCATTTCTCATATTAGAGTTGGATTTCTCATGTTAGAGTGGCATTTCTCATGTTATAGTGGCATTTCTCATGTTAGAGTTAGATTTATCATTTCAGAGTCTCATTTCTCATGTTGGAGTGGCATTTCTCATATTAGAGTAAGATTTCTCATGTTGGAGTGGCATTTCTCATGTTAGAGTGGCATTTCTCATGTTAGAGTTGGATTTCTCATGTTAGAGTTGGATTTCTCATATTAGAGTTGGATTTCTCATGTAAGAGTGGCATTTCTCATGTTAGAGTGGCATTTCTCATATTAGATTAAGATTTCTCATGTTAGAGGGGCATTTCTCATGTTGGAGTGGGATTTCTCATGTTAGAGTGGCATTTCTCATATTTGAGTTGGATTTCTCATGTTAGAGTGGCATTTCTCATGTTAGAGTTGGATTTATCATGTTAGAGTGGTATTTCTCATGTTGGAGTGGCATTTCTCATATTAGAGTAAGATTTCTCATGTTGGAGTGTCATTTCTCATATTAGAGTAAGATTTCTCATGTTGGAGTGGCATTTCTCATATCTGAGTAAGATTTCTCATGTTGGAATGGCATTTCTCATGTTAGAGTGGCATTTCTCATGTTAGAGTTGGATTTCTCATGTTAGAGTTGGATTTCTCATATTAGAGTTGGATTTCTCATGTTAGAGTGGCATTTCTCATGTTAGAGGGGCATTTCTCATATTAGAGTAAGATTTCTCATGTTGGAGTAAGATTTCTCATATTAGAGTAAGATTTCTCATGTTGGAGTGGCATTTCTCATGTTGGAGTGGCATTTCTCATGTTAGAGTGGCATTTCTCATGTTAGAGTTGGATTTCTCATATTAGAGTTGGATTTCTCATATTAGAGTTGGATTTCTCATGATAGAGTGGCATTTCTCATGTTATAGTGGCATTTCTCATGTTAGAGTAAGATTTCTCATGTTAGAGTGGGATTTATCATGTTAGAGTGGCATTTCTCATGTTAGAGTGGGATTTATCAAACTAGAGAGGCATTTCTCATGCTAGAGTGGGATTTCTCATATTAGAGTTGGATTTCTCATGTTAGAGTGGCATTTCTCATGTTAGAGTGGTATTTCTCATGTTATAGTGGCATTTCTCATGTTAGAGTTGGATTTATCATTTCAGAGTCTCATTTCTCATGTTGGAGTGGCATTTCTCATATTAGAGTAAGATTTCTCATGTTGGAGTGGCATTTCTCATTTCAGAGTGGGATTTCTCATGTTAGAGTGGCATTTCTCATATTAGAGTTGGATTTCTCATGTTAGAGTGGCATTTCTCATATTAGAGTTGGATTTCTCATGTTAGAGTGGCATTTCTCATGTTATAGTGGCATTTCTCATGTTAGAGTTAGATTTATCATTTCAGAGTCTCATTTCTCATGTTGGAGTGGCATTTCTCATATTAGAGTAAGATTTCTCATGTTGGAGTGGCATTTCTCATGTTAGAGTGGCATTTCTCATGTTAGAGTTGGATTTCTCATGTTAGAGTTGGATTTCTCATATTAGAGTTGGATTTCTCATGTAAGAGTGGCATTTCTCATGTTAGAGTGGCATTTCTCATATTAGATTAAGATTTCTCATGTTAGAGGGGCATTTCTCATGTTGGAGTGGGATTTCTCATGTTAGAGTGGCATTTCTCATATTTGAGTTGGATTTCTCATGTTAGAGTGGCATTTCTCATGTTAGAGTTGGATTTATCATGTTAGAGTGGTATTTCTCATGTTGGAGTGGCATTTCTCATATTAGAGTAAGATTTCTCATGTTGGAGTGTCATTTCTCATATTAGAGTAAGATTTCTCATGTTGGAGTGGCATTTCTCATATCTGAGTAAGATTTCTCATGTTGGAATGGCATTTCTCATGTTAGAGTGGCATTTCTCATGTTAGAGTTGGATTTCTCATGTTAGAGTTGGATTTCTCATATTAGAGTTGGATTTCTCATGTTAGAGTGGCATTTCTCATGTTAGAGGGGCATTTCTCATATTAGAGTAAGATTTCTCATGTTGGAGTAAGATTTCTCATATTAGAGTAAGATTTCTCATGTTGGAGTGGCATTTCTCATGTTGGAGTGGCATTTCTCATGTTAGAGTGGCATTTCTCATGTTAGAGTTGGATTTCTCATATTAGAGTTGGATTTCTCATATTAGAGTTGGATTTCTCATGTTAGAGTGGCATTTCTCATGTTATAGTGGCATTTCTCATGTTAGAGTAAGATTTCTCATGTTAGAGTGGGATTTATCATGTTAGAGTGGCATTTCTCATGTTAGAGTGGGATTTATCAAACTAGAGAGGCATTTCTCATGCTAGAGTGGGATTTCTCATATTAGAGTTGGATTTCTCATGTTAGAGTGGCATTTCTCATGTTAGAGTGGTATTTCTCATGTTAGAGTGGAATTTCTCATGTTAGAGAGGCATTTCTCATGTTGGATTGGAATTTCTCATGTTAGAGTGGCATTTCTCATGTTGGAGTGGAGTTTCTCATGTTAGAGTAAGATTTCTCATGTTAGAGTGGCATTTCTCATTTCAGAGTTGGATTTTTCATATTAGAGTTGGATTTCTCATGTTAGAGTGGCATTTCTCATATTAGAGTTGGATTTCTCATGTTAGAGTGGCATTTCTCATGTTATAGTGGCATTTCTCATGTTAGAGTAAGATTTCTCATGTTAGAGTTGGATTTCTCATATTAGAGTTGGATTTCTCATGTTAGAGTGGCATTTCTCATGTTACAGTGGCATTTCTCATGTTAGAGTAAGATTTCTCATGTTAGAGTGGGATTTATCATGTTAGAGTGGCATTTCTCATGTTAGAGTGGGATTTATCAAGCTAGAGAGGCATTTCTCATGCTAGAGTGGGATTTCTCATATTAGAGTTGGATTTCTCATGTTAGAGTGGCATTTCTCATGTTAGAGTGGTATTTCTCATGTTAGAGTGGAATTTCTCATGTTAGAGAGGCATTTCTCATGTTGGAGTGGAATTTCTCATGTTAGAGTGGCATTTCTCATGTTGGAGTGGAATTTCTCATGTTAGAGTAAGATTTCTCATGTTAGAGTGGCATTTCTCATTTCAGAGTTGGATTTTTCATATTAGAGTTGGATTTCTCATGTTAGAGTGGCATTTCTCATGTTATAGTGGCATTTCTCATGTTAGAGTAAGATTTCTCATGTTAGAGTGGGATTTATCATGTTAGAGTGGCATTTCTCATGTTAGAGTGGGATTTATCAAGCTAGAGAGGCATTTCTCATGCTAGAGTGGGATTTCTCATATTAGAGTTGGATTTCTCATGTTGGAGTGGCATTTCTCATGTTAGAGTGGTATTTCTCATGTTAGAGTGGAATTTCTCATGTTAGAGAGGCATTTCTCATGTTGGAGTGGAATTTCTCATGTTAGAGTGGCATTTCTCATGTTGGAGTGGAATTTCTCATGTTAGAGTAAGATTTCTCATGTTAGAGTGGCATTTCTCATTTCAGAGTTGGATTTTTCATATTAGAGTTGGATTTCTCATTTCAGAGTGGGATTTCTCATGTTAGAGTGGCATTTCTCATATTAGAGTTGGATTTATCATTTCAGAGTCTCATTTCTCATGTTGGAGTGGCATTTCTCATATTAGAGTAAGATTTCTCATGTTGGAGTGGGATTTATCATGTTAGAGTGGGATTTCTCATGTTAGAGTGGGATTTATCATGTTAGAGTGGGATTTATCAAGCTAGAGAGGCATTTCTCATGCTAGAGTGGGATTTCTCATATTAGAGTTGGATTTCTCATGTTAGAGTGGCATTTCTCATGTTAGAGTGGCATTTCTCATGTTAGAGTGGCATTTCTCATGTTAGAGTGGAATTTCTCATGTTAGAGTGGCATTTCTCATGTTGGAGTGGAATTTCTCATGTTAGTGTAAGATTTATCATGTTGGAGTGGCATTTCTCATGTTAGAGTAAGATTTCTCATGTTGGAAGGTATTTCTCATGTCGCAGAGGATTTCTCATGTCAGAGTGGCATTTTTCATGTTAAAGTGGCATTTCTCATGTTGTAATCGTGGATTTATTTTGTTTAGCACGTAAAGCCATCTACCCAGCATTCTAAATGTATTAATAACAGTACTCACTGAGCAAAGGGGCAGTGAGATATTTGTGGCGTAAAATGCTTCATAAAATATTGAATGCCAAGTTTTTTTCTTTAAGTAGGCAAAGCTAATGCTTGTCCTATTGCTCTTCCTGTGTCCTGGAGGGCCACAAAAAATAGAAGAAGCATGGCGTATCCCTAGGGTCCAAGCTTAGCGCGGCGAAAATTGAACTATGCTCAAAGTCTTGTTGTGCGCATTTTCATTTCAAGCTAAACATGAAAGCTTCAAAGCCGTTGAGTAGCGATAGGTAATATGAATTACGCTTAATCCACTGTACAGGCTGACTATTTTAGTGCATGTAAATAATTGCACTGAATATCGTGGTTAACTTTATGATACAATTGCACACATACATCTAAACGCGCTGCTATGCGACAATCAGCAAGACAGAAACCGTAAATGCTTTTCGATTTGTAAAACTAAGGCACAACTATTGAACTCTGCCACTACTAAAGCAGTAGTATTGTGGAGCCAGGAAGATATTTGGAGATAATCATTCTTCAAAAAACGGCAAGTGTAACTGCTTTGGTGTTGCACAAAAATTATGTTTATCAACCAGTTGTAGTGTGTCACCTTTACTTCGCTGGCGAAAAAGCACTAGGCCGGCTACCAACCAACCAACCAACCAACCAACCAACCAACCAACCAACCAACCAACCAACCAACCAACCAACCAACCAACCAACCAACCAACCAACCAACCAACCAACCAACCAACCAACCAACCAACCAACCAACCAACCAACCAACCAACCAACCAACCAACCAACCAACCAACCAACCAACCAACCAACCAACCAACCAACCAACCAACCAACCAACCAACCAACCAGCCAAACAACCAACCAACCAACCAACCAACCAACCAACCAACCAACCAACCAACCAACCAACCAACCAGCCAAACAACCAACCAACCAACCAACCAACCAACCAACCAACCAGCCAAACAACCAACCAACCAACCAACCAACCAACCAACCAACCAACCAACCAACCAACCAACCAACCAACCAACCAACTAAACAATCAATCTACCAACTAACCAAGTATTTAACTAAATAACTAACTAAGAAATAAATCAACTTAATCTAGCGAAAATATTTATCCTTCAATGTAACAGCAAGTACCGATGGAAATGTTTATTTGAAGAACTCGGAGCACGAAAGAATGTCTTTCACACAGATTAGCATAAAATCGAGCTCTGACATTGTTTTCAACCTTGCAGAAATCTCGCAGCATGCAGGTCTAACATTTCATTAGTTGAGAGTGAGATCAGAGCCTTCAATTCTATTTCCTAAATAATTTTTTCATTAATTACTCTTTGCAAAGCCAGCTGAGTCTCGGTCATGTCGCTGCCTTCTGATTGGAAACTGTAAGGACTCGACTGCTCTCTAATCAAAAGGTAAAAATCTGATTTAGAAAAATTTCTTCAGGATCTCTGCTGCCCCCTTCTTAGTCTTGGCAGCTATTCGCTAATTACACATTTAGCATCGACACAAGCTTCACCTGCTCGAGGAACTCAAGTTCGGCCCTTTCATTTTGACCGTCCTAGAGCTGCACCGATTGGATAATTGTTCGATCATTTTTGCCTGTCTACTTTCCCTTCTCTAGATCTCGCTCTAATACTGGCTACTTAAATGTCTCCAGAAGCTGCATACTGCCTCTCCTAAGGAAATGCATCTTTAATCAGAGGTAAGTGCAATTCAAAGAACAAGTTTTTTTCGCAGCCTTGTTGAAAAATTTTCAATAACAATGATTGAATTCAATTTCAGAATTTGAATTAGAAAAGTCCATGGAAAAGTGTCGCCAGTTTTTGCTGCTCTTCGTTTTAATTGCGATGGCAACGGCCAATTCGAGTGAACTGGAAACTGGCGCCAAGAATGTCAGCTCCGCTGACCCGGGGGCCTCGGTTCAGCTCAAAGGTGGCGCGCACATTCTGGTGACCACACAGCGCTATCTCTGGGGCTACGCTGCCTCAGCGGTAGGCGCAGTCGGTCTCCTTGGCAACGGCCTCAGCATCGCGGTGCTGCGCTCCCCCCGGATGGCCTCCTCCACGTCCGACTACTTGGCGGCTCTAGCCGCAGCCGACGTCGTCATTCTGCTGCTCTTCAGCGCCTGCATGGGTCTGCCGCAGCTCTCGTCGGACTACCGTCGGCTCGTCGACTCGGAGAACTCGGCGCTGATCGCTGCTCTTTACCCGGTGTCGCTGTTTGCCCAGATGTTCGGCACCTACACTACGGCCTGCTTCACTGTGGAGCGCTGCCTGTCGGTGATGCTGCCCTTGCGCTTCGGCGGGCCGCTCGGCAGCAATCGGACTCGGGCCAGGCGAGCCCTGCTCAGCGTTGCTGCGTTCTGCATCGTCTACAATCTGCCGCGAGCCTTCGAGTCCGTGCCATTTAGTCGGCCTGGTCGAAGCAACAACTCAACCAACGTAACAACGACCAGGCAGCTGCCCCGTACTCTGCGTACCAGCTTGTGGTACAACCGTGTCTACAGCGGTGCACTGTACACCGTCTTCATGTACGCGCTGCCGCTCACCGTCATTACGACTGCCAACGCCCTGCTTATAAGAGCTGTGCGAGCCGCTAACAGCATCAACAACATTGGCGAAGAAGGTAGGTCTTTGTTGGATGCATCGATTACTTGATAGACAAGATTCAGTATGCTTTCGGATGTCTTGTAATAATAATATTGATGGTGAGGCCTGTGTGGGCATTGGTTCATCACTTACTAACAGCAATTAGAAAGAGAGGCCGAAAAAACACAATTATGACCATTCTGCTGGCTCATGAGTCCACACGGTGCTTGAACAGATAGTAACAATACGCAGGCAGTGGTTTACGCGAGATTCTCTAGGGCCTTTTTAATTATCAGACGGAGTACAACAAGCCTTAAGGCTTCACCCCACGAAAACGCTCCAGAAAACTGCGATATTCTGAGCGAGAACGCCTCGTCAACGAATCGGCTACGGCATCTGCGTCCTTGGCGACAGAACCGGGGCTGTCGCGGCGGCCTCGTTAACCTGCGCGAGCGACAAAAACGACTGAAGCGAGAGACCAACATCAGCATCATGCTGGCCAGTATTGTGATGGTGTTCATCTTTTGCCAGACGTTCTGCTTTGCCGACAATCTTCTCGCGGTGATCACTTATCCGAGACCGCCGGGGCCTGCCGCACAGGCACTGTACATCGTTGCTCAGTTCATGGTGGTCATCAACTCATCGGTAAACTTCATCCTCTTCTGTTTCTTTGGCGAGAAATTTCGCCGTGAATTGAGCCGAATTCTGGCCGGCGTCGGCAGCAGCAGCAGCAGCGCCAGCGGTGTCGACGGTGGCAGGAATCGATGGCGAGTTGGCGGTCTAAGGCGAAACTGGACAGGTCCGTCAGCTTCAACGGCTGGCCTTGAGCGGCAACAACAGCGCGGCAGTCAGTTACGAGGCCACTGCAGTCCGGCATCGATACAGTCGCCAAAAAGACTACAGATGGCAGAAAGAAGCAGAAAGAAGACTGCAGAAAGAAGAGAACCAGCCGATGGCAGCGTAGCCTTGAGGAAGCTAAGCGGGCGTTTCCAGTCTGGTTACAAAGCCTCCTCGACATTCATGGCGATGAGTCCATCGAGCGGTGTCTGCTGTAACAGCGTCGGTTTTTCCATGTAGCGCAAAAACGTTAAGCAAAAGACATTTTTGCACTGAAACTTTAGTTGGTTCAGTTAAACAAACTTAAACCTGTACAAAAATCCAACGTCGGCTGACTTGCCCGACGTAAATCGACGTCCAGCGATTCTAATTCCTAATCTAATCTAATCTAAATCTAATTCCGGATTCTGGATTCTGGATTCTAATTCCGGATTCTGGATTCTAATTCTGGATTCTGGATTCTAATTCCGGATTCTGGATTCTAATTCTGGATTCTGGATTCTGGATTCCGGGGCATCAGCTAGCATTCTTCGGATTCTAAACCGCGGATTCTGCTCATTTCTGTCAAGAATCCACACCGCCAGCATGGAGATAAATCGATTTGCTTTTTTGTGTAAACAACGAAACCTATTTTCTAATTAATTATGAAATCCAGAGATATCTCGATTATAATTAGCTAATTAATTCCTTGTTTTTTGTAAGTCTGACGAATCGTTTACGCCTGAAGCGATATGGATGTATACTGAAAGATGTGAAAAATTAAATAACTTGATAAATATCTCGATCTACAGTAGTTGCGCCACTTGCAGTTGCAGTCACCCTCCCTCAGCTGCAGCATGCATGGGGTGTGTTTTTTTTAATATTCATTATCTATGATGCCCAAGCGTATGAAAACTGTGTGTTGTACTCTTAAGTCAATGCGGTAACTATTTACATCGTTTACACTAGTTAAAGTCAGTTTTTTGCCTTCCTCGGCATGCAGCTTGTGTCTATAATATCGATTTGGTATCTAAAAAACTTGTCGATCGTTAATTTGCAACAAAATTGATGCTGAATGGGAAACTTTAAACAGATTGCTTGTCGAATTGAACGATATTGAATTGTAAGCCTTATTATAACTAAAATATTTATTACAACTGCATGCTCAAAAATGAATAAAGTGTACGCAAAGAGAGTTTTAAAACAATAACACCCACAACAACGTACGCTGTGAAGATTAAAAAATGATTTTATCGTTGATAAGATCTTTAAGCATATAAAAAGTAAACGCGAAAACGACAGCGAAAACCACACTGCAAATAAATTCAAAATCTGTTTCCTCGAAACTTAGGACTCTGGTAACAATTTTCACAATTTTCACAGAAACAATTTTCAGTCAATTTTCAGTGTGGATTAAGCCAAAGTGTCTCTCCTGCGAATATCAATGGAGCCTATTGAAATACATTACAGAGATGGCGAGCACCACGTACAGGTGATTATCTCCGAAACTACCAGTCCAATTTGGTAGAAATTTGACACCGTATCATATCTCGGTTGCTGTATGGAGAATATAAAGTGTGAGCAGTGTGGATTAAGCCAAAGTGTCTCTCCTGCGAATATCAATGGAGCCTATTGAAATACATTACAGAGATGGCGAGCACCACGTACAGGTGATTATCTCCGAAACTACCAGTCCAATTTGGTAGAAATTTGACACCGTATCATATCTCGGTTGCTGTATGGAGAATATAAAGTGTGAGCAGTGTGGATTAAGCCAAAGTGTCTCTCCTGCGAATATCAATGGAGCCTATTGAAATACATTACAGAGATGGCGAGTACCACGTACAGGTGATTATCTCCGAAACTACCAGTCCAATTTGGTAGAAATTTGACACGGTATCATATCTCGGTTGCTGTATGGAGAATATAAAGTGTCGACACTCCGAGTTTGTTTAATTTTATAGAATTTTGATTCATCGAATATCAATCTGAATATCCATCGGGAAACCATTACATGTACGATTTTTTAATTTACAAATTGACTATTTCTTATTCTTGGTTTCGCAATATCATACTTTCAGTTCGAATTTTGAATTTAAATAATGTTGAACACAATTAAAATTAGAATGGAATGTATTTTTAAAACTGACCAGTATCTACTGTTTATTTGAACTAATCACTAATTAGTAGCTACCTATATAATATATAATTCCTATGTTAAGCTTCAAGTCAAGCTAAGAGCTTAGTTACAAATAGACAAATTGATACTAGGCCCAAACTTATTCTTGAAATAAAATTAAAAAACTCTTATTTAAAGTTCATATTTGTAATGTACACAATTTAATTTATGTTTTTGTCTTGTTTTATTATTGTTATTATGATAAGCCTGGAATCCAAAACTAACCACCTGTGATTTGTTCATTATCATCTGAATTTAATTGTGGTTAGGCCTACATTTAATACTATTGTCTATACAAAGCTACTAGCTAGGTCTAAAATCAGGGTACCATTAGAAGATCATTAGAATCACTAGAAGTCTGTGACCCTGGGTAGCAGGCCCCATAGTCAACCATCAGTAAGGTGGCAGTTGGGTCAGAAAATTCCTGTGCTCACTGCCATTTTTGTGGCCAGTGAGTGACATAACAGCACTTAATGGTGCACACTGGCTTACAACACTGGACACTGGCGTATAGCTTAGTGAAAGTTCACATAATGTCATGGAAATGTCAAACCTGCATACCTCCAACACAATTCCTCAAACCCTTGCATTGCATTTTACTTTACTGTCTATTACTCAATATTAGTATACATGTAAGCTGAAAAAAAGCTTTGCACGAAATAAGTGACGTAAAAATAAGCCAATCATCTAATACTAATACACAGTTGTTTTTGCAGAAAAAATTTG
This sequence comes from Macrostomum hystrix, assembly GCA_950097015.1. Lineage (NCBI taxonomy): Eukaryota > Metazoa > Platyhelminthes > Macrostomidae > Macrostomum > Macrostomum hystrix. Next base: position 13,231,606 of record CATNEN010000039.1, read on the forward strand.
TTTTTGTTTTCCTGCTTTAATTTTTTAACTGTTGAATTATGTGGTATATATTTTGTATTAGTTTTATTATGTTAATGGATAAATGAAAAAATGTAATCAGTTTTTTATATAGAAGAAAATATATAAAATTAGAGCTAAAATAAAAAATATGTGTCTATTGTTTTCATTTAATTAAGGAAAAAAGTTATTTCTGGCAGACACTATGCCACTTTCCTAACTATGGAGTGGGCCTAGGCGCCAGGTGGCACACTGGCACATCAGAATTGGATGGTTAATGCTTTGTCATCTAGATTTTATCTTCATTGTTGTCATCTCAAACTTCTGGTCTTTCATTTTGGTCATTTTTCCTTTTATTTGTACTATGTTGATGTCTTAATAAGAAAACAGCTTATCTTGTGTATATTCTGTACAAATGTCAAACAAAGGCAAAGCAAATGCTTCTCCTAGAATTGTAAGACAAAGGACCTGAAAATATCATAAATGCACAAACATTGAATTGTTCTGTTTAGACATTTTGATTTAAAGTTTTTTTATTTCAAAATGTGGAATAATTATTATCAATTTGGAGATTAATCCATGAGCTTGATTGATAGCAATATGTACTGTTTTGGCACCAGCCTTGAAAAATCTGGAAAAGCTGAAAAAGTACCAGCCTTAATGTAATTTGGCACTTGCGGTCTAATATATTTTAAATGATACCTTGAACATATCCTTGTCAATTTATCAACTGTTATTTTTTACTGCTAATAGACATTGTGTTAGTCACTAAATCAACTTGCAAGCTTATCTACATATGACTCAATTGGTCACCTCATTAATAATGGCATTAAAGTAATTTCAAATTATTCATACCGTAACGAATTCCTTGTTGATTAACTATCTTAATGTGAGTTTTATATTTATCATACTTGTGAAGTTTGTGGATTTTACTATCAGAATTTTCATTTTATTTTATTGAAAAATCTAGAAAATAGACTTTCTATATATCATGTTGACAATTACTGAATTTTAACTTCTTTGACATTGTTAAACTTTATTTAAGAAGCTGAAAGTTTAAGCAGATTGGCAAGTTGTCTTTTTAATTTTCAGTCAAAATAATAAAATTTACAGGAATTGCAGGATGGCTGCGAGCAGTGTTACATCATTCTCTAACACTAGACCTGCAGCAAGCAATGAGGCAATTCTGCCCATTTCGCTGACTCCTGAGCGCACACACACACATACTGTACACAGGCATACACTCACACTGGTGTGTATATCTGCCCTTACTTTCTCATCGTCAGGCATTTTACACATCTCTGTACCTTGGAGGTTGGTCCTTCAGGGCATAAATTGCATGACAAGCCGCCAAGCCTTCTTTCTCTTCCAAGTTGAAAGTAAGCATCCGCAACACTGGTAAATTTTCCCATTCCTCCAGATTAGCAAATTATCCCCACTCAGTTACTGTCACTTCTGTGCAAAATTCTGCACCGCGTACCTAGATTCTAACGTGTGTATTCTGCACTCACTCGCGTCAATATGAATGTACTCAGCCAAATGTAGTGGAACTCTTGCATTCCCTATTTTAGTTGCCCATGACAACTGGAAGGAATATATTCTACCCCCGCCTGAAATGCCCGCTGGCAGCGTGCATTAAGTCTGCCTCTCACTTAAATTTATTTCTCTTTTTTTTAACCATCATCTACTGGTCCAGCTATCAAAGTTTGCGCGGTAGCCATTGTTCGCGACACAATAGAATAGAGAGAATAGTGGGGTTAGAGAGATGGGCATTCGTTAGAGAAAATGAGAATTATGCGTCACGCCACCTTACATTAGTGTACTCATTGGGCTGTCCGTGTGTGCGCTCATCATAGAATTTGTGGCACGACACAGCTTTGCTCATTGTTGTACTCAAGTGCTAGACATTTTCTCTGAGGTTGCTGCCCTCGCAGACGTTGCCTTGGCAACCGTTGTGTTGCCGCGCGCGCCCAACATGCTAAAACGCGTGTGCCACTCCACTCCACTCCACTCCCTGCTTAATGATTTTACTTATCATTCTTTATCTTCCAACTGAACCTTTTAAAATATACTATCTCATTTTCAGTTCTTACGGCTATAAAATAGTTCATATCGACATTTAGATAGCTGCTAATTTAATTTTAAGAGAAAAAAATAAACACTAACAAAAACATGGACTTACTCGTGGACAAATTGACACACCTCGTAGAATTTTACGAATGGACCTTTACTAGAGCAGGTAAAACTAATCATTCTAGTAGTTTTTACATTTGAGTACAATTTTCTTGTGAATTTCAAAGAAAGCAATTGTAATTTTTAGATAAGCGCGTCGAAAACTGGTTCCTAATGGGTAGCTATTGGCCTACTTGGGCTCTAATGCTCACCTACCTGCTAGTTGTGCACTTTGGCCAGAAGGTCATGGCTAATAAGCCCGCTTACGGACTAAGATGGCCCCTGTTAATCTACAATGTGGCTCTGGTGGCCTTGAACTTTCATATATTCTCTGAGGTGAGCACTTATAAATGTGATCTGATGCAATACAGATTAGTGGCATCTCACCTGAGAATAGTAATAGAATCTCACATGAGAATAGTCATAGAATCTCACATGAGAATAGTCATAGAAATCTCACATGAGAATAGTAATAGAATCTCACATTATAATAGTAATAGAATCTCACATTATAATAGTAATAGAATCTCACATGAGAATAGTAATAGAATCTCACATGAGAATAGTAATAGAAAGAGAATAGTAATAGAAATCTCACATGAGAATAGTAATAGAAATCTCATATGAGAATAGTAATATAAATCTCACATGAGAATAGTTATAGAAATCTCACATGAGAATAGTAATACAATCTCACATGAGAATAGTCATAGAATCTCACATGAGAATAGTAATAGAAATCTCACATGAGAATAGTCATAGAATCTCACATGAGAATAGTAATAGAATCTCACATGAGAATAGTAATAGAATCTCACATGCAGAGAATAGTAATAGAAATCTCACATGAGAATAGTAATAGAATCTCACATGCAGAGAATAGTAATAGAAATCTCACATGAGAATAGTAATAGAAATCTCACATGAGAATAGTCATAGAATCTCACCTGAGAATAGTAATAGAATCTCACATGAGAATAGTAATATAAATCTCACATGAGAATAGTAATAGAAATCTCACATGAGAATAGTAATAGAAATCTCACATGAGAATAGTAATAGAAATCTCACATGAGAATAGTCATAGAATCTCACATGAGAATAGTAATAGAAATCTCACATGAGAATAGTCATAGAATCTCACATGAGAATAGTCATAGAATCTCACATGAGAATAGTAATAGAAATCTCACATGAGAATAGTAATAGAAATCTCACATGAGAATAGTAATAGAAATCTCACATGAGAATAGTAATAGAATCTCACATTATAATAGTAATAGAATCTCACATGAGAATAGTAATAGAAATCTCACATGAGAATAGTAATAGAATCTCACATGAGAATAGTAATAGAAATCTCACATGCAGAGAATAGTAATAGAAATCTCACATGAGAATAGTAATAGAATCTCACATTATAATAGTAATAGAATCTCACATGAGAATAGTAATAGAATCTCACATTATAATAGTAATAGAATCTCACATGAGAATAGTAATAGAAATCTCACATGAGAATAGTCATAGAAATCTCTCATGAGAATAGTAGTACAATCTCACATGAGAATAGTAATAGAATCTCACATGAGAATAGTAATAGAAATCTCACCTGAGAATAGTAATAGAATCTCACATGAGAATAGTAATAGAATCTCACATGAGAATAGTAATACAATCTCACATGAGAATAGTCATAGAATCTCACATGAGAATAGTAATAGAATCTCACACGAGAATAGTCATAGAATCTCACCTGAGAATAGTAATAGAATCTCACATGAGAATAGTAATAGAATCTCACATGAGAATAGTAATAGAATCTCACATGAGAATAGTCATAGAATCTCACCTGAGAATAGTAATAGAATCTCACATGAGAATAGTAATAGAATCTCACATGAGAATAGTAATAGAAATCTCACATGAGAATAGTAATACAATCTCACATGAGAATAGTAATAGAATCTCACATGAGAATAGTAATAGAAATCTCAAACGAGATTAGTAATAAAAATTATACATTTGAATAATAATATACTATTATATGAGACTGGAATATAATCTCATGAGACTCTTATAATGAGAATACCATATAATATCTTCTCATATCTCAAACCTGTTCCGTTCTCAATGGCTGGCAGCTGCTATACTGCTCGTGGCGTCGAAACTACAGCTACCTGTGCCAGCCAGTCGATTATTCGGACAATCCTTACGAGTTGCGCATTGCCAAAGCACTCTGGTGGTACTATTTCTCCAAGTGCATCGAGTTTATGGACACAATCTTCTTTGTATTGCGCAAGAAGAACAATCAGATTAGCTTCCTGCACGTCTACCATCACGCCACAATGTTCCCCATCTGGTGGATCGGCGTAAAATGGGTGCCCGGCGGTCAGGCCTTCTTTGGGGCCATGATTAATTCATTTATTCACGTCATCATGTACAGCTACTATGGCCTGAGCTCTCTTGGCGAGGGTGTACAAAAGTACCTGTGGTGGAAGCGCTATCTAACCCGACTGCAGCTGGTAAGTTTGGTTATTGATTTCTTTAGTTTGTTTGGGCCTAAGAGAGAACCTTTAAGACGACAGCGGCCGCATTGACTGTGGAAATATAGATAGAAGAGAGATGAGACACGGGAGTGATGAGACAGGGGAGAGATAAGACACGGGAGAGATGAGACAGGGGAGAGATGAGACACGGGAGTGATGAGACAGGGGAGGGATAAGACACGGGAGAGATGAGACAGGGGAGAGATAAGACACGGAAGTGATGAGACAGGGGAGAGATGAGACAGGGGAGAGATAAGACACGGAAGTGATGAGACAGGGGAGAGATAAGACACGGGAGAGATGAGACAGGGGAGAGATAAGACACGGAAGTGATGAGACAGGGGAGAGATGAGACAGGGGAGAGATAAGACACGGAAGTGATGAGACAGGGGAGGGATAAGACACGGGAGAGATGAGACAGGGGAGAGATAAGACACGGAAGTGATGAGACAGGGGAGAGATAAGACACGGGAGAGATAAGACACGGGAGAGATGAGACAGGGGAGAGATAAGACACGGAAGTGATGAGACAAGAGAGTGATTCAAAAAGAGACACAGGAGAGATGACAGGGCAGAGATCAGACATGGGAGAGATGAGACTGAGGAGAGATGAGACAGGATACTGTAGGTGTAACTGGCCGGAGCATTGTGGGCCGCAACTGGCCCGCGTGCCGGAGTTTCTAGACCCTTGTTTCTATAGGATTGTATGGTCGGAAGTTCGAATCTATCTGCAATTTGTTTAAACTTTCAGATCCAGTTTATTACCGGAATCTCTCACGCAATCTACGGCATCGTGACGCAATGCTCCTTCCCGTCCTGGATGATGTGGGCCCTGGTCGGCTACGGCACCTCCATTCTGACCCTGTTCCTCAACTTCTATTATCACGCCTACCGCAAACCTGCTGCCAGGCGTGCACAGCATGAGGTGAGACTTCGGCTGTTGTAACTAAAATAAACTGAGTTATTGGACTCCTGAATTTTCACTGCCTCATCTCTCAATCTAGCTTGTTTCTCACCTGCCATAACTCCCCCCAGTCTCATCTCTCCCCCGTCTCATCTCTCCCCTGTCTCATTTCTCCTTTGTCTCATCTCTCCCCAGTCTCATCACTCCCGTGTCTCATCTCTCCCCTGTCTCATTTCTCCTTTGTCTCATCTCTCCCCAGTCTCATCACTCCCGTGTCTCATCTCTCCCCTGTCTTATCTCTCCTCAGTCTCATCACTCCCGTGTCTCATCTCTCCTCAGTCTCATCACTCCCGTGTCTCATCTCTCCCCTGTCTAGTCCCGTCTCTCCCCTGTCTACTCCCGTCTCTCTCCTGTCTACTCCCATCTCTCCCCTGTCCAGTCCCGTCTATCTCCTGTCTAGTCTCGTCTCTCCCCTGTCTAGTCTCGTCTCTCCCCTGTCTTGTCCCGTCTCTCCTCTGTCTAGTCCCGTCTCTCTCCTGTCTAATCTCTTACGCTGTCAATTACTCTTTTTAGCCCACAATGCATATAACTCTGCTGACGTCTTATTTACACAAACTCTAATCATCGTAGTCTTTGTACAATTATTTCAGGCGAAAGAGAAAATCGGATCCGCAATCTCCAACGGTCACCTCGCCGCTGCCAACGGGCATGCTGAAGGTAAGAAGGTCAAATAAGGATCTGACAGTTTTTTATACCTAAATATTGTTTTTGTAAGTTTTAGTTGGAGGTCGTCTTGCCCGACTTTTTTAGATGCCCGTTGTTGAATCTTAATCTTGTTAAATGCCTTTATTCATCAACATTTTATAGTACTGGCGTTACTACAGTTCTTAGTTAAAAAGGCAACTAAATAGTTATTTTTTTATAACTGTAGAAGCATGTAATGAGCGAGATAAATATCTCTGGATCTGTCGTGTTTATTTTGACTTATTTAATTTAAAATCATATTTCCTAGTTTGAATATGTTCAAAGAAATTGATTTATAACTTTGCCGTTGTTTAGTCGTTATAGTTTTCCAGGGTTTTTTTGCAAAAAATTTTCCGGGTTTTTGTCGTAAAAAAGTTTCCGGGTTTGATGACATTTCCGGATTCCTGTTTTTTCTGTCGTCATAGTCTTAAATTAAAATAATTGTTTTATGTCTTCAGTAGTAAATTTAAATGCGAAGATTCGGGATTTCCGTTTCTGTATACGGGATCTACAAAAGTATCTATATAACATTTACTTCATTGTAGAGATTTTATTCCATGTTCAAAGCATATTATGCAATGTGTCAGCTTAAACTGTAGCCTTTTTTCTCACCTGTTCTGCGAACAAACGAGCTAATTTTATTTCCATTGTTTTATTGAAACGAACACAAAATTAGTTGATGTAATTCATTATGTTGCCTTTGCATTGTTTTAATATGATTTCTTTAGCTGCCTGCCTGTGCCTATATTCTGTTTTAATATTGCTTACTCATCTTCTGCAACCAGTGCTTGACGTACTCATCTGCTGTTTTTGCTGCGCTGTTGCAGCCTTTGCTTTTTTAAGCTCTAAGCAGCCGGTTTGTATGGTCAATGAAACAAATATAATAGATGAGTTTGCTTCTTTTTTTAAAACAAAACTTTAATACGGCCTTAAATGCTTGCTTTTCTACTTGTTCGCGTATGTATGTTTGCTTGTTTGTTAGATTTCTTAATTTCAATTTCTTTCCTGATTTTACATGCTGATTTCGAAATAAAAAAAACTTGAATTTTTGTTATCAATGAAGTTTTTTATCTTAGTGAACGAAAACATTTGTTTGTTACTAGTTTCAAGCTGATTCAAAAATACAATGGTATAGTAATAGACATTGATAGCTTGCATTCAACACCTCTTATTTGCAGCTGTGTTACACATTTACAAGAAGCCAGTTTTCCGCTTACATCTTGACTTACTTGACTTATCTGCAGGGCGGTCCGACGGACGCAGCGGGGAGGCGGGAGTCGCCCATTCCGCTAATCCCTGAAAGACCCGCAATCGGCCGATGGCGCGGGGCCAGTCAGGGAGGTCCGTGTTCGGTCCTTCCTGCAGCTTGTTCCTCGCTGGGGAAGAAAGAGGCTCGTCTGGTAGCCCTTAGGAACCGGACGAGCCGCGGGATGTTCTCGGATCTGCAAACCTCGTCCATTGATGGGTTTGGTCCGAGGTGATTGAGCCTCTCTCTGGTGAAGAAAGGGCAGTGGCAGACGAAGTGCAGGGCATCCTCGTCCTCAAGGTTGCAGAAAGGGCACAGCTCACTCCGGAGGTCTCCACGGAGGAAACAGTGTCTGGCGTAGCAGCCATGGCCCGTGAGGGTCATGGTGAGGGCCCGGATGTCCTTCCGGGTCTGGTTCAGAAGGACCTTCCGGAGCCGAGCGGATGGCACTGGAACTGCCGCTTTGGATTGGCGGCAGTTAGTGGTGCTTCTCCACCGGGTAAGATGGAGGTTGGCGGTCCAATCATTAATCTGACGATAAATGACGGTGCTCGGAATCGGAGCCGGGGGGGAGGGGCCCGGCGCAGAGCTGGCTCCTCCCTGCTTGGCCAGGTGGTCAGCAAGCTCGTTACCAGGGAAACCGGCGTGCCCTGGTATCCACTGAAGTCTGACGGTATTCTTACCGGCCAGGTTATTGAGCTGCCGGACGCAGTCGGAGACTGTCCGGGAGGTTGTGGTGGTGTGACAGAGGGCTTGCAGAGCAGCCTGACTGTCCGAGTGAAAGATGATAGTCCTGCCTGAGATGTTTTTCTCATTCAACTCCGCAGCGCAGGAGCTGATGGCCAGGACCTCGTTCTGGAAAATGCTCGAGGATTTTCCAGTGTGTTGGGCGTGTGTGGCGACAACACGTCCGTTGATAAGGATACAGACCCCGAAGCCAGCGGAGCCATCCTTCATGGATCCGTCCGTGTAGCAGTGGACCTCCTGGGTGTTCCAGTGGTCGCTAACTTGGTCCCTGGTGGGGATGAGAACCTTAAAGCGCTGAAGGAGGTTGAGCGAGCACGGTTCACCGTCCGTAAGGACATTGATTCCGTTGCTCGCACCCAAGTCTCTCAGGCAAAGGTCCGTGTGCGGCAGGAGCTTTCGCTTCGCTGCCGCTCGTTGGGGGACGAAGCGCACACCGGCATCAAGGAGACGCCGGGCGGTTTTTGCCGCCTCCCCGCGGATAAAGATATCGAGCGGGAGGATGTTCAAGAAGGCGTTGAGGCCATCGAAGGGGGCGGATGGCGGGGCGCTCATGATCGTCCGACATGCGCGACCTTGCACTCTCCGAAGAGTCTCATGGCAGGTCTTAAGCTGAAGGGCACTAGCCCAGATCAGTCCGGCGTACGAGACAGCCGGCCTGACCATAGCAGTGTAGATCCACCATAGGCGTTTGGGGGTGAGACCCCACGTGTTGCCCACCGCCCTGCGCAGCTGCGCCAGGATCGCAAAGGCCTTTTTGGCTTTGGCATGGACATGGGGAGTCCAGCTGAGCCTGTGATCGAGCGTTATGCCCAGGCATTTAGTTTGCTTCTGGAAGGTGATGTCCTTTCCATACAGCTGCAGGGGGCGAATATGCCATTTGTTTTTGCTGGTGAACATGATCGCCGCTGTCTTAGACTCGGAGAGCTTCAGACCGCAGCGAGTTGCCCATCTTTCGGCGTTGTTGATAAAGTTTTGCAGAAGGTCTCGGAGGGCCTCTGGTACCGGGCCAGATGCCACTGCCGTAACATCATCCGCATAGCCGACCTTTAGGATGGGGTCTGGCTGAGAGTCTCGTAAGAGCTCGTCGATAACCATGTTCCAGAGAACTGGTGAGAGGACGCCGCCTTGTGGGCAACCTTTGCAGACAGTGACCGTCCGCTGGTGTCCAAGAAGGTGTGCCGTAGCAGTGCGGTGGCGGACCATGTACATGATCCACCTCCTAAGATGCGAATGCGTGTGCCGCATACGTAGGGCCCTGTCAAACGCCTCGAAGAGAACGTTGTCGAAGGCCCCGTCAATATCCAGGAAGATGCTCAGGGCAAAGCCGTTCCCGAGGACGGCCTTTTCCAGAGCGTCCACCAGAGCGTGGAGAGCGCTTTCGGTGGAACGTCCCGACCGAAAGGCGTGTTGATTGCCGCTTAGTGGCATATTTTTCAGCTCCACAGAGAGGAGGCGCCAGAGCACCAATCTCTCCATCAGTTTGACCATGGTGGAGGTAAGGCTAATTGGCCGAAACGATTTAATGGAATGGTAGTCCGGGCGGCCTGGCTTGGGGATAAAAACCACCCTCGCCTCGGTCCATGCCTTCGGAACATACCCAAGCACAATGCAAGCCTTAAGGAGCTTGCAAAGATTTGTGAGGAAGCCATGGCATTTTACCGCCTCGCGGATGAAGGCTGGTATAATGCCGTCCGGCCCCGGGGATTTGAAGGGTTTGAAAGACTGGGCTGCCTTGGTAACCCGGTCTTCAGTAATGATGGACGTCGCAAGGATATGACCTCCCTCGGTGTGATCCGGGGGGTCTGTCCCTGCTGGCACGCTGGGGAAAAAGGCTGTGAGCATAGTGTCGAGCGTTTCCCCAGGGTTCTCGGTGGGTCGGCCATCGGCCTTCCTCACCGTCGAAAGCTTGGACATTTTGTCCAGCGTGAGGGCTTTGACAATTCTGGAGGTGGGGCGAGTGCCCTCAAGCTCCTCACAGTATTGCCGCCACTTGCTGTTTTTGGCGTTTCTGACTTCCTTCTTGAAGCTATGGATGGCTTCGAGATACGCAGCCTGATCAGCCGGGTTTTTTGTCTTCGTGGCCCTGCGGTGCAGCCGCTTCGCCGTTCGACGGAGCTCGCCGAGCTGCGGATTCCACCATGGGGCCGAAGTTTTGCCTCTGTAAGCTTTGAGGGGGCAGGAGGCCTCGAAGGCGGTGGTCAGCGAGTTGGTGAGAAACTCAGCTAGCTCATCCGCTTCATCGCAGGTGTTGGCGGGGGGGCTTAGGTTTCGTTGGGTTCCTTCGAGGTTATGCCTGAAGGCTTCCCAATCGGTATTCCTAGCGTTCCTTTTCCAAGTGATCTGGTTAGTGCAGCGTGCACCCGCCAGTTGGAAAGAGATGTATTTGTGATCGGAGAGGGAGGTCTCCGGCAGAACCTGCCACTCCCTAAGGCTCTGGTAAAGCCCAGGTGTGGCTGGAGTGGCGTCAATGACCTCAGACCATCGGCCATTGTCAAAGGTCGGGGTGCTCCCTGTGTTGCAGAACTCCAGGGACGTGGTTAAGATGTAGGCAAGGAGGTCCTCGCCTCTCGAGTTAATGTCAGAGCTCCCCCAGTGGGTGTGGTGGGCGTTAATATCGCCAGCCACTATGAGCTCATAGTTTTTGGCAGCGCAGGTTTCAGTCAGAGAGATCAGCTCCTCAGGGACTGCCGGCCTGTCGCCCGGTAAGTAAACCGAGGCGATTAAGACGGTTTTTCCTGGGAGGATGTTCTCCGTCTGGATGACACAGGTGTCCCGATCAGAAAGGTCGGGTCTGTGCCAGGCGTTGAGGGAGTCTCTCACGAGGATGCACGCCCTGGGAGTTTGGTTCTCCCAGTGACGGCTGTTGTAGAGGCAGTGATACCCATTGGGTACATTTTGAGGCTTACCTTTATGAGTCCACGGCTCCTGGACGAGGATGAGACCCGGCATGTTGAGCTCGACATAGCGCATCAGATTGACGGATGCAGCTATGCAGTGTTGCAGGTTAACCTGCAGGCAGGTGATCCCAGTGTGGCCGATCATGGTCCAGCGGGAGTCTCCTTGAGCAGCTCGTCCTCCTCAGACGGGGTCGGGCTGCAGACCTCCATGAGTAGCGGCGCGCCCGCAACCGCTGTGGAGGGAACGGCGGGAATCGCTGCGGAGAGCTGCTGCTCTGACCGCTGCGTGTCCCGGCCGCTCCACCCAACAACGGTGCAGTCGCTGCCGTCACTCGACGCCTCGCCCTCGGGGGTCGGGTCCGTGTGGATGGCAGCCTCCTTCCGGTGAGGGGGATCCTCAGACCAGTCGGTGGCCACCGCTCCGTGGGTCCCGGCACTTTGCGGCTGGCTGGGAGGAAGGGAGGTTTGCGCTTTTGTAGCGCGGGAGCGCTCCAGGTGCTCTCTGAGCGCTCGGGCTTCGCTGAGCGCCCGCAAGACCAGGCCCGATTTGCGGTTGTTGCGGGCTGGTCTACGATCTCGGGGGCCGGATTCGGCGATGCGGATATTTTTGCCCGGGCGGGGGTCCGCGGACGTTGCATGCCGCTTAGCTGGCGGAGCTTTCGCCCCAGAGCCAGGAGCGGCCCGCTTATTTTCCGATCCCTCCCCGGCCTTCCTCTCCTGACAATCCAGGATGGTCAGCGGGTAGAGTCCCGGTTTGATTACGCTCTTGTGAGGGATCCTTTTGGACCAGGCTTCGGAGAAGCCGTAGATCGCCGTGAAACCCTCCGCTTCTTTGCGGACGGTTTCGTGGCAGATCAGCCCGGAGGCTGGGAGGTCCGGGTTCATCTTCAGCAGCAGCTGCCGAAGTTGGTCCCCGGACCGGATTGAGCAGGCGTCGGGAACCCAGACACGATGACGTCGGGTCCGTGGACGCTCGGACTCGGTGGTGCACCTCAGTCTTCCGACATCGGTGCCCCACTTGAAGTCTTTGATCCGATCGCGCAGTAGGCGGCTATCCCCCGCCGATTTGCACCAGAGGAGGACAGCCCCCTCCTGCGCTTCGGACCTGACAACGCTGACTGGTGTCCCTGCCAGTGCCAGGTCCGTGAGGCCCTCGTCGATGGTCCTGAGCATGCTTTTGAGCTGCTCGTTTGAGAGGTCCTGTTCCTCGCCGACCACAATGATCGCCGGCTGGACAGGCTCCCGCTTGGCTTTGGAGGCATAGGTCTCCTTGGCCTTGCTGGCGTTGGACGTGCCGGCCTTGTGGGTGGTGCTTACATCGTTTTCATTGTTTCTTTTCTTGGTTTGTGCTCTCTGATAGATAAAAAAACAAAAAAACAAGAAATGCTTTTTAATGTTACTTCATTGAGTATGACTAAATGGTCTATAATTGAGCAAAACTAATCTAAACCTAACACTGACCCCTAATGCTTCAGGGTATCTAACACTGACCCCTAATACTTCAGGGTATCTTACACTGACCCCTAATACTTCAGGGTATCTTACACTGACCCCTAATGCTTCAGGGTATCTAACACGGACCCTTAATGCTTCAGGGTATCTTACACTGACCCCTAATGCTTCAGGGTATCTAGCACTGACCCCTAATGCTTCAGGGTATCTAGCGCTGACCCCTAATGCTTCAGGGTATCTAGCACTGACCCCTAATGCTTCAGGGTATCTTACACTGACCCCTAATACTTCAGGGTATCTTACACTGACCCCTAATACTTCAGGGTATCTAACACTGACCCCTAAATGCTTCAGGGTATCTAGCACTGACCCCTAATGCTTCAGGGTATCTAGCACTGACCCCTAATGCTTCAGGGTATCTTACACTGACCCCTAATACTTCAGGGTATCTTACACTGACCCCTAATACTTCAGGGTATCTTACACTGACCCCTAATACTTCAGGGTATCTAGCACTGACCCCTAATGCTTCAGGGTATCTAACACTGACCCCTAATACTTCAGGGTATCTTACACTGACCCCTAATACTTCAGGGTATCTTACACTGACCCCTAATGCTTCAGGGTATCTAACACGGACCCTTAATGCTTCAGGGTATCTTACACTGACCCCTAATGCTTCAGGGTATCTAGCACTGACCCCAAATGCTTCAGGGTATCTAGCGCTGACCCCTAATGCTTCAGGGTATCTAGCGCTGACCCCTAATGCTTCAGGGTATCTAGCACTGACCCCTAATACTTCAGGGTATCTTACACTGACCCCTAATACTTCAGGGTATCTTACACTGACCCCTAAATGCTTCAGGGTATCTAGCACTGACCCCTAATGCTTCAGGGTATCTAACACTGACCCCTAATACTTCAGGGTATCTTACACTGACCCCTAATACTTCAGGGTATCTTACACTGACCCCTAATGCTTCAGGGTATCTAATGTAGCAGCAAATTCACTTCTTTCTTTTAACTCTTAAAATTTAAAGATTCAAATGGTACTTTTATTTCCCCCCTTACCGCTAATTTGTCTATGACCCTTGTTATCGATAGGTACAGTTGCCCGGTTAAGACTTAAATGTAACCCCACGACAAAACTAAATAAACAAGCTCAAGCTTTTGCCGACTCTTAAATTTAACAGCAACATTTGTAGCAAGTCAGCTACAAAATTGGTAGCAGAGCGTTTCATCATGCCAAAAACCAGGAGACACGAACCAGGCACAGCAGAAGCCCAGTGTCAACAGCGGCAACCCGATGAAACGCCTCAAATGCCCGAGCGACAAATCACACAGCACGCAGTCAAACCGCCCGCGTTCTATCGCAAGTCCCCAGAAATATGGTTCCGTCAGTTAGAATCCCAGTTCACGTTAGCCGGCATCGTCAATCCGACAACCAAGTTCCACCACACACTGGCCGCTCTACCCGAAGACGTGGCTTGCTCAATCGATCTGGATACGGGAGACTATGCCTCACTTAAGTCGTCGGTGCTCGAATCATTACGCGTAAACCGGCACCAGCGCATCGAAGAGGCACTGGCTGCAGTTGAACTCGGCGACCGCCGTCCATCGCAACTGGTTAACGACATCAAGCGCAAGTTCGGCGAAGTCGGTCTGCAAGTCGATGATAGCATCGTCAAGTCTCGGCTCCTGTCGGCACTCCCGACCCACATCCGTTCCGCATTAGTCGGACACGAAGACGCGCCGCTGGATGCTTTCTCTAAAATCGCCGACAGCATGCTGGCCCTGTCAGCCAGCACAACGCCGTTCGCCCCAATCAACCGGGCCATCGCACCCGGCCAGTTGTCCGCAGGAAACAAGAAAAGTCCGTTTCGAGGAGCTAGACGCGATGATTTTCAAGCCAACCGAAATACTCTCCGCCGCCCTAAAATCTGCAACGGTCACCTGTACTACGCCGCGGAAGCTCGCACCTGCCGACCGTGGTGTCAGTGGCCTGGACCGAAGCCGACGATAACACTCGCCAGCCGCCAACCTACTCCGACTCAATCCCGCTCAAGCAGCCCAACGCCGACAGCGGCGTCAAACTAGTGGGTCACGTGCCTCGGCCGAGCCGCGACCCCTCCCAGGCCAACACGTTATTACTGTTGTGTCAAATTCTCCGTTCACCCGTTTCCTTTATAGTTGACACCGGTGCTGAGCGATCGCTGCTCCCACTAAAATTCGCTCCTCAAAATCTGTTGACAACCACACATGTGAAACTCTGTAGCATCGATGGTCGAGAAATCCCAACTTTCGGCCAATGCTGCGTCACTCTTACAATTCCTGGTCTCCGTAGACCCTACCCTGCATCATTTATCGTTACCGACACTGCGCCAATTCTCGGAGCCGACTTCTTCCTCAAGTTTGGGTTCCTCATCGATCTGAACACACGACGCATACAAGACCCAGCGACATCTCTTTACGCCAACCTCAGTCCATCGAGTGTGCAACTTCCCAAAATCAACGCCACAACTCAACTGGAACCGACCACACCACTCAAAAATTTCCCGCGATTACTGGAGGCGCCGGACTACACCGCGCCACCCGCCACATCTGTGCGACACCGCATCGAGACGACAGGTGAACCTGTATTCTGTCGACCTCGCCCATTATCCCCAGCGAAGTACGAAATCGCAAAGTTGGAATTCGACAAGCTCCTCCGCTTCGGTATCGTTCGCCCCTCGGCCAGTCCCTGGGCCTCCCCACTTCACATGGTGAAGAAGAGGGACGGCTCCTGGCGACCATGTGGCGATTATCGAGCACTGAACGCGGCAACCAAACCAGACCGTTACCCTATTCCGAACATCAATCATTTTCACCATCGTCTACATGGAGCGAAAGTGTTCAGCACCCTTGACCTGGTTAAGGCCTACCACTTCATCCCGATTGCAGACGAAGATGTTGAGAAAACAGCGATTTGCACGCCATTCGGTTCTTTCGAATACATTCGCATGCCATTCGGCCTGAGAAACGCCGCCAGCACATTCCAGCGATACGTAGATTCCGTCTTTAGCGACCTCCCGTTCGTAACATCTTACATCGACGACATCTTGGTACACAGCCAGTCACGCGAAGAACATCGGGCGCACATCGAAGAGGTGCTGCGACGTCTAAGCGACAAAGGCTTGGGCGTCAACTCTGAAAAGTGCCATTTCTTTCGCGATTCAGTGGAGTTTCTTGGGTACTTCGTCACTGCTGACGGCATCCGACCGCTTCCGAACCGAGTCGAAGCACTGCGGAAACTCGAGGCTCCCACTGACATGCAATCACTACGGCGCTACCTTGGCATGTTCGGTTTTTATCAGCGGTGCATTCCTAATTATGCTGAGATCGCCACCCCGCTACGACAACTCGTCACGGCGCCATTCAATTGGACGAAGCGACACGACGATGCTTGGAAAGAACTCCAGGACAGTCTGGCGAACGCAGTCACCCTGACTTTTCCTCAAGCCAATGCCACATTCACAATCACAACCGACGCCAGCGCCACTGCCATCGGCGCAGCATTGCATCAGGTGGTAGCCGAGCAATCTTCCCCATTGGCATTCTACTCTCGCAAGCTCTCTGACACGGAAGCAGCTTACAGCACTTTTGATCGGGAACTGCTGGCTATTTTTGCTGCGGTCAAGACATGGAAATACATGATCCAAGGCCAACAAACCACCGTGTTCTGCGACCACAAGCCCATCAGCGGAGCGTTTAGAAATAAGAAAGAACGGTTTTCCGATCGACAACAACGCCAGCTATCCGTCATCACGGAGTTTGTGAGCGACATCATCCACATTTCCGGCAAGGACAACATCGTAGCCGACACGCTATCACGACCGGTTTACCCATCCCAGAACCCGCCACCAACCACAATTCGACTGCTGTCTGACCTTCCTCAATGTGTGGACCTGCCAGCCGTTGCACGAGCACAGAAGGAAAACCCGGAGGATGAACCCCAGACAGGCCGTTTCAGCAACTTCGACATTGGAATCAAGGACTGCCCACTGCGATGCGAAATCTCGCAGACAAACCCACGTCCCGTCATCCCTAGGACTCTCCGACGCGCTGTTTTTGACTCACTGCATGCATTCGCACATCCTGGCCGCAAAGCCACGCAACGACTCATCGTCTATCGTTTTTTCTGGCTAGGTATGGCTAACGACATCCAAAGGTGGGTAGCCGAATGTCAACAGTGTCAACAGTGCAAGACAGGTCGTCACGTCCAACGCCCGTTGCAACAGCTTCCAGCACCCTCTCAACGCTTCACGACGGTCCATATCGATTTAGTCGGACCACTGCCACCCCCAGAGTCGACCGACGTTAGTGCCAGACCTCGCTACTTGCTCACAATGGTCGATGCATATTCACGTTGGATTGAAGCTGCCCCTCTCTTTGACATCACCGCCACTTCAGTCGCGTGCGCCTTCCTAGAATCCTGGATTTCTCGGTTTGGCCCACCATTGACGCTGGTGACCGATCAAGGCGCGCAGTTCCGCGCGGAGCTCATGCAAAACCTGGCTACACTGCTCGGAATCCATCACATCCGCACTTCAGCCTACAATCCGAGGGCAAATGGCATCGTCGAGCGAACCCACCGAACATTAAAGTCCGGGCTGAAAGCACGTGGCAAGAACTGGCTGCAGCAGCTACCCATCGTGCTTCTCGGAATGCGCATTTTTGCAGACGAGACAGGTGCATCGCCATTCTCCATCGTTACCGGTGAACAACCATTAGTCCCACCTGTAGTTGCCGACACCTCCTCTGTCAAGGAACTTTCCACAAGACTGCACCAACTTTTTTTTCCGTATCGCCAACCACGAACGCGCGAGGTAAGAATTCATCTGCCAGCAGACTTGGCTGCATGCACCCACGTCTGGTTGCGACTAGATCGAGTTCGACGTCCCCTAGAAGCACCCTACCAGGGACCCTATGCAGTGTTGGAGAGACACGAAACGACATTTACATTGGAAATCAACGGCAAGCCTTCTGTAGTGTCTATCGATCGAATGAAACCAGCTACACTCCCAGCACCGGTACCAATTAGCAAAGCACCAGCAACTACTGTAACACCGGAAAACCCACCGGCAGCAAACATACGTGCTAAAACCGCTTCCCACGTTCGTTTTTCTACAGAACCATCTGTTAAACTGTTTTACGCAACTGAGCCATTATTAACCTAACTGAAAATCGTTTTCTAACTGTTTCATAACAACAATCAAAACCTTTGCATAAACTCCGTTTTGGGTGGGGGGAGTATCTTGTAGCAGCAAATTCACTTCTTTCTTTTAACTCTTAATATTTAAAGATTCAAATGGTACTTTTATTTCCCCCCTTACCGCTAATTTGTCTATGACCCTTGTTATCGATAGGTACAGTTGCCCGGTTAAGACTTAAATGTAACCCCACGACAAAACTAAATAAACAAGCTCAAGCTTTTGCCGACTCTTAAATTTAACAGCAACATTTGTAGCAAGTCAGCTACACTAACACGGACCCTTAATGCTTCAGGGTATCTTACACTGACCCCTAATACTTCAGGGTATCTAACACTGACCCCTAAATGCTTCAGGGTATCTAGCACTGACCCCTAATGCTTCAGGGTATCTAGCACTGACCCCTAATGCTTCAGGGTATCTTACACTGACCCCTAATACTTCAGGGTATCTTACACTGACCCCTAATACTTCAGGGTATCTTACACTGACCCCTAATACTTCAGGGTATCTTACACTGACCCCTAATACTTCAGGGTATCTAACACTGACCCCTAAATGCTTCAGGGTATCTAGCACTGACCCCTAATGCTTCAGGGTATCTAACACTGACCCCTAATACTTCAGGGTATCTAGCACTGCTTGCTTTTATTTTTACGATGAGAAAGTAAAGTTTTCCTAAAAACATGTCGTTGTGAAAAATATTTAATCCGGAAATTAAAAAACTGTCAGAGAGGGTTACCCGGCCTGAATCGGTCGATACAAAAAACTACTAATTATATTATTGACAATGATTACCCTGAAGTAAATCATTACTAACTTTGAATTTAAAATAGATAAAAAACTCAGTCGAGATTTTCTTTCATTTCTACTTCAAGTAGCTGAATGGTTCATGAAAAAATTAAAAAATCGAGTTCTGGCCCCGAAACCCAAACGAAGCAATATCACCAGAAGCAGTCGGAGTCAGCAGTCAGCCTGATGGTCACAAATCCCCGGTCATTGTCGCTGTTAGCTCCAGTGACGCTTTCGCAGCCGAAGGCTGTGGTGTCGCAGTAGGAGCCGCCACCGCCGCCCGGGTGCTTGAACCCTTTCCCAGCTCCGCCGCCGCTGAAGCCGCCGCCTGCGCCGCTTGCTCCAGAGCCTTCGCCGCCTCCGCCGCCTCCGCCGAAGCCCCCGTAGGCGTCCAGATTGTCAGTTGCGCCGCCACGGCCGCCGATCCAGCCGTCCTGACGGCCGCTGCCGCCTTCGCCGGCGTTAGAGACCTCCCGGAGCTGGGAGCTGCTTGTCAGGGCGCTGCCAAGCCAACCTGCGCCAGAGCCGCCGATCTTGCTGCCCGTGAACACGACGCCTGGCGACCCGTCGGTGCCGCCGATGCCCTGGTTGTCAAGCCAGCAGGTTCCGCATGGTGCGCTGCCAGTGCCGTCTCTCCCGGCCTGTCCTGGCTGGCCTGGACAACAGAGGCACAAACGGCTTAGTGAGGCATGACTAAAACGCGTCGAAAAGCATGTATTCCTGGGTTGACTCAGAACAATTGCCAGTGAGTCAGCCTTGACCTAAGAGAGAGTCAATGACTCTCAAAAACTTGTCAGCCAGACGGACAACCCCCGCATGCTTCGTCACCTCGACTTTCGTCACTGCCTCCGCCGCCGCCGCCAGCAACCAGCAGAGGCCAACAGGCAGCACTGCCGTTGTCGAAGACCCGGTAGATAAAACTGCCTCCGCCGCCGCCTGAACCGGGTTGCTTGTTCATCGTCTGGCCGATGTTGCCTCCGCGTTGGCCAACCACAATGGCCAGCTGAGCTCCAACAGGCAGTTGAAATTTGCCGGAGGCAACGGCGCCCCGACCTCCGCTGTATCGTCCACTGCCACCGCTGGCTCCGCCGGCTTTGATTGCATAGCAACCGGTCAGGGGGGTCGTCAGGTTCTGCACCGAACCAGTTCGACCTGTGTCGGTGTCTAAAATGCGATGGTTAAAAATGAATGCTTGAGTTGATACGTTCATAAGTGCACTCTGCAATGAGTGTACAACGGCAGGCCTATAGCGCTGAGTTCAAATGGAAGACTAAATCCATTACACTGCATGTGCTCAAAAGCGACTCACTGTTTATTAGCACTGTAGCATTCATCAGCTTCAACCCGATCATATTATCGAAATCGGCAGCCTTCCAAACTAGATCGCCAGGCGAACCGCCTAGTAGTTTTAAAGTTCGGCTGCCGTAGCTCATTGTGGAATTCCAGTCGGTGAGCACAGCCAGTTGACAGACTTCGGTGGCCTGGTTCGCCACCGCCGCAATACATCGCTTCAGTCGGCACACGAGACCGCAGCCAGCCACAGATCCCAGGCCGGTCACGTTGATAAGCTGGCTGGGGATGAACTGGCTGAGCTGTACTGGCCCGCTTGGCTGCAGCTTGAAGGACTCAGCGATGCAGCTGGCATCGGCAACTGCGACTTGGTTCAACAGTAGAGCTGCAATTCAATCATGGACTGTGGATGCTATTCGTGACGTTACACAGCATGTACGTACATCATTAGAGTGTAAAATGCACTGAAAATACTTAGTCAGCTTAATATTACTGTATGTACATCATTAAGTGCACAATATAGAATGTACACCCATTAAATGTACACCCATTAAATGTACATTTCATAATGTACATTATCACAGTGTAGATTACATATCATACCATCAAAGTGCGAATTGCATAATATATTATCGAGTGCACATTTACAGAATGTACATCATCAAATAGAGCCCTTCACAAAGTGTACATTACAGAATGTACATCATCAAATAGAGCCCTTCACAAAGTGTACATTACAGAATGTACATCATCAAATAGAGCCCTTCACTAAGTGTACATTACAGAATGTACATCATCAAATAGAGCCCTTCACTAAGTGTACATTACAGAATGTACATCATCAAATAGAGCTTGTCACAAAGTGTACATTACGGAATGTACATCATCAACTTTTATTTTCGAGCGAACTCACCAAACGAAATAACTGCGGCTGGGAAGAACTGAGAAGTTTTCATTTTAATTTTAAGCTTGATTTTAAGAATTGAGTTTTAATGCAAAAATTATGAATAGAAAATTTATCTATAGTTTCTCTCAGAATAGCGTTTTTACCGGCTGTCTAAAATATAGTTGCGACAACCGGACGCCTACGTGTAAAATGATAAATTTTATTGTCTCTTTGATTAGTTAGTCAGTTATTTAGTTGATATGTGAGTCTTTAAGCGTAGGCGGTGACAAGTGGCTGCATAATTATTACTCCTAGCTACGTGTTGGACATATTAGACAGAACACTGTGTGCATAAATAAGTTAAAGTTCTCATTTTTTTCCAAACGCGAAAGACATGCCTGTATAGCAGCGTTGGTATGGGCGCGAAAGTGGATTATATTTAGCTTATTAATATTGCTTTATAATCAAGTAGTGAGTTCTCTGAACAGCTACATGAGGACACGTGAAATGCTGGTATTTCACGTGAAGCGCGCATTTGCCACCGGCTAAATCCGTTTGAATTACTTCCAAATGGGTCCAACGCGGCCGGGATAATGCAAGACAAACACTTTTTTGCTACTTACATTGCCAAGCTTACATTGCTCTTTAGCTAAAAAATATTTTTGCGGCAACGAAAGCAGTATAAGAAGATCGATTTTGAGCGACACATCCAACCTCAATTACCCCCAAGCTAATGCTGGTACCCATTCAACAGCTGGGTGAACTGAAGCAATGCAGAGGTAAGTGTCTTGCTCAAAGGACACAAATTTTTCCACTGGAGTGAAATAAAATATAATAATAACTGCAAGGGCAGTAGGCAGTGGCACATCATTTGGTGACACTAGACCCGCAGCCAGCGAGGAGGCAATTCTGCCCATTTCACTGACTCCTGAGCACACAAGCACACAGATACTGTACACAGGTGTGTACATCTGCCCTGTGTACGAGAAGCCCTCAAGCCTTCTCTCCGCGGCTGCGCTCCAAATTAATGTGGCCTCGCCGCGGAATCGAACTCAGGGATCTTAGTGCGAGAGGCAAACGCGTTACACCTCTCTGCCACTCATCCTCCCCCGCGTGATTGGCCAACAAAAATACAAAACAGCTCAACGCGGCGGGGGTGGGGTCTCTGGGGCGGGTGTTTACAGCCAATCAGCAATTTACAGCGAGTTCTACATAAAACAATGGAGCAGCATTATTGATTGCAGGATGCAGTACAATTGATTGTTAAACTTGTTTAAATATTTTTAATTGAAAGCCGTAGTTCATAAATTCATTGCATTTATAGGGTGTATGCCAACATATTTTTTCCGCCAGAAAATTAATTAAACTTGCAGTTTTCAAGTTTCCCGTTTCAGCTTGTAAAATTTGTTTCATTTAATCGGTCAGTTTGCTAATTATGAATTATGAATTATAAATTATGAATTATGAATTAGGGAATTATGAAAACTAAGACAGCACCTGTGGAAAATTTTGTCGAGGCGAAACACTCAGTAGAGGACATAACAGGACAGGACATAACAGGACAGGACATAACAGGACAGGACATAACAGGACAGGACAGGACATAACAGGACAGGACATAACAGGACAGGACATAACAGGACAGGACATAACAGGACAGGACATAACAGGACAGGACATAACAGGACAGGACATAACAGGACAGGACATAACAGGACAGGACATAACAGGACAGGACATAACAGGACAGGACATTACAGGACAGGACATAACAGGACAGGACATAACAGGACA
Source organism: Macrostomum hystrix (assembly GCA_950097015.1). Classification (NCBI taxonomy): domain Eukaryota; kingdom Metazoa; phylum Platyhelminthes; family Macrostomidae; genus Macrostomum; species Macrostomum hystrix. The sequence continues at coordinate 13,254,325 of CATNEN010000039.1, forward strand.
GGACATTACAGGACAGGACAATACAGGATAGGATATGATAGGTAATGACATGACAGTGAATGACATGAAAGTAAATGACAGAACATGACACGACATGTCATGACATGAAAGAACATGACATGACATGACATGAAAGAACATGACATGACATGACATGACAGGAAATTGCATGGCAGTAAATGAGATGACAGCAAATGACATGACAGGTAAGGACATGACAGCCAATGACATGACAGCTGGCATCAGTTGGCCAGCATGGCAGATTTGTGCATGCGGAAAACAAAGCCGCTGATGGCAAACAGCAGGCCGAGGAGCCAGATCAGCTCGCTGAGGACAAGCAAGGGAGGCAAGTAAGCTTTGGCGCTGCGGCACATGACCAGTTGAGGCTCGCTGCAGTTAACCGGATGGTAGCGAAGTTGATCATTTTCGGTCCGCTTCACCGTCAGGCAGAGTTGATTTTGCTTCAGGGCTTCTTGCGGCAAAGATTTGTTGACAAACATCGACGGCGTGATGAGGGCGCGGCGAGACTTCAAGTCGGAGGGCCGCATGGACTCCTGGAGGCTTAGCTTGTCCCAGAAGTACACCAGACCGTTGACCTTGACGAGTCGTGAGAAGAAAGTTTAGTTGAGTAAGTTCTTGCATATTTGGGCCATAGATTTCCGTCTGTTTCATTTTTATATTCTCATTCTATTCCTCTACATTGCAAAGAATGGCGTTATATTCAATTTCGAACCAGTTCATTCCATTCTGTTCAATTCCCTTATTTTCTATTCCACTCTATTCTATTCTTTTCGATAATAGTGCATATCATTCCATTCTATTCTTTTCCATTCCATTCTATTTCATTCTATTCAATTATCTTCCAACCCGTTATATTCCGTTACATTATATTCTTTTACATTCTATTCCATAATACTCCATGTCATTCCATTCAATTCTGTTTCTTTCTATTGTATCTTTAATATTTCTGTACTCTCAACTGGCAGCATGTGATGGACCTTGGGTTGCATTTGAATGCCGACAAGTAGAGCGGAGTCTAAGTCAAGTTTCTCCAGCAGCAAGTTCTCCAACTGCAGCTGGTGCTGGTTGCAGCGCCTATCGCTCCTATCGCACACCATCGCCAGGACGAGGGTGCCCGACAATGCCCGACAGACAACGTCCTGCGCTTCATTGTAGGGAGCTTTGACCTCATTGAATTCCTCGCTTTCCAGTGCTAGCATGTAGCATGAGTCATGTATACTGTGCCAGCCTTGCTTGCAGCGATGCTCCTCTGAATGGACTCCGGAGTTTGACAGGACAAAACTGGCTAGCTGGATGACAGTCAGAACTGTCAGAACGGATTGCTCTACCGGACGCATATTGCAAACTGCTAGTTGAGATAACTCTTGTTAAATGGCTTAAAGATTGTAGTTGGCCTACGCGTGTTGAAACGAGGTTGAAATTAACGGCAGCCCGCCCTCTGCTGTTGTCTATGGTCGAATTCCATAGATATGCACAGCGGGCGGGCCGTGAAACGCGTTTCACGCCCGCTAACTACAACACCGATATAGATAGGCTGCTCGGGCTGAAACGAGGTCAAACGCATCTTGCTAGACATTTTTTCCTGGCTACTTTGGTTAGAAGTAAATTAGCTGTCTATGTCCAAAATTATAAACGAGTAGTTACTAAGGTACTAAACTAAAAGTTCAAATCTATGTGGCCTTGGGGCATACAACGTGCAGTTTTAGAGGGTCTAATAAGACTAAGCTACCTGACGCTGAATTTTCTGAATGTCGAAAACATTTAGCTTTCAGAAGATGAGATTAGTTCCACAGAATGCTAATACTCGTACTATAATAGTTCAGTATTAGCACTAGTATTGAGCGGGAAAAAAAATTCTGTTTGGCAAAGTGCCAAGCATCGACTATTTATTTATGCAGCAACAATTACCGACTAGTTGGCTGTCTAGATATACTATAATCTACACAGGCTAAGGAATAGAATGCAGAAGAGATTGATTCTCTGATAGTAATTCATGCATCATCCCCAGCTACACGAGAACTGGTCTGAGAACACAGCTGCGTCAATTCATGTGTACTCTACAAATTGAATGGCACCTCTTATTGCAGGATGCTGATGCCAATTCCTCATTCTTGCATGATCTCAGCGTCGCGAGTTCGAATACGCTGCAATGCAATAGATGCTGTATAGAATAGATATAGAATGGAATAGATGTAGAATGGAATAGATGTAGAATGGAATAGATGTAGAATGGAATAGATGTAGAATGGAATAGATGTAGAATGGAATAGATGTAGAATGGGATAGATGTAGAATGGAATAGATGTAGAATGGAATAGATGTAGAATTTAAAATAGATGTAAAATAGAATAGATGTAGAATGGAATAGATGTAGAATGGGATAGATGTAGAATGGAATAGATGTAGAATGTAATAGATGTAGAATTTGAAATAGATGTAAAATAGAATAGATGTAGAATGGAATAGATGTAGAATGGAATAGATGTAGAATGGAATAGATGTAGAATGGAATAGACGTACAATGGAAAAGATGTAGAATGGAATAGATGTAGAATGGAATAGATATAGAATGGAATAGATGTAGAATGGAATAGATATAGAATGGAATAGATGTAAAATAGAATAGATGTAGAATAGAATAGATGTAGAATGGAATAGATGTAAAATAGAATAGATGTAGAATGGAATAGATGTAGAATAAAATAGATATAGAATGGAATAGATGTAGAATGGAATAGATGTAGAATTTGAAATAGATGTAAAACTGAATAGATGTAGAATGGAATAGATGTTGAATGGAATAGATGTAGAATGGAATAGATGTAGAATGAAATAGATGTAGAATGGAATAGACGTAGAATGGAATAGATGAAGAATGGAATAGATGTAGAATGGAATAGATGTAGAATGGAATAGATGTAGAATGGAATAGATGTTGAATGGAATAGATGTTGAATGAAATAGATGTAGAATGGAATAGATGTAGAATTGAATAGATGTACAATAGAAAAATTTACACTCGAATAGAATATAAGACTGTTTTTGATTTACACAATATGCGTCACTGGTTCGAATATTGTTAATCGTGAGACGTCACGGAGTTTTTCGCTGAAGCCCTCTCTACTGCAATTCCTCATTTTATCCGGACTAGGCAATTTTTATGGGAATTTTTACCCCCAATGCCTCTGCACGTCAGAAACACCCACACCCACTGACACAAACACAGCCCAGTCTCCTAATTATTATTCAACGGTCGCAGAAGCAGAAGTGTGGCAATAAACAGTGCCATAAACAGGGGCTCCCTTGGTGGGAAGGATGCTTGCCTGCCGTTGATGCCTAAAGTTCGCCAATGGAACAGCGATTGTGCTTAATCTCATCTCTACTGCGCTTTTCAGAATTAGAGCGAAAGAAAAAGATAAGAGTAACGACCGCAGCAATGATGCCCCTATAAGTCAGGCAATGGAATGCCAGAAATGCGGTTTTAACCGGCGCATACGAGTATTACTACCGCAAGGGTGTGACATTTTTTAGCTGTTTTCGAAAAAGTACTACCCGTCTAGATCGTTTTGTTAGATCGCCATTTCGAAAGTCGGAATTTCGTAATCGACTAGAATCTACCATGATTATCTACTAGAATCTACCAGCATTATCTACTAGAATCTACCAGCATTATCTACTAGAATCTACCAGCATTATCTACTAGAATCTACCAGCATTATCTACTAGAATCTACCAGCATTATCTACTAGAATCTACCAGCATTATCTACTAGAATCTACCAGCATTATCTACTAGAATCTACCAGCATTATTTACTAGAATCTACCAGCATTATCTACTAGAATCTACCAGCATTATCTACTAGAATCTACCAGCATTATCTACTAGAATCTACTAGAATTATCTACTAGAATCTACCAGATTAATCTACTAGAATCTACCAGCATTATCTACTAGAATCTACTAGAATCATCTACTAGAATCTACCAGCATTATCTACTAGAATCTACCAGCATTATCTACTAGAATCTACCAGCATTATCTACTAGAATCTACCAGCATTATCTACTAGAATCTACCTCGAAATGCTCAGATTTCATGTCATTTCGACTTTGCTATATTCAAAATTCATCCGATAATGCTTGTAGATTTTGTATTATAAATTAAAATTTTCTGCTTCCCGGAAATCGATACATTTTTGGAGTATTTTTATGGTAGGTAGCTAAAACGGTATATTATTCACTCAATCGTATGTTTTGTGCGTCAAAAACATTTGATCGTACAATAAGTTGTTTACGTGTTAGGTTGATTGCGATGTGAAACTCTCATTGTTAGATTAGCACAACTAATTCTACCTAACAGCAGCATTGTGGATTTATAAATAACAGCGCGGAATGAGATTTGCTCCTTCCTGACGTCACTCGATGCCCTACTATGTTGGCTGTGCCTCAATTTAGACTGCGGCCTCTCATTCATGTGATTCTGACGTGATTCTGATTATACGAGTCGTAAATCTGGCAGTTGCGAACTCTGCTGGTCCAATCGGCATGTTTATCACACACACTCAGCATTTGGCCAGTCAGGAGAGACGGAGTCGGTCACGTGATCAGCCCCGAACGGAAATATAAATATCGACGCCGGTTAGCCTGCTAAATCACGCGCCTGTGGGAATCCTTCTTCAGGACAGAGCAACGCCCAATTCTTATTATTTTGCTTCAGACGCTCAAGACTTTTAGTTGCTTTCAGACCAGACCTGTCAGCAGCGGAGAAACAGACAACAGGCAAAGAATATGAACAGTTTCACAACAGTTCTGCTGCTGCTGCTACTTGCACTGTCGATTTCAACCACTGGTAAGTTGAAGCCAAGCTCTTACATTGTCTTATTGAAAGTCTTGCAATAGACAGGAGAAGAAAAAAGACACTAATTATTTTTATCTCCAGATGCAGCAACTATCTCCTCAGGTCAGCGTCGCCTAGTTCGCAGATCTAACGTAAACGCTGCTGACTACGATCCGAGCCTCACAAAGTTTACTGACGACTGTCCGAATGGCTACATTGCCTATCTGAAGTTTAACGCCAGTAAGTCCTCTGGAAGAATTTGGATCAATCACATATACTGTTTCGCCAATCGATTTCCTAATTCAATTCCAGCAACTGGCCTATTCGGCTGCGCCATCAGAACGCCGGAGATTTGCTTCGTGTTGTGCGAGATGATGCGCAGCGACAACTGGGATCCCACTAACGTGGTGTCCATTCTGGATAACAGAGAATTCGACGGCTGGTACTGTAGGGCCCTGCCTCAATACGCCACCAGACCGTGCTTCTACAAGTCCAAGTACGAGACTCTGCTTGATGTGAGGCAGATGTACACAAGAGATCGATAGATGTACTACTAGCCAGATTACTGCCAGAACTGTGCGGAACTGTCCGGAGGCTCTGCAGATCGACATTAATAAACAATATTAAAAATGCAACTCGTATATGCTTTGCAATGCAGTGAAAATATTATCTCCGATTGCTGGCGTGTGCGTGTGTGTGCTTGAATTCTTTAGGGCCTAAGCATAATCGATTAATGTCTTAACTCCAGTGAAATATATGAAATACATAATATTCTAATAACCAAATATAGTTTTGGCAATTCAACAAAATACCCGAAGATGACAGCAATGACTGAAAACGCAACCACTAAAACATGGCCTAAGTAATTGTGACATTTCTTGTGTATTAACTCAAATAGACGATAAATGGCTTTATCTATATAGCCATATAGATATATAGATTATAGATAGATAGATAGACAGATAGATAGATAGATAGATTGATTGATTGATAGATGGAATTTTCGCAAGGCAAAGTTGAAAAAGTACATTTATAGGATTCCACAAGAAAACTTTTTTTAGCCATCAGTTGAAGGACAGCCCGGGCATCGGAAATTCCTGCCCGTTTCGCCCCCGAAAATAATCCTACAATTTCGCAGACAAATTACCGGCGCAAGGAATGCAAATCTAAAAATGGCTGATGTGCTATGTCCCAGCAACTAAAGTGATTACACTCTCTGCGGCCATTCATGCTAGCAAGGGCTAGGGCTAGGGCTAGCAAGATCTGCAGAAATCAAGAAATCAAAGACGTTCTAGAAATTATTTGTCCAAGCTACGAATATTACGCGATCCTACATAAAAATCCCAATCAAACACGGTTTCCAAGAAACACGAAACTAAATAATTCAAACGTCAGAGAGTAATCTTCTAAAAATTAACATTTCTAATTCATCAGACGACATAAAAATTAGAATGATTAGATAAACGGGTTCTCAGAATGAGTATTACTTAGAAATTCAGCTTGAAAAAAATCTTTCAAAATTATATTTCCTAGAAATTTTATTGCTTAAAGAGATGATAACTTGAACACTCGGGTGTTTTGAAAAAGAAAGATTTCTTGGAAAACGTGCACTTTCTTTGAGTAACACTCTTTATATTGTTAATATATCAACTTTTGAACCGATACGAATTCGCTAATGAGGCTTATATTATATGTCCTTGTCACCAGGGTCTTCGACAAAAAACTGCTGAATATCTCGACATGCTGACTTGGACAACAAACAAATTAGTTAATCATAAGGGGCGGATCAGAACTTCAAACAAGCTTTGATTCCGTCAATTATTTGATATTTCAGAGTAGGAAATTTCTTATAATATTCCGTCACGGACGTGACGTGTTCTTTGACTTTTATTTATATCAGATGCCACTTAAAACAATTTCAGGCCAATATAGAAACCTTCGCAATAATGGCCTTGTGTTGTAAGATGACAATTGAAGTGCTCTTGTGAGATTGTAAAAGCGACTTTTATTTAGACTTTCTCTTTGGTTAATGAAATTCAAAGTTTTATTTTTACATTATTCTTTATTAATATTAGTAGAATTTAATAATCAAATTGATATTTCAATTCCATGCCTACCGAGACATTTTTAAAGGTTCCTAGATTGTTATAAATTTAACACACCGTAATATAAGGAAAATCACAATCGAACATTATCCGACATGTTTAACAAATCACTTTTAAAGATCAGCCAAGATTATAATTGGATCTGACAGGCTCATAAATTAGCATCATTACTTTCTAGATATTGCTGTTAAGTGTACCAACGGAAGCTTTTAAACAATGAACAGAAGCAGTTAATGATTATCAATAAAAGTATATGACTTTCGAAGCGACTGCCGACAGCAATTGGAGAAAGTGGTTCGAGTATAAAACTATAGGCGATAAACAAATGGCTTCGTGTAATGAGTAGCACTACTCATACCCAAGTAATCTCGGAAATGAATATTCGTATGGATTATGCAACCTAGGGACTGTAGGATGTTTAGGGAGTATGCAATCTGGGGAATGTAGGATGTTTAGGGAGTATGCAATCTGGGGAATGTAGGATGTTTAGGGAGTATGCAATCTGGGGAATGTAGGATGTTTAGGGAGTATGCAATCTGGGGAATGTAGGATGTTTAGGGAGTATGTAATCTGGGGAATGTAGGATGTTTAGGGAGTATGTATTCTGGGGAATGCAGGATGTTTAGGGAGTATGTAATCTGGGGAATGCAGGATGTTTAGGGAGTATGCAATCTGGGGAATGTAGGATGTTTAGGGAGTATGCAATCTGGGGAATGCAGGATGTTTAGGGAGTATGCAATCTGGGGAATGTAGGATGTTTAGGGAGTATGCAATCTGGGGAATGTAGGATGTTTAGGGAGTATGTAATCTGGGGAATGCAGGATGTTTAGGGAGTATGCAATCTGGGGAATGTAGGATGTTTAGGGAGTATGCAATCTGGGGAATGTAGGATGTTTAGGGAGTATGCAACCTAGGGACTGTAGGATATGTAAGGAGTATGTAATCTGGGGAATGTAGGATATGTAAGGAGTATGTAATCTGGGGAATGTAGGATGTTTGGGGAGTATGCAATCTGGGGAATGTAGGATGTTTAGGGAGTATGCAATCTGGGGAATGTAGGATGTTTAGGGAGTATGCAATCTGGGGAATGTAGGATGTTTAGGGAGTATGCAATCTGGGGAATGCAGGATGTTTAGGGAGTATGCAATCTGGGGAATGCAGGATGTTTAGGGAGTATGTCATCTGGGGAATGTAGGATGTTTAGGGAGTATGCAATCTGGGGAATGTAGGATGTTTAGGGAGTATGCAATCTGGGGAATGTAGGATGTTTAGGGAGTATGCAATCTGGGGAATGTAGGATGTTTAGGGAGTATGCAATCTGGGGAATGTAGGATGTTTAGGGAGTATGAAATCTGGGGAATGTAGGATGTTTAGGGAGTATGCAATCTGGGGAATGTAGGATGTTTAGGGAGTATGCAATCTGAGGAATGTAGGATGTTTAGGGAGTATGTAATCTGGGGAATGCAGGATGTTTAGGGAGTATGCAATCTGGGGAATGTAGGATGTTTAGGGAGTATGAAATCTGGGGAATGTAGGATGTTTAGGGAGTATGCAATCTGGGGAATGCAGGATGTTTAGGGAGTATGCAATCTGGGGAATGTAGGATGTTTAGGGAGTATGCAATCTGGGGAATGTAGGATGTTTAGGGAGTATGCAATCTGGGGAATGTAGGATGTTTAGGGAGTATGCAATCTGGGGAATGTAGGATCTTTAGGGAGTATGCAATCTGGGGAATGTAGGATGTTTAGGGAGTATGTATTCTGGGGAATGCAGGATGTTTAGGGAGTATGTATTCTGGGGAATGTAGGATGTTAAGGGAGTATGCAATCTGGGGAATGCAGGATGTTTAGGGAGTATGCAATCTGGGGAAAGTAGGATGTTTAGGGAGTATGCAATCTGGGGAAAGTAGGATGTTAAGGGAGTATGCAATCTGGGGAATGTAGGATGTTTAGGGAGTATGTAATCTGGGGAATGTAGGATGTATAGCGAGTATGCAATCTGGGGAATGTAGGATGTTTAGGGAGTATGCAATCTGAGGAATGTAGGATGTTTAGGGAGTATGTAATCTGGGGAATGCAGGATGTTTAGGGAGTATGCAATCTGGGGAATGTAGGATGTTTAGGGAGTATGAAATCTGGGGAATGTAGGATGTTTAGGGAGTATGCAATCTGGGGAATGTAGGATGTTTAGGGAGTATGCAATCTGGGGAATGTAGGATGTTTAGGGAGTATGCAATCTGGGGAATGTAGGATGTTTAGGGGGTATGCAATCTGGGGAATGTAGGATGTTTAGGGAGTATGCAATCTGGGGAATGCAGGATGTTTAGGGAGTATGTAATCTGGGGAATGCAGGATGTTTAGGGAGTATGCAATCTGGGGAATGTAGGATGTTTAGGGAGTATGCAATCTGGGGAATGTAGGATGTTTAGGGAGTATGCAATCTGGGGAATGCAGGATGTTTAGGGAGTATGTAATCTGGGGAATGCAGGATGTTTAGGGAGTATGCAATCTGGGGAATGTAGGATATGTAAGGAGTATGTAATCTGGGGAATGTAGGATGTATAGGGAGTATGCAATCTGGGGAATGTAGGATGTTTAGGGAGTATGCAATCTGAGGAATGTAGGATGTTTAGGGAGTATGTAATCTGGGGAATGCAGGATGTTCAGGGAGTATGCAATCTGGGGAATGTAGGATGTTTAGGGAGTATGAAATCTGGGGAGTGTAGGATGTTTAGGGAGTATGCAATCTGGGGAATGTAGGATGTTTAGGGAGTATGCAATCTGGGGAATGTAGGATGTTTAGGGAGTATGCAATCTGAGGAATGCAGGATGTTTAGGGAGTATGCAATCTGGGGAATGCAGGATGTTTAGGGAGTATGCAATCTGGGGAATGTAGGATGTTTAGGGGGTATGTAATCTGGGGAATGCAGGATGTTTAGGGAGTATGCAATCTGGGGAAAGTAGGATGTTTAGGGAGTATGCAATCTGGGGAATGCAGGATGTTTAGGGGGTATTTAATCCGGGGAATGTAGGATGTTGAGGGAGTATGAGGTCTGGGGAATGTAGGATGTATAGGGAGTATGCAATCTGGGGAATGCAGGATGTTTAGGGAGTATGTAATCTGGGGAATGTAGGATGTTGAGGGAGTATGAGGTCTGGGGAATGTAGGATGTATAGGGAGTATGCAATCTGGGGAATGCAGGATGTTTAGGGAGTATGTAATCTGGGGAATGTAGGATGTATAGGGAGTATGCAATCTGGGGAATGTAGGATGTTTAGGGAGTATGCAATCTTGGGAATGCAGGATGTTTAGGGAGTATGTAATCTGGGGAATGTAGGATGTTGAGGGAGTATGAGGTCTGGGGAATGTAGGATGTATAGGGAGTATGCAATCTGGGGAATGCAGGATGTTTAGGGAGTATGTAATCTGGGGAATGCAGGATGTTTAGGGAGTATGCAATCTGGGGAATGTAGGATGTTTAGGGAGTATGCAATCTGGGGAATGTAGGATGTTTAGGGAGTATGCAATCTGGGGAATGTAGGATGTTTAGGGAGTATGCAATCTGGGGAATGTAGGATGTTTAGGGAGTATGTAATCTGGGGAATGCAGGATGTTTAGGGAGTATGTAATCTGGGGAATGTAGGATGTTTAGGGAGTATGTAATCTGGGGAATGTAGGATGTATAGCGAGTATGCAATCTGGGGAATGTAGGATGTTTAGGGAGTATGCAATCTGAGGAATGTAGGATGTTTAGGGAGTATGTAATCTGGGGAATGCAGGATGTTTAGGGAGTATGCAATCTGGGGAATGTAGGATGTTTAGGGAGTATGAAATCTGGGGAATGTAGGATGTTTAGGGAGTATGCAATCTGGGGAATGTAGGATGTTTAGGGAGTATGCAATCTGGGGAATGTAGGATGTTTAGGGAGTATGCAATCTGGGGAATGTAGGATGTTTAGGGGGTATGCAATCTGGGGAATGTAGGATGTTTAGGGAGTATGCAATCTGGGGAATGCAGGATGTTTAGGGAGTATGTAATCTGGGGAATGCAGGATGTTTAGGGAGTATGCAATCTGGGGAATGTAGGATGTTTAGGGAGTATGCAATCTGGGGAATGTAGGATGTTTAGGGAGTATGTAATCTGGGGAATGCAGGATGTTTAGGGAGTATGTAATCTGGGGAATGCAGGATGTTTAGGGAGTATGCCATCTGGGGAATGTAGGATATGTAAGGAGTATGTAATCTGGGGAATGTAGGATGTATAGGGAGTATGCAATCTGGGGAATGTAGGATGTTTAGGGAGTATGCAATCTGAGGAATGTAGGATGTTTAGGGAGTATGTAATCTGGGGAATGCAGGATGTTTAGGGAGTATGCAATCTGGGGAATGTAGGATGTTTAGGGAGTATGAAATCTGGGGAATGTAGGATGTTTAGGGAGTATGCAATCTGGGGAATGTAGGATGTTTAGGGAGTATGCAATCTGGGGAATGTAGGATGTTTAGGGAGTATGCAATCTGAGGAATGCAGGATGTTTAGGGAGTATGCAATCTGGGGAATGCAGGATGTTTAGGGAGTATGCAATCTGGGGAATGTAGGATGTTTAGGGGGTATGTAATCTGGGGAATGCAGGATGTTTAGGGAGTATGCAATCTGGGGAAAGTAGGATGTTTAGGGGGTATTTAATCTGGGGAATGCAGGATGTTTAGGGAGTATGCCATCTGGGGAATGTAGGATGTTTAGGGAGTATGCAATCTGGGGAATGCAGGATGTTTAGGGAGTATGTAATCTGGGGAATGTAGGATGTTGAGGGAGTATGAGGTCTGGGGAATGTAGGATGTATAGGGAGTATGCAATCTGGGGAATGCAGGATGTTTAGGGAGTATGTAATCTGGGGAATGCAGGATGTTTAGGGAGTATGTAATCTGGGGAATGTAGGATGTTGAGGGAGTATGAGGTCTGGGGAATGTAGGATGTATAGGGAGTATGCAATCTGAGGAATGCAGGATGTTTAGGGAGTATGTAATCTGGGGAATGTAGGATGTTGAGGGAGTATGAGGTCTGGGGAATGTAGGATGTTTAGGGAGTATGCAATCTGGGGAATGCAGGATGTTTAGGGAGTATGTAATCTGGGGAATGTAGGATGTATAGGGAGTATGCAATCTGGGGAATGTAGGATGTTTAGGGAGTATGCAATCTGGGGAATGCAGGATGTTTAGGGAGTATGTAATCTGGGGAATGTAGGATGTTGAGGGAGTATGAGGTCTGGGGAATGTAGGATGTATAGGGAGTATGCAATCTGGGGAATGCAGGATGTTTAGGGAGTATGTAATCTGGGGAATGCAGGATGTTTAGGGAGTATGCAATCTGGGGAATGTAGGATGTTTAGGGAGTATGCAATCTGGGGAATGTAGGATGTTTAGGGAGTATGTAATCTGGGGAATGTAGGACGTTTAGGGAGTATGTAATCTGGGGAATGTAGGATGTTTAGGGAGTATGTAATCTGGGGAATGCAGGATGTTTAGGGAGTATGCAATCTGGGGAATGTAGGATGTTTAGGGAGTATGCAATCTGGGGAATGTAGGATGTTTAGGGAGTATGTAATCTGGGGAATGTAGGATGTTTAGGGAGTATGTAATCTGGGGAATGTAGGATGTTTAGGGAGTATGTAATCTGGGGAATGCAGGATGTTTAGGGAGTATGTGGTCTGGGGATTGCAGGATGTTTAGGGAGTATGCAATCTGGGGAATGCAGGATGTTTAGGGAGTATGCAATCTGGGGATTGCAGGATGTTTAGGGAGTATGCAATCTGGGGAATGCAGGATGTTTAGGGAGTATGCAATCTGGGGAATGCAGGATGTTTAGGGAGTATGTAATCTGGGGAATGCAGGATGTTTAGGGAGTATGTGGTCTGGGAATGTAAGATATATAGAAAGTGAAGAAGCCCAGGGACTGCATGCATAGATAGGAGTAGAAATGTCTGTTTCAGGGCATGACACCAGTCGCCACATGACTAGCTAAGGGCAAACGAGAGTTGAGCTAAAAGCAGCACAACTAAGAGCAGGCATTCAACGAAATGACAGTCTCCAATCCGTACTCATAACTGGATTAGCTGTGTCTGCATGCTCAATACTCAGTGTCTGCCTTTGATATCCACAAACACGCCCACGCAAAAAACGAGACCTCGAAGTTTCGACGCGAAACTTTGTCAATCCACTCAGCCAAATGAATACTTTTCTCTTCGCCCTGCTCGGCAGTGCGTCACATTCTCAGTGTCTGCAATTTTGACTAACACTGCTCGTGGGATAAGAATTGGAATGAAAGTTCTACTGGAATAAATAAAAGTAGATTGTAGCTTTTCTGCACTAGAACTCAAATTTAATTTCATTCCGCGTTTGAGAAAAAAACTCTGTATTGGATTAAGACCTGTGAATCAGAATGGGATCTGTGAATCCGAATGGGATCTGTGAATCTGAATGGGATCTGTGAATCCGAATGGGATCTGTGAATCAGAATGGGATCTGTGAATCCGAATGGGATCTGTGAATCTGAATGGAATCTGTGAATCAGAATGGAATGCGTGAATCAGAATGGGATGCGTGAATCAGAATGGGATGCGTGAAACAGAATGGGATGCGTGAATCAGAATGGGATCTTTAAATCAGAATGGGATGCGTGAATTAGAATGTGATTTGTAAATTAGAATGGGATCTGTGAATAAGAATGGGATGCGTGAATCAGAATGGGATCTGTGAATCAGAATGGGATCTGTGAATCAGAATGGGATCTGTGAATCAGAATGGGATCTGTGAATCAGAATGGGATCTGTGAATCATAATGGGATCTGTGAATCAGAATGGGATCTAATTAAATCAGAATGGGATCTGTGAATCAGAATGGGATCTGTGAATCAGAATGGGATCTGTGAATCAGAATGGGATTTGTTGACCGGATTATGATTGTATGTGTAATTATCTGAGTCTGCAATTAGCCTTACAATGAAATCGTCTGGGAATTAGATTGCTACCTGAAAACATGTTAGAAGAAAAGTATTTTTATGTACGATATAAGTTCCATTTCGGCGGTTTGCGCACTCGCTACTGTAAGTAGTGACAAGAAGCTAATGAAAAAATCCTGGTTTTGAATGAAATAAAAGCATGCATAAATATTCATTTTGATATATTTTTCTTTAAAAAACTGATGCTTATCGAACAAATGGCAAATAGAGACAAACAAATAAAAACAAGGTTTGATATCTAGGAAGCCACAGCTGAGCATTATGACAGATAAGAGATTAGCGAAAACGAAATGTTTAATATTCGATTGCCATCTTTATAAAGCAGACTTCAACCACAAAAACAAATTGTGCACACAAAGTAGGTCAAAGTTTCGAAAGCAACATATACAATAAAAGGGCAAAACAAAATACTATATAACTCTGCTACACTTATAACAAAAAGTCTGCTTATTACTCGATGCAAGCCTAACAGGAAATACACGTCAAATATGTGACCAATGTCTAACAGGTGATCAGTGTCTAACAGGTGATCAGTGTCTAACAGGTGATCAGTGTCTAACAGGTGATCAGTGTCTAACAGGTGATCAGTGTCTAACAGGTGATCAGTGTCTAACAAGTGATCAGTGTCTAACAGGTGATCAATATCTAACAGGTGATCTATATGTCTAACATGTGATCAATGTCTAACAGATGATCAGTGTCTAACAGGTGATCAGTGTCTAACAGGTGATCGGTGTCTAACAGGTGATCAGTTTCTAACAGGTGATCAGTGTCTAACAAGTGATCAGTGTCTAACAGGTGATCAATATCTAACAGGTGATCTATATGTCTAACATGTGATCAATGTCTAACAGATGATCAGTGTCTAACAGGTGATCAGTGTCTAACAGGTGATCAGTGTCTAACAGGTGATCAGTGTCTAACAGGTGATCAGTGTCTAACAGGTGATCAGTGTCTAAGAAGTGATCAGTGTCTAACAGGTGATCAATATCTAACAGGTGATCTATATGTCTAACATGTGATCAATGTCTAACAGATGATCAGTGTCTAACAGGTGATCAGTGTCTAACAGGTGATCAGTGTCTAACAGGTGATTGGTTTCTAACAGGTGATCAGTTTCTAACAGGTGATCAGTGTCTAACAGGTGATCAGTGTCTAACAGGTGATCAGTGTCTAACAAGTGATCAGTGTCTAACAGGTGATCAATATCAAACAGGTGATCTATATGTCTAACATGTGATCAGTGTCTAACAGGTGATCAGTGTCTAACAGGTGATCAGTGTCTAACAAGTGATCAGTGTCTAACAGGTGATCAGTTTCTAACAGGTGATCAGTGTCTAACAAGTGATCAGTGTCTAACAGGTGATTAATGTCTAACAGGTGAACAATGTCTACCATGTGATCAATGTCTAACAGGTGATCAATGTCTAACAGGTAATCAGTGTCTAAGGGGTGATCAATATATCCAGCGGGTGATTAATGTCTAACAGGTGAACAATATCTAACAGGTGATCAGTGTCTAACAGGTGAACAATATCTAACAGGTTGTAGCCTAACAAACAATTAAATTGTCAACAAAGGTTTACAAAGTAATAATTTTCCAACAATTGCACTTTAATCATCTAAGCTTAACGTGTACTTGTTTGTTTTTTTCAAAACAAGAGAAAAAAATGTGTTTACGTTATGAAAACGTTTTGAAAACTAAAGAAGCGTGTAATGTTAACAATTGAAAATACATAGGCAACATATTCTGATGTTGGACAATAATACTATAAATTAAAATAATTTTTTGAGAACCTTAAAACCCTTTTGTACAATCGATACTATACAAAAGTGGAAGCAGATTAAAAATTATTTAACAAAAAATTGAATACTTTTGTGAAGCATATATTGCAAAGCAACAAGTTCTAAAATGATAAATAAATAAGGAAGCGGATCCGCATATACTACTGACCAAACTGACCAAGAAACTTTCTTGTAAACTTGTAAACTTACATTGCACGATCTGGTCCATTAGTGTCAAAGATTGTACATGTATTGCGCAATCACTACAAACACCAGTGAAAGAAAAAAATAAACATTTAGCTGCAAATGAAAGATGAGAACTGATGATATTGTTGTGAGTACCATAGCAGACGACACTAGGAATAATTTACTGATGTTGGAGGCGAACTTCATGATAACACCCATGATCATACCGCCGATGGCCTGTGAAACGGCGAATGCAATGATTAATTAGCGAAATTGACTATAATCTACCAGATTTATCTACTAGAATCTAACAGATTCATCTACTAGAATCTACTAGGATTATCTACTAGAATCTACCTGATTTATCTACTAGAATCTACTAGGATTATCTACTAGAATCTACTAGGATTATCTACTAGAATCTACTAGGATTATCTACTAAAATCTAACAGATTCATCTACTAGAATCTACCAGATTCATCCACTACAATCTACCAGATTTGTCTACTAGAATCTACCTATCTACTTCTATTATTTATTATTTATTTACTAGAATCTATCCGATCTTTCTACTAGAATCTACCAGATCTATTTACTAGAATCTACCAGCATTATCTACTAGAATCTACGAGATTAATCTACTAGAATCTACCAGCATTATCTACTAGAATCTACCAGATTTATTTACTAGAATCTACCAGATTTATCTACTAGAGTCTACCAGCATTATGTACTAGAATCTACCAGCATTATCTACTAGAATCTACCAGATTTATTTACTAGAACCTACCAGATTTATCTACTAGAGTCTACCAGATTTATCTACTAGAATCTACCAGCATTATCTACTAGAATCTACCAGATTTATTTACTAGAATCTAACAGATTTATCTACTAGAGTCTACCAGCATTATGTACTAGAATCTACCAGATTTGTCTACTAGAATCTTCCAGATATATCTACTAGAATCTACCAGATTTATCTACTAGAATCAACTTCGAAATGCTCAGATTCTGGCATTTTGACTTTGCTATATTCGAAATTGATTCAATAATACTCGTAGATGTTGTATTTTAAATTAATATTCTGCTTCCTGGAAATCGATACAATTTTGGAGTAATTTTATGGTATGTAGCTTAAACGGTGTGTTATTCACTCAATCGTGAATAATAATTCGGCATGTTCACATGTAGTGCAATTGACACAAGCGAGCCCCAACGCCGAGCACAGCTCACCGTGTATTTAGCGCTAACAAATATACGGGCACGCTCTAAGTCTCACAAGACCTTTGAGGACTGTAGCATTTGTGGGCAACAACAGCAGTCTATGGTAACAAGACAATAAGCGCACATCACCGAGCATAGCTACCTACATGCATACGAATAGCTAAAAAACAATTAGCTAACAAATAGCTTACACACACACTCAGCATTTGGCAAGTCAGGAGAGACGGAGTCGGTCACGTGATCAGCCCCGAACGGAAATATAAATATCGACGCTGGTTAGCCTGCTAAATCACGCGCCTGTGGGAATCCTTCTTCAGGACAGAGCAACGCCCAATTCTTATTATTTTGCTTCAGACGCTCAAGACTTTTAGTTGCTTTCAGACCAGACCTGTCAGCAGCGGAGAAACAGACAACAGGCAAAGAATATGAACAGTTTCACAACAGTTCTGCTGCTGCTGCTACTTGCACTGTCGATTTCAACCACTGGTAAGTTGAAGCCAAGCTCTTATATTGTCTTATTGAAAGTCTCGCAATAGACAGGAGAAGAAAAAAGACACTAATTATTTTTATCTCCAGATGCAGCAACTATCTCCTCAGGCCAGCGTCGCCTAGTTCGCAGATCTAACGTAAACGCTGCTGACTACGATCCGAGCCTCACAAAGTTTACTGACGACTGTCCGAATGGCTACATTGCCCATCTGAAGTTTAACGCCAGTAAGTCCTCTGGAAGAATTTGGATCAATCACATATACTGTTTCGCCAATCGATTTCCTAATTCAATTCCAGCAACTGGCCTATTCGGCTGCGCCATCAGAACGCCGGAGATTTGCTTCGTGTTGTGCGAGATGATGCGCAGCGACAACTGGGATCCCACTAACGTGGTGTCCATTCTGGATAACAGAGAATTCGACGGCTGGTACTGTAGGGCCCTGCCTCAATACGCCACCAGACCGTGCTTCTACAAGTCCAAGTACGAGACTCTGCTTGATGTGAGGCAGATGTACACAAGAGATCGATAGATGTACTACTAGCCAGATTACTGCCAGAACTGTGCGGAACTGTCCGGAGGCTCTGCAGATCGACATTAATAAACAATAGTAAAAATGCAACTCGTATATGCTTTGCAATGCAGTGAAAATATTATCTCCGATTGCTGGCGTGTGCGTGTGTGTGCTTGAATTCTTTAGGGCCTAAGCATAATCGATTAATGTCTTAACTCCAGTGAAATATATGAAATACATTAATATTCTAATAACCAAATATAGTTTTGGCAATTCAACAAAATACCCGAAGATGACAGCAATGACTGAAAACGCAACCACTAAAACATGGCCTAAGTAATTATGGCATTTCTTGTGTATTAACTCAAATAGACGATAAATGGCTACAGATATATAGCCATATAGATATATAGATTATAGATAGATAGATATAGATAGATTGATTGATAGATGGAATTTTCGCAAGGCAAAGTTGAAAAAGTACATTTATAGGATTCCACAAGAAAACTTTTTTTAGCCATCAGTTGAAGGACAGCCCGGGCATCGGAAATTCCTGCCCGTTTCGCCCCCGAAAATAATCCTACAATTTCGCAGACAAATTACCGGCGCAAGGAATGCAAATCTAAAAATGGCTGATGTGCTATGTCCCAGCAACTAAAGTGATTACACTCACTGCGGCCATTCATGCTAGCAAGGGCTAGGGCTAGGGCTAGCAAGATCTGCAGAAATCAAGAAATCAAAGACGTTCTAGAAATTATTTGTCCAAGCTACGAATATTACGCGATCCTACATAAAAATCCCAATCAAACACGGTTTCCAAGAAACACGAAACTAAATAATTCAAACGTCAGAGAGTAATCTTCTAAAAATTAACATTTCTAATTCATCAGACTAAATTAGAATGATTAGATAAACGGGTTCTCAGAATGAGTATTACTTAGAAATTCAGCTTGAAAAAAATCTTTCAAAATTATATTTCCTAGAAATTTTATTGCTTAAAGAGATGATAACTTGAACACTCAGGTGTTTTGAAAAAGAAAGATTTCTTGGAAAACGTGCACTTTCTTTGAGTAACACTCTTTATATTGTTAATTTATCAACTTTTGAACCGATACGAATTCGCTAATGAGGCTTATATTATATGTCCTTGTCACCAGGGTCTTCGACAAAAAACTGCTGAATATCTCGACATGCTGACTTGGACAACTAACAAATTAGTTAATCATAAGCTTTGATTCCGTCAATTATTTGATATTTCAGAGTAGGAAATTTCTTATAATATTCCGTCACGGACGTGATCCGTGTTCTTTGACTTTTATTTATATCAGATGCCACTTAAAACAATTTCAGGCCAATATAGAAACCTTCGCAATAATGGCCTTGTGTTGTAAGGTGACAATTGAAGTGCTCTTGTGAGATTGTAAAAGCGACTTTTATTTAGACTTTCTCTTTGGTTAATGAAATTCAAAGTTTTATTTTTACATTATTCTTTATTAATATTAGTAGAATTTAATAATCAAATTGATATTTCAATTCCATGCCTACCGAGACATTTTTAAAGGTTCCTAGATTGTTTTAAATTTAACACACCGTAATATAAGGAAAATCACAATCGAACATTATCCGAAATCTACATGCAACTGACATATTTAACAAATCACTTTTCAGAATCAGCCAAGATTATAATTGGATCTGACAGACTCATAAATTAGCATCATTACTTTCTAGATATTGCTGTTAAGTGTACCAACGGAAGCTTTTAAACAATGAACAGAAGCAGTTAATGATTATCAATAAAAGTATATGACTTTCGAAGCGACTGCCGACAGCAATTGGAGAAAGTGGTTCGAGTATAAAACTATAGGCGATAAACAAATGGCTTCGTGTAATGAGTAGCACTACTCATACCCAAGTAATCTCGGAAATGAATATTCGTATGGATTATGCAACCTAGGGACTGTAGGATGTTTAGGGAGTATGCAATCTGGGGAATGTAGGATGTTTAGGGAGTATGCAATCTGGGGAATGCAGGATGTTTAGGGAGTATGCAATCTGGGGAATGTAGGATGTTTAGGGAGTATGCAATCTGGGGAATGTAGGATGTTTAGGGAGTATGCAATCTGGGGAATGTAGGATGTTTAGGGAGTATGCAATCTGGGGAATGTAGGATATGTAAGGAGTATGTAATCTGGGGAATGCAGGATGTTTAGGGAGTATGTAATCTGGGGAATGCAGGATGTTTAGGGAGTATGTAATCTGGGGAATGTAGGATGTTTAGGGAGTATGTAATCTGGGGAATGCAGGATGTTTAGGGAGTATGCAATCTGGGGAATGTAGGATGTTTAGGGAGTATGCAATCTGGGGAATGCAGGATGTTTAGGGAGTATGCAATCTGGTGAATGTAGGATGTTTAGGGAGTATGCAATCTGGGGAATGTAGGATGTTTAGGGAGTATGTAATCTGGGGAATGCAGGATGTTTAGGGAGTATGCAATCTGGGGAATGTAGGATGTTTAGGGAGTATGCAATCTGGGGAATGCAGGATGTTTAGGGAGTATGCAATCTGGTGAATGTAGGATGTTTAGGGAGTATGCAATCTGGGGAATGTAGGATGTTTAGGGAGTATGTAATCTGGGGAATGCAGGATGTTTAGGGAGTATGTAATCTGGGGAATGCAGGATGTTTAAGGAGTATGCAATCTGGGGAATGCAGGATGTTTAGGGAGTATGCAATCTGGGGAATGTAGGATGTTTAGGGAGTATGCAATCTGGGGAATGCAGGATGTTTAGGGAGTATGCAATCTGGGGAATGCAGGATGTTTAGGGAGTATGCAATCTGGGGAATGTAGGATGTTTAGGGAGTATGCAATCTGGGGAATGCAGGATGTTTAGGGAGTATGCAATCTGGGGAATGTAGGATGTTTAGGGAGTATGCAATCTGGGGAATGTAGGATGTTTAGGGAGTATGCAATCTGGGGAATGTAGGATGTTTAGGGAGTATGCAATCTGGGGAATGCAGGATGTTTAGGGAGTATGCAATCTGGGGAATGCAGGATGTTTAGGGAGTATGCAATCTGGGGAATGTAGGATGTTTAGGGAGTATGCAATCTGGGGAATGTAGGATGTTTAGGGAGTATGCAATCTGGGGAATGCAGGATGTTTAGGGAGTATGCAATCTGGGGAATGTAGGATGTTTAGGGAGTATGCAATCTGGGGAATGTAGGATGTTTAGGGAGTATGCAATCTGGGGAATGTAGGATGTTTAGGGAGTATGCAATCTGGGGAATGCAGGATGTTTAGGGAGTATGCAATCTGGGGAATGTAGGATGTTTAGGGAGTATGCAATCTGGGGAATGTAGGATGTTTAGGGAGTATGCAATCTGGGGAATGTAGGATGTTTAGGGAGTATGCAATCTGGGGAATGTAGGATGTTTAGGGAGTATGCAATCTGGGGAATGCAGGATGTTTAGGGAGTATGCAATCTGGGGAATGTAGGATGTTTAGGGAGTATGCAATCTGGGGAATGCAGGATGTTTAGGGAGTATGCAATCTGGGGAATGTAGGATGTTTAGGGAGTATGCAATCTGGGGAATGTAGGATGTTTAGGGAGTATGCAATCTGGGGAATGTAGGATGTTTAGGGAGTATGCAATCTGGGGAATGCAGGATGTTTAGGGAGTATGCAATCTGGGGAATGCAGGATGTTTAGGGAGTATGCAATCTGGGGAATGTAGGATGTTTAGGGAGTATGCAATCTGGGGAATGTAGGATGTTTAGGGAGTATGCAATCTGGGGAATGCAGGATGTTTAGGGAGTATGCAATCTGGGGAATGTAGGATGTTTAGGGAGTATGCAATCTGGGGAATGTAGGATGTTTAGGGAGTATGCAATCTGGGGAATGTAGGATGTTTAGGGAGTATGCAATCTGGGGAATGCAGGATGTTTAGGGAGTATGCAATCTGGGGAATGTAGGATGTTTAGGGAGTATGCAATCTGGGGAATGTAGGATGTTTAGGGAGTATGCAATCTGGGGAATGCAGGATGTTTAGGGAGTATGCAATCTGGGGAATGTAGGATGTTTAGGGAGTATGCAATCTGGGGAATGTAGGATGTTTAGGGAGTATGCAATCTGGGGAATGTAGGATGTTTAGGGAGTATGCAATCTGGGGAATGTAGGATGTTTAGGGAGTATGCAATCTGGGGAATGTAGGATGTTTAGGGAGTATGCAATCTGGGGAATGTAGGATGTTTAGGGAGTATGCAATCTGGGGAATGCAGGATGTTTAGGGAGTATGCAATCTGGGGAATGCAGGATGTTTAGGGAGTATGCAATCTGGGGAATGTAGGATGTTTAGGGAGTATGCAATCTGGGGAATGTAGGATGTTTAGGGAGTATGCAATCTTGGGAATGTAGGATGTTTAGGGAGTATGCAATCTGGGGAATGCAGGATGTTTAGGGAGTATGCAATCTGGGGAATGCAGGATGTTTAGGGAGTATGCAATCTGGGGAATGTAGGATGTTTAGGGAGTATGCAATCTGGGGAATGTAGGATGTTTAGGGAGTATGCAATCTGGGGAATGTAGGATGTTTAGGGAGTATGCAATCTGGGGAATGCAGGATGTTTAGGGAGTATGCAATCTGGGGAATGTAGGATGTTTAGGGAGTATGCAATCTGGGGAATGTAGGATGTTTAGGGAGTATGCAATCTGGGGAATGTAGGATGTTTAGGGAGTATGCAATCTGGGGAATGTAGGATGTTTAGGGAGTATGCAATCTGGGGAATGCAGGATGTTTAGGGAGTATGCAATCTGGGGAATGTAGGATGTTTAGGGAGTATGCAATCTGGGGAATGCAGGATGTTTAGGGAGTATGCAATCTGGGGAATGTAGGATGTTTAGGGAGTATGCAATCTGGGGAATGTAGGATGTTTAGGGAGTATGCAATCTGGGGAATGTAGGATGTTTAGGGAGTATGCAATCTGGGGAATGCAGGATGTTTAGGGAGTATGCAATCTGGGGAATGCAGGATGTTTAGGGAGTATGCAATCTGGGGAATGTAGGATGTTTAGGGAGTATGCAATCTGGGGAATGTAGGATGTTTAGGGAGTATGCAATCTGGGGAATGCAGGATGTTTAGGGAGTATGCAATCTGGGGAATGTAGGATGTTTAGGGAGTATGCAATCTGGGGAATGTAGGATGTTTAGGGAGTATGCAATCTGGGGAATGTAGGATGTTTAGGGAGTATGCAATCTGGGGAATGCAGGATGTTTAGGGAGTATGCAATCTGGGGAATGTAGGATGTTTAGGGAGTATGCAATCTGGGGAATGTAGGATGTTTAGGGAGTATGCAATCTGGGGAATGCAGGATGTTTAGGGAGTATGCAATCTGGGGAATGTAGGATGTTTAGGGAGTATGCAATCTGGGGAATGTAGGATGTTTAGGGAGTATGCAATCTGGGGAATGTAGGATGTTTAGGGAGTATGCAATCTGGGGAATGTAGGATGTTTAGGGAGTATGCAATCTGGGGAATGTAGGATGTTTAGGGAGTATGCAATCTGGGGAATGTAGGATGTTTAGGGAGTATGCAATCTGGGGAATGCAGGATGTTTAGGGAGTATGCAATCTGGGGAATGCAGGATGTTTAGGGAGTATGCAATCTGGGGAATGTAGGATGTTTAGGGAGTATGCAATCTGGGGAATGTAGGATGTTTAGGGAGTATGCAATCTTGGGAATGTAGGATGTTTAGGGAGTATGCAATCTGGGGAATGCAGGATGTTTAGGGAGTATGCAATCTGGGGAATGCAGGATGTTTAGGGAGTATGCAATCTGGGGAATGTAGGATGTTTAGGGAGTATGCAATCTGGGGAATGTAGGATGTTTAGGGAGTATGCAATCTGGGGAATGCAGGATGTTTAGGGAGTATGCAATCTGGGGAATGTAGGATGTTTAGGGAGTATGCAATCTGGGGAATGTAGGATGTTTAGGGAGTATGCAATCTGGGGAATGTAGGATGTTTAGGGATGCAATCTGGGGAATGCAGGATGTTTAGGGAGTATGCAATCTGGGGAATGTAGGATGTTTAGGGAGTATGCAATCTGGGGAATGTAGGATGTTTAGGGAGTATGCAATCTGGGGAATGTAGGATGTTTAGGGAGTATGCAATCTGGGGAATGCAGGATGTTTAGGGAGTATGCAATCTGGGGAATGCAGGATGTTTAGGGAGTATGCAATCTGGGGAATGCAGGATGTTTAGGGAGTATGCAATCTGGGGAATGTAGGATGTTTAGGGAGTATGCAATCTGGGGAATGCAGGATGTTTAGGGAGTATGCAATCTGGGGAATGCAGGATGTTTAGGGAGTATGCAATCTGGGGAATGTAGGATGTTTAGGGAGTATGCAATCTGGGGAATGTAGGATGTTTAGGGAGTATGCAATCTGGGGAATGCAGGATGTTTAGGGAGTATGCAATCTGGGGAATGCAGGATGTTTAGGGAGTATGCAATCTGGGGAATGTAGGATGTTTAGGGAGTATGCAATCTGGGGAATGTAGGATGTTTAGGGAGTATGCAATCTGGGGAATGCAGGATGTTTAGGGAGTATGCAATCTGGGGAATGTAGGATGTTTAGGGAGTATGCAATCTGGGGAATGTAGGATGTTTAGGGAGTATGCAATCTGGGGAATGTAGGATGTTTAGGGAGTATGCAATCTGGGGAATGTAGGATGTTTAGGGAGTATGCAATCTGGGGAATGCAGGATGTTTAGGGAGTATGCAATCTGGGGAATGTAGGATGTTTAGGGAGTATGCAATCTGGGGAATGTAGGATGTTTAGGGAGTATGCAATCTGGGGAATGTAGGATGTTTAGGGAGTATGCAATCTGGGGAATGCAGGATGTTTAGGGAGTATGCAATCTGGGGAATGCAGGATGTTTAGGGAGTATGCAATCTGGGGAATGTAGGATGTTTAGGGAGTATGCAATCTGGGGAATGTAGGATGTTTAGGGAGTATGCAATCTGGGGAATGTAGGATGTTTAGGGAGTATGCAATCTGGGGAATGCAGGATGTTTAGGGAGTATGCAATCTGGGGAATGCAGGATGTTTAGGGAGTATGCAATCTGGGGAATGTAGGATGTTTAGGGAGTATGCAATCTGGGGAATGTAGGATGTTTAGGGAGTATGCAATCTGGGGAATGTAGGATGTTTAGGGAGTATGCAATCTGGGGAATGTAGGATGTTTAGGGAGTATGCAATCTGGGGAAAGTAGGATGTTTAGGGAGTATGCAATCTGGGGAATGCAGGATGTTTAGGGAGTATGCAATCTGGGGAATGTAGGATGTTTAGGGAGTATGCAATCTGGGGAATGTAGGATGTTTAGGGAGTATGCAATCTGGGGAATGTAGGATGTTTAGGGAGTATGCAATCTGGGGAATGCAGGATGTTTAGGGAGTATGCAATCTGGGGAATGTAGGATGTTTAGGGAGTATGCAATCTGGGGAATGTAGGATGTTTAGGGAGTATGCAATCTGGGGAATGTAGGATGTTTAGGGAGTATGCAATCTGGGGAATGCAGGATGTTTAGGGAGTATGCAATCTGGGGAATGCAGGATGTTTAGGGAGTATGCAATCTGGGGAATGTAGGATGTTTAGGGAGTATGCAATCTGGGGAATGTAGGATGTTTAGGGAGTATGCAATCTGGGGAATGTAGGATGTTTAGGGAGTATGCAATCTGGGGAATGTAGGATGTTTAGGGAGTATGCAATCTGGGGAATGTAGGATGTTTAGGGAGTATGCAATCTGGGGAATGTAGGATGTTTAGGGAGTATGCAATCTGGGGAATGCAGGATGTTTAGGGAGTATGCAATCTGGGGAATGTAGGATGTTTAGGGAGTATGCAATCTGGGGAATGTAGGATGTTTAGGGAGTATGCAATCTGGGGAATGCAGGATGTTTAGGGAGTATGCAATCTGGGGAATGTAGGATGTTTAGGGAGTATGCAATCTGGGGAATGTAGGATGTTTAGGGAGTATGCAATCTGGGGAATGTAGGATGATTAGGGAGTATGCAATCTGGGGAATGCAGGATGTTTAGGGAGTATGCAATCTGGGGAATGCAGGATGTTTAGGGAGTATGCAATCTGGGGAATGCAGGATGTTTAGGGAGTATGCAATCTGGGGAATGCAGGATGTTTAGGGAGTATGCAATCTGGGGAATGTAGGATGTTTAGGGAGTATGCAATCTGGGGAATGTAGGATGTTTAGGGAGTATGCAATCTGGGGAATGCAGGATGTTTAGGGAGTATGCAATCTGGGGAATGCAGGATGTTTAGGGAGTATGCAATCTGGGGAATGTAGGATGTTTAGGGAGTATGCAATCTGGGGAATGTAGGATGTTTAGGGAGTATGCAATCTGGGGAATGCAGGATGTTTAGGGAGTATGCAATCTGGGGAATGTAGGATGTTTAGGGAGTATGCAATCTGGGGAATGTAGGATGTTTAGGGAGTATGCAATCTGGGGAATGTAGGATGTTTAGGGAGTATGCAATCTGGGGAATGTAGGATGTTTAGGGAGTATGCAATCTGGGGAATGCAGGATGTTTAGGGAGTATGCAATCTGGGGAATGTAGGATGTTTAGGGAGTATGCAATCTGGGGAATGTAGGATGTTTAGGGAGTATGCAATCTGGGGAATGTAGGATGTTTAGGGAGTATGCAATCTGGGGAATGCAGGATGTTTAGGGAGTATGCAATCTGGGGAATGCAGGATGTTTAGGGAGTATGCAATCTGGGGAATGTAGGATGTTTAGGGAGTATGCAATCTGGGGAATGTAGGATGTTTAGGGAGTATGCAATCTGGGGAATGTAGGATGTTTAGGGAGTATGCAATCTGGGGAATGCAGGATGTTTAGGGAGTATGCAATCTGGGGAATGCAGGATGTTTAGGGAGTATGCAATCTGGGGAATGTAGGATGTTTAGGGAGTATGCAATCTGGGGAATGTAGGATGTTTAGGGAGTATGCAATCTGGGGAATGTAGGATGTTTAGGGAGTATGCAATCTGGGGAATGTAGGATGTTTAGGGAGTATGCAATCTGGGGAAAGTAGGATGTTTAGGGAGTATGCAATCTGGGGAATGCAGGATGTTTAGGGAGTATGCAATCTGGGGAATGTAGGATGTTTAGGGAGTATGCAATCTGGGGAATGTAGGATGTTTAGGGAGTATGCAATCTGGGGAATGTAGGATGTTTAGGGAGTATGCAATCTGGGGAATGCAGGATGTTTAGGGAGTATGCAATCTGGGGAATGTAGGATGTTTAGGGAGTATGCAATCTGGGGAATGTAGGATGTTTAGGGAGTATGCAATCTGGGGAATGTAGGATGTTTAGGGAGTATGCAATCTGGGGAATGCAGGATGTTTAGGGAGTATGCAATCTGGGGAATGCAGGATGTTTAGGGAGTATGCAATCTGGGGAATGTAGGATGTTTAGTGAGTATGCAATCTGGGGAATGTAGGATGTTTAGGGAGTATGCAATCTGGGGAATGTAGGATGTTTAGGGAGTATGCAATCTGGGGAATGCAGGATGTTTAGGGAGTATGCAATCTGGGGAATGCAGGATGTTTAGGGAGTATGCAATCTGGGGAATGCAGGATGTTTAGGGAGTATGCAATCTGGGGAATGTAGGATGTTTAGGGAGTATGCAATCTGGGGAATGCAGGATGTTTAGGGAGTATGCAATCTGGGGAATGTAGGATGTTTAGGGAGTATGCAATCTGGGGAATGCAGGATGTTTAGGGAGTATGCAATCTGGGGAATGCAGGATGTTTAGGGAGTATGCAATCTGGGGAATGCAGGATGTTTAGGGAGTATGCAATCTGGGGAATGTAGGATGTTTAGGGAGTATGCAATCTGGGGAATGCAGGATGTTTAGGGAGTATGCAATCTGGGGAATGTAGGATGTTTAGGGAGTATGCAATCTGGGGAATGTAGGATGTTTAGGGAGTATGCAATCTGGGGAATGCAGGATGTTTAGGGAGTATGCAATCTGGGGAATGCAGGATGTTTAGGGAGTATGCAATCTGGGGAATGTAGGATGTTTAGGGAGTATGCAATCTGGGGAATGTAGGATGTTTAGGGAGTATGCAATCTGGGGAATGTAGGATGTTTAGGGAGTATGCAATCTGGGGAATGCAGGATGTTTAGGGAGTATGCAATCTGGGGAATGCAGGATGTTTAGGGAGTATGCAATCTGGGGAATGTAGGATGTTTAGGGAGTATGTAATCTGGGGAATGCAGGATGTTTAGGGAGTATGTGGTCTGGGGAATGCAGGATGTTTAGGGAGTATGCAATCTGGGGAATGCAGGATGTTTAGGGAGTATGCAATCTGGGGAATGTAGCATGTTTAGGGAGTATGCAATCTGGGGAATGTAGGATGTTTAGGGAGTATGTAATCCGGGGAATGTAGGATGTTTAGGGAGTATGTAATCTGGGGAATGTAGGATGTTTAGGGAGTATGTAATCTGGGGAATGCAGGATGTTTAGGGAGTATGTGGTCTGGGAATGTAAGATATATAGAAAGTGAAGAAGCCCAGGGACTGCATGTATAGATAGGAGTAGAAATGTCTGTTTCCGGGCATGACACCAGTCGCCACATGACTAGCTAAGGGCAAACGAGAGTTGAGCTAAAAGCAGCACAACTAAGAGCAGGCATTCAACGAAATGACAGTCTCCAATCCGTACTCATAACTGGATTAGCTGTGTCTGCATGCTCAATACTCAGTGTCTGCCTTTGATATCCACAAGCCCACGCAAAAAATGTGACCTCGAAGTTTCGACGCGAAACTTTGTCAATCCACTCAGCCAAATGAATACTTTTCTCTTCGCCCTGCTCGGCAGTGCGTCACATTCTCAGTGTCTGCAATTTTGACTAACTGCTCGTGGGATAAGAATTGGAATGAAAGTTCTACTGGAATAAATAAAAGTAGATTGTAGCTTTTCTGCACTAAAACTCAAATTTAATTTCATTCCGCGTTTGAGAAAAAAACTCTGTATTGGATTAAGACCTGTGAATCAGAATGGGATCTGTGAATCCGAATGGGATCTGTGAATCTGAATGGAATCTGCGAATCAGAATGGGATTAGTGAATCAGAATGGGATCTGTGAATCAGAATAGGATCTGTCAATCTGAATGGAATCTGCGAATCAGAATGGAATCTGTTAATCAGAGTGAGATCTGCGAATCAGAATGGAATCTGTCAATCTGAATGGAATCTGCGAATCAGAATGGAATCTGTCAATCTGAATGGAATCTGCGAATCAGAATGGAATCTGTCAATCTGAATGGAATCTGCGAATCAGAATGGAATCTGTAATTCAGAATGGAATGCGTGAATCAGAATGGGATCTGTGAATCAGAATGGGATGCGTGAATCAGAATGGGATGCGTGAAACAGAATGGGATGCGTGAATCAGAATGGGATGCGTGAAACAGAATGGGATGCGTGAATCAGAATAAGATCTGTGAATCAGAATGGGATGCGTGAATCAGAATAAGATCTGTGAATCAGAATGGGATCTTTAAATCAGAATGGGATGCGTGAATTAGAATGTGATTTGTAAATTAGAATGGGATCTGTGAATCAGAATAGGATGCGCGAATTAGAATGGGATTTGTGAATCAGAATGATATTTGTGAATCAGAATGGGATCTGTGAATCAGAATGGGATCTGTGAATCAGAATGGGATCTGTGAATCAGAATTGGATGCGTGAATCAGAATGAAATCTGTGAATCAGAGTGAGATCTGTGAATCAGAATGGAATGCATGAATCAGAATGGGATGCGTGAAACAGAATGGGATCTGTGAATCAGAATGGGATCTGTGATTCAGAATGGGATGCGTGAATCAGAATTAGATGCGTAAAACAGAATGGGATGCGTGAATCAGAATGGGATACGTGAAACAGAATGGGATGCGTGAATCAGAATGAGATCTGTGAATCAGAATGTGATTTGTAAATTAGAATGGGATTTGTGAATCAGAATGGGATCTGTGATTTAGAATGGGATCTGTGAATCAGAATGGGATCTGTGAATCAGAATGGGATCTGTGAATCAGAATGGGATCTGTGAATCAGAATGGGATTTGTGGACCGGATTATGATTGTATGTGTAATTATCTGAGTCTGCAATTAGCCTTACAATGAAATCGTCTGGGAATTAGATTGCTACCTGAAAACATGTAAGAAGAAAAGTATTTTTATGTACGATATAAGTTCCATTTCGGCGGTTTGCGCACTCGCTACTGTAAGTAGTGACAAGAAGCTAATGAAAAAATCCAGGTTTTGAATGAAATAAAAGCATGCATAAATATTCATTTTGATATATTTTTCTTTAAAAAACTGATGCTTATCGAACAAATGGCAAATAGAGACAAACAAATAAAAACAAGGTTTGATATCTAGGAAGCCACAGCTGAGCATTATGACAGATAAGAGATTAGCGAAAACGAAATGTTTAATATTCGATTGCCATCTTTATAAGGAAGACTTCAACCACAAAAACAAATTGTGCATACAAAGTAGGTCAAAGTATCGAAAGCAACATATACAATAAAAGGGCAAAACAAAATACTATATAACTCTGCTACATTTATAACAAAAAGTCTGCTTATTACTCGATGCAAGCCTAACAGTAAATACACGTCAAATATGTGACCAATGTCTAACAGGTGATCAGTGTCTAACAGGTGATCAGTGCCTTACACGTTGTGTCTGTCTAACAGGTGATCAGTGTCTAACAGGTGATCAGTGTCTAACAGGTGATCAGTGTCTAACAGGTGATCAGTGTCTAACAGGTGATCAGTGTCTAACAGGTGATCAGTGTCTAACAAGTGATCAGTGTCTAACAGGTGATCAGTGTCTAACAGGTGACAGTGTCTCACAGGTGATCGATCAGTGTCTAACAGGTGATCAGTGTCTAACAGGTGATCAATGTCTAACAGGTTATCAGTGTCTAACAGGTGATCAGTGTCTAACAGGTGATCAGTGTCTAACAGGTTATCAGTGTCTAACAGGTGATCAATATCTAACAGGTGATCAGCGTCTAACAGGTGATCAGTGTCTAACAGGTGATCAGTGTCTAACAGGTGATCAGTGTCTAACAGGTGATCAGTGTCTAACAGGTGATCAGTGTCTAAAAGGTGATCAGTGTCTTACAGGTGATCGATCAGTGTCTAACAGGTGATCATTGTCTAACAGATGATCAGTGTCTAACAGGTGATCAATGTCTAACAGGTGATCAGAGTCTAACAGGTGATCAATGTCAAATACGTTGCGTCTGTCTAACAGGTGATCAGTGCCTAACAGGTGATCATTGTCTAACAGGTGATCAGTGTCTAACAGATGATCAATGTCTAACAGGTGATCAGTGTCTAACAGGTGATCAGTTTCTAACAGGTCATCAGTGTCTAACAGGTGATCAGTGTCTAACAGATGATCAATATCTAACAGGTGATCAGTGTCTAATGGATGATCAGTGTCTAACAGGTGATTAGTGTCTAACAGGTGATCAGTGTCTAACAGGTGATCAGTGTCTAACAAGTGATCAGTGTCTAACAGGTGATCAGTGTCTAACAGGTGATCAATGTCTAACAGGTGATCTATATCTAACAGGTGATCAGTGTCTAACAGGTGATCAGTGCCTAACAGGTGATCAGTGTCTAACAAGTGATCAGTGTCTAACAGGTGATCAGTGTCTAACAAGTGATCAGGGTCTAACAGGTGATCAGTGTCTAACAGGTGATCAATATCTAACAGGTGATCAGCGTCTAACAGGTGATCAGTGTCTAACAGGTGATCAATGTCTAACAGGTGATCAGTGTCTAACAGGAGATCAGTGTCTAACAGGTGATCAGTGTCTAACAGGTGATCAGTGTCTAACAGGTGATCAGTGTCTAACAGGTGATCAGTGTCTAACAGGTGATCAGTGTCAAAAAGGTGATCAGTGTCTTACAGGTGATCGATCAGTGTCTAACAGGTGATCATTGTCTAACAGGTGATCAGTGTCTAACAGGTGATCAATGTCTAACAGGTGATCAGAGTCTAACAGGTGATCAATGTCAAATACTTTGCGTCTGTCTAACAGGTGATCAGTGTCTAACAGGTGATCAGTGTCTAAACAGGTGATCAGTGTCTAACAGGTGATCAGTGTCTAACAGGTGATCATTGTCTAACAGGTGATCAGTGTCTAACAGATGATCAATGTCTAACAGGTGATCAGTGTCTAACAGGTGATCAGTTTCTAACAGGTCATCAGTGTCTAACAGGTGATCAGTGTCTAACAGATGATCAATATCTAACAGGTGATCAGTGTCTAACAGATGATCAGTGTCTAACAGGTGATTAGTGTCTAACAGGTGATTAGTGTCTAACAGATGATCAATGTCTAACAGGTGATCAGTGTCTAACAGATGATCAATGTCTAACAGGTGATTAATGTCTAACAGGTGATCAGTATCTAAAAGGTGATCAGTGTCTAACAGGTTATTAATGTCTAACAGGTGATCAGTGTCTAACAGATGATCAATGTCTAACAGGTGATCAGTGTCTAACAGGTGATCAGTGTCTAACAATTGTGATCAGTGTCTAACAGGTGATCGATCAGTGACTAACAGGTGATCAGTGTCTAACAGGTGATCAGTGTCTAACAGGTGATCAGTGTCTATAAGTTCTAATAGTTCTATAGTGTCACCTGTCAAACAGATGATCAATGTCTAACAGGTGATCAGTGTCTAACAGGTGATCAGTGTCTAACAGGTGATCAGTGTCTAACAGGTGATCAATGTCTAACAGGTGATCTATATCTAACAGGTGATCAGTGTCTAACAGGTGATCAATGTCTAACAGGTGATCTATATCTAACAGGTGATCAGTGTCTAACAAGTGATCAGTGTCTAACAGGTGATCAATATCTAACAGGTGATTAGTGCCTAACAGGTGATCAGTGTCTAACAAGTGATCAGTGTCTAACAAGTGATCAGTGTCTAACAGGTGATCAGTGTCTAACAGGTGATCAGTGTCTAACAGGTGATCAGTGTCTAACAGGTGATCAGTGTCTAACAGGTGATCAGTGTCTAAAAGGTGATCAGTGTCTTACAGGTGATCGATCAGTGTCTAACAGGTGATCATTGTCTAACAGGTGATCAGTGTCTAACAGGTGATCAATGTCTAACAGGTGATCAGAGTCTAACAGGTGATCAATGTCAAATACGTTGCGTCTGTCTAACAGGTGATCAGTGCCTAACAGGTGATCAGTGTCTAACAGGTGATCAGTGTCTAACAGGTGATCAGTGTCTAACAGGTGATCATTGTCTAACAGGTGATCAGTGTCTATCAGATGATCAATGTCTAACAGGTGATCAGTGTCTAACAGGTGATCAGTTTCTAACAGGTCATCAGTGTCTAACAGGTGATCAATGTCTAACAGATGATCAATATCTAACAGGTGATCAGTGTCTAACAGATGATCAGTGTCTAACAGGTGATTAGTGTCTAACAGGTGATCAGTGTCTAACAGGTGATCAGTGTCTAACAAGTGATCAGTGTCTAACAGGTGATCAGTGTCTAACAGGTGATCAATATCTAACAGGTGATCAGTGTCTAACAGGTGATCAGTGCCTAACAGGTGATCAGTGTCTAACAAGTGATCAGTGTCTAACAGGTGATCAGTGTCTAACAAGTGATCAGTGTCTAACAGGTGATCAGTGTCTAACAGGTGATCAATATCTAACAGGTGATCAGCGTCTAACAGGTGATCAGTGTCTAACAGGTGATCAATGTCTAACAGGTGATCAGTGTCTAACAGGTGATCAGTGTCTAACAGGTGATCAGTGTCTAACAGGTGATCAGTGTCTAACAGGTGATCAGTGTCTAACAGGTGATCAGTGTCTAACAGGTGATCAGTGTCTAACAGGTGATCAGTGTCAAAAAGGTGATCAGTGTCTTACAGGTGATCGATCAGTGTCTAACAGGTGATCATTGTCTAACAGGTGATCAGTGTCTAACAGGTGATCAATGTCTAACAGGTGATCAGAGTCTAACAGGTGATCAATGTCAAATACTTTGCGTCTGTCTAACAGGTGATCAGTGTCTAACAGGTGATCAGTGTCTAACAGGTGATCAGTGTCTAACAGGTGATCAGTGTCTAACAGGTGATCATTGTCTAACAGGTGATCAGTGTCTAACAGATGATCAGTGTCTAACAGGTGATTAGTGTCTAACAGGTGATTAGTGTCTAACAGATGATCAATGTCTAACAGGTGATCAGTGTCTAACAGATGATCAATGTCTAACAGGTGATTAATGTCTAACAGGTGATCAGTATCTAAAAGGTGATCAGTGTCTAACAGGTAATTAATGTCTAACAGGTGATCAGTGTCTAACAGATGATCAATGTCTAACAGGTGATCAGTGTCTAACAGGTGATCAGTGTCTAACAATTGTGATCAGTGTCTAACAGGTGATCGATCAGTGACTAACAGGTGATCAGTGTCTAACAGGTGATCAGTGTCTAACAGGTGATCAGTGTCTATAAGTTCTAATAGTTCTATAGTGTCACCTGTCAAACAGATGATCAATGTCTAACAGGTGATCAGTGTCTAACAGGTGATCAGTGTCTAACAGGTGATCAGTGTCTAACAGGTGATCAATGTCTAACAGGTGATCTATATCTAACAGGTGATCAGTGTCTAACAGGTGATCAATGTCTAACAGGTGATCTATATCTAACAGGTGATCAGTGTCTAACAAGTGATCAGTGTCTAACAGGTGATCAATATCTAACAGGTGATTAGTGCCTAACAGGTGATCAGTGTCTAACAAGTGATCAGTGTCTAACAAGTGATCAGTGTCTAACAGGTGATCAGTGTCTAACAGGTGATCAGTGTCTAACAGGTGATCAGTGTCTAACAGGTGATCAGTGTCTAACAGGTGATCAGTGTCTAAAAGGTGATCAGTGTCTTACAGGTGATCGATCAGTGTCTAACAGGTGATCATTGTCTAACAGGTGATCAGTGTCTAACAGGTGATCAATGTCTAACAGGTGATCAGAGTCTAACAGGTGATCAATGTCAAATACGTTGCGTCTGTCTAACAGGTGATCAGTGCCTAACAGGTGATCAGTGTCTAACAGGTGATCAGTGTCTAACAGGTGATCAGTGTCTAACAGGTGATCATTGTCTAACAGGTGATCAGTGTCTAACAGATGATCAATGTCTAACAGGTGATCAGTGTCTAACAGGTGATCAGTTTCTAACAGGTCATCAGTGTCTAACAGGTGATCAATGTCTAACAGATGATCAATATCTAACAGGTGATCAGTGTCTAACAGATGATCAGTGTCTAACAGGTGATTAGTGTCTAACAGGTGATCAGTGTCTAACAGGTGATCAGTGTCTAACAAGTGATCAGTGTCTAACAGGTGATCAGTGTCTAACAGGTGATCAATATCTAACAGGTGATCAGCGTCTAACAGGTGATCAGTGCCTAACAGGTGATCAGTGTCTAACAAGTGATCAGTGTCTAACAGGTGATCAGTGTCTAACAAGTGATCAGTGTCTAACAGGTGATCAGTGTCTAACAAGTGATCAGTGTCTAACAGGTGATCAGTGTCTAACAGGTGATCAATATCTAACAGGTGATCAGCGTCTAACAGGTGATCAGTGCCTAACAGGTGATCAGTGTCTAACAGGTGATCAATGTCTAACAGGTGATCAGTGTCTAACAGGTGATCAGTGTCTAACAGGTGATCAGTGTCTAACAGGTGATCAGTGTCTAACAGGTGATCAGTGTCTAACAGGTGATCAGTGTCTAACAGGTGATCAGTGTCTAAAAGGTGATCAGTGTCTTACAGGTGATCGATCAGTGTCTAACAGGTGATCATTGTCTAACAGGTGATCAGTGTCTAACAGGTGATCAATGTCTAACAGGTGATCTATATCTAACAGGTGATCAGTGTCTAACAGGTGATCAATGTCTAACAGGTGATCAATATCTAACAGGTGATCAGCGTCTAACAGGTGATCAGTGCCTAACAGGTGATCAGTGTCTAACAGGTGATCAATGTCTAACAGGTGATCAGTGTCTAACAGGTGATCAGTGTCTAACAGGTGATCAGTGTCTAACAGGTGATCAGTGTCTAAC
Source organism: Macrostomum hystrix (assembly GCA_950097015.1). Lineage (NCBI taxonomy): Eukaryota > Metazoa > Platyhelminthes > Macrostomidae > Macrostomum > Macrostomum hystrix. The sequence goes on from CATNEN010000039.1 coordinate 13,290,699, forward strand.
CGGTGATCAGTGTCTAACAGGTGATCAGTGTCTAACAGGTGATGAGTGTCTAAAAGGTGATCAGTGTCTTACAGGTGATCGATCAGTGTCTAACAGGTGATCATTGTCTAACAGGTGATCAGTGTCTAACAGGTGATCAATGTCTAACAGGTGATCAGAGTCTAACAGGTGATCAATGTCAAATACGTTGCGTCTGTCTAACAGGTGATCAGTGTCTAACAGGTGATCAGTGTCTAACAGGTGATCAGTGTCTAACAGGTGATCAGTGTCTAACAGGTGATCATTGTCTAACAGGTGATCAGTGTCTAACAGATGATCAATGTCTAACAGGTGATCAGTGTCTAACAGGTGATCAGTTTCTAACAGGTCATCAGTGTCTAACAGGTGATCAGTGTCTAACAGATGATCAATATCTAACAGGTGATCAGTGTCTAACAGATGATCAGTGTCTAACAGGTGATTAGTGTCTAACAGGTGATTAGTGTCTAACAGGTGATCAATGTCTAACAGGTGATCAGTGTCTAACAGATGATCAATGTCTAACAGGTGATTAATGTCTAACAGGTGATCAGTATCTAAAAGGTGATCAGTGTCTAACAGATGATCAATGTCTAACAGGTGATCAGTGTCTAACAGGTGATCAGTGTCTAACAATTGTGATCAGTGTCTAACAGGTGATCGATCAGTGACTAACAGGTGATCAGTGTCTAACAGGTGATCAGTGTCTAACAGGTGATCAGTGTCTATAAGTTCTAATAGTTCTATAGTGTCACCTGTCAAACAGATGATCAATGTCTAACAGGTGATCAGTGTCTAACAGGTGATCAGTGTCTAACAGGTGATCAGTGTCTAACAGGTGATCAATGTCTAACAGGTGATCTATATCTAACAGGTGATCAGTGTCTAACAGGTGATCAATGTCTAACCGGTGATCTATATCTAACAGGTGAACAGTGTCTAACAAGTGATCAGTGTCTAACAGGTGATCAATATCTAACAGGTGATTAGTGCCTAACAGGTGATCAATGTCTAATAGGTGATCAGTGTCTAACTGGTGATCAGTGTCTAACAGGTGATCAATATCTAACAGGTGATCAGCGTCTAACAGGTGATCAGTGTCTAACAGGTGATCAGTGTCTAACAGGTGATCAGTGTCTAACAGGTGATCAATGTCTAACAGGTTATCAGTGTCTAACAGGTGATCAGTGTCTAACAGGTGATCAGTGTCTAACAGGTTATCAGTGTCTAACAGGTGATCAATATCTAACAGGTGATCAGCGTCTAACAGGTGATCAGTGTCTAACAGGTGATCAGTGTCTAACAGGTGATCAGTGTCTAACAGGTGATCAGTGTCTAACAGGTGATCAGTGTCTAAAAGGTGATCAGTGTCTTACAGGTGATCGATCAGTGTCTAACAGGTGATCATTGTCTAACAGATGATCAGTGTCTAACAGGTGATCAATGTCTAACAGGTGATCAGAGTCTAACAGGTGATCAATGTCAAATACTTTGCGTCTGTCTAACAGGTGATCAGTGTCTAACAGGTGATCAGTGTCTAACAGGTGATCAGTGTCTAACAGGTGATCAGTGTCTAACAGGTGATCATTGTCTAACAGGTGATCAGTGTCTAACAGATGATCAATGTCTAACAGGTGATCAGTGTCTAACAGGTGATCAGTTTCTAACAGGTCATCAGTGTCTAACAGGTGATCAGTGTCTAACAGATGATCAATATCTAACAGGTGATCAGTGTCTAACAGATGATCAGTGTCTAACAGGTGATTAGTGTCTAACAGGTGATTAGTGTCTAACAGATGATCAATGTCTAACAGGTGATCAGTGTCTAACAGATGATCAATGTCTAACAGGTGATTAATGTCTAACAGGTGATCAGTATCTAAAAGGTGATCAGTGTCTAACAGGTTATTAATGTCTAACAGGTGATCAGTGTCTAACAGATGATCAATGTCTAACAGGTGATCAGTGTCTAACAGGTGATCAGTGTCTAACAATTGTGATCAGTGTCTAACAGGTGATCGATCAGTGACTAACAGGTGATCAGTGTCTAACAGGTGATCAGTGTCTAACAGGTGATCAGTGTCTATAAGTTCTAATAGTTCTATAGTGTCACCTGTCAAACAGATGATCAATGTCTAACAGGTGATCAGTGTCTAACAGGTGATCAGTGTCTAACAGGTGATCAGTGTCTAACAGGTGATCAGTGTCTAACAGGTGATCAATGTCTAACAGGTGATCTATATCTAACAGGTGATCAGTGTCTAACAGGTGATCAATGTCTAACAGGTGATCTATATCTAACAGGTGATCAGTGTCTAACAAGTGATCAGTGTCTAACAGGTGATCAATATCTAACAGGTGATTAGTGCCTAACAGGTGATCAGTGTCTAACAAGTGATCAGTGTCTAACAAGTGATCAGTGTCTAACAGGTGATCAGTGTCTAACAGGTGATCAGTGTCTAACAGGTGATCAGTGTCTAACAGGTGATCAGTGTCTAACAGGTGATCAGTGTCTAAAAGGTGATCAGTGTCTTACAGGTGATCGATCAGTGTCTAACAGGTGATCATTGTCTAACAGGTGATCAGTGTCTAACAGGTGATCAATGTCTAACAGGTGATCAGAGTCTAACAGGTGATCAATGTCAAATACGTTGCGTCTGTCTAACAGGTGATCAGTGCCTAACAGGTGATCAGTGTCTAACAGGTGATCAGTGTCTAACAGGTGATCAGTGTCTAACAGGTGATCATTGTCTAACAGGTGATCAGTGTCTAACAGATGATCAATGTCTAACAGGTGATCAGTGTCTAACAGGTGATCAGTTTCTAACAGGTCATCAGTGTCTAACAGGTGATCAATGTCTAACAGATGATCAATATCTAACAGGTGATCAGTGTCTAACAGATGATCAGTGTCTAACAGGTGATTAGTGTCTAACAGGTGATCAGTGTCTAACAGGTGATCAGTGTCTAACAAGTGATCAGTGTCTAACAGGTGATCAGTGTCTAACAGGTGATCAATATCTAACAGGTGATCAGTGTCTAACAGGTGATCAGTGCCTAACAGGTGATCAGTGTCTAACAAGTGATCAGTGTCTAACAGGTGATCAGTGTCTAACAAGTGATCAGTGTCTAACAGGTGATCAGTGTCTAACAGGTGATCAATATCTAACAGGTGATCAGCGTCTAACAGGTGATCAGTGTCTAACAGGTGATCAATGTCTAACAGGTGATCAGTGTCTAACAGGTGATCAGTGTCTAACAGGTGATCAGTGTCTAACAGGTGATCAGTGTCTAACAGGTGATCAGTGTCTAACAGGTGATCAGTGTCTAACAGGTGATCAGTGTCTTACAGGTGATCAGTGTCTTACAGGTGATCGATCAGTGTCTAACAGGTGATCATTGTCTAACAGGTGATCAGTGTCTAACAGGTGATCAATGTCTAACAGGTGATCAGAGTCTAACAGGTGATCAATGTCAAATACTTTGCGTCTGTCTAACAGGTGATCAGTGTCTAACAGGTGATCAGTGTCTAACAGGTGATCAGTGTCTAACAGGTGATCAGTGTCTAACAGGTGATCATTGTCTAACAGGTGATCAGTGTCTAACAGATGATCAGTGTCTAACAGGTGATTAGTGTCTAACAGGTGATTAGTGTCTAACAGATGATCAATGTCTAACAGGTGATCAGTGTCTAACAGATGATCAATGTCTAACAGGTGATTAATGTCTAACAGGTGATCAGTATCTAAAAGGTGATCAGTGTCTAACAGGTAATTAATGTCTAACAGGTGATCAGTGTCTAACAGATGATCAATGTCTAACAGGTGATCAGTGTCTAACAGGTGATCAGTGTCTAACAATTGTGATCAGTGTCTAACAGGTGATCGATCAGTGACTAACAGGTGATCAGTGTCTAACAGGTGATCAGTGTCTAACAGGTGATCAGTGTCTATAAGTTCTAATAGTTCTATAGTGTCACCTGTCAAACAGATGATCAATGTCTAACAGGTGATCAGTGTCTAACAGGTGATCAGTGTCTAACAGGTGATCAGTGTCTAACAGGTGATCAATGTCTAACAGGTGATCTATATCTAACAGGTGATCAGTGTCTAACAGGTGATCAATGTCTAACAGGTGATCTATATCTAACAGGTGATCAGTGTCTAACAAGTGATCAGTGTCTAACAGGTGATCAATATCTAACAGGTGATTAGTGCCTAACAGGTGATCAGTGTCTAACAAGTGATCAGTGTCTAACAAGTGATCAGTGTCTAACAGGTGATCAGTGTCTAACAGGTGATCAGTGTCTAACAGGTGATCAGTGTCTAACAGGTGATCAGTGTCTAACAGGTGATCAGTGTCTAAAAGGTGATCAGTGTCTTACAGGTGATCGATCAGTGTCTAACAGGTGATCATTGTCTAACAGGTGATCAGTGTCTAACAGGTGATCAATGTCTAACAGGTGATCAGAGTCTAACAGGTGATCAATGTCAAATACGTTGCGTCTGTCTAACAGGTGATCAGTGCCTAACAGGTGATCAGTGTCTAACAGGTGATCAGTGTCTAACAGGTGATCAGTGTCTAACAGGTGATCATTGTCTAACAGGTGATCAGTGTCTAACAGATGATCAATGTCTAACAGGTGATCAGTGTCTAACAGGTGATCAGTTTCTAACAGGTCATCAGTGTCTAACAGGTGATCAATGTCTAACAGATGATCAATATCTAACAGGTGATCAGTGTCTAACAGATGATCAGTGTCTAACAGGTGATTAGTGTCTAACAGGTGATCAGTGTCTAACAGGTGATCAGTGTCTAACAAGTGATCAGTGTCTAACAGGTGATCAGTGTCTAACAGGTGATCAATATCTAACAGGTGATCAGCGTCTAACAGGTGATCAGTGCCTAACAGGTGATCAGTGTCTAACAAGTGATCAGTGTCTAACAGGTGATCAGTGTCTAACAAGTGATCAGTGTCTAACAGGTGATCAGTGTCTAACAAGTGATCAGTGTCTAACAGGTGATCAGTGTCTAACAGGTGATCAATATCTAACAGGTGATCAGCGTCTAACAGGTGATCAGTGCCTAACAGGTGATCAGTGTCTAACAGGTGATCAATGTCTAACAGGTGATCAGTGTCTAACAGGTGATCAGTGTCTAACAGGTGATCAGTGTCTAACAGGTGATCAGTGTCTAACAGGTGATCAGTGTCTAACAGGTGATCAGTGTCTAACAGGTGATCAGTGTCTAAAAGGTGATCAGTGTCTTACAGGTGATCGATCAGTGTCTAACAGGTGATCATTGTCTAACAGGTGATCAGTGTCTAACAGGTGATCAATGTCTAACAGGTGATCTATATCTAACAGGTGATCAGTGTCTAACAGGTGATCAATGTCTAACAGGTGATCAGTGTCTAACAGGTGATCAGTGTCTAAAAGGTGATCAGTGTCTTACAGCTGATCGATCAGTGTCTAACAGGTGATCATTGTCTAACAGGTGATCAGTTTCTAACAGGTGATCAATGTCAAACAGGTGATCTATATCTAACAGGTGATCAGTGTCTAACAGGTGATCAGTGCCTAACAGGTGATCAGTGTCTAACAAGTGATCAGTGTCTAACAGGTGATCAGTGTCTAACAAGTGATCAGTGTCTAACAGGTGATCAGTGTCTAACAGGTGATCAGTGCCTAACAGGTGATCAGTGTCTAACAGGTGATCAGTGTCTAACAGGTGATCATTGTCTAACAGGTGATCAGTGTCTAACAGATGATCAGTGTCTAACAGGTGATTAGTGTCTAACAGGTGATTAGTGTCTAACAGATGATCAATGTCTAACAGGTGATCAGTGTCTAACAGATGATCAATGTCTAACAGGTGATTAATGTCTAACAGGTGATCAGTATCTAAAAGGTGATCAGTGTCTAACAGGTAATTAATGTCTAACAGGTGATCAGTGTCTAACAGATGATCAATGTCTAACAGGTGATCAGTGTCTAACAGGTGATCAGTGTCTAACAATTGTGATCAGTGTCTAACAGGTGATCGATCAGTGACTAACAGGTGATCAGTGTCTAACAGGTGATCAGTGTCTAACAGGTGATCAGTGTCTATAAGTTCTAATAGTTCTATAGTGTCACCTGTCAAACAGATGATCAATGTCTAACAGGTGATCAGTGTCTAACAGGTGATCAGTGTCTAACAGGTGATCAGTGTCTAACAGGTGATCAATGTCTAACAGGTGATCTATATCTAACAGGTGATCAGTGTCTAACAGGTGATCAATGTCTAACAGGTGATCTATATCTAACAGGTGATCAGTGTCTAACAAGTGATCAGTGTCTAACAGGTGATCAATATCTAACAGGTGATTAGTGCCTAACAGGTGATCAGTGTCTAACAAGTGATCAGTGTCTAACAAGTGATCAGTGTCTAACAGGTGATCAGTGTCTAACAGGTGATCAGTGTCTAACAGGTGATCAGTGTCTAACAGGTGATCAGTGTCTAACAGGTGATCAGTGTCTAAAAGGTGATCAGTGTCTTACAGGTGATCGATCAGTGTCTAACAGGTGATCATTGTCTAACAGGTGATCAGTGTCTAACAGGTGATCAATGTCTAACAGGTGATCAGAGTCTAACAGGTGATCAATGTCAAATACGTTGCGTCTGTCTAACAGGTGATCAGTGCCTAACAGGTGATCAGTGTCTAACAGGTGATCAGTGTCTAACAGGTGATCAGTGTCTAACAGGTGATCATTGTCTAACAGGTGATCAGTGTCTAACAGATGATCAATGTCTAACAGGTGATCAGTGTCTAACAGGTGATCAGTTTCTAACAGGTCATCAGTGTCTAACAGGTGATCAATGTCTAACAGATGATCAATATCTAACAGGTGATCAGTGTCTAACAGATGATCAGTGTCTAACAGGTGATTAGTGTCTAACAGGTGATCAGTGTCTAACAGGTGATCAGTGTCTAACAAGTGATCAGTGTCTAACAGGTGATCAGTGTCTAACAGGTGATCAATATCTAACAGGTGATCAGCGTCTAACAGGTGATCAGTGCCTAACAGGTGATCAGTGTCTAACAAGTGATCAGTGTCTAACAGGTGATCAGTGTCTAACAAGTGATCAGTGTCTAACAGGTGATCAGTGTCTAACAAGTGATCAGTGTCTAACAGGTGATCAGTGTCTAACAGGTGATCAATATCTAACAGGTGATCAGCGTCTAACAGGTGATCAGTGCCTAACAGGTGATCAGTGTCTAACAGGTGATCAATGTCTAACAGGTGATCAGTGTCTAACAGGTGATCAGTGTCTAACAGGTGATCAGTGTCTAACAGGTGATCAGTGTCTAACAGGTGATCAGTGTCTAACAGGTGATCAGTGTCTAACAGGTGATCAGTGTCTAAAAGGTGATCAGTGTCTTACAGGTGATCGATCAGTGTCTAACAGGTGATCATTGTCTAACAGGTGATCAGTGTCTAACAGGTGATCAATGTCTAACAGGTGATCTATATCTAACAGGTGATCAGTGTCTAACAGGTGATCAATGTCTAACAGGTGATCAGTGTCTAACAGGTGATCAGTGTCTAAAAGGTGATCAGTGTCTTACAGCTGATCGATCAGTGTCTAACAGGTGATCATTGTCTAACAGGTGATCAGTTTCTAACAGGTGATCAATGTCAAACAGGTGATCTATATCTAACAGGTGATCAGTGTCTAACAGGTGATCAGTGCCTAACAGGTGATCAGTGTCTAACAAGTGATCAGTGTCTAACAGGTGATCAGTGTCTAACAAGTGATCAGTGTCTAACAGGTGATCAGTGTCTAACAGGTGATCAGTGCCTAACAGGTGATCAGTGTCTAACAGGTGATCAATATCTAACAGGTGATCAGTGTCTAACAGGTGATCAGTGCCTAACAGGTGATCAGTGTCTAACAGGTGATCAATGTCTAACAGGTGATCAGTGTCTAACAGGTGATCAGTGTCTAACAGGTGATCAGTGTCTAACAGGTGATCAGTGTCTAACCGGTGATCAGTGTCTAACAGGTGATCATTGTCTAACAGGTGATCAGTGTCTAACAGATGATCAATGTCTAACAGGTGATCAGTGTCTAACAGGTGATCAGTTTCTAACAGGTCATCAGTGTCTAACAGGTGATCAGTGTCTAACAGATGATCAATATCTAACAGGTGATCAGTGTCTAACAGATGATCAGTGTCTAACAGGTGATTAGTGTCTAACAGGTGATTAGTGTCTAACAGGTGATCAATGTCTAACAGGTGATCAGTGTCTAACAGATGATCAATGTCTAACAGGTGATTAATGTCTAACAGGTGATCAGTATCTAAAAGGTGATCAGTGTCTAACAGATGATCAATGTCTAACAGGTGATCAGTGTCTAACAGGTGATCAGTGTCTAACAATTGTGATCAGTGTCTAACAGGTGATCGATCAGTGACTAACAGGTGATCAGTGTCTAACAGGTGATCAGTGTCTAACAGGTGATCAGTGTCTATAAGTTCTAATAGTTCTATAGTGTCACCTGTCAAACAGATGATCAATGTCTAACAGGTGATCAGTGTCTAACAGGTGATCAGTGTCTAACAGGTGATCAGTGTCTAACAGGTGATCAATGTCTAACAGGTGATCTATATCTAACAGGTGATCAGTGTCTAACAGGTGATCAATGTCTAACCGGTGATCTATATCTAACAGGTGAACAGTGTCTAACAAGTGATCAGTGTCTAACAGGTGATCAATATCTAACAGGTGATTAGTGCCTAACAGGTGATCAATGTCTAATAGGTGATCAGTGTCTAACTGGTGATCAGTGTCTAACAGGTGATCAATGTCTAACAGGTGACCTATATCTAACAGGTGATCAGTGTCTAACAGGTGATCAATGTCTAACAGGTGATCTATATCTAACAGGTGATCAGTGTCTAACAAGTGATTAGTGTCTAACAGGTGATCAATATCTAACAGGTGATCAGTGTCTAACAGGTGATCAATGTCTAACACGTTGCGTTTGTCTAACAGGTGATCAGTGTCTAACAGGTGATCAATGTCTAACACGTTGCGTCTGTCTAACAGGTGATCAGTGTCTAACACGTTGCGTCTGTCTAACAGGTGATCAGTGCCTTACACGTTGTGTCTGTCTAACAGGTGATCAGTGTCTAACACGTTGCGTCTGTCTAACAGGTGATCAGTGCCTTACACGTTGTGTCTGTCTAACAGGTGATCAGTGTCTAACACGTTGCGTCTGTCTAACAGGTGATCAGTGTCTAACAGGTAATCAGTGTCTAACAGGTGATCAGTGTCTAACATGTGATCAATGTCTTACAGGTGATCAATGTCTAAAAGGTGATCAATGTCTAACAGGTAATCATTGTCTAAGGGGTGATCAATATATCCAGCAGGTCATTAATGTCTAACAGGTGATCAGTGTCTAACAGGTGATCAGTGTCTAACAGGTCATCAGTGTCTAACAGTTGATCAGTGTCTAACAGATGATCAATGTCTAACAGGTGATTAATGTCTAACAGGTGATCAGTATCTAAAAGGTGATCAGTGTCTAACAGGTAATTAATGTCTAACAGGTGATCAGTGTCTAACAGATGATCAATGTCTAACAGGTGATCAGTGTCTAACAGGTGATCAGTGTCTAACAATTGTGATCAGTGTCTAACAGGTGATCGATCAGTGACTAACAGGTGATCAGTGTCTAACAGGTGATCAGTGTCTAACAGGTGATCAGTGTCTATAAGTTCTAATAGTTCTATAGTGTCACCTGTCAAACAGATGATCAATGTCTAACAGGTGATCAGTGTCTAACAGGTGATCAGTGTCTAACAGGTGATCAGTGTCTAACAGGTGATCAATGTCTAACAGGTGATCTATATCTAACAGGTGATCAGTGTCTAACAGGTGATCAATGTCTAACAGGTGATCTATATCTAACAGGTGATCAGTGTCTAACAAGTGATCAGTGTCTAACAGGTGATCAATATCTAACAGGTGATTAGTGCCTAACAGGTGATCAGTGTCTAACAAGTGATCAGTGTCTAACAAGTGATCAGTGTCTAACAGGTGATCAGTGTCTAACAGGTGATCAGTGTCTAACAGGTGATCAGTGTCTAACAGGTGATCAGTGTCTAACAGGTGATCAGTGTCTAAAAGGTGATCAGTGTCTTACAGGTGATCGATCAGTGTCTAACAGGTGATCATTGTCTAACAGGTGATCAGTGTCTAACAGGTGATCAATGTCTAACAGGTGATCAGAGTCTAACAGGTGATCAATGTCAAATACGTTGCGTCTGTCTAACAGGTGATCAGTGCCTAACAGGTGATCAGTGTCTAACAGGTGATCAGTGTCTAACAGGTGATCAGTGTCTAACAGGTGATCATTTTCTAACAGGTGATCAGTGTCTAACAGATGATCAATGTCTAGCAGGTGATCAGTGTCTAACAGGTGATCAGTTTCTAACAGGTCATCAGTGTCTAACAGGTGATCAATGTCTAACAGATGATCAATATCTAACAGGTGATCAGTGTCTAACAGATGATCAGTGTCTAACAGGTGATTAGTGTCTAACAGGTGATCAGTGTCTAACAGGTGATCAGTGTCTAACAAGTGATCAGTGTCTAACAGGTGATCAGTGTCTAACAGGTGATCAATATCTAACAGGTGATCAGCGTCTAACAGGTGATCAGTGCCTAACAGGTGATCAGTGTCTAACAAGTGATCAGTGTCTAACAGGTGATCAGTGTCTAACAAGTGATCAGTGTCTAACAGGTGATCAGTGTCTAACAGGTGATCAATATCTAACAGGTGATCAGCGTCTAACAGGTGATCAGTGCCTAACAGGTGATCAGTGTCTAACAGGTGATCAATGTCTAACAGGTGATCAGTGTCTAACAGGTGATCAGTGTCTAACAGGTGATCAGTGTCTAACAGGTGATCAGTGTCTAACAGGTGATCAGTGTCTAACAGGTGATCAGTGTCTAACAGGTGATCAGTGTCTAACAGGTGATCAGTGTCTAACAGGTGATCAGTGTCTAAAAGGTGATCAGTGTCTTACAGGTGATCGATCAGTGTCTAACAGGTGATCATTGTCTAACAGGTGATCAGTGTCTAACAGGTGATCAATGTCTAACAGGTGATCAGAGTCTAACAGGTGATCAATGTCAAATACGTTGCGTCTGTCTAACAGGTGATCAGTGCCTAACAGGTGATCAGTGTCTAACAGGTGATCAGTGTCTAACAGGTGATCAGTGTCTAACAGGTGATCATTGTCTAACAGGTGATCAGTGTCTAACAGATGATCAATGTCTAACAGGTGATCAGTGTCTAACAGGTGATCAGTTTCTAACAGGTCATCAGTGTCTAACAGGTGATCAATGTCTAACAGATGATCAATATCTAACAGGTGATCAGTGTCTAACAGATGATCAGTGTCTAACAGGTGATTAGTGTCTAACAGGTGATCAGTGTCTAACAGGTGATCAGTGTCTAACAAGTGATCAGTGTCTAACAGGTGATCAGTGTCTAACAGGTGATCAATATCTAACAGGTGATCAGTGTCTAACAGGTGATCAGTGCCTAACAGGTGATCAGTGTCTAACAAGTGATCAGTGTCTAACAGGTGATCAGTGTCTAACAAGTGATCAGTGTCTAACAGGTGATCAGTGTCTAACAGGTGATCAATATCTAACAGGTGATCAGCGTCTAACAGGTGATCAGTGTCTAACAGGTGATCAATGTCTAACAGGTGATCAGTGTCTAACAGGTGATCAGTGTCTAACAGGTGATCAGTGTCTAACAGGTGATCAGTGTCTAACAGGTGATCAGTGTCTAACAGGTGATCAGTGTCTAACAGGTGATCAGTGTCTTACAGGTGATCAGTGTCTTACAGGTGATCGATCAGTGTCTAACAGGTGATCATTGTCTAACAGGTGATCAGTGTCTAACAGGTGATCAATGTCTAACAGGTGATCAGAGTCTAACAGGTGATCAATGTCAAATACTTTGCGTCTGTCTAACAGGTGATCAGTGTCTAACAGGTGATCAGTGTCTAACAGGTGATCAGTGTCTAACAGGTGATCAGTGTCTAACAGGTGATCATTGTCTAACAGGTGATCAGTGTCTAACAGATGATCAGTGTCTAACAGGTGATTAGTGTCTAACAGGTGATTAGTGTCTAACAGATGATCAATGTCTAACAGGTGATCAGTGTCTAACAGATGATCAATGTCTAACAGGTGATTAATGTCTAACAGGTGATCAGTATCTAAAAGGTGATCAGTGTCTAACAGGTAATTAATGTCTAACAGGTGATCAGTGTCTAACAGATGATCAATGTCTAACAGGTGATCAGTGTCTAACAGGTGATCAGTGTCTAACAATTGTGATCAGTGTCTAACAGGTGATCGATCAGTGACTAACAGGTGATCAGTGTCTAACAGGTGATCAGTGTCTAACAGGTGATCAGTGTCTATAAGTTCTAATAGTTCTATAGTGTCACCTGTCAAACAGATGATCAATGTCTAACAGGTGATCAGTGTCTAACAGGTGATCAGTGTCTAACAGGTGATCAGTGTCTAACAGGTGATCAATGTCTAACAGGTGATCTATATCTAACAGGTGATCAGTGTCTAACAGGTGATCAATGTCTAACAGGTGATCTATATCTAACAGGTGATCAGTGTCTAACAAGTGATCAGTGTCTAACAGGTGATCAATATCTAACAGGTGATTAGTGCCTAACAGGTGATCAGTGTCTAACAAGTGATCAGTGTCTAACAAGTGATCAGTGTCTAACAGGTGATCAGTGTCTAACAGGTGATCAGTGTCTAACAGGTGATCAGTGTCTAACAGGTGATCAGTGTCTAACAGGTGATCAGTGTCTAAAAGGTGATCAGTGTCTTACAGGTGATCGATCAGTGTCTAACAGGTGATCATTGTCTAACAGGTGATCAGTGTCTAACAGGTGATCAATGTCTAACAGGTGATCAGAGTCTAACAGGTGATCAATGTCAAATACGTTGCGTCTGTCTAACAGGTGATCAGTGCCTAACAGGTGATCAGTGTCTAACAGGTGATCAGTGTCTAACAGGTGATCAGTGTCTAACAGGTGATCATTGTCTAACAGGTGATCAGTGTCTAACAGATGATCAATGTCTAACAGGTGATCAGTGTCTAACAGGTGATCAGTTTCTAACAGGTCATCAGTGTCTAACAGGTGATCAATGTCTAACAGATGATCAATATCTAACAGGTGATCAGTGTCTAACAGATGATCAGTGTCTAACAGGTGATTAGTGTCTAACAGGTGATCAGTGTCTAACAGGTGATCAGTGTCTAACAAGTGATCAGTGTCTAACAGGTGATCAGTGTCTAACAGGTGATCAATATCTAACAGGTGATCAGCGTCTAACAGGTGATCAGTGCCTAACAGGTGATCAGTGTCTAACAAGTGATCAGTGTCTAACAGGTGATCAGTGTCTAACAAGTGATCAGTGTCTAACAGGTGATCAGTGTCTAACAAGTGATCAGTGTCTAACAGGTGATCAGTGTCTAACAGGTGATCAATATCTAACAGGTGATCAGCGTCTAACAGGTGATCAGTGCCTAACAGGTGATCAGTGTCTAACAGGTGATCAATGTCTAACAGGTGATCAGTGTCTAACAGGTGATCAGTGTCTAACAGGTGATCAGTGTCTAACAGGTGATCAGTGTCTAACAGGTGATCAGTGTCTAACAGGTGATCAGTGTCTAACAGGTGATCAGTGTCTAAAAGGTGATCAGTGTCTTACAGGTGATCGATCAGTGTCTAACAGGTGATCATTGTCTAACAGGTGATCAGTGTCTAACAGGTGATCAATGTCTAACAGGTGATCTATATCTAACAGGTGATCAGTGTCTAACAGGTGATCAATGTCTAACAGGTGATCAGTGTCTAACAGGTGATCAGTGTCTAAAAGGTGATCAGTGTCTTACAGCTGATCGATCAGTGTCTAACAGGTGATCATTGTCTAACAGGTGATCAGTTTCTAACAGGTGATCAATGTCAAACAGGTGATCTATATCTAACAGGTGATCAGTGTCTAACAGGTGATCAGTGCCTAACAGGTGATCAGTGTCTAACAAGTGATCAGTGTCTAACAGGTGATCAGTGTCTAACAAGTGATCAGTGTCTAACAGGTGATCAGTGTCTAACAGGTGATCAGTGCCTAACAGGTGATCAGTGTCTAACAGGTGATCAGTGTCTAACAGGTGATCATTGTCTAACAGGTGATCAGTGTCTAACAGATGATCAGTGTCTAACAGGTGATTAGTGTCTAACAGGTGATTAGTGTCTAACAGATGATCAATGTCTAACAGGTGATCAGTGTCTAACAGATGATCAATGTCTAACAGGTGATTAATGTCTAACAGGTGATCAGTATCTAAAAGGTGATCAGTGTCTAACAGGTAATTAATGTCTAACAGGTGATCAGTGTCTAACAGATGATCAATGTCTAACAGGTGATCAGTGTCTAACAGGTGATCAGTGTCTAACAATTGTGATCAGTGTCTAACAGGTGATCGATCAGTGACTAACAGGTGATCAGTGTCTAACAGGTGATCAGTGTCTAACAGGTGATCAGTGTCTATAAGTTCTAATAGTTCTATAGTGTCACCTGTCAAACAGATGATCAATGTCTAACAGGTGATCAGTGTCTAACAGGTGATCAGTGTCTAACAGGTGATCAGTGTCTAACAGGTGATCAATGTCTAACAGGTGATCTATATCTAACAGGTGATCAGTGTCTAACAGGTGATCAATGTCTAACAGGTGATCTATATCTAACAGGTGATCAGTGTCTAACAAGTGATCAGTGTCTAACAGGTGATCAATATCTAACAGGTGATTAGTGCCTAACAGGTGATCAGTGTCTAACAAGTGATCAGTGTCTAACAAGTGATCAGTGTCTAACAGGTGATCAGTGTCTAACAGGTGATCAGTGTCTAACAGGTGATCAGTGTCTAACAGGTGATCAGTGTCTAACAGGTGATCAGTGTCTAAAAGGTGATCAGTGTCTTACAGGTGATCGATCAGTGTCTAACAGGTGATCATTGTCTAACAGGTGATCAGTGTCTAACAGGTGATCAATGTCTAACAGGTGATCAGAGTCTAACAGGTGATCAATGTCAAATACGTTGCGTCTGTCTAACAGGTGATCAGTGCCTAACAGGTGATCAGTGTCTAACAGGTGATCAGTGTCTAACAGGTGATCAGTGTCTAACAGGTGATCATTGTCTAACAGGTGATCAGTGTCTAACAGATGATCAATGTCTAACAGGTGATCAGTGTCTAACAGGTGATCAGTTTCTAACAGGTCATCAGTGTCTAACAGGTGATCAATGTCTAACAGATGATCAATATCTAACAGGTGATCAGTGTCTAACAGATGATCAGTGTCTAACAGGTGATTAGTGTCTAACAGGTGATCAGTGTCTAACAGGTGATCAGTGTCTAACAAGTGATCAGTGTCTAACAGGTGATCAGTGTCTAACAGGTGATCAATATCTAACAGGTGATCAGCGTCTAACAGGTGATCAGTGCCTAACAGGTGATCAGTGTCTAACAAGTGATCAGTGTCTAACAGGTGATCAGTGTCTAACAAGTGATCAGTGTCTAACAGGTGATCAGTGTCTAACAAGTGATCAGTGTCTAACAGGTGATCAGTGTCTAACAGGTGATCAATATCTAACAGGTGATCAGCGTCTAACAGGTGATCAGTGCCTAACAGGTGATCAGTGTCTAACAGGTGATCAATGTCTAACAGGTGATCAGTGTCTAACAGGTGATCAGTGTCTAACAGGTGATCAGTGTCTAACAGGTGATCAGTGTCTAACAGGTGATCAGTGTCTAACAGGTGATCAGTGTCTAACAGGTGATCAGTGTCTAAAAGGTGATCAGTGTCTTACAGGTGATCGATCAGTGTCTAACAGGTGATCATTGTCTAACAGGTGATCAGTGTCTAACAGGTGATCAATGTCTAACAGGTGATCTATATCTAACAGGTGATCAGTGTCTAACAGGTGATCAATGTCTAACAGGTGATCAGTGTCTAACAGGTGATCAGTGTCTAAAAGGTGATCAGTGTCTTACAGCTGATCGATCAGTGTCTAACAGGTGATCATTGTCTAACAGGTGATCAGTTTCTAACAGGTGATCAATGTCAAACAGGTGATCTATATCTAACAGGTGATCAGTGTCTAACAGGTGATCAGTGCCTAACAGGTGATCAGTGTCTAACAAGTGATCAGTGTCTAACAGGTGATCAGTGTCTAACAAGTGATCAGTGTCTAACAGGTGATCAGTGTCTAACAGGTGATCAGTGCCTAACAGGTGATCAGTGTCTAACAGGTGATCAATATCTAACAGGTGATCAGTGTCTAACAGGTGATCAGTGCCTAACAGGTGATCAGTGTCTAACAGGTGATCAATGTCTAACAGGTGATCAGTGTCTAACAGGTGATCAGTGTCTAACAGGTGATCAGTGTCTAACAGGTGATCAGTGTCTAACCGGTGATCAGTGTCTAACAGGTGATCATTGTCTAACAGGTGATCAGTGTCTAACAGATGATCAATGTCTAACAGGTGATCAGTGTCTAACAGGTGATCAGTTTCTAACAGGTCATCAGTGTCTAACAGGTGATCAGTGTCTAACAGATGATCAATATCTAACAGGTGATCAGTGTCTAACAGATGATCAGTGTCTAACAGGTGATTAGTGTCTAACAGGTGATTAGTGTCTAACAGGTGATCAATGTCTAACAGGTGATCAGTGTCTAACAGATGATCAATGTCTAACAGGTGATTAATGTCTAACAGGTGATCAGTATCTAAAAGGTGATCAGTGTCTAACAGATGATCAATGTCTAACAGGTGATCAGTGTCTAACAGGTGATCAGTGTCTAACAATTGTGATCAGTGTCTAACAGGTGATCGATCAGTGACTAACAGGTGATCAGTGTCTAACAGGTGATCAGTGTCTAACAGGTGATCAGTGTCTATAAGTTCTAATAGTTCTATAGTGTCACCTGTCAAACAGATGATCAATGTCTAACAGGTGATCAGTGTCTAACAGGTGATCAGTGTCTAACAGGTGATCAGTGTCTAACAGGTGATCAATGTCTAACAGGTGATCTATATCTAACAGGTGATCAGTGTCTAACAGGTGATCAATGTCTAACCGGTGATCTATATCTAACAGGTGAACAGTGTCTAACAAGTGATCAGTGTCTAACAGGTGATCAATATCTAACAGGTGATTAGTGCCTAACAGGTGATCAATGTCTAATAGGTGATCAGTGTCTAACTGGTGATCAGTGTCTAACAGGTGATCAATGTCTAACAGGTGACCTAT
Organism: Macrostomum hystrix; assembly: GCA_950097015.1. Lineage (NCBI taxonomy): Eukaryota > Metazoa > Platyhelminthes > Macrostomidae > Macrostomum > Macrostomum hystrix. The sequence goes on from CATNEN010000039.1 coordinate 13,308,140, forward strand.
ATCTAACAGGTGATCAGTGTCTAACAGGTGATCAATGTCTAACAGGTGATCTATATCTAACAGGTGATCAGTGTCTAACAAGTGATTAGTGTCTAACAGGTGATCAATATCTAACAGGTGATCAGTGTCTAACAGGTGATCAATGTCTAACACGTTGCGTTTGTCTAACAGGTGATCAGTGTCTAACAGGTGATCAATGTCTAACACGTTGCGTCTGTCTAACAGGTGATCAGTGTCTAACACGTTGCGTCTGTCTAACAGGTGATCAGTGCCTTACACGTTGTGTCTGTCTAACAGGTGATCAGTGTCTAACACGTTGCGTCTGTCTAACAGGTGATCAGTGCCTTACACGTTGTGTCTGTCTAACAGGTGATCAGTGTCTAACACGTTGCGTCTGTCTAACAGGTGATCAGTGTCTAACAGGTAATCAGTGTCTAACAGGTGATCAGTGTCTAACATGTGATCAATGTCTTACAGGTGATCAATGTCTAAAAGGTGATCAATGTCTAACAGGTAATCATTGTCTAAGGGGTGATCAATATATCCAGCAGGTCATTAATGTCTAACAGGTGATCAGTGTCTAACAGGTGATCAGTGTCTAACAGGTCATCAGTGTCTAACAGTTGATCAGTGTCTAACAGATGATCAATGTCTAACAGGTGATTAATGTCTAACAGGTGATCAGTATCTAAAAGGTGATCAGTGTCTAACAGGTAATTAATGTCTAACAGGTGATCAGTGTCTAACAGATGATCAATGTCTAACAGGTGATCAGTGTCTAACAGGTGATCAGTGTCTAACAATTGTGATCAGTGTCTAACAGGTGATCGATCAGTGACTAACAGGTGATCAGTGTCTAACAGGTGATCAGTGTCTAACAGGTGATCAGTGTCTATAAGTTCTAATAGTTCTATAGTGTCACCTGTCAAACAGATGATCAATGTCTAACAGGTGATCAGTGTCTAACAGGTGATCAGTGTCTAACAGGTGATCAGTGTCTAACAGGTGATCAATGTCTAACAGGTGATCTATATCTAACAGGTGATCAGTGTCTAACAGGTGATCAATGTCTAACAGGTGATCTATATCTAACAGGTGATCAGTGTCTAACAAGTGATCAGTGTCTAACAGGTGATCAATATCTAACAGGTGATTAGTGCCTAACAGGTGATCAGTGTCTAACAAGTGATCAGTGTCTAACAAGTGATCAGTGTCTAACAGGTGATCAGTGTCTAACAGGTGATCAGTGTCTAACAGGTGATCAGTGTCTAACAGGTGATCAGTGTCTAACAGGTGATCAGTGTCTAAAAGGTGATCAGTGTCTTACAGGTGATCGATCAGTGTCTAACAGGTGATCATTGTCTAACAGGTGATCAGTGTCTAACAGGTGATCAATGTCTAACAGGTGATCAGAGTCTAACAGGTGATCAATGTCAAATACGTTGCGTCTGTCTAACAGGTGATCAGTGCCTAACAGGTGATCAGTGTCTAACAGGTGATCAGTGTCTAACAGGTGATCAGTGTCTAACAGGTGATCATTTTCTAACAGGTGATCAGTGTCTAACAGATGATCAATGTCTAGCAGGTGATCAGTGTCTAACAGGTGATCAGTTTCTAACAGGTCATCAGTGTCTAACAGGTGATCAATGTCTAACAGATGATCAATATCTAACAGGTGATCAGTGTCTAACAGATGATCAGTGTCTAACAGGTGATTAGTGTCTAACAGGTGATCAGTGTCTAACAGGTGATCAGTGTCTAACAAGTGATCAGTGTCTAACAGGTGATCAGTGTCTAACAGGTGATCAATATCTAACAGGTGATCAGCGTCTAACAGGTGATCAGTGCCTAACAGGTGATCAGTGTCTAACAAGTGATCAGTGTCTAACAGGTGATCAGTGTCTAACAAGTGATCAGTGTCTAACAGGTGATCAGTGTCTAACAGGTGATCAATATCTAACAGGTGATCAGCGTCTAACAGGTGATCAGTGCCTAACAGGTGATCAGTGTCTAACAGGTGATCAATGTCTAACAGGTGATCAGTGTCTAACAGGTGATCAGTGTCTAACAGGTGATCAGTGTCTAACAGGTGATCAGTGTCTAACAGGTGATCAGTGTCTAACAGGTGATCAGTGTCTAACAGGTGATCAGTGTCTAAAAGGTGATCAGTGTCTTACAGGTGATCGATCAGTGTCTAACAGGTGATCATTGTCTAACAGGTGATCAGTGTCTAACAGGTGATCAATGTCTAACAGGTGATCTATATCTAACAGGTGATCAGTGTCTAACAAGTGATCAGTGTCTAACAGGTGATCAGTGTCTAACAGGTGATCAGTGCCTAACAGGTGATCAGTGTCTAACAGGTGATCAATATCTAACAGGTGATCAGCGTCTAACAGGTGATCAGTGCCTAACAGGTGATCAGTGTCTAACAGGTGATCAATGTCTAACAGGTGATCAGTGTCTAACAGGTGATCAGTGTCTAACAGGTGATCAGTGTCTAACAGGTGATCAGTGTCTAACCGGTGATCAGTGTCTAACAGGTGATCAGTGTCTAACAGGTGATCAGTGTCTAAAAGGTGATCAGTGTCTTACAGGTGATCGATCAGTGTCTAACAGGTGATCATTGTCTAACAGGTGATCAGTGTCTAACAGGTGATCAATGTCTAACAGGTGATCAGAGTCTAACAGGTGATCAATGTCAAATACGTTGCGTCTGTCTAACAGGTGATCAGTGTCTAACAGGTGATCAGTGTCTAACAGGTGATCAGTGTCTAACAGGTGATCAGTGTCTAACAGGTGATCATTGTCTAACAGGTGATCAGTGTCTAACAGATGATCAATGTCTAACAGGTGATCAGTGTCTAACAGGTGATCAATTTCTAACAGGTCATCAGTGTCTAACAGGTGATCAGTGTCTAACAGATGATCAATATCTAACAGGTGATCAGTGTCTAACAGATGATCAGTGTCTAACAGGTGATTAGTGTCTAACAGGTGATTAGTGTCTAACAGGTGATCAATGTCTAACAGGTGATCAGTGTCTAACAGATGATCAATGTCTAACAGGTGATTAATGTCTAACAGGTGATCAGTATCTAAAAGGTGATCAGTGTCTAACAGATGATCAATGTCTAACAGGTGATCAGTGTCTAACAGGTGATCAGTGTCTAACAATTGTGATCAGTGTCTAACAGGTGATCGATCAGTGACTAACAGGTGATCAGTGTCTAACAGGTGATCAGTGTCTAACAGGTGATCAGTGTCTATAAGTTCTAATAGTTCTATAGTGTCACCTGTCAAACAGATGATCAATGTCTAACAGGTGATCAGTGTCTAACAGGTGATCAGTGTCTAACAGGTGATCAGTGTCTAACAGGTGATCAATGTCTAACAGGTGATCTATATCTAACAGGTGATCAGTGTCTAACAGGTGATCAATGTCTAACAGGTGATCTATATCTAACAGGTGAACAGTGTCTAACAAGTGATCAGTGTCTAACAGGTGATCAATATCTAACAGGTGATTAGTGCCTAACAGGTGATCAATGTCTAATAGGTGATCAGTGTCTAACTGGTGATCAGTGTCTAATAGGTGATCAATGTCTAACAGGTGACCTATATCTAACAGGTGATCAGTGTCTAACAGGTGATCAATGTCTAACAGGTGATCTATATCTAACAGGTGATCAGTGTCTAACAAGTGATTAGTGTCTAACAGGTGATCAATATCTAACAGGTGATCAGTGTCTAACAGGTGATCAATGTCTAACACGTTGCGTCTGTCTAACAGGTGATCAGTGTCTAACAGGTGATCAATGTCTAACACGTTGCGTCTGTCTAACAGGTGATCAGTGTCTAACACGTTGCGTCTGTCTAACAGGTGATCAGTGCCTTACACGTTGTGTCTGTCTAACAGGTGATCAGTGTCTAACACGTTGCGTCTGTCTAACAGGTGATCAGTGCCTTACACGTTGTGTCTGTCTAACAGGTGATCAGTGTCTAACACGTTGCGTCTGTCTAACAGGTGATCAGTGTCTAACAGGTAATCAGTGTCTAACAGGTGATCAGTGTCTAACATGTGATCAATGTCTTACAGGTGATCAATGTCTAAAAGGTGATCAATGTCTAACAGGTAATCATTGTCTAAGGGGTGATCAATATATCCAGCAGGTCATTAATGTCTAACAGGTGATCAGTGTCTAACAGGTGATCAGTGTCTAACAGGTCATCAGTGTCTAACAGTTGATCAGTGTCTAACAGGTGATCAGTGTCTAACAGGTCATCAGTGTCTAACAGGTGATCAGTGTCTAACAGATGATCAATATCTAACAGGTGATCAGTGTCTAACAGGTGATTAATGTCTAACAGGTGAACAATATCTAACAGGTTGTAGCCTAACAAACAATTAAATTGTCAACAAAGGTTTACAAAGCAATAATTTTCCAACAATTGCACTTTAATCATCTAAGCTTAACGTGTACTTGTTTGTTTTTTCAAAACAAGAGAAAAAATGTGTTTACGTTATGAAAACGTTTTGAAAACTAAAGAAGCGTGTAATGTTAACAATTGAAAATACATAGGCAACATATTCTGATGTTGGACAATAATACTATAAATTAATAGAATTTTTTGAGAACCTTAAAACCCTTTTGTACAATCGATACTATACAAAAGTGGAAGCAGATTAAAAATTATTTAACAAAAAATTGAATACTTTTGTGAAGCATATATTGCAAAGCAACAAGTTCTAAAATGATAAATAAATAAGGAAGCGAATCCGCATATACTACTGACCAAACTGACCAAGAAACTTTCTTGTAAACTTGTAAACTTACATTGCACGATCTGGTCCATTAGTGTCAAAGATTGTACATGTATTGCGCAATCACTACAAACACCAGTGAAAGAAAAAAATAAACATTTAGCTGCAAATGAAAGATGAGAACTGATAATATTGTTGTGAGTACCATAGCAGACGACACTAGAAATAATTTACTGATGTTGGAGGCGAACTTCATGATAACACCCATGATCATACCGCCGATGGCCTGTGAAACGGCGAATGCAATGATTAATTAGCGAAATTGACTATAATCTACCAGATTTATCTACTAGAATCTAACAGATTCATCTACTAGAATCTACTAGTATTATCTACTAGAATCTAACAGATTCATCTACTAGAATCTACTAGGATTATCTACTAGAATCTACTAGGATTATCTACTAGAATCTACCTATCTACTTCTATTATTTATTATCTATTATTTATTATTTATTTACTAGAATCTATCCGATTTTTCTACTAGAATCTACCAGATTTATTTACTAGAATCTACCAGCATTATCTACTAGAATCTACGAGATTAATCTACTGGAATCTACCAGCATTATCTACTAGAATCTACCAGATTTATTTACTAGAATCTACCAGATTTATCTACTAGAGTCTACCAGCATTATGTACTAGAATCTACCAGATTTGTCTACTAGAGTCTACCAGCATTATGTACTAGAATCTACCAGATTTGTCTACTAGAGTCTACCAGCATTATGTACTTGAATCTACCAGATTTGTCTACTAGAGTCTACCAGCATTATGTACTAGAATCTACGAGATTAATCTACTAGAATCTACCAGCATTATCTACTATAATCTACCAGATATATTTACTAGAATCTACCAGATTTATCTACTAGAGTCTACCAGATTTGTCTACTAGAGTCTACCAGCATTATGTACTAGAATCTACGAGATTAATCTACTAGAATCTACCAGCATTATCTACTAGAATCTACCAGATTTATTTACTAGAATCTACCAGATTCATCTACTAGAATCTACCAGATTTGTCTACTAGAGTCTACCAGCATTATGTACTAGAATCTACGAGATTAATCTACTAGAATCTACCAGCATTATCTACTAGAATCTACCAGATTTATTTACTAGAATCTACCAGATTCATCTACTAGAATCTACCAGATTTGTCTACTAGAGTCTACCAGCATTATGTACTAGAATCTACGAGATTTATCTACTAGAATCTACCAGATTTATTTACTAGAATCTACCAGATTTATCTACTAGAGTCTACCAGCATTATGTACTAGAATCTACCAGATTTGTCTACTAGAGTCTACTAGCATTATGTACTAGAATCTACCAGATTTGTCTACTAGAATCTTCCAGATATATCTACTAGAATCTACCAGATTTATCAACTAGAATCTACCAGCATTATCTACTAGAGTCTACCAGATTTATCTACTAGAATCTACCAGCATTGTCTACTAGAATCTACCAGATTTATTTACTAGAATCTAACAGATTTATCTACTAGAGTCTACCAGCATTATGTACTAGAATCTACCAGATTTATCTACTAGAATCTACCAGATTTATCTACTAGAATCAACTTCGAAATGCTCAGATTCTGGCATTTCGACTTTGCTATATTCGAAATTGATTCAATAATACTCGCAGATGTTGTATTTTAAATTAATATTCTGCTTCCTGGAAATCGATACAATTTTGGAGTAATTTTATGGTATGTAGCTTAAACGGTGTGCTATTCACTCAATCGTGAATAATAATTCGGCATGTTCACATGTAGTGCAATTGACACAAGCGAGCCCCAACGCCGAGCACAGCTCAGCGTGTATTTAGCGCTAACAAATATACGGGCACGCTCTAAGTCTCACAAGACCTTTGAGGACTGTAACATTTGTGGGCAATAACAGCAGTCTATGGTAACAAGACAATAAGCGCACATCACCGAGCATAGCTACCTACATGCATACGAATAGCTAAAAAACAATTAGCTAACAAATATCTTACACACACACTCAGCATTTGGCCAGTCAGGAGAGACGGAGTCGGTCACGTGATCAGCCCCGAACGGAAATATAAATATCGACGCCGGTTAGCCTGCTAAATCACGCGCCTGCTGTGGGAATCCTTCTTCAGGACAGAGCAACGCCCAATTCTTATTATTTTGCTTCAGACGCTCAAGACTTTTAGTTGCTTTCAGACCAGACCTGTCAGCAGCGGAGAAACAGACAACAGGCAAAGAATATGAACAGTTTCACAACAGTTCTGCTGCTGCTGCTACTTGCACTGTCGATTTCAACCACTGGTAAGTTGAAGCCAAGCTCTTATATTGTCTTATTGAAAGTCTCGCAATAGACAGGAGAAGAAAAAAGACACTAATTATTTTTATCTCCAGATGCAGCAACTATCTCCTCAGGTCAGCGTCGCCTAGTTCGCAGATCTAACGTAAACGCTGCTGACTACGATCCGAGCCTCACAAAGTTTACTGACGACTGTCCGAATGGCTACATTGCCTATCTGAAGTTTAACGCCAGTAAGTCCTCTGGAAGAATTTGGATCAATCACATATACTGTTTCGCCAATCGATTTCCTAATTCAATTCCAGCAACTGGCCTATTCGGCTGCGCCATCAGAACGCCGGAGATTTGCTTCGTGTTGTGCGAGATGATGCGCAGCGACAACTGGGATCCCACTAACGTGGTGTCCATTCTGGATAACAGAGAATTCGACGGCTGGTACTGTAGGGCCCTGCCTCAATACGCCACCAGACCGTGCTTCTACAAGTCCAAGTACGAGACTCTGCTTGATGTGAGGCAGATGTACACAAGAGATCGATAGATGTACTACTAGCCAGATTACTGCCAGAACTGTGCGGAACTGTCCGGAGGCTCTGCAGATCGACATTAATAAACAATATTAAAAATGCAACTCGTATATGCTTTGCAATGCAGTGAAAATATTATCTCCGATTGCTGGCGTGTGCGTGTGTGTGCTTGAATTCTTTAGGGCCTAAGCATAATCGATTAATGTCTTAACTCCAGTGAAATATATGAAATACATAATATTCTAATAACCAAATATAGTTTTGGCAATTCAACAAAATACCCTATGATAGCAGCAATGACTGAAAACGCAAGCACTAAAACATGGCCTAAGTAATTGTGACATTTCTTGTGTATTAACTCAAATAGACGATAAATGGCTACAGATATATAGCCATATAGACAAATAGATAGATAGATAGATATATAGACAAATAGATAGATAAAAAGATAGATAAATAGTTAGATAGATAGATAAATAGATAGATTCATAGATAGATAGATAGATATATAGACAAATAGATAGATAAATAGATAAGTTAGATAGATAGATAGATAGATAAATAGATAAGATAGATAGATAGATAGATGAATAGATAGATAGATAGATAGATAGATAGATGGATAGACGAAGGCCTCTCAGAGGTAATCCACGCACACAGTACTAGATGTTTTGAAATGCCGATTTTTTTATATATAGTACGATGGACCAAATTTTCGGGCAAAGCTGGGCCTTCTTCGGGTCTGTATATTTAGATAATTCAAACGATATTTGAAAAATATTGTTAAAGCGATCGCTTATATATATGGGAGGTTAAAAACCGTATTGATTTTAAAGTTGGAATTATACATAAAAAATTATAAACGAACACGGGCACGTTAAAAATAAAACTGTCAATGCCACGTGCAGTCAGAGTCCTGTCAAAGGTTAAAGCGAATTAATTGTTATTTATGGGGGTAGCTTGGATGGACATAGAATGTCCTTCAGAGAGCGTGAGCGTGTGTACGCTGCCACTGTGCTCAAGTCACTGGCATGGTCTGCGATGACCGAACGGATTTCGTGTACAATACGTCCAGAGTGGTCCGTATAAGGAATGACGATGGGGACGCACGCACTGCGGTTAGTGTCAATGGAGTTCAGGCCAGCTGGGGTCTGAGTTTTCAGGAGATTAATGAGTCTGAGTTCCATTTCTCTTCTCCTGCGTTGAGTTGCCTCTCTGTGCGTCTCACATTCAGGGCTGAGGTACCAAAGACCCATGAACCGTAAGTCCAGCAGGCTGTGGTCTGTAGAGCGAAAATGTCTTGAGACCGGGGTATCTTTTGCCAGTCTAATGTCGCTCAGATAGATAGATAGATAGATGGAATCTACATTTCTAATTCATCAGACTACATAAAAATTAGAATTATTATATAAATGGATTCTAAGAATCAGTAATACTTAGAAATTAAGCTTGAAGAAAATTCCAAATTTTATTTCGAAGAAATTTTATTGCTCAAAGAGATAATTACTTCGAAACTCAAATGTTTTGAAGAAAACTAGATTTCTTGGAAAACGTGCATTTTCTTTAAAGTAACACTTTTTATATTGTTAATCTATCAACTTTTGAACCGATACGAATTCGCTAATGAGGCTTATATTATATGTCCTTGTCACCAGGGTCTTCGACAAAAAACTGCTGAATATCTCGACATGCTGACTTGGACAACTAACAAATTAGTTAATCATAAGGGGCGGATCAGAACTTCAAACAAGCTTTGATTCCGTCAATTATTTCATATTTCAGAGTAGGAAATTTCTTATAATATTCCGTCACGGACGTGACGTGTTCTTTGACTTGGGATTTGTGAATCAGAATGGGATGCGTGAATCAGAATGGGATCTGTGAATCAGAATGGGATGCGTGAATCAGAATTGGATGCGTGAATTAGAATGGGATTTGTGAATCAGAATTGGATTTGTGAATCAGAATGGGATTTGTGAATCAGAATGGGATCTGTGAATCAGAATGGGATCTGTGAATCAGAATGGGATCTGTGAATCAGAATGGGATCTGTGAATCAGAATTGGATGCGTGAATTAGAATGGGATTTGTGAATCAGAATTGGATTTGTGAATCAGAATGGGATGCGTGAATCAGAATGGGATGCGTGAATTGGAATGGGATTTGTGAATCAGAATGGGATTTGTGAATCAGAATGGGATCTGTGAATCAGAATGGGATCTGTGAATCAGAATGGGATCTGTGAATCAGAATGGGATCTGTGAATCAGAATGGGATCTAATTAAATCAGAATGGGATCTGTGCATCAGAATGGGATGCGTGAATCAGAATGGGATCTGTGGACCGGATTATGATTATGTGTAATTATCTGAGTCTGCAATTAGCCTTACAATGAAATCGTCTGGGAATTAGATTGCTACCTGAAAACATGTAAGAAGAAAAGTATTTTTATGTACGATATAAGTTCCATTTCGGCGGTTTGCGCACTCGCTACTGTAAGTAGTGACAAGAAGCTAATGAAAAAATCCAGGTTTTGAATGAAATAAAAGCATGCATAAATATTCATTTTGATATATTTTTCTTTAAAAAACTGATGCTTATCGAACAAATGGCAAATAGAGACAAACAAATAAAAACAAGGTTTGATATCTAGGAAGCCACAGCTGAGCATTATGACAGATAAGAGATTAGCGAAAACTAAATGTTTAATATTCGATTGCCATCTATATAAGGCAGACTTCAACCACAAAAACAAATTGTGCACACAAAGTAGGTCAAAGTTTCGAAAGCAACATATACAATAAAAGGGCAAAACAAAATACTATATAACTCTGCTACATTTATAACAAAAAGTCTGTTTATTACTCGATGCAAGCCTAACAGTAAATACACGTCAAATATGTGACCAATGTCTAACAGGTGATCAGTGTCTAACAGGTGATCAGTGTCTAACAGGTGATCAGTGTCTAACAGGTGATCAGTGTCTAACAGGTGATCAGCGTCTAACAGGTGATCAGTGTCTAACAAGTGATCAGTGTCTAACAGGTGATCAGTGTCTAACAGGTGATTAATGTCTAAAAGGTGATCAGTGTCTAACACGTTGCGTCTGTCTAACAGGTGATCAGTGTCTAACACGTTGCGTCTGTCTAACAGGTGATCAGTGTCTAACACGTTGCGTCCGTCTAACAGGTGATCAGTGCCTTACACGTTGTGTCTGTCTAACAGGTGATCAGTGTCTAACACGTTGCGTCTGTCTAACAGGTGATCAGTGTCTAACACGTTGCGTCTGTCTAACAGGTGATCAGTGTCTAACACGTTGCGTCTGTCTAACAGGTGATCAGTTTCTAACAGGTGATCAGTGTCTAACAGGTGATCAGTGTCTAACAGGTGATCAGTGTCTAACAGGTGATCAGTATCTAACAGGTGATCAGTGTCTAACAGGTGATCAATGTCTAACAGGTGATCAGTGTCTAACAGGTGATCAGTGTCTAACACGTTGCGTCTGTCTAACAGGTGATTAGTGCCTAACAGGTGATCAATGTCTAACAGGTGATCAATGTCTAACACGTTGCGTCTGTCTAACAGGTGATCAGTGTCTAACAGGTGATCAGTGTCTAACAAGTGATCAGTGTCTAACAGGTGATCAGTGTCTAACAGGTGATCAGTGTCTAACAGGTGATCAGTGTCTAACAGGTGATCAATGTCTAACACGTTGCGTCTGTCTAACAGGTGATCAGTGTCTAACACGTTGCGTCTGTCTAACAGGTGATCAGTGCCTGACACGTTGTGTCTGTCTAACAGGTGATCAGTGTCTAACACGTTGCGTCTGTCTAACAGGTGATCAGTGCCTTACACGTTGTGTCTGTCTAACAGGTGATCAGTGTCTAACACGTTGCGTCTGTCTAACAGGTGATCAGTGTCTAACAGGTAATCAGTGTCTAACAGGTGATCAGTGTCTAACATGTGATCAATGTCTTACAGGTGATCAATGTCTAAAAGGTGATCAATGTCTAACAGGTAATCAGTGTCTAAGGGGTGATCAATATATCCAGCAGGTCATTAATGTCTAACAGGTGATCAGTGTCTAACAGGTGATCAGTGTCTAACAGGTCATCAGTGTCTAACAGGTGATCAGTGTCTAACAGGTGATCAGTGTCTAACAGGTGATCAGTGTCTAACAGGTGATCAGTGTCTAACAGGTGATCAGTGTCTAACAGGTGATCAGTGTCTAACAGGTGATCAGTGTCTAACAGGTGATCAGTGTCTAACAAGTGATCAGTGTCTAACAGGTGATCAATATCTAACAGGTGATCTATATGTCTAACATGTGATCAATGTCTAACAGATGATCAGTGTCTAACAGGTGATCAGTGTCTAACAGGTGATCAGTGTCTAACAGGTCATCAGTGTCTAACAGGTGATCAGTGTCTAACAGGTCATCAGTGTGTAACAGGTGATCTATATCTAACAGGTGAACAATGTCTACCATGTGATCAATGTCTAACAGGTGATCAATGTCTAACAGGTAATCAGTGTCTAAGGGGTGATCAATATATCCAGCGGGTGATTAATGTCTAACAGGTGAACAATATCTAACAGGTTGTAGCCTAACAAGCAATTAAATTGTCAACAAAGGTTTACAAAGTTATAATTTTCCAACAATTGCACTTTAATCATCTAAGCTTAACGTGTACTTGTTTGTTTTTTCAAAACAAGAGAAAAAAATGTGTTTATGTTATGAAAACGTTTTGAAAACTAAAGAAGCGTGTAATGTTAACAATTGAAAATACATAGGCAACATATTCTGATGTTGGACAATAATACTATAAATTAAAAGAATTTTTTGAGAACCTTAAAACCCTTTTGTACAATCGATACTATACAAAAGTGGAAGCAGATTAAAAATTAAAAAAAATTGAATACTTTTGTGAAGCATATAGTGCAAAGCAACAAGTTCTAAAATGATAAATAAATAAGGAAGCGGATCCGCATATACTACTGACCAAACTGACCAAGAAACTTTCTTGTAAACTTGTAAACTTACATTGCACGATCTGGTCCATTAGTGTCAAAGATTGTACATGTATTGCGCAATCACTACAAACACCAGTGAAAGAAAAAAATAAACATTTAGCTGCAAATGAAAGATGAGAACTGATAATATTGTTGTGAGTACCATAGCAGACGACACTAGGAATAATTTACTGATGTTGGAGGCGAACTTCATGATAACACCCATGATCATACCGCCGATGGCCTGTGAAACGGCGAATGCGAAATTGACTATAATCTACCTGATTTATCTACTAGAATCTAACAGATTCATCTACTAGAATCTACTAGGATTATCTACTAGAATCTAACAGATTCATCTACTAGAATCTACTAGGATTATCTACTAGAATCTACTAGGATTATCTACTAGAATCTACTAGGATTATCTACTAGAATCTACTAGGATTATCTACTAGAATCTACCTATCTACTTCTATTATTTATTATTTATTATTTATTATTTATTTACTAGAATCTATCCGATTTTTCTACTAGAATCTACCAGATTTATTTACTAGAATCTACCAGATTTATTTACTAGAATCTACCAGATTTATCTACTAGAGTCTACCAGCATTATGTACTAGAATCTACCAGATTTGTCTACTAGAGTCTACCAGCATTATCTACTAGAATCTACCAGATTTATTTACTAGAATCTACCAGATTTATCTACTAGAGTCTACCAGCATTATGTACTAGAATCTACCAGATTTGTCTACTAGAGTCTTCCAGCATTATGTACTAGAATCTACCAGATTTATCTACTAGAATCTACCAGCATTATCTACTAGAATCTACCAGATTTATTTACTAGAATCTAACAGATTTATCTACTAGAGTCTACCAGCATTATGTACTAGAATCTACCAGATTTGTCTACTAGAATCTTCCAGATATATCTACTAGAATCTACCAGATTTATCTACTAGAATCAACTTCGAAATGCTCAGATTCTGGCATTTCGACTTTGCTATATTCGAAATTGATTCAATAATACTCGTAGATGTTGTATTTTAAATTAATATTCTGCTTCCTGGAAATCGATACAATTTTGGAGTAATTTTATGGTATGTAGCTTAAACGGTGTGTTATTCACTCAATCGTGAATAATAATTCGGCATGTTCACATGTAGTGCAATTGACACAAGCGAGCCCCAACGCCGAGCACAGCTCAGCGTGTATTTAGCGCTAACAAATATACGGGCACGCTCTAAGTCTCACAAGACCTTTGAGGACTGTAACATTTGTGGGCAATAACAGCAGTCTATGGTAACAAGACAATAAGCGCACATCACCGAGCATAGCTACCTACATGCATACGAATAGCTAAAAAACAATTAGCTAACAAATATCTTACACACACACTCAGCATTTGGCCAGTCAGGAGAGACGGAGTCGGTCACGTGATCAGCCCCGAACGGAAATATAAATATCGACGCCGGTTAGCCTGCTAAATCACGCGCCTGCTGTGGGAATCCTTCTTCAGGACAGAGAAACGCCCAATTCTTATTATTTTGCTTCAGACGCTCAAGACTTTTAGTTGCTTTCAGACCAGACCTGTCAGCAGCGGAGAAACAGACAACAGGCAAAGAATATGAACAGTTTCACAACAGTTCTGCTGCTGCTGCTACTTGCACTGTCGATTTCAACCACTGGTAAGTTGAAGCCAAGCTCTTATATTGTCTTATTGAAAGTCTCGCAATAGACAGGAGAAGAAAAAAGACACTAATTATTTTTATCTCCAGATGCAGCAACTATCTCCTCAGGTCAGCGTCGCCTAGTTCGCAGATCTAACGTAAACGCTGCTCACTACGATCCGAGCCTCACAAAGTTTACTGACGACTGTCCGAATGGCTACATTGCCTATCTGAAGTTTAACGCCAGTAAGTCCTCTGGAAGAATTTGGATCAATCACATATACTGTTTCGCCAATCGATTTCCTAATTCAATTCCAGCAACTGGCCTATTCGGCTGCGCCATCAGAACGCCGGAGATTTGCTTCGTGTTGTGCGAGATGATGCGCAGCGACAACTGGGATCCCACTAACGTGGTGTCCATTCTGGATAACAGAGAATTCGACGGCTGGTACTGTAGGGCCCTGCCTCAATACGCCACCAGACCGTGCTTCTACAAGTCCAAGTACGAGACTCTGCTTGATGTGAGGCAGATGTACACAAGAGATCGATAGATGTACTACTAGCCAGATTACTGCCAGAACTGTGCGGAACTGTCCGGAGGCTCTGCAGATGGACATTAATAAACAATAGTAAAAATGCAACTGGTATATGCTTTGCAATGCAGTGAAAATATTATCTCCGATTGCTGGCGTGTGCGTGTGTGTGCTTGAATTCTTTAGGGCCTAAGCATAATCGATTAATGTCTTAACTCCAGTGAAATATATGAAATACATAATATTCTAATACCCAAATATAGTTTTGGCAATTCAACAAAATACCCTATGATAGCAGCAATGACTGAAAACGCAAGCACTAAAACATGGCCTAAGTAATTGTGACATTTCTTGTGTATTAACTCAAATAGACGATAAATGGCTACAGATATATAGCCATATAGACAAATAGATAGATAGATAGATATATAGACAAATAGATAGATAAAAAGATAGATAAATAGTTAGATAGATAGATAAATAGATAGATTCATAGATAGATAGATAGATATATAGACAAATAGATAGATAAATAGATAAGTTAGATAGATAGATAGATAGATAAATAGATAAGATAGATAGATAGATAGATAAATAGATAGATAGATAGATAGATAGATAGATGAATAGATAGATAGATAGATAGATAGATAGATAGATAGATAGATAGATAGATAAATAGATAGATAGATAGATAGATAGATAGATGAATAGATAGATAGATAGATAGATAGATGAATAGATAGATGAATAGATAAATAGATAGATAGATAGATAGATAGATAGATGAATAGATAGATAGATAGATAGATAGATAGATAGATAGATGAATAGATAGATAGATAGATAGATAGATGAATAGATAGATAGATAGATAGATGAATAGATAGATAGATGAATAGATAGATAGATGAATAGATAGATAGATAGATAGATAGATGAATAGATAGATAGATGAATAGATAGATAGATGAATAGATAGATAGATAGATAGATAGATGAATAGATAGATAGATAGATAGATAGATAGATAGATAGATAGATGAATAGATAGATAGATAGATAGATAGATAGATAGATGAATAGATAGATAGATAGATAGATAGATAGATAGATAGATAGATAGATAGATAGATGAATAGATAGATAGATAGATAGATAGATAGATAGATAGATGAATAGATAGATAGATAGATAGATAGATAGATGGATAGACGAAGGCCTCTCAGAGGTAATCCACGCACACAGTACTAGATGTTTTGAAATGCCGATTTTTTTATATATAGTACGATGGACCAAATTTTCGGCCAAAGCTGGGCCTTCTTCGGGTCTGTATATTTAGATAATTCAAACGATATTTGAAAAATATTGTTAAAGCGATCGCTTATATATATGGGAGGTTAAAAACCGTATTGATTTTAAAGTTTGAATTATACATAAAAAATTATAAACGAACACGGGCACGTTAAAAATAAAACTGTCAATGCCACGTGCAGTCAGAGTCCTGTCAAAGGTTAAAGCGAATTAATTGTTATTTATGGGGGTAGCTTGGATGGACATAGAATGTCCTTCAGAGAGCGTGAGCGTGTGTACGCTGCCACTGTGCTCAAGTCACTGGCATGGTCTGCGATGACCGAACGGATTTCGTGTACAATACGTCCAGAGTGGTCCGTATAAGGAATGACGATGGGGACGCACGCACTGCGGTTAGTGTCAATGGAGTTCAGGCCAGCTGGGGTCTGAGTTTTCAGGAGATTAATGAGTCTGAGTTCCATTTCTCTTCTCCTGCGTTGAGTTGCCTCTCTGTGCGTCTCACATTCAGGGCTGAGGTACCAAAGACCCATGAACCGTAAGTCCAGCAGGCTGTGGTCTGTAGAGCGAAAATGTCTTGAGACCGGGGTATCTTTTGCCAGTCTAATGTCGCTCAGATAGATAGATAGATAGATACATGGAATCTACATTTCTAATTCATCAGACTACATAAAAATTAGAATTATTATATAAATGGATTCTAAGAATCAGTAATACTTAGAAATTAAGCTTGAAGAAAATTCCAAATTTTATTTCGAAGAAATTTTATTGCTCAAAGAGATAATTACTTCGAAACTCAAATGTTTTGAAGAAAACTAGATTTCTTGGAAAACGTGCACTTTCTTTAAAGTAACACTTTTTATATTGTTAATCTATCAACTTTTGAACCGATACGAATTCGCTAATGAGGCTTATTTTATGTCCTTGTCACCAGGGTCTTCGACAAAAAACTGCTGAATATCTCGACATGCTGACTTGGACAACTAACAAATTAGTTAATCATAAGGGGCGGATCAGAACTTCAAACAAGCTTTGATTCCGTCAATTATTTCATATTTCAGAGTAGGAAATTTCTTATAATATTCCGTCACGGACGTGACGTGTTCTTTGACTTGGGATTTGTGAATCAGAATGGGATGCGTGAATCAGAATGGGATGCGTGAATTAGAATGGGATTTGTGAATCAAAATGGGATTTGTGAATCAGAATGGGATCTGTGAATCAGAATGGGATGCGTGAATCAGAATGGGATGCGTGAAACAGAATGGGATGCGTGAATCAGAATGGGATGCGTGAAACAGAATGGGATGCGTGAATCAGAATAAGATCTGTGAATCAGAATGGGATCTTTAAATCAGAATGGGATGCGTGAATTAGAATGTGATTTGTAAATTAGAATGGGATCTGTGAATCAGAATAGGATGCGCGAATTAGAATGGGATTTGTGAATCAGAATGATATTTGTGAATCAGAATGGGATCTGTGAATCAGAATGGGATCTGTGAATCAGAATGGGATCTGTGAATCAGAATTGGATGCGTGAATCAGAATGAAATCTGTGAATCAGAGTGAGATCTGTGAATCAGAATGGAATGCATGAATCAGAATGGGATGCGTGAAACAGAATGGGATGCGTGAAACAGAATGGGATGCGTGAATCAGAATGAGATCTGTGAATCAGAATGGGATCTGTGAAACAGAATGGGATGCGTGAATCAGAATAAGATCTGTGAATCAGAATGGGATCTTTAAATCAGAATGGGATGCGTGAATTAGAATGAGATTTGTAAATTAGAATGGGATCTGTGAATCAGAATGGGATGCGTGAATTAGAATGGGATCTGTGAATCAGAATGGGATGCGTGAATTAGAATGGGATCTGTGAATCAGAATGGGATTTGTGAATCAGAATGGGATCTGTGAATCAGAATGGGATCTGTGAATCAGAATGGGATCTGTGAATCAGAATGGGATCTGTGAATCAGAATGGGATCTGTGAATCAGAATGGGATTTGTGGACCGGATTATGATTGTATGTGTAATTATCTGAGTCTGCAATTAGCCTTACAATGAAATCGTCTGGGAATTAGATTGCTACCTGAAAACATGTAAGAAGAAAAGTATTTTTATGTACGATATAAGTTCCATTTCGGCGGTTTGCGCACTCGCTACTGTAAGTAGTGACAAGAAGCTAATGAAAAAATCCAGGTTTTGAATGAAATAAAAGCATGCATAAATATTCATTTTGATATATTTTTCTTTAAAAAACTGATGCTTATCGAACAAATGGCAAATAGAGACAAACAAATAAAAACAAGGTTTGATATCTAGGAAGCCACAGCTGAGCATTATGACAGATAAGAGATTAGCGAAAACGAAATGTTTAATATTCGATTGCCATCTTTATAAGGCAGACTTCAACCACAAAAACAAATTGTGCACACAAAGTAGGTCAAAGTTTCGAAAGCAACATATACAATAAAAAGGCAAAACAAAATACTATATAACTCTGCTACATTTATAACAAAAAGTCTGTTTATTACTCGATGCAAGCCTAACAGTAAATACACGTCAAATATGTGACCAATGTCTAACAGGTGATCAGTGTCTAACAGGTGATCAGTGTCTAACAGGTGATCAGTGTCTAACAGGTGATCAGTGTCTAACAGGTAATCAGCGTCTAACAGGTGATCAGTGTCTAACAGGTGATCAGTGTCTAACAGGTGATCAGTGTCTAACAAGTGATCAGTGTCTAACAGGTGATCAATATCTAACAGGTGATCTATATGTCTAACATGTGATCAATGTCTAACAGATGATCAGTGTCTAACAGGTGATCAGTGTCTAACAGGTGATCAGTGTCTAACAGGTGATCGGTGTCTAACAGGTGATCAGTTTCTAACAGGTGATCAGTGTCTAACAGGTGATTAGTGTCTAACAGGTGATTAGTGTCTAACAGGTGATCAATGTCTAACAGGTGATCTATATCTAACAGGTGATCAGTGTCTAACAGGTGATCAGTGTCTAACAGGTGATCAGTGTCTAACAGGTGATCAGTGTCTAACAGGTGATCTATATGTCTAACATGTGATCAATGTCTAACAGATGATCAGTGTCTAACAGGTGATCAGTGTCTAACAGGTGATCAGTGTCTAACAGGTGATCAGTGTCTAACAGGTGATCAGTGTCTAACAGGTGATCAGTGTCTAACAGGTGATCAGTGTCTAACAGGTGATCAGTGTCTAACAAGTGATCAGTGTCTAACAGGTGATCAATATCTAACAGGTGATCTATATGTCTAACATGTGATCAATGTCTAATAGATGATCAGTGTCTAACAGGTGATCAGTGTCTAACAGGTGATCAGTGTCTAACAGGTGATCGGTGTCTAACAGGTGATCAGTTTCTAACAGGTGATCAGTGTCTAACAGGTGATCAGTGTCTAACAGGTGATTAGTGTCTAACAGGTGATCAATGTCTAACAGGTGATCTATATCTAACAGGTGATCAGTGTCTAACAGGTGATCAGTGTCTAACAGGTGATCAGTGTCTAACAGGTGATCAGTGTCTAACAGGTGATCAGTGTCTAAGGGGTGATCAATATATCCAGCAGGTGATTAATGTCTAACAGGTGAACAATATCTAACAGGTTGTAGCCTAACAAACAATTAAATTGTCAACAAAGGTTTACAAAGTTATAATTTTCCAAAAATTGCACTTTAATCATCTAAGCTTAACGTGTACTTGTTTGTTTTTTCAAAACAAGAGAACAAAATGTGTTTACGTTATGAAAACGTTTTGAAAACTAAAGAAGCGTGTAATGTTAGCAATTGAAAATACATAGGCAACATATTCTGATGTTGGACAACAATACTATAAATTAAAAGAATTTTTTGAGAACCTTAAAAACCTTTTGTACAATCGATACAATACAAAAGTGGAAGCAGATTAAAAATTATTTAACAAAAAATTGAATACTTTTGTGAAGCATATATTGCAAAGCAACAAGTTCTAAAATGATAAATAAATAAGGAAGCGGATCCGCATATACTACTGACCAAACTGACCAAGAAACTTTCTTGTAAACTTGTAAACTTACATTGCACGATCTGGTCCATTAGTGTCAAAGATTGTACATGTATTGCGCAATCACTACAAACACCAGTGAAAGAAAAAAATAAACATTTAGCTGCAAATGAAAGATGAGAACTGATAATATTGTTGTGAGTACCATAGCAGACGACACTAGGAATAATTTACTGATGTTGGAGGCGAACTTCATGATAACACCCATGATCATACCGCCGATGGCCTGTGAAACGGCGAATGCAATGATTAATTAGCGAAATTGACTATAATCTACCAGATTTATCTACTAGAATCTAACAGATTCATCTACTAGAATCTACTAGGATTATCTACTAGAATCTACCTGATTTATCTACTAGAATCTACCAGATTCGTCTACTAGAATCTACCGAATTCATCTACTAGAATCTACTAGGATTATCTACTAAAATCTAACAGATTCATCTACTAGAATCTACCAGATTCATCCACTACAATCTACCAGATTTGTCTACTAGAATCTAACAGATTCATCTACTAGAATCTACTAGGATTATCTACTAAAATCTAACAGATTCATCTACTAGAATCTACTAGGATTATCTACTAGAATCTACTAGGATTATCTACTAGAATCTAACAGATTCATCTACTAGAATCTATCTGATTTATCTACTAGAATCTACCAGATTCGTCTACTAGAATCTACCGAATTCATCTACTAGAATCTACCAGATTCGTATACTAGAATCTACTAGATTAATCTACTAGAATCTACCTGATTCATCTACTAGAATCTACCTGATTCGTCTACTAGAATCTACCTGATTCGTCTACTAGAATCTACCACATTCATCTACTAGAATCTACCAGATTCATCTACTAGAATCTACCAGATTCATCTACTAGAATCTACCAGATTCATCTACTAGAATCTACCAGATTCATCTACTAGAATCTACCAGATTCATCTACTAGAATCTACCAGATTAATCTACTAGAATCTACCACATTCATCTACTAGAATCTACCAGATTCATCTACTAGAATCTACCAGATTCATCTACTAGAATCTACCAGATTCATCTACTAGAATCTACCAGATTAATCTACTAGAATCTACCAGATTAATCTACTAGAATCTACCTGATTCATCTACTAGAATCTACCAGATTCATCTACTAAAATCTACCTGATTTATCCACTAGAATCTACCTGATTCATCTACTAGAATCTACCAGATTCATATACTAGAACCTACCAGATTCATCTACTAGAACCTACCAGATGTATTATTTTCAACCGCATTTACCTGCGAGAATATGAGGACCCAGGTAAGGAATGTGAAGCCGCGAAACAGGTCGTAAGATTTGTCCGATCTACCGCGAGACTGCACAGCGAATGTGGCCAGATTGACGCCGACTCCAAAGGTGTAGAGCAGCGCATTCTGCATATTAATGTTCAGGCTAGGCTGTTTTTTGAGCACGTACTCGGTGTAGACACCAGCAAGACCGGACACTGTGCAGTAGGCCGTGATCATCAGCAAACCAATCGGGGTGATGTGCAGGGTTGACGACTTGTTTGAGGTCGGAGTGGTAGCCATGGCAGCATTCTGGAGTCCGCCCCAGCTATTGCTGACCCCAGCGGCAAAGAGTACACAGAGGGAGGCCCATTGTAGCTGGCTTAGAGGTTTCTTGATGATCAAGCGAAACAGCACTGCCGTGGTCAGGATCTTCAAATTGCCAAGCACCTGTGAATTGATAGGTGATTAATATTTGCGCGTCAGATTGAGAATTGTGAACCGAGTTGGAATCCGTGAATTAGATTGGGATCTGTGAATGATATTAGGATCTGTGAATGATGAATGGGATCTGTGAATTATATTAGGATCTGTGAATAAGACTAGGATTTGTGAATGATATTGGAATCTGTGAATCAGATTGGGATCGATGAATTAATAAAATTGGGATGTGAAAGAGATTGGGATCAGTGAATGATATTGGGATCTGTGAATGCTATTGGGATCTGTGAAAGAGATTGGGATCGATTAATTAATAAGATTTGGATTTGTGGATGAGATTGGGATCTATGAATGATATTGGGATCTGTGAATAAGATTGGGATCTGTGAATGATTTTGGGATCGACGAATTAATAAAATTGGGATCTGTGAAAGAAGTTTGTATCTGTTAATGAAGCTGGGATATTGAAGCGAGTTCGGGATCCGTGAATTATTTTTTAGATATTGTTGTGTCACTAAATATGGCTCGAGTATCTCGAGGCCGTACAACAGACGCCAACCTGATAGCTAGCCGGGTCCATCTGCAGCTGAATGTACACGGCCAGATTGTTATTGAGTGCGTACAGCAGAGCGGGCACCAAGTAAAGCAATGCGCCGTGAATGGACGGACACTCAAACCTGCCCAATCGCCTGGCCTCGGGCAGGTACAATCCCAAGGAGAGGAACAGCTTAGTGAATTCAGTAATTAACACCATGCTGGACGAGGACCAGGGTATGGCGCCGTCAACTTCCATCAGGTGCACCAGGATGGTGTAGGATGAATAGACTAGAGTGCTAATGGGATTAGTAGGCAGGTAATGTTGAGTATGGTTTTAGAAATATTACGAAAACAATAGTTGAGTCAAAAGTTGCATCAATGAGATACTAAATCAAAGCCTTTCTGTTAGTCTCGGTTTTTATGGCTCCTAAATCGGATATTAATGACGGCTCCTCTAAGAACAGTAGATCCTTAAAAACACAGCTCCTCTTAGGAGATCCTAAAATGGGATCTCAATAACACAGCTTCTCTTAGAAGATCCTAAAATGGGATCTCAGTAACACAGCTCCTCTTAGAAGATCCTAAAATGGGATCCCAATAACACAGCTTCTCTTAGAAGATCCTAAAATGGGATCCCAATAACACAGCTTCTCTTAGAAGATCCTAAAATGGGATCTCAGTAACACAGCTTCTCTTAGAAGATCCTAAAATGGGATCCCAATAACACAGCTTCTCTTAGAAGATCCTAAAATGGGATCCCAATAACACAGCTTCTCTTAGAAGATCCTAAAATGGGATCCCAATAACACAGCTTCTCTTAGAAGATCCTAAAATGGGATCCCAGTAACACAGCTTCTCTTAGAAGATCCTAAAATGGGATCCCAATAACACAGCTTCTCTTAGAAGATCCTAAAATGGGATCTCAATAACACAGCTTCTCTTAGAAGATCCTAAAATGGGATCTCAGTAACACAGCTTCTCTTAGGAGATCCTAAAATGGGATCTTAATAACACAGCTTCTCTTAGGAGATCCTAAAATGGGATCCCAATAACACAGCTTCTCTTAGAAGATCCTAAAATGGGATCTCAGTAACACAGCTTCTCTTAGAAGATCCTAAAATGGGATCCCAATAACACAGCTCCTCTTAGAAGATCCTAAAATGGGATCTCAGTAACACAGCTTCTCTTAGAAGATCCTAAAATGGGATCTCAGTAACACAGCTTCTCTTAGAAGATCCTAAAATGGGATCTCAGTAACACAGCTTCTCTTAGAAGATCCTAAAATGGGATCCCAATAACACAGCTCCTCTTAGAAGATCCTAAAATGGGATCTCAGTAACACAGCTTCTCTTAGAAGATCCTAAAATGGGATCTCAGTAACACAGCTTCTCTTAGAAGATCCTAAAATGGGATCCCAATAACACAGCTTCTCTTAGAAGATCCTAAAATGGGATCTCAGTAACACAGCTTCTCTTAGAAGATCCTAAAATGGGATCCCAATAACACAGCTTCTCTTAGAAGATCCTAAAATGGGATCTCAGTAACACAGCTCCTCTTAGAAGATCCTAAAATGGGATCTCAATAACACAGCTTCTCTTAGAAGATCCTAAAATGGGATCCCAATAACACAGCTTCTCTTAGAAGATCCTAAAATGGGATCCCAATAACACAGCTTCTCTTAGAAGATCCTAAAATGGGATCTCAGTAACACAGCTTCTCTTAGAAGATCCTAAAATGGGATCTCAGTAACACAGCTCCTCTTAGAAGATCCTAAAATGGGATCCCAATAACACAGCTTCTCTTAGAAGATCCTAAAATGGGATCTCAGTAACACAGCTTCTCTTAGAAGATCCTAAAATGGGATCTCAGTAACACAGCTTCTCTTAGGAGATCCTAAAATGGGATCTTAATAACACAGCTTCTCTTGGGAGATCCTAAAATGGGATCTCAGTAACACAGCTCCTCTTAGAAGATCCTAAAATGGGATCCCAATAACACAGCTTCTCTTAGGAGATCCTAAAATGGGATCTCAATAACACAGCTTCTCTTAGAAGATCCTAAAAGGGGATCTCAGTAACACAGCTTCTCTTAGGAGATCCTAAAATGGGATCTTAATAACACAGCTTCTCTTAGGAGATCCTAAAATGGGATCTCAGTAACACAGCTTCTCTTAGAAGATCCTAAAATGGGATCCCAAAAACACAGCTTCTCTAAGAAGATCCTAAAATGGGATCTCAGTAACACAGCTTCTCTTAGAAGATCCTAAAATGGGATCCCAATAACACAGCTTCTCTTAGAAGATCCTAAAATGGGATCTCAGTAACACAGCTCCTCTTAGAAGATCCTAAAATGGGATCTCAATAACACAGCTTCTCTTAGAAGATCCTAAAATGGGATCCCAATAACACAGCACCTCTTAGAAGATCCTAAAATGGGATCTCAGTAACACAGCTCCTCTTAGAAGATCCTAAAATGGGATCCCAATAACACAGCTTCTCTTAGGAGATCCTAAAATGGAATCTCAGTAACACAGCTTCTCTTAGAAGATCCTAAAATGGGATCCCAATAGCACAGCTTCTCTTAGAAGATCCTAAAATGGGATCTCAGTAACACAGCTTCTCTTAGGAGATCCTAAAATGGGATCCCAATAACACAGCTTCTCTTAGAAGATCCTAAAATGGGATCTCAGTAACACAGCTTCTCTTAGAAGATCCTAAAATGGGATCCCAATAACACAGCTCCTCTTAGAAGATCCTAAAATGGGATCTCAGTAACACAGCTTCTCTTAGAAGATCCTAAAATGGGATCTCAGTAACACAGCTTCTCTTAGAAGATCCTAAAATGGGATCTCAGTAACACAGCTTCTCTTAGAAGATCCTAAAATGGGATCCCAATAACACAGCTCCTCTTAGAAGATCCTAAAATGGGATCTCAGTAACACAGCTTCTCTTAGAAGATCCTAAAATGGGATCTCAGTAACACAGCTTCTCTTAGAAGATCCTAAAATGGGATCCCAATAACACAGCTTCTCTTAGAAGATCCTAAAATGGGATCTCAGTAACACAGCTTCTCTTAGAAGATCCTAAAATGGGATCCCAATAACACAGCTTCTCTTAGAAGATCCTAAAATGGGATCTCAGTAACACAGCTCCTCTTAGAAGATCCTAAAATGGGATCTCAATAACACAGCTTCTCTTAGAAGATCCTAAAATGGGATCCCAATAACACAGCTTCTCTTAGAAGATCCTAAAATGGGATCCCAATAACACAGCTTCTCTTAGAAGATCCTAAAATGGGATCCCAATAACACAGCTTCTCTTAGAAGATCCTAAAATGGGATCTCAGTAACACAGCTTCTCTTAGAAGATCCTAAAATGGGATCTCAGTAACACAGCTTCTCTTAGGAGATCCTAAAATGGGATCTTAATAACACAGCTTCTCTTGGGAGATCCTAAAATGGGATCTCAGTAACACAGCTCCTCTTAGAAGATCCTAAAATGGGATCCCAATAACACAGCTTCTCTTAGGAGATCCTAAAATGGGATCTCAATAACACAGCTTCTCTTAGAAGATCCTAAAAGGGGATCTCAGTAACACAGCTTCTCTTAGGAGATCCTAAAATGGGATCTTAATAACACAGCTTCTCTTAGGAGATCCTAAAATGGGATCTCAGTAACACAGCTTCTCTTAGAAGATCCTAAAATGGGATCCCAAAAACACAGCTTCTCTAAGAAGATCCTAAAATGGGATCTCAGTAACACAGCTTCTCTTAGAAGATCCTAAAATGGGATCCCAATAACACAGCTTCTCTTAGAAGATCCTAAAATGGGATCTCAGTAACACAGCTCCTCTTAGAAGATCCTAAAATGGGATCTCAATAACACAGCTTCTCTTAGAAGATCCTAAAATGGGATCCCAATAACACAGCACCTCTTAGAAGATCCTAAAATGGGATCTCAGTAACACAGCTCCTCTTAGAAGATCCTAAAATGGGATCCCAATAACACAGCTTCTCTTAGGAGATCCTAAAATGGGATCTCAGTAACACAGCTTCTCTTAGAAGATCCTAAAATGGGATCCCAATAACACAGCTTCTCTTAGAAGATCCTAAAATGGGATCTCAGTAACACAGCTTCTCTTAGAAGATCCTAAAATGGGATCTCAGTAACACAGCTTCTCTTAGGAGATCCTAAAATGGGATCTCAATAACACAGCTTCTCTTAGGAGATCCTAAAATGGGATCTCAGTAACACAGCTCCTCTTAGAAGATCCTAAAATGGGATCCCAATAACACAGCTTCTCTTAGGAGATCCTAAAATGGGATCTCAATAACACAGCTTCTCTTAGAAGATCCTAAAAGGGGATCTCAGTAACACAGCTTCTCTTAGGAGATCCTAAAATGGGATCTTAATAACACAGCTTCTCTTAGGAGATCCTAAAATGGGATATCAGTAACACAGCTTCTCTTAGAAGATCCTAAAATGGGATCCCAATAACACAGCTTCTCTTAGAAGATCCTAAAATGGGATCTCAGTAACACAGCACCTCTTAGAAGATCCTAAAATGGGATCTCAGTAAAACAGCACCTCTTAGAAGATCCTAAAATGGGATCTCAGTAACACAGCACCTCTTAGAAGATCCTAAAATGGGATCTTAATAACACAGCTTCTCTTAGAAGATCCTAAAATGGGATCTCAGTAACACAGCTTCTCTTAGAAGATCCTAAAATGGGATCTTAATAACACAGCTTCTCTTAGAAGATCCTAAAATGGGATCTCAATAACACAGCACCTCTTAGAAGATCCTAAAATGGGATCTCAATAACACAGCTTCTCTTAGAAGATCCTAAAATGGGATCCCAATAACACAGCTTCTCTTAGAAGATCCTAAAATGGGATCTCAGTAACACAGCACCTCTTAGAAGATCCTAAAATGGGATCTGAGTAACACAGCTCCTCTTAGAAGATCCTAAAATGGGATCTCAATAACACAGCTTCTCTTAGAAGATCCTAAAATGGGATCCTAATAACACAGCACCTCTTAGAAGATCCTAAAATGGGATCTCAATAACACAGCTCCTCTTAGAAGATCCTAAAATGGGATCTCAGTAACACAGCTTCTCTTAGAAGATCCTAAAATGGGATCCCAATAACACAGCTTCTCTTAGAAGATCCTAAAATGGGATCTCAGTAACACAGCTTCTCTTAGAAGATCCTAAACTGGGATCTCAATAACACAGCACCTCTTAGAAGATCCTAAAATGGGATCTCAATAACACAGCTCC
The DNA here is from genome assembly GCA_950097015.1 of Macrostomum hystrix. NCBI lineage: Eukaryota > Metazoa > Platyhelminthes > Macrostomidae > Macrostomum > Macrostomum hystrix. The sequence goes on from CATNEN010000039.1 coordinate 13,335,970, forward strand.
TCTTAGGAGATCCTAAAATGGGATCTCAATAACACAGCTTCTCCTAGAAGATCCTAAAATGGGATCTCAATAACACAGCTCCTCTTAGGAGATCCTAAAATGGGATCTCGATAACACGGCTCCTCTAAGAATATCCCATAATTCATTGGATAAACAAGGAAATAGTGCAAAATGATCACTTACCCGACACAAAACAGGAACTTAAACAGCACCGGATTCATGTAAGGCTCTTTGATGTTTGAGTCCTGAGCAGCCGGCAATGATGAGCTAGTTATCGCCTTCTCGTCTGGCTCTAGGCGCACAGTTGTCATTGCTGAGATTCGAGATTTTATTATTTCGACAGTTTCGCTGAATAAAATTAATGTCAAGACGCGTAATGCCTTCTAACAATTAAAATTTGGACTTGAATTCACTGAAGGCCAGTTCGGTAAATATATGTACTGAAATGTAACGAGTTTGAGGAAAAATTTGAGGAGAGGACGAAAACAAGACAAGACAAAAAGGAGGGCTAGGGCGATAGAAGTAGAAGTATTATAGAAGAAAATATTTGTTTACATTCCTAAACGCAATGTGTACCTAGCATTGTTATTTTGTAAAAAAAAATCTACGAAAGCTGCCATAAACCTGGTTTATGAAAGACACAATAGACAGGAAATGAAGACAGATATTAAATAAAGACAAAAAGTGTCAATTCAAAAGATTGAAAAGTCAACAACCCACGCACAGAGAGAAAATAAAGAAAAATCTGAAAATGCATTCAGTCCATTTTAGTCAATAAAGCTGGCGAAAAGTTACACCCGCTAACTAACCGTGCGAGGGCTTAAAACTTTAACAGTTAGTCAAAACAGGTCATAGTTACTCCACAACTAGTTACGGTCGCCGGATGCTGCAAAGCTAGCTGATGAAGCATTGTTGTTAATCTGCTCCACAGAGGCAAAACGTTGACTACGAAGACGAGCCGCCTTTTTCTTAAGGCTGGCCTCAATCTTTCCAGCAGTTACCCATCTGTCATATTCTGTATTCACCTTGGTGCCGATTGGCACTGGCCAGTCCACCAGGACCCCATGGATGTCAAAGACGACGATGTGCATCACTTTCAAGGAGTTCTGCTTCCGTTGAATCTTCTCAGGACTCGCTGATTCCCTTGGAAGCCACTGTGCTGACTGGCGCTGAGCTCAGGATCCAACTCTTAGACCTCTGTCTCATCTTCTTTCACAATTCTGCTGAGAAAGTTGCTTCCGACAGGGCCACATTCTCCTTCATTTGATCCTCAGTCAGGAGATTAGGCAATCACTTTGCGAAGATCTTCTGCATGTCCAACTGCTGAGTAAGAATGCGATGCACTGTGCTGTGAGGAATGTCCAGGAGGTCCTCAATCTCATTACAAGTCAAACGGCTGTCCACAGTGACAGCATGTTTGACACGCTTGGCATCTGCATCAGTGGTGGCTGTTCTTGCCATTCTAGACTGCTCTTTGTCTTCCATCGGCAGCCTGCCTCCTTGAACATCATGGACCAATTTCTGAACTGTTTGAAATGATGGAGCACATTCTTTCAAAACCTGTCCAAGCTCTTCATGAATATCTAATGTTCATTTGCCAGCCAGAACTGAACTTAATTTTCGCATTGTGTGAACGAAGCCAAAGTGGTCATCTTTGCAAACAAAGCTGTGTTTAACTTGATGCCCTGCAGCTTGTGAGACTGCATTTGCTTCAAAACTTGAAGAGCAGAAGAGCAGAGTGCCTTTTCTCAGAGACATATAGATTCAGGAATGAATAACCATGGTTGCCAAAAATGTATTAAGAATATTTACACTACAATGAAACTTATTTTTGGGATTGCCCTTTTAATAACAATTGATCACAAATGCCAAAATTGGACCTGATAATATGCTGACAGCATAGCCACATATACTGGCTATGTACAGCGCCAGGTTCAAGCTCCAAAATTAAGTTCAGTCCATGGACTGGAGGCACATCAGACCCACTCTCAATTACCTTGGCAGCTGAAGCTGCTACAAATTTAACAGCTGGGTGAAATGAAGCAATGCAGAGTTAAGTGCAATATATGGCAGGCTAAAAGATATGCATCCCCATAGTCAGGATGATGTACATTACCCTGGAAATTTCTGGCATACAATTGAAAATTTTACTTTTTTGGTGTACAATTGGCATAAAAAATGAGGTAAAATATATTTGGAGTATTATAAAATCATAAAAACCATAAAACTCATAAAATGCAATTTCAAAACTATTTGTAATTTATAAAAATTTATAACTACACACAAACTAATTGTGTAATTTTCTAAAAAAACCTAAACAATAAATGGATTTTTGTTGGCATTATCTGTAAGCCAGTTTACTTTGAATGAAAACCAAACATTTGTTTAATAATTTATTTGAAGAAAATGAAATCATTTATTTATAATCTTTGTTTATAAAGTAGGCAAAAATGTGTAACACACAAAAAGGTCATTTATTGTCACAGAGCCTAGAAAACCTGGCGTAAGTTCCTCGAACCTTGGCGTATGTTTCAGTATGAAGTAGCATATATTTTTTAGGGGACTTTTTATTCCGGCATATACCATGACCTGATCCCAACTAGGCCTATGGATGTATCCTGCCACTAGGCCTATGGATGTATCCTGCCCAGGGAGTCGGAATCAAACCCCCAACCTTTCAGTTCTGGATGCCCTTAGATAACTAGATACAGTCAACAATTTTCAATCCAAATTTACAATTTACAAATTAAGTTACTAACTTCTATTATATTTGGAATAAAAATGCCCAGCTAGACCAGATGCACAGCTAGTGACAGCTATAGCTAGGCCTATTGCTAGGTGAACTGAATCACTAGGGAATAAGTTGTCGTGCTCAAGAACACATATAGTATACCTTGGGTGAAGATTCGAACTCTTGACCCCTTGGTCAGAATTTCTAAGCTCTTACCTCTGGACTACAAGCTTTTATCTAGATTATGAAGTAGGCCGTTTATTAACAGAAAAAATATTGTTTAGGCCTAACAGGCCTGATTAGGCCTAATACATTTATCTCTTTTACATTCTCTGAGAATGTAAAATGTCATAGAAGAACTGTATGGACAACGTGTGTCCATTATATTTACATTTAATCTTACTGGCGAGCTTCTTTCACTTGAAAGTTATTTATTCCATGATTCTAAACTATGATTTAAGGATAGGAGCATGATCTTTGTCCAAACTAACATGTGCAATATAAATAGCAACTAGTTACAAAATCGAACAGTAAAATGAAGGATTTATGTAAACTGTTGAACAAATTTAAATGGACTTCATATTGCATCCAAAAAAGCATAAATTTAGTAGCTGTTTTTGTTACTTACTTGACTCGTTTTTAATAAAATTTTAACTGAGTAGAGATGTAAATTGTTTTAATATTGTTTTGAAGAGTTAAAGATCTACTAGACAACCTGAGGTAAAAAATCTAGATATATATATATATATATATAATATTATATTTACAATTACATGTGTCTAACAGTAATCTCGTGACGCTCACGCACTGGCCAGGGGGCACAGTCAGAGCAGAAAAACACGCATACATTTCTTTTCAAAAAGACTCATAGTTCTAAGAATGATAGAATATAACAATAATTACTGTACTTTCTGAGCTCATAATTAATAATCTTTTCAGAAAATTGTAACCTAGCGAAAAATTTCAATTATAGATAAATAATTAAAAGAACCAAGGTTACACCCGCCTCCCAAAAGTATAAGCTTTTGGAGCTTATACTTTGGTCTACCTGATGCTGGGGTGAATCACCTGGGGTTCGAGCCCCTGTTCAGCTGAAATTTGCACCTCTGCTCCGACCTCAAGTACTTCATCCGGCCGCATCACTACGAGAGAAGCTTCAAGGCCGTTGGTGGTGCAGAATCCGGAGGCAAGGCCGTGCGTCGTGTCAGGCGACGCCGCGCACGCAGTGTGTCAGTCGGCAAGGCATGTCGTGGTTCAGGCGACGATGCACGCCGTGGTTTGGGCGGCTCGGTACGTGCTGACGCAACCGACACAGCAGCACCGTATTATTAACATTTGCACAGTCTTTCTTTTGTCCTTTGTCTTCGCGACATCAGTTGTGTAAAAATAGATGTGCGAGCGTATTTTTGACCCAGAATAGCTGTGCATTAGACATCCAAGGGGACGCAAGAAATTATATGAAATTTAGATTTTTAACTGGGAAATATGTGTCAAATAAATTGTACAATGAGATACAGTCCATGCCAACTGCACTCTCCCTTTGCATGTTGCAAAATGTAAAATAATTGTACATATAATTGTCAGAAAATTGACACTTCTTACTTTAAATTTTTTTTTAAAATACAGCAACAAAGTAAAATATTATGCAGGTAGTATTTAAGCAACTGAGCATAGGGACATTTCAAACTGATTCAAACTGCTGGATGGAGCTAACAACGGCAGCGCCACGCGTGTGAGCCCGTGTGAGGGGGCGGCGAGTCGACCAGCTCTACTTCGATGACGCGCGCTCCTGGCAACCAGCCGGAGCCTCGATGCTTGCGCGGCCAAACTGCAGCCCGCCTTGAATGCCGTCCACCAATGGTGCCAGAAGTGGAAGGTGGAGCTCAGCGCCATGGTATGTGGGTCTGTGGCACTTTCACACTGGATCCCCATGAGACCAACGGCAAGAAGAAGGTGGACCTGAAATCGGGGACCAACCGCTCTTATTCGATCCGGCGCCCTGCTACTTGGGTTTGTGGCTGGACGGCCAGCTCACCTTCAACGTCCAGGCGGCCGACGTCGCCCATTGGCTGCCCTGGCCAGCCGCAGCAACGAGGCCGATCAACAGACCATGGGGGCCGTCTACGTCGGCACAGTCCGGGCCGTCGCTGATTACGCCTCTGGCACCTGGCTCTGCAGCCCGTCGACCCGCGATTCCATTGAGCGTCAACAAGTTGCCTGCGTCAGGATCGTCACGGGACGCGTCACGTCACTGACTCGCGCAGCGTCATCCGCCTCGCCTCGCTTCGAACTAGCTGATGCACCGAACTGCCAGGTTGAAATGTTGGAGTGGTGCATTTCTGAAATTTCGATGCCTACTTCGCATTAAGCAAAAATTAAATCAATCAGAGATATTTACCTTAGTGCGCACTTAAACTTAAAGTGCGCGATGGTAAAAACGGCAGATGGAAGGCATGTACGCATAATTATATGCGTAGCATAATTATTATGAGTACAATTATACGCATATGCGCTTTTCGTCTATAAAATAATAAAAAGGCGCTTTCATCTCAACAGTTCTTGAGTTCCACAGCATAGTTTGTTTAGTCATAACAGTCGAATCTCCGTTAATAAAGATCAGTTTGACATCATTGTCCAACAGCTTCACAGCTTGGTCCAGACCCACTGGCTCTGGTTAGCGACCCCGCTGGGCACAGCGAAGAACCGCATGAGGTGGCACATCCGGACAGCCTCGACGAATGCGCAGACGAGGCAGTCAGGGCGGCGGTGGCAGGCGGAAGCGCACTCGATGTCACTGAAGGCGGTCTCGCTGTATAGTGTGTCGAGTAGCCAGCAGACACGGATATGCATGCATCGGCCTGGAAGCCATGAGCTGCTTCGACATTGTAGGACCAGCTGAGGGACGAATTAGAAAATTGGAAACTCATAATTGGACTTAAAACATTTAGTTCATTCTCTTTACTCACACTGTGAGTAGTTGTTCTCATAAATGGAGTTCCTTGAGCTACTGCCGCACTTCAGGGATGAGTTCCAATTGCAGGGACTAGAGCAGCCGCTGGCTGGTGCAGCTCCCAATGAGCCGTAGGTCGAGTCGCAGGCGCAGTATCCTTGTGACTGCGTCCCAAAGTAGCGAAATCGTCCGTAGGAGCAGATCCGGCTGCACAGCTCGAGTGTCAGCAGCTGTCCAGGAGCCATTTTCAGGACAAAAGTCACTGAATGTGAAGTATGGCCCAAAGCTGAGCACATTCTGCAGTCCAAGCAGGTCCCTGTTGGCATTTGTACCTTTAGCTTTTCTAGCTTTATTGACTGGTACACTCACAACCAGTACAACGTGACGCCCTCAGCGAGGCAGAAAATTACTCTTACTCACTTTAGTCCTGAGTGACACAATCTAAATCTGATTCTGAGTGTTTGAGATTAATACAAAGAGACATTGCTTTAAACTGCTATGAAAATATAGCTGAACTAACAAGAGACCATGGCTAAAAGAACAATTAATATAAGAATCACATAATACGACTATTAAATTATGTTACATTTCATTTTTAATATTCTGTGACGACACTTTATTTACTCGCGCTTCAGTCCACCAAAGCCTTCAACTGAGATTTTGATGAGACGGTGGGTCCGATTGAAAAAGATAGTTTTCTGTCTGCTCTACTGTCAGTAGAGCTACACTAATGCGAGTTTTATTTTGTACTTTGTTTGAAAAAAATTGCGGAAAATGGCCTCAATAAAATAGAACTTTGCCGGCTTTGCAGTGCGCTAAAGTACAACTTGGTGAAGAAAGTGATACGGAATAACCGGTTAAGAGTTGTTTGATTACATTCTCCCAGCTGTGTAATAATCTTTGTGCAAATTCATACCTGTCAGGAATATATTACAAAGCCGTAAGCTAAACAGCTCAATATTAATGTTAGTAATGGTATTTTTGGTCAATCTGGTTATTGATAGCTCAGAGAAGGCAATAAAAAAGCGGGTCTCTAGAGTACAATGTCAACCAACGGGGCAGACAAGTCGCGTGTACACCTGTGCTCAGCAATATGGAATGATACGTGGGTGCTCAGAAAGTGCACTGTTTAAGGTTGGTCAAATTATTACTTTTAAAGCAAGAAATCTTGAGAAAAAAGATCTCAAGATTGCTGAACACTCCAAACACCACAGAACCGTAGATAATACGCTCGTACATTCCAAACACAACAGAACCGTAGATAATACATTCCAAACACAACAGAACCGTAGATAATACATTCCAAACACATCAGAACCGTAGATAATACATTCCAAACACAACAGAACCGTAGATAATGCATTCAAAACACATCAGAAAAGACGATTGAACATTCTAAACACATTAAACCTCAATATTTCTGAACATCACAAGCACATCTGACCTCATGATTAAACATTCAAAGCACGCGGGATTCCGAGGTAGAAGACTATTACTTCCTTCGATTGGTTAAAGTGCAACCAGAAGTTTTAGTTTATTAAAAATATACAAGAAAAATACAGCTGACTTTAGTTCTTTAGTTCTTATAGTTCTGCTGACTTTAAGAATCACATTGTACATTTTTTAATTGTTTCAAATTCATGTGGAAATCACACCAAGTCACTTCGCCTCTCTGCCACAGCGCTAGCAGGTGAGGCAGACGCAATGGCAGCAACGGCAGCAGCAGCAGCCTCTTCCTCTGATGCGAAGTCGACCTGTGGCAATCTGGCCACAGGATGTGGCGGCTGATGCTGCTGCTGCAGTTGCTGCTGCTGCTGCTGCTGATGCTGATGCTGATGCTGCTGCTGCTGCTGCTGCTGCTGCTGCAGTTGCTGCTGCTGCTGCTGCTGCTGCTGCTGCTGCTGCTGCTGCTGCTGCTGCTGCTGCTGCTGCTGTTGCTGTCTAGCTAGCTCGACAGCGCTGAGCGTAAGTTCAACCGACGAAGCAGAAGCCGCCTGCCATTGGGCTGTCGGCCGATGCAAGGGAGAAGAAGGCCCGTCCGAGAATTCGACGTGATGCGGCGGCACCGCGAGGCTTCCATTGCCGACAACAAACCCGACGCCATTGTTGTTGTTGTTGTTGTTGCTATTGACAACCAGTCCAGTGGCGCCTGTTACCAGTTGCTCTTCATTGAATCCGTCATAAGCTGCGCCTGCGCCACGGCTGCCGAGCCGTCTGCTCTGCATCGTGCGCTTGCTGCCGCGGCGACGCAGCTTGGCTGAAATGAACAGGTAGACAGTTTCCTAGCTGTTAGACAGTTCCCTAGCTGTCAGACAGTTCCCTAGCTGTTAGACAGTTCCCTAGCTGTTAGACAGTTTCCTAGCTGTCAGACAGTTTCCTAGCTGTCAGACAGTTCCCTAGCTGTTAGACAGTTTCCTAGCTGTTAGACAGTTTCCTAGCTGTTAGACAGTTTCCTAGCTGTTAGACAGTTCCCTAGCTGTTAGACAGTTTCCTAGCTGTTAGACAGTTTCCTAGCTGTTAGACAGTTTCCTAGCTGTTAGACAGTTTCCTAGCTGTTAGACAGTTTCCTAGCTGTTAGACAGTTTCCTAGCTGTTAGACAGTTTCCTAGCTGTCAGACAGTTTCCTAGCTGTTAGACAGTTTCCTAGCTGTCAGACAGTTTCCTAGCTGTCAGACAGTTTCCTAGCTGTTAGACAGTTCCCTAGCTGCTAGACAGTTTCCTAGCTGTTAGACAGTTTCCTAGCTGTTAGACAGTTCCCTAGCTGTTAGACAGTTCCCTAACTGTTAGACAGTTCCCTAGCTGTTAGACAGTTCCCTAGCTGTTAGACAATTCCCTAGCTGTTAGACAGTTCCCTAGCTGTTAGACAATTCCCTAGCTGTTAGACAGTTTCCTAGCTGTTAGACAGTTCCCTAGCTGTTAGACAGTTAAATCTACCTGCCAACTAAAAATCTACCTGCCAACTAAAAATCTACCTGCCAACTAAAAATCTACCTGCAACTAAAAATCTACCTGCCAACTAAAAATCTACCTGCCGACTAAAAATCTACCTGCCAACTAAAAATCTACCTGCCAACTAAAAATCTACCTGACATTTAATAATCTACCCGTGGCCTAAAAACCTACCCGCAATCTAAAAATATAAAATCTACCTGTCTTTTTTCATCTACCTGCCATCTAAAATCTACCTACTATTTACCTATCTACGAGCTCGTATCTGCCATCTGGCACCTGCCTGCCCTGGGCATAGCTGTCCGTACTCTAAAAATCGACTCGAGTCTAAGGTCCTCTGCTCCACCCCCAGAGTGTCCAACTCACTGGCCCTCTGCTGAGTATAGGCCGGTGTCTTCATGCCGTTGGTACGCAGAATTTCCAATAGTTCAAATCTGAACGCCGAAATGTCGCCCTTGATTTCGTTCAGATCGTCCTCAGTAACGCCCTGCTTCTCGTCCGAGCGCATCCGTGCCATCAGGTAGCGCTTGACCAGGTCACGCATCACGGCCTGTGAACAGGTGGATAACTTTATAGATGGACAGGTAGATAGGTAGACAGGTAGAAAAGTAGAATTGAAAAAAGTAGACAGGTAGACAATAGGAGAGATTAGAAATTAGCACATAAGGAAGCATGCACAAAACGCATGGACACCTCACCTGGTATCTTGCTTCTCGCTCATTAATCTTCTTAACGACTTTCTGCAAACAAGAATTTTTGTGAGTCATTAAAATCAGTTTTAATTTCACTAATCGCCCAATTGTGAGAAATCGAGCCGTCTCCATAGCAACAAAGGTGATACGAGCTATTTACCCGAATGCTGTGCCACTTGCTGCGTTGGTGCCGTTTGGAGCATATGAACAGGCGGTCCCTAAGCCAGGCTAATGCGTAGAGCAGCGACTTTGGACTGGGTATAATGTTGAACGGCGCTGGCAAAGTGGCTCCCTCCTCGAAGTAGCTGATCCACAGCTTGCTCCGGGCGAATTTCCACTCCGTGTCCGCTTGAGCCTGCGACAAGAAAGTTGCTATTTTTAGAAACATTTTTCGGGAAATCCCCTTTTGACATTCAATCCCTGCCCGTAATCGACCTTATCCAATTAAATACTGAAGTTGCTATTTTTAGAAAAATAGGGAAATCTTAACTTTGACCTTCTACAACCCTAGCCATTTAAGTCAATTGAACTCTGAAGTTTCTAGTTTTGTTAAAAAAAAGAGAATAACTTTCTTATCTTCCACAAAACCCCAGTCACGTGACTAGCCTCAGCCAATCAAAATTAGCGCCCCAATATCAAAAGAGAAGAATTGAAAACTAACTTCAGTAAACGACACACTTTCTTGTTACTTAAAGCAGCATCTAACAGCAGTAGCAGAATTTGTTTTACTCACAGCAATGTACTCATAGCTGCAGTTCATCATGGCGATGAGCATGTTAAGTAGGACTATGAAGGTTATCGCACAGAACGCGCCAAACATCAGCTTGCCTGGATGGAAAAATTGGTGCGGTATCTTCGCTACTATAGTTATTCATATTTCCATATTTTTATCCTCGAGAAAGAAAGTGAACTCCTCGGTGCTTTAACTTATTCGGCTATAAATGGTATGCCAGCATTAGCTGAGTTATAATATTTATTCTCTAATCTCTTTCTTGCGTAGCAATTCAGCACCGTGTTGAATTCAGGCCGCAGTTGCTGGAAATTTATTTATAGACATTGCATAACTGCTGGCCCTAGACCTTATTCAGTTACACAAAGTGATAGAAGATAAATAGACCGTGGCTATAACTGCAGATCCTGTGGACATTATTGTAGCTAAACATTTTCAGGCCCAAGCAGGTGACAATAATGAATCGGAGAACTGTTAGCATTGCGGCGCTGGTTCTGACAGCGAGTCTGTTGCCTTCTGTTCTCGCAGTGAGTGATTCATAGCTCTGAACTTTTCCTGAATTCTCAATAATTATATAATTCGTACTTATAATTGTTTCAGGGAGCGACATTCTTTTTAAGGTTGGATGAGTTTGAGAACTACGAAGGCCTTTTAAGCAGCCATTTCAAATGCGACGGTGGAAGACCGTGCGATCCGAAGTTTAATATTGATGTCAGAGGCGGCTGGTGAGTTAAACTTTAACTTCAACTAACTCAATTGTGTGGGCATCTCAAGCTTCAGCTTAATGGTGATCCATTTCTCCCTGTTCCCTGAAGTGGTAGCTTGCTGAAGGTTTAGGGGGATGTAGCTTGTTGAAAGTTCAGAAGGATGTAGCTTGCTGAAGTTTCAGGTGACTGGTAGCTTGCTGAAGGTTCAGGTGACTGGTAGCTTGCTGAAGGTTCAGGTGACTGGTAGCTTGCTGAAGTTTCAGGTGACTGGTAGCTTGCTGAAGTTTCAGGTGACTGGTAGCTTGCTGAAGTTTCAGGTGACTGGTAGCTTGCTGAAGTTTCAGGTGACTGGTAGCTTGCTGAAGTTTCAGGTGACTGGTAGCTTGCTGAAGTTTCAGGTGACTGGTAGCTTGCTGAAGTTTCAGGTGACTGGTAGCTTGCTGAAGTTTCAGGTGACTGGTAGCTTGCTGAAGTTTCAGGTGACTGGTAGCTTGCTGAAGTTTCAGGTGACTGGTAGCTTGCTGAAGGTTCAAGTGACTAGTAGCTTGCTGAAGTTTCAGGTGACTGGTAGCTTGCTGAAGGTTCAAGTGACTGGTAGCTTGCTGAAGGTTCAAGTGACTGGTAGCTTGCTGAAGGTTCAGAAGGATGTAGCTTGTTGAAAGTTCAGAAGGATGTAGCTTGCTGAAGGTTCAGGTGACTGGTAGCTTGCTGAAGGTTCAAGTGACTGGTAGCTTGCTGAAGGTTCAGAAGGATGTAGCTTGCTGAAGGTTCAGAAGGATGTAGCTTGCTGAAGGTTCAGAAGGATGTAGCTTGCTGAAGGTTCAGAAGGATGTAGCTTGCTGAAGGTTCAGAAGGATGTAGCTTGCTGAAGGTTCAGAAGGATGTAGCTTGCTGAAGGTTCAGAAGGATGTAGCTTGCTGAAGGTTCAGAAGGATGTAGCTTGCTGAAGGTTCAGGTGACGGTTCAGGCATGTGTTAAAAATGTTTTACTATAATTGTCAAATCTTGTAGGGGTGTTGATACAAAATTGTCAGACTGCATCGTGGACAAGAACCATATCCTGTTTGGAAACACCATTGGTACTGTACTGCCTAATCCACTGACCTATACGATGGAGATTACGTCGGTGAGTTGCTTTGCTTGTACGTAACATTGTATGCGCACATCGCTAATCTCTGCCTAATTTTCCTTTCCATCCTTAAGTTCCCGGTTCACATCGACATCCGGGTGAAGGATTGCCTTTTCGAAGAGGCGGGCGACGATATCGCCGACTTCTACGTGTCACTCTCTGACCTTCCCGCGCCATTCCTCAATAGCGAGATAATCGACTCACACAGCGACTCAGACAGGATTAGAAAGCTGGAGTTGCATTCAATGCCACCAGCTCCAATGTCAATCAAGTAAGTTGACTTGAGAGCCCCTTAAAATATTTTATTAAGAAACTGAAAATTCAGGTTGTCTTAGCTACTGAAGGTTAACGAGGATGTAGCTTGCTGAAGTTTCAGGTTACGGGTTAGCTTGATGAAGGTTCAGGTAACGGGTTAGCTTGCTGAAGGTTCAGGTTACGTGCTAGCTTGCTGAAGGTTCAGGTGAAGGGTTAGCTTGCTAAAGGTTCAGGTGACGGGTAGCTTGCTGAAGGTTCAGGTAACGGGTTAGCTTGCTGAAGGTTCAGGTAACGGGTTAGCTTGCTGAAGGTTCAGGTAACGGGTTAGCTTGCTGAAGGCTCAGGTGAAGGGTTAGCTTGCTAAAGGTTCAGGTGAAGGGTTAGCTTGCTAAAGGTTCAGGTGACGGGTAGCTTGCTGAAGGTTCAGGTAACGGGTTAGCTCGCTGAAGGTTTAGGTAACGGGTTAGCTTGCTGAAGGTTCAGCTTACGGGTTAGCTTGATGAAGGTTCAGGTAACGGGTTAGCTCGCTGAAGGTTTAGGTAACGGGTTAGCTTGCTGAAGGTTTAGGTAACGGGTTAGCTTGCTGAAGGTTCAGGTAACGGGTTAGCTTGATGAAGGTTCAGGTAACGGGTTAGCTTGATGAAGGTTCAGGTAACGGGTTAGCTTGATGAAGGTTCAGGTAACGGGTTAGCTTGCTGAAGGTTCAGGTAACGGGTTAGCTTGCTGAAGGTTTAGGTAACGGGTTAGCTCGCTGAAGGTTTAGGTAACGGGTTAGCTTGCTGAAGGTTCAGGTTACGGGTTAGCTTGATGAAGGTTCAGGTAACGGGTTAGCTCGCTGAAGGTTTAGGTAACGGGTTAGCTTGCTGAAGGTTCAGGTAACGGGTTAGCTTGCTGAAGGTTCAGGTGACGGGTTAGCTTGCTGAAGGTTCAGGTGACGGGTTAGCTTGCTGAAGGTTCAGGAAGATGTTAGGTGTTGCTTTCTGTAGGTTAATGAGGCTGTATCCTACTGCAGGTTCAGGAGGGAAGTATTACTGAAGGTTCACTCAAATGAAGTTTGCTCTCAGTTGTCAACGACCGCTCAGTATTTTTCCCTGTTGCCACCCAGACTTCGAGTCTCAGTTTGGCAGCGATGCGACTTGAATTACTATGGTCGATTGTGCGACACGTTTTGCATGGCTCGGATACCTGGCTACGTTTGCGACCTCAGCGGAATTTTAAGATGCGTCTCTCCAGGTGTGGAAATGGTTAACTGCGCGGTATTTTTGATGTCAATCCCGTCTTATTTTTAGTGTTGGTAAATCAGAAATTTGTATTGTATTAGTCAGGCGAATTATTTTCTCACACTGTTGTTTTAATTGTTCCCAAGCTAAACGGACAATGTTGATTTGTGTCGCCAGGCTTATGCGGAGGAGAAGTGGCAACAAGCACGACGACAAAGCCGACTTCAACATCAACACAGTCGTCCACATCGACAGTAGTTTCAACGAGTACTACTTCAAAGACATCTAGCCTAGCGTTGTCGACTGTCAAATCGTCAACAAAAAGTCCGATTAACTCGACGCCTTCGGTTTCCATGGCAACTACCTCGTCAGCGCTGTCAACAATAGCGGCGGTCGTTTCAGTTCCAAAAATTAAAAATCCAAAACGGCAACCAAACAGCACCATTGATGCTGCTCAAACCAATGACGGCGGCCCAGGGAGCATTTTGAGCTCACCTCTGCACCTGCTGCTAATGCTGATTCTGGGCCTGGTTCTCAGTGCGGGCATAACAATTTGGGCCGTTCTCTGCTCGAGGAGGAGAAAAGAGTGAGAAATTTTACGCGCAAAATTATAGGACGACTGAAATCTTCGAAACAACCCGTAGCCAAAATTTTATATTTTCTGACTTCTTGACGAGACGTCGGGAGTTCGGATCGCAGACAAAAGGAAATAAACTTTGTCCATAAAGATTCTCGTCGCGGCGTGTCGCGGCAAAAAACACAAGGGAATCATTTTGAGAGGTGGACTTTCACGAAAATCGTTCATTCGGTTTTGGAGGCTGTGGGTATTTGAAATATCCACATGGCGGCCTCCTGTCATCACTATCGAGCCATTTACTAAATTTTCCTGACAAGCATTCCACCCTCTCGATCCGATACGGCAGGCCTCGTCCGATAACTGTGAGCAGCGTTCGCTTCAACCGAGACGGTATCGGAATGGACGCTCCGATCGGCAGCCTGCCACACCACCAGCAGCAGCTGCAGCAGTGCTGGACAAACCAGGCTTACATTCTAGAGCAGCAAAGCCTGCAGTATAGGCAAAGCTTCCAGCCGCTGGCTCTGCAAGAGTCGGAAACTCAGCAGCAGCAGCAGCAGGATCTTGTCACTAGGCCAGACTCTGGTGTCTACGAAGAACCGATCGATATCTCTGAGCGGAATTTACCGCCCCTGCCACCAAGGTCAGATCTGTGCGCCGGTACCTTCAACAAGTAGAGCTTCGGATTTTGATTGACATGTTTGATTGACAAAGCTGGTTATCAATGAACTATTTTAGTTTCTAGACAGACAGAAAACCAAAATTTGGAAAATTTTGCATTAGATTTATAGTCATTCACTGATTAAATTTGCTCAATAAGTCGATTAAAATATTATTAAATTAAAACTACTTAAAACAGAACGTACACGTTGTGCGGTGAATGCAAACAATAAGAGAGCAGACCACAACAGAAAAGACAGGTTATATATCAGGACGAACACCTTCGAGATGAGAAAAGTCACCTTAGAAAAAAGAAGAGAAGAGCCCAGAGGAAAGGTTAAGACACACCAGAGACAAGAAGACACCCCAGAGACAAGAAAACACATCAGAGACAAGAAGACACCCCAGAGAGAAGAAGACACCCCAGAGAAAGGAAGACACACCAGAGACAAGAAGACACACCAGAGACAAGAAGACACCCCAGAGATAGGAAGACACACCAGAGGCAAGAAGACACCCCAGAGACAAGAAGACACCCCAGAGAGAAGAAGACACCCAAGAGAGAAGAAGACACCCTAGCGACAAGAAGACACCCCAGAGAGAAGAAGACATCCAAGAGAGAAGAAGACACCCTAGCGACAAGAAGACACCCCAGAGACAAGAAGACAACCCAGAGAGAAGAAGACACCCCAGAGACAAGAAGACATCCAAGAGAGAAGAAGACACCCTAGCGACAAGAAGACACCCCAGAGACAATAAGACACCCTAGAGAGAAGAAGACACCACTAGACAGAAAGAGACACCCCAAAGAAAGACACCTTAGAGAAAAGAAGACACCCAATCGAGGGAAGCAACAGAGGGAGAATTTTCAGTATAGAGAGTGCTTCCATTTCGCTGATATTCGAACTCCGAACCGCTCGGTCAGTAGCCTGAAGCATGGTCAAGCATTTATTGTGTCACTCACCAACAAACTGCGTGAATGAATGTTGGTACTCAAGGTCGGTGTTGGACAGGTCGATGAGGCCATAGGCAGACCAATAGAGAGTCTGGGTGATCTCAAACAAGCTGCGAAAAAAATAATTCATTATTATACATTATTATTGATTTATATCGAAGATAAAAATGCATCAAGTTTAAAATTGTGTTTATCAACTTAGTCATACAAATAATTAAGTTGTAGGCGCCTGTAAGAAC
Organism: Macrostomum hystrix; assembly: GCA_950097015.1. NCBI lineage: Eukaryota > Metazoa > Platyhelminthes > Macrostomidae > Macrostomum > Macrostomum hystrix. Next base: position 13,351,760 of record CATNEN010000039.1, read on the forward strand.
ATGGCTATTCGATTTCATAATTTGATTATACGGACAATGCGCTTAGCATGTGTTAAAGTTAAGCTGCAACTGTAGATTAGCGAGAAACTTTCATAACACACTCTACAATTAATTTGGCTCGCTTTATTAGACCTTGGCCTTGCCTACCTGGCGACATCTACAGATCAAAGGCTTGATATTGTTTAAATTTGCTACTGCCAAGGCTACAATATCTCGCTTAACTGCACAGCCGAAAATTTGTTTTAAATAAGGACAGGGCGAGTGTAGGCAGAGTAGATACAGTAGACGAGCAACACTTAATATGAACTTTTACGATTGTTAAACAGGACACTATCGCATCTGTTAGATATTGACAGTGTCACACCTGTTAGATATGACAGTGTCACACCTGTTAGATATTGACAGTGTCACACTGTTAGATATTGACAGTGTCACACCTGTTAGATATGACAGTGTCACACCTGTTAGATATGACCCTATCACACCTGTTAGATATTGACAGTGTCACACCTGTTAGATATTGACAGTGTCACACCTGTTAGATATGACAGTGTCACACCTGTTAGATATGACAGCATCACACCTGCTAGACATGACCCTATCACACCTGTTAGATATTGACAGTGTAACACCTGTTAGATATGACAGCGTCACACCTGTTAGATATGACAATGTCACACCTGTTAGATATGACAGTGTCACACCTGTTAGATATGACAGTGTCACACCTGTTAGATATTGACAGCGTCACACCTGTTAGATATTGACAGTGTCACACCTGTTAGATATGACAATGTCACACCTGTTAGATATGACAGTGTCACACCTGTTAGATATGACAGTGTCACACCTGTTAGATATTGACAGCGTCACACCTGTTAGATATTGACAGTGTCACACCTGTTAGATATGACAGCATCACACCTGCTAGACATGACCCTATCACACCTGTTAGATATTGACAGTGTCACACCTGCAAGATATGACAGCGTCACACCTGTTAGATATGACAATGTCACACCTGTTAGATATGACAGCGTCACACCTGTTAGATATGACAATGTCACACCTCTTAGATATGACAGCGTCACACCTGTTAAATATGACAGCGTCACACCTGTTAGATATGACAGCGTCACACCTGTTAGATATGACAGCGTCACACCTGTTAGATATTGACAGCGTCACACCTGTTAGATATTGACAGTGTCACACCTGTTAGATATGACAGCGTCACACCTGTTAGATATTGACAGCGTCACACCTGTTAGATATTGACAGTGTCACACCTGTTAGATATGACAGCGTTAGAAAGGACTCTATCACACCTGTTAGACAGACAGGCAGGCACACGGTTTTCAACAGACGGCACAATGGCTCACTTTGAGAAGGTCCTGCCACGGGTGACACAATACTGGTACTTGTCCAACGGTTCGCCGGTCATGCCAAAGTAGAACCGGTTATCCTGACAGAATTTGTTCCTCTGGTAGGCGTAGAACCAATATAGCTGGTTAAAGCCGCATGCGAAACTGACCAGAACCAACACGACAACAAACAGAAACTTGAGTATGTCGGACAGCATTCGACCTAGTGAGATCTGCAGCGGTCCCAGGTGCGGGTTCACAGTGAAGATGTAAACCAATTTCAGCATTGAGAAAATGTTTGCCGTGGCGAATAGGCACTCAGATATCAGCGTGGGGTCGTAGGCGTCCCAGTTCTCGCGGTGAACATTCTTTAAACTGCCTCCTTTGTTTACCTGGGTTCGTTTTTAAACAATATAAAATCATTGTTATTAGTTAGAGAACTTCAGATAAAACAATTATAACAAAAATATTCTTACCAAATACCAGGCAACGCCTCTCAATGTGATGGTGGCGATGTACAGCGCGTTGGTGGCGAAATCCAACAAATTCCACATGTCGGTAACGTAGGCTTTGGCGCCTTCGCTCCAGAGTTGCTTCACCTCCTGCCAGACGAAACCTGCATGAGAAATTGGATGAAAGTTTCAGGAAATTCCTTGTTAAGATGATCCGAAAACTACATTTTAGAATTGCGAAAAGCGATTCGTCAAAAACCGAAAAATAATTCGGAAAAGAAATGGAAAAAATATCCGTTTGAATAGTGGAAAATTACACACTTGTATCGTGGAAAATTCCGCATTTTAATCATGGAGAATCTCACATTATATAGCATATTTTCATTGTGGAAAATTCCACAGAAAAACTTAAACTCATGAAAATGTCTACACTAAATTAGTTAATAATTCTATACGAGCGTAATTTTCTTATTAAGATATTATTTTTCATTGTGTCTGGTCTCAATAAACCCAAGAAAAAAAGTTTAAATACAACTTTGACGACGAAAAATGACACAGTATCACTCAATGAAGTACAATCTGAGTCGCTATGGCTTCCCTTGAATGCTGAGAATCTCTGGCTGATATTGCTAGAAAAATTGATGAACGAAATGTGAAACTGTGGCCACGCCCATTCTCGAGCACCTTTAATTAATACTTCCCATGTTTTGGGAAGCAGGATTAGGCCTCTCTCTCCGTTTCTCTTTTTTTAATCCCACCGTAAGCCCGTCGCGTGATCAGCAGCTCAGCACGATGCTACACTGGGGGAGAACTTCTGGTTGCGAAAACAATTTTCAATTAGAGTCCTAACTGCACCCCCGAAGAGAAAAGCTGCTGCTGCTGCTGCTATTTGCCTGCATTGAGATTCAAAATTGAATAGAATTTTGAGTATAATGATAATAATAATTGCAGGAGGGCTGCGGGCAATGACACATAGATTGGTGACACTAGACCCGCAGCCAGCGAGGAGGCAATTCTGCCCATTTCGCTGACTCCTGAGCACACACGCACACAGATACCGTACGCAGGCATACGCTCACACAGGTGTGTACATCTGCCCTGACTTTCTCATCGTCAGGCAGTGTACACTCTCACTGTGCCTTGGAGGTTGGCCCTCAAGGGCGTGAATTGCATGACAAGCCCCCAAGCCTTCTCTCCGCGGCTGCGCCCCAAATAAATGTGGCCTCGCCGTGGAATCGAACTTAGGGACCGTGGTGCGAGTGGCAAACGCGTTAACCGCTCTGCCACCGACCCCCTGAATTTTGAGTATACTTTTTTGTACTTTATATGCTATATGTAACCCTATTTGTAGAAGTTGTATTACTCTTCATAACGTGTTTGATAGCAAAAACGTTTTAAAAATAACTATAATTGATTACACCTGCCCCAATTGGACAGCACAGCCGCAGCTATTGCGCGGCGCATCTGAAGGTTGCGTACTGCTGTTCAGTCCATGGACTGGGGGGGGGGACGCCACACCCACCCTCAATTAACCCAGCTAATGCGGGTACCCATTTAACAGCTGGGTGAACTGAAGCAATTGTCTAGCCAAACTGCACTGTTATTCCAGTGGGGACGGGAATCGAATCACAGACGTTTCCAATTTAAGCTCAAGGACTTATTCCAACTTTATCTGACCTTTAAACTTAACTTCTATAAAAAAGAAGTAAAGGAATGGAAGTTGTCAATATACCAGAATAAAAGCCCATCTAACACCAAATAGCTTTCTGAGAGTAAAACAAAAATAAAAATAAAAAAAATTTGCTCGCTAAAAGCACGGGGAAATTGTTTGCCATTAGGAAAAAAACCCGACAGGAAATACCAGAGATAGCTTTCATGTCAAAGTCCGAGTAAAACAAAAGTACAAGTCTAGCTCAGTGTAGCATTAGAATAAAATAAAGCAGTAGACTCAAAGGCTTGTGTGTGCAATAATCTGAAAGTCTCATATTTCAGTATTTCAGTATTTTTCTAGAATTGTTATGTCAATGGGAAACTTCCTTCCCTCAACATCAGCTCACCCATCACGTAGACGACAATGATCCATTCCACCACTGACGGCTCAGAGCCGCGCTCCTGCATCTTCTGCTCCAGTGTGTTCATCAGCAGGTCCTCGATTCGTATTGCAGCCAGCACCAGAAAGCCTGCGCGGTAGATTTACTGACAGTCAAAGACAACTTCATCTTACCCATTTTAAATTCTGCCAATCTTAAAGTTGCCATGCAATCAATCAATATTTTGGCTTGCCAGTAAATTCATCCGCAATCACTTTGTAAACCTCATCGATTATATTAACGACACAACAACACATCACTAGATCACTAGATTACTTGATTACTAGATTACTATACAGCTATAATACTAGATTACTAGATTAATAGTGTAGTGCCGGTGTTTCTAAGGCATTGTCGACTTCTCGCCAACGCCGTTGTTTCAGGCCTGTTTGATTGGCTCAGCCTTGGCCTCGCCCTCTCTCACCCTCCTCCCCCGTTCCTGCTCTGTGTGCCCTGTGCCGCAACCTGATTGGCTGGACGCCGGCGGCTGTCTGTTAAACTCTACCCCAGCCCTGCGTGGCTTCGCCCCTCCCGCCAATCAGCACTGCGAAGCTTTGCCCATACAACACTACCCATCCCTGTCCGCTGTTGGCTTGACTTTGGTGATAGGTTCATCGCCTCCCCTGTCTTCCCCCTCCCCCAAGTATCTGGCCAGTTTTATTATTATCTGCCCGTGCCGGTGTGCGCTCCTGCGACAGCGTTTGGGCTGTAGTATTCGAGCCGCAATGACGGTCTCCAACTGCGAAGACTCAATTTACTGCATGAAATAAAATAGACCGAACTCGTCAGAGAAGCCTCCTGCGTCATCCAGAGTTCCGACCGGTAAGCGCTGCATTCGTGTCTGTCCTTTCGGAGTGCCAGGTACGTACAGTAGGATCTTACTGTGTGAGCGCTTAACGCCATTTAGCGTTTCAACACATCAATCAATAATAATCGATCAATCTGTCAAACTATCAATTGATCAGATTGTGGCTCACCCAGGAACAACAGATACGAGGCGCTGTGACAGATGAACTTGATGAATGGCTTTCTAATCTTCTGTCCCAGGCTGGACCTCGGCGCCAGCAGGTAGAACATTGCCAGCATCGGGAAAATACTCGCAAAGGTGCCAATCATGCCCATCTGGAACACCAGGTGCTTCCGGCGGAAGCCCGGCAGACCGTCATACCATAGAGCGGCCAGGAGCTGCTGACAGTGCGGGTGGGCGACGAACTGCGAATGGGCAGGCGGGGAGATCTGCTGCAAATCACTGAGTGCTTCGACGGCGAATCCAAGGGAAATGGGACATGCACAGGAGGTATGGACACCTCCATCTTCTCTTTTAAGAGAAGAGGACACACCAAAGAGAACGAGTCAACCCACATAGAAGGAGAGGACATCCCAGAGTGTAGAAGTGGACAACCCATAAAGAGTGGACACCCCATAGAGGAGGAGCGGACACCCCATAGTAAAAGAGTGGACACCCCATAGAGAAACAGTGGACACCCCTAGAAAGAAGTATATTATACCCAAAAAGGGTGGATTGGACGCCCTAAAGAGGAGGGGTGGACACACCATAAAGGAGGAGTGGACAGACCATAAAGGAGGAGTGGACACACCATAAAGGAGGAGTGGACACACCATAAAGGAGGAGTGGACACACCATAAAGGAGGAGTGGACAGACCATAAAGGAGGAGTGGACACACCATAAAGGAAGAGTGGACACACCATAAAGGAGGAGTGGACACACCATAAAGGAGGAGTGGACACACCACAGAGGAGCGGTCCAGTGAGGGTGAGACAACCGCGAAACCGTGGACAATTTGGTAAACATATTAGCCACAATCAGGAATCCTTTGATGTTAATCGTTTCCTCACCTATTTCTGCCACAAAAACAAATGAAGAACGGGGCGTTTTTTGACCAAACGGTTACTAACCAATTCAATCCATAATCAGGCTGCTAATATATATAATTATATTTTAAATCGAATACAAAATTATTGCTGAAATCAAAGGCAAAACACAGCGCGCCAAGTCGCGGTTGATTCTGCGCTGCGAAAAAAATCGAACATTAGCGGCTCGACCCTCTGAGTGCTTTCACAGGTATAATCCCAAGCATTATCTGTGCGATCGTTTTTTAGTTGAGTTGGGATTTTTTCCTCGGGGGGGGCGGGAGGCTGGGAAAAATTTCTCCGACGTGACCACACCCGAATTTCTCCCCATTCCGTTAAAAAGTTCCCCCATCCATGAGTGACAGGCTCTAGATCGGTGGTTCTTTCTTCTGTCTCCAAGCGGATATCGAATTTCATATTCTATCCGTGCTTTGAGCAGAATAAAATGATGTTCCACTGAAGGCAGTGCTAGTCGTGCGCCTGAAGGTGTGCTCAAAGAAGAGTAGAAAATTTCCCACTACTTTCTCCGCAAATCAAAAGAAACTTCGGCGATGCTTTTGTGTTATTGCAGGAAACGTGCCGCATTGATCTTTAATAGCTAGCGAGAGTGCTTTGACGATCATGACGTCACCCTGCGATTTTCATTGATGCGTAAGATTTTGAGCAGTTTTTTGTTTGATTTGAGAATAATTACTCTTCGAATTTTGAGATAAGTTAGAGTAAAAAGGCTTGATATTTGGAGTTCAATTTGAGAGTCGCATCTTCGGGATTTTGAGTTCGATTTCAGAATTGAGTCTTGGGATTTTGAGCTCGATTTCAGAATTGAGTCTTGGGATTTTGAGCTCGATTTCAGAATTGAGTCTTGGGATTTTGAGCTCGATTTCAGAATTGAGTATTGGGATTTTTAGTTCGATTTCAGAATTGAGTATTGGGATTTTGAGCTAGATTTCAGAATTAAGTCTTGGGGTTTTGAGTTCGATTTCAGAAAAAAATCATTCAGGATTCTGATAATAGAAATATTATGATTTTGAGAATAGATTCTTTTGGGTTTTGGAAATGGATTCTTTAGGTTTTTTAGTTCGATTTAAAAAATTAATTATGATTTTCACTCTCTGCTTAGCCTACCTTCTTCTGCTTGTATTTGATCGCCAGTTTCAGTCTGGACAATTGCATTCTTTCAGCATCGCCAGCTTCGTCAGACTGTCCGCCGAGCACAACTCTTCCCCCGCCTCCGCCGCCGCCTCCGCCGCCCCCGCCGCTTGTCAGACGAGAGCCGCTTTGGCCAACCTCGTGATTGAGCACAATGGCTAGCTCCTGAGAGCTGCGGGTCTGTTCTAGCAAGGCCGTGGCAAAATTCTGGCACTTGGCAGCCAGCTGTTCATACTCTGACTTGAACTCATTCTCCAACCGTCCCAATCGCTTCATCTCCCAGCTGAGCTCGAAGGCTGTGAGAATTGGGTCCTTGCTAGATAGGCAGATCAGTGCAGGGCTGGCCAAGGCTTTGTATGCGTTGATGCGAGATTTCGAATGCCGCAGGCTGTCCTCGAGTTGAGCCCGGACGCAGTCGGCGCAGTCGCAACGCAACTCGTGTGGCTTCGGCACTCGGTCGCCGCGATCGAGAAGCATGCGCAAGATTTCGTAGTTATCGATTTGGGCAGCCAGGATGATTGGCGTGACGTCAGGGGTGAAACTGCCGGAGGCTGCCAAGGCTGACGGATCTGTGGAGTCTGCCTGCTGGGGGGTGAAAAACAACAAACTCATTGGTTGGGGATCATTGCAGGGACTGTAAGGAGCATTGTAGAGACACAGTCGTACAGTTGTAGACACGGTCTGTAGAGTAGAGAGAGTCAGTTTGTAGGCTAGATAGAGTCAGTTTGTAGGGTAGAGTAGTAGTCAGTGGATAGAATGACAGAAAAAATTAGAAAAAAGAACCAAAAACAAAAAACTGCTATGAGATTGAAAACTCAAACTTGATGGCAAAGAATTAAAAATATGTTATTGATAGTTACAGATTCATATGTTTAAAAAATCAAAAACGCCCAAAGTTTAGGATTCGGGATTCTAGATTCTGGATTCTAGATTCTAGATTCGGGATTTTGGATTTTGCATTCTAGATTTGGGATTTCGGGATTCTAGATTCGGGATTCGGGATTCTAGATTCGGGATTCTAGATTCGGGATTCTAGATTCGGGATTCTAGATTCGGGATTCTAGATTCGGGATTCTAGATTCGGGATTCTGGATTCTAGATTCTTGATTATGGATTCTAGATTCTAGATTCGGGATTCCGCATTCTAGAATCGGGATTCTGGATTCTAGATTCGGGATTCTGCATTCTAGAATCGGGATTCTGGATTCTAGATTGGGGATTCGGGATTCTAGATTCGGGATTCTGCATTCTAGATTCGGGATTCGGGATTCTAGATTCGGGATTCAGCATTCTAGATTCAAGAGTTTGAATTCTAGATTCGGGATTCGGGATTCTAGATTCGGGACTTCGCATTCTAGTTTCGGGATTTTGCATTATAGGTTCAAAATTTTACATTCTAGATTCTGGATTCTAGATTCGGGATTTTGGATTTTGGATTCTAGATTTGGGATTTCGGGATTCTAGATTCGGGATTCGGGATTCTAGATTTGGGATTCGGGATTCTGGATTCTAGATTCTTGATTATGGATTCTAGATTCTAGATTCGGGATTCCGCATTCTAGAATCGGGATTCTGGATTCTAGATTCGGGATTCTGCATTCTAGATTCGGGATTCTGGATTCTAGATTGGGGATTCGGGATTCTAGATTCGGGATTCTGCATTCTAGATTCGGGATTCTGCATTCTAGATTCGGGATTCTGGATTCTAGATTGGGGATTCGGGATTCTAGATTCAGGATTCTGCATTCTCGATTCGGGATTCGGGATTCTAGATTCGGGATTCTGCATTCTAGATTCGGGATTCTGCATTCTAGATTCGGGATTCGGGATTCTAGATTCGGGATTCAGCATTCTAGATTCAAGAGTTTGAATTCTAGATTCGGGATTCGGGATTCTAGATTCGGGACTTCGCATTCTAGTTTCGGGATTTTGCATTATAGATTCAAAATTTTACATTCTAGATTCTGGATTCTAGATTCGGGATTTTGGATTTTGGATTCTAGATTTGGGATTTCGGGATTCTAGATTCGGGATTCGGGATTCTAGATTGGGGATTCGGGATTCTAGATTCGGGATTCTGCATTCTCGATTCGGGATTCGGGATTCTAGATTCGGGATTATGCATTCTAGATTCGGGATTCTGCATTCTCGATTCGGGATTCGGGATTCTAGATTCGGGATTCTGCATTCTAGATTCGGGATTCTGGATTCTAGATTCGGGATTCTGGATTCTAGATTGGGGATTCGGGATTCTAGATTCGGGATTCTGCATTCTCGATTCGGGATTCGGGATTCTAGATTCGGGATTCTGCATTCTAGATTCGGGATTCTGCATTCTAGATTCGGGATTCGGGATTCTAGATTCGGGATTCAGCATTCTAGATTCAAGAGTTTGAATTCTAGATTCGGGATTCGGGATTCTAGATTCGGGACTTCGCATTCTAGTTTCGGGATTTTGCATTATAGATTCAAAATTTTACATTCTAGATTCTGGATTCTAGATTCGGGATTTTGGATTTTGGATTCTAGATTAGGGATTTTGGGATTCTAGATTCGGGACTTCGCATTCTAGTTTCGGGATTTTGCATTATAGATTCAAAATTTTACATTCTAGATTCTGGATTCTAGATTCGGGATTTTGGATTTTGGATTCTAGATTTGGGATTTCGGGATTCTAGATTCGGGATTCGGGATTCTAGATTGGGGATTCGGGATTCTAGATTCGGGATTCTGCATTCTCGATTCGGGATTCGGGATTCTAGATTCGGGATTCTGCATTCTAGATTCGGGATTCTGCATTCTAGATTCGGGATTCTGCATTCTCGATTCGGGATTCTGCATTCTCGATTAGGGATTCTGCATTCTAGACTTGCGAATTCGCATTCGGAATTCGGCATTTAAAATTGAAAAGTTTGTTTACAATAAGTTAAGAAAGGCTAGAACAATAATAACGTAGATTTGAAGATCTACTGCGTAGTTAAATTGACATTTAGTTAAATTTAAAGGTTTCTGTACAATTAAAGAGTTTTAAAGCACTGAAAGAAAGATTTTTAACATTAGCCGGAAATTGTGTCTACCCAGTCAGACTGTATTTCAAATATTTAGCTTGCTACTTTAACAAAGCATAAGAAACTTAATCGATAATGAAAATCTGAATGAATTGTATACCCAGTCAGAACACTTGATCCTTCCGTATTTACTCGACAGGTGAAACTTCTAGGAATTCTGAACTCATATTTTACTAGTTTATTTGCTACGAAACATAGATTCTAGAGAAACTTTTGCCCTTCAAATTTACACAAAAAATATTGTGTAGACAGCCTTTCACCTAATTAATTATTTATATGCTCATTTGTCAGCAACAATGTCAACTGCTCAATTTTTTTCCAGTAAAATTGACGAGCACTCAAGCAACCCAAGTTGGATTGAATATTTTGTGAATATCTTGAATATTCGGGATTCTAGATTCGGGATTCTAGATTCGGGATTCTAGATTCGGGATTCTAGATTCGGGATTCTAGATTCGGGATTCTAGATTCGGGATTCTAGATTCGGGATTCTAGATTCGGGATTCTAGATTCGGGATTCTAGATTCGGGATTCTAGATTCGGGATTCTAGATTCGGGATTCTAGATTCGGGATTCTAGATTCGGGATTCTAGATTCGGGATTCTAGATTCGGGATTCTAGATTCGGGATTCTAGATTCGGGATTCTAGATTCGGGATTCTAGATTCGGGATTCTAGATTCGGGATTCTAGATTCGGGATTCTAGATTCGGGATTCTAGATTCGGGATTCTAGATTCGGGATTCTAGATTCGGGATTCTAGATTCGGGATTCTAGATTCGGGATTCTAGATTCGGGATTCTAGATTCGGGATTCTAGATTCGGGATTCTAGATTCGGGATTCTAGATTCGGGATTCTAGATTCGGGATTCTAGATTCGGGATTCTAGATTCGGGATTCTAGATTCGGGATTCTAGATTCGGGATTCTAGATTCGGGATTCTAGATTCGGGATTCTAGATTCGGGATTCTAGATTCGGGATTCTAAATTCGGGATTCTAGATTCGGGATTCTAGATTCGGGATTCTAGATTCTGGATTCTAGATTCGGGATTCTAGATTCGGGATTCTAGATTCGGGATTCTAGATTCGGGATTCTAGATTCGGGATTCTAGATTCGGGATTCTAAATTCGGCATTAGCGGTTTCAGATTCTAAATTAAGGATTTTTATTCGGAATCGGGAATTCTAGATTTGGATAAGTGAATTTTGGGCATATTTCATACTCTCTCATCTCTTCTCCATTATCGACTTTTGACCGTACGCTCGGAGACTATAAGATAGCAGTCAAACCCAAACAAAAATAAAAGATAAGAAGGAAGCAACTGCATGGAAATGTAGCGCGAGACACAACAAAAATATATAATAATACGATTTACACTTCGTTTAAGGTGCAGAAATAGTGCAGACGGAGGATGCATGGCTGTTAAAATATTCTGCAATAACGAGGCGCGGGTTGCCAATTTGCTATCGACAAAATACCACTGCGGATAATATATCTAATTAGCACTACATGAGAAGTATACAGCTATTTAAGTATTTAAAAAGCAAATATTAATTTTTCCACATGATGTCAGAAACACTCTGGTTGTAAAACAACACAAGTCCACAACCAATAAAGTTGCAGTATCGATTAAAAATTCGAAACATCTACAGCCAGTTAAGTGTCTAACAGGTGAGGATTCTACAGCCAGTTAGGTGTCTAACAGGTGAGGATTCTACAGCCAGTTAGGTGTCTAACAGGTGAGGATTCTACAGCCAGTTAGGTGTCTAACAGGTGAGGATTCTACAGCCAGTAAGGTGTCTAACAGGTGAGGATTCTACAGCCAGTTAGGTGTCTAACAGGTGAGGATTCTACAGCCAGTAAGGTGTCTAACAGGTGAGGATTCTACAGCCAGTTAGGTGTCTAACAGGTGAGGATTCTACAGCCAGTTAGGTGTCTAACAGGTGAGGATTCTACAGCCAGTTAGGTGTCTAACAGGTGAGGATTCTACAGCCAGTTAGGTGTCTAACAGGTGAGGATTCTACAGCCAGTTAGGTGTCTAACAGGTGAGGATTCTACAGCCAGTTAAGTGTCTAACAGGTGGCGAGGCAATTCTGCCCATTTCGCTGACTCCTGAGCTCACGCGCACACAGATAACTTACTCCGGCTCACGCTCTCACATCTGTCTTTCTCATTGTCAGGCAGTGTACACTCTCACTGTGTCTAGGAGTTTGGCCCTCAAGGGCGTAAATTGCATGACAAGCCCCCAAGCCTTCTCTCCGCGGCTGCGCCCCAAATGAATGTGGCCTCGCCGCGGAAACGAACTCAGGGACCGTGGTGCGAGACGCAAACGCGTTAACCGCTCTGCCACCAACCTCCCGGATGGAGGGAGGATAGTCCCGGATGGATAGTTCATCGTGAAGGGTGGAAAACTTTAATCCATATGGTGGACTTTCACGAGAATCGGTCATTCGGTTTGGGAGCTGTCGTGAAGTACGCAGCGGGAATTAGAAATACTACCGTGGTCTATCCCAAGGGGAGACAGCATCGTCTTTCTACTGCTCCAACCCACAGCAGTGTCAGACTCACCAGTCCTGCCAGTTTGTCCACCTGAGCGTTCAGCAGCATCTCGACCGCCACGACGTTCTCCTCCTGAATGGCGTACAGCAGAGCGTCGCCCAGCCGGAGGTTGCAGCCAAGCAGGAGTTCCAGCAGTTCAATGTGCTCCAACTCGATGGCGATGAGCACGGCTGATCGGCCCAGTGAGTCAACGCAGTTCACGTCGATGCCCAGACCAGCCGCGTTCTCGATGTACTGCCTGACGGAGGCCATGTCGCCCATCTCCACGGCGAGAAGGTAGCGCCGTTCGTTGCTGCTGAGGTCGGCCTCCTTGCGTAGCAGGCCGCCGAAGGCAGCGTCGTCCGCGACTGCGCCTCCGCTGATGCCGCCGCCGCCACCCAGGTCAATGCCGAGCTCCTGCATGATTTGAGTTAGCTCGTGACTGCGGTCACGTACATCCGGGTGCTGCTGCTGCTGCTGCTGCTGTTTGGCATCCTTCCAGACTTTGTCCATTTCTACAGAAAAATATAAAACTGTAATTATGTATAATGTAATTTAAAAAACTAAGCTGTAAGCTACCCACCTTTAAATGTCAACCGTCGAATGCAAGGAAGCTTGTGATCTGATCAGGATGAAGCTTGGATGACAGCCAGATGCAGGCACGATGCTGGAGCATAGGCTGCGCTGAGGATATAACGCTGCCAGGTAGGATTTTCATCCTCTCCAAAGCCTATTCCCTCTCCTAGCTGGGCTGTTTCCATTTTAAGCAACTCAGTCCAGCGATTGGAGGTTGGGTTGTCTCGTGGGAGAGAGAAAGAGACAAAGTGAGTGGGAGCGGGAGCGCCAATTGGTTGGGATGAAATTAGCTAGTTTCATAGGAGAAATAGATCAAATATGGCTTTCCAGACCCCGGCTAACAGCACCAGGTGCAGCTTCTCCCAGCTCACGGATATTGTGTCGAGACCACGCGGGAGGGAGCCGGCAGTATGAATTGTTTGCTGCCCAGAAGAAGCCCAATTTCTATAGCAGAGAGTTCTGCACTCACCCTGACCCGGTACTCGGCAGAGCTTGCCGAGTGCCACTTTGGCGTATGTCTAGCTACTATCGGAAAATGATTATGGCGAGTGAAATTTTTAGACTAATTGATTCTGTCTCTGACTCCATCACTTATCCACTTATCAGAGATGCCTACCTCTAACAGTACTCTATCTACCTGCCATCTATCTAGCCGACATCTATCTATCCGTCCCTTATCTGCCTCCTGACCAATCTACCTGACACCGATCTACATCTTCGTTGCCTTCCTGTCTCTACCTGTTCGATATGGTCATTACAATTTAGATAGGATCATAAGTTATAAGACTGTTACAATTCAAATCAGTTTTAGAATTAAAACAAACGTTTTTACATGCGTAAATGACAACTTAGCAAACTAATCTCAACTTGAACCGTTTCCAGAATACTAGTTTAGTGAATTTTGTTTATTTTCTTCAACTATAATATGCATTTGCACTTCTTATTCGATATTTTAAACTCAGTCGTACACGTCTGGCTGGCGGACAGTTTAAATATTCTCATTGACTGATTGATTGATGTCTGAGCTCAGCAAACAAACTGCCATGTTCTACTCAACATTTTCAGGCCTCAAATTCACGTTTGACTAGGGCACCAAGCTTATTGACCCTGTCATCTCGAGCTGTCTCAACTGTCTGGGGTTGAAATTTCTTGGCTCTACCCCCGCGCCCACCTCAATTACTCTCATTGATTTCAAAAGTCTGCTTCTGACAGCTGACATTGGGTCACGTTACCTCTCAGCCGGATGTACTTTACTTAACATGCACTTTAAATTGAACTTTTCACGGACTAGTTTCTCGGGCCTTGTGTGTAATATCAATATAACATGTTTTAGGTTTTCCGATTCTAGGATGGTACCTATCCTAGGTACCTTCCTTCTATGATGCATGGGATTTAGGATGTCTGGATGCATCGGAATTAGGATGTCTGAATGCAAAGGGATTTAGCTAGGATTCCTGGATGCAAAGAGATTTAGGATTCCTGGATGCAAAGCTGGATTTAGGATTCCTGGATGCAAAGGGATTTAGGATTCCTGGATGCAAAGGGATTTAGGATTCCTGGATGCAAAGGGATTTAGGATTCCTGGATGCAAAGGAATTTAGGATTCCTGGATGCAAAGGAATTTAGGATTCCTGGATGCAAAGGAATTTAGGATTCCTGGATGCAAAGGGATTTAGGATTCCTGGATACAAAGGGATTTAGGATTCCTGGATTCAAAGGGATTTAGGATTCCTGGATGCAAAGGGATTTAGGATTCCTGGATACAAAGGGATTTAGGATTCCTGGATGCAAAGGGATTTAGGATTCCTGGATGCAAAGGGATTTAGGATTCCTGGATGCAAAGGGATTTAGGATTCCTGGATGCAAAGGGATTTAGGATTCCTGGATGCAAAGGGATTTTGGATTCCTGGATGCAAAGGGATTTTGGATTCCTGGATGCAAAGGGATTTAGGATTCCTGGATGCAAAGGGATTTAGGATTCCTGGATGCAAAGGGATTTAGGATTCCTGGATGCAAAGGGATTTAGGATTCCTGGATGCAAAGGGATTTAGGATTCCTGGATGCAAAGGGATTTAGGATTCCTGGATGCAAAGGGATTTAGGATTCCTGGATGCAAAGGGATTTAGGATTCCTGGATGCAAAGGAATTTAGGATTCCTGGATGCAAAGGAATTTAGGATTCCTGGATGCAAAGGAATTTAGGATTCCTGGATGCAAAGGGATTTAGGATTCCTGGATACAAAGGGATTTAGGATTCCTGGATGCAAAGGGATTTAGGATTCCTGGATGCAAAGGGATTTAGGATTCCTGGATACAAAGGGATTTAGGATTCCTGGATGCAAAGGGATTTAGGATTCCTGGATACAAAGGGATTTAGGATTCCTGGATGCAAAGGGATTTAGGATTCCTGGATGCAAAGGGATTTAGGATTCCTGGATGCAAAGGGATTTAGGATTCCTGGATGCAAAGGGATTTAGGATTCCTGGATGCAAAGGGATTTAGGATTCCTGGATGCAAAGGGATTTTGGATTCCTGGATGCAAAGGGATTTAGGATTCCTGGATGCAAAGGGATTTAGGATTCCTGGATGCAAAGGGATTTAGGATTCCTGGATGCAAAGGGATTTAGGATTCCTGGATGCAAAGGGATTTAGGATTCCTGGATGCAAAGGGATTTAGGATTCCTGGATGCAAAGGGATTTAGGATTCCTGGATGCAAAGGGATTTAGGATTCCTGAATGCTTGGGATTTTTCCTCAAAGTTACGGTTTTAGGATTCCTGGAATTTCAGGATTTCTAGAATTCTGGAAAAATACATGTCGTTGAGCTCAGATAAATATGAATTCCAATTTAAGCAGCCACCGTAGCGGCAGCAGCTGCAACTGCAGGGGCAAAACTTTTGTGTGTCATGTGATTCGTTTCGTTCGTTCAGGAAAACAGGCCAAAGAGAGCTTTCAAAATCCATCAAATGCCGACAGGGTATTTAACAATTGCGTGCGGTTGATTGAGCAGCCTATTGTGATTTTTGACCTGGAAAATGTGCTCATCTGCTGGATTGGAGAGACAAATGAGTTTGTCTACTTTTGGTAGACTTTCTGGAGTCATCATGTCTCCAGAACTCGCGTTTTTTCCCTCAGCTTCCTGTGTATTTTCAAACTGCTCTGCTAGGACGTTAAAAGAATCGAATCATTGCGAAACAATTTTTTAAACTCAACTAAAAAACATTGGGCCTGATTTAATATCTAGTTATAAAACAGGGTAGGGATAAGGCACGGGAGTGATGAGACAGGGAAGATATGAGAAAGGAGGAGATAGGGGAGAGATGAGACGGGGGAGAGATGAGACAGGGGAGAGATGAGACATTGGAGAGGTGAGACATGGCAGACATGAGACAGGGGAGTGATAAGATAGGGAAGAGATGAGACAGGGAAGAGATGAGACAGGGAAGAGATGAGACAGGGGAGAGATGAGACAGGGCAGAGATGAGACAGGGGAGAGATGAGACAGGGGAGAGATGAGACAGGGGAGAGATGAGACATTGGAGAGGTGAGACATGGCAGGCATGAGACAGGGGAGTGATAAGATAGGGAAGAGATGAGACAGGGGAGAGATGAGACAGGGCAGAGATGAGACAGGGCAGAGATGAGACAGGGCAGAGATGAGACAGGGCAGAGATGAGACAGGGCAGAGATGAGACAGGGCAGAGATGAGACAGGGGAGAGATGAGACAGGGGAGAGATGAGACATTGGAGAGGTGAGACATGGCAGGCATGAGACAGGGGAGTGATAAGATAGGGAAGAGATGAGACAGGGGAGAGATGAGACAGGGGAGAGATGAGACAGGGGAGAGATGAGACAGGGGAGAGATGAGACAGGGGAGAGATGAGACAGGGCAGAGATGAGACAGGGGAGAGATGAGACAGGGGAGAGATGAGACAGGGGAGAGATGAGACATTGGAGAGGTGAGACATGGCAGACATGAGACAGGGGAGTGATAAGATAGGGAAGAGACGAGACAGGGAAGAGATGAGATAGGGGAGAGGTGAGACGGAAGAGATGAGACTCGGGAGAGATGAGACAGGGGAGAAATGAGATAGGGGAGACATGAGACAGGGAAGATAAAAGAGGAAAGATACTTGTTACTGCTTCTAGTTTCATGATCTAATGTTTCAGCTTTTTGCATCGCTTTAATCGTTGTTTATTTGAAGCAAATAATAATTGTATTTTACTAAACATAAAATTTAACTATACAACTTAATGCTAGAATTTCACTGGTAGTGGGGGTCGGAGCATATAGACTACTTATTAATCTCGCATTTGGCTACAATCGAATTGGCTACAATTACCAACAGGCACTTCGTAAATCCAAGGACCCCCTTTGAACACTTATTTAGCTTCTCAACAGTGCTGAGCACTCTAGCAGCTGATTTTGGAATCGGGCATGCATATGGGCGTTACTTGCTCGACAATATCCTCTAGCCTTCAGATCTAAGCGGTAGCGGCCTCGAAAGGATCGTGTGACCTCGCTACAGATAACAACAGTAATAAAAAATGAACAGAACACATACGCACATGATCTCAAAAAATTTAAACAACGGATCATTGTCGATTGACCACGCGTGCAGGATTTCATTCCTGCACACTTATGTGTGCAGGATGTCATTCCTGCACAAGCTGCTTTATTCGTGCGATTTATTCAAGACGTTCAGCAGTAACACGTCAAAATGACACCCAAAGTCAAAGCCGACGCCCACAGAAACGAGTATGGACATTGCAGTAAAGACGCCTGAGCAGATAATCGATGAAATGACAAAATCTGAATCGACTGACGCAACTGACGCCCACTTTGACATCTCATTCCTTAGTTAGCCTCTCCAAGAAGCCAAGACGCTACTCGGGAAGCGGAAGCAAAATGTGGCTGACAAACAATCAGCTGCGTCCGCAGAAGAGACGACCACGTTAGAAGATGCGAGCTTTAAGGTCCCGAAGACCAAAAAGTTGAAGTTCGGAGATCACCCATGAAGGGAGCTGACAAAAGCGACAAAGCCGTACAGACAGAGTTTTTACTCTGCCTGCATGTCTCTGCCTGCATAGAGACATAGTTGATTCCAGTAGATGCAGCAACTAACACAGAGAACAACCTACTGATGGATACAGACTGGAAACGTTTGAAATCTCTCGAGGAAGGAGTAGCAGCGGTTCTTGGTGAAGTAAAACAACTGAAAAGTAGCTTGTCAATTGATGAGTACATTCAAAAGACTCGCAATGCGCTACAATCCTTGACCACCAGTCTAATGCATCAGTTAGAGGCAAAAGCCAAAGAAAGTCAAACGGAACTACTGAGAGCGCTAAACATCACAAAATCCGACGTTGTGAACCATCTAAAACAAGCAAGTAGCTCAACTAAGGATCCTATCATCAGCGAAGAAAGAGCAGTGAAGGCAGAAGTAATAAAAAGCCAACAAATCAGCCTCAGCCTCGAGCAGAAGGTCGGTGAACTGGTCAGTCTGCATGCGCTGGCGTTCACTAAGACGCAGAATGAAGGAGCAGGACGGGAAACGTATGCCGAGAAGGCCTCGCGCTCAGTGAACCCAACAGCCTCTTTAAAAAATGTAAATGGAGGTCAGTGCCAGACAAATGCAGAGAACGCATCACGAGCTACCACAAGCGACTCGAAACCAGCTGAGGCAGAAAGCAACAGTAGAACCAAACAGAAAGTTGAAGGTCTGAAAATGCATGATATAGTCGTTGTCAGCTCAAAGCCAGGCAAAGCCATTGACTATCGCAGACTCTTCCCGAATAGTACAATTCGAGTTGTCTACTACAACACTCAAGAAAGGTAATTGACCTAAACCATGAGCCATCAATGGTGGTGGCATATAGGGCTGTCACTGCTATTGAAGTTGGGCAAAGGCAACACGGTGCAAACTGCCTGCACCTACGAGTACTCATCATCCCGGACAGTTCGACACGAACAGAACAAGTCTTCGAGAAAGAACAGTGTGAGTATGATTTTAAGCATCAGCTTTTAACATTTGACTTTCATGAAATCGACTTCTACGACGGTGAACTCAACAGCAGCGGAGCGGACTTCTTGTTTGCGTTAATGTCCAAATGCATTCGAAATCTAAACTTGAAAGTACGGCCGCAACCGGCTAACACAGAGAACCAGCGCCAGCAAACAGTGCATCATCGGCATCAACACAGCTATAGAGTCACGAGGCGGCGGTGCAACTGGCTACAGGAAATATAGAGCGCATAGCAGCTACCCAGTTCGAGATGCCAATTATATCCGTAGCGAAATAGACTACCGCATCAGCAGCAACGGCTATGTTGACAGCAATCGAGGTAGCCGCTATCGAATCAGCAACGAGTACGACTACAGCAAAAACTTTAAAAAATTGGCTGTCGCGCTAACATCGGGCCCAGCAACTACCGCAGAAGTAGCTTTGGGTACCGCAACAGATATACCAACAAGTTGGTGTCAGGCGCCTCGATGACCGCCAGTTTCGTTGCGTCGACTAAGACCGCCTGTCCAAGCCTGTGCGGCAGCAACAACCTCAATCGCCGGTGGGGTGGAGGAGTCGTTTAGCTGCTCAGCTCAGGTCCTCTAACTCCTTTGCCTAATAACTTTCTATTTTTTATACCGTCGAATCCCATCTATTTTTTGTTTATTGTGCTCCGAGCGCAACAGGTTTTGAAGGTTTGAACCCGTCGTGACTGGCTCTAAGGACTACAACTGCCTCTTTCTATGTCAATTTCTACGCTAAATTTTAACTCCCGAATAGTCACTGTGAAATAGCTGCGGGTTTGCAATCCGATGATCTGTCCTCGTGAAGGAAAGGAGTGTGGGGATGGCGATAGAGTCAGAAGTCGTACCGCAAAGTCTCGCGAGTTGCCGCGGAAAGAGGGATGAAGGGAGAGATGAAGGGAGAGACAGTGGATGCAGGGAGTGGTCCTCTCGGCCTCAGGCTGGCCAGTCCCACTCAACCCATAGGCCACAGGCATGACTGCCGTGCCTACCCCAAGCAGTGCTCGAAACCGGCTAAAAGTCTAAATAGATGTCGGACTACCCGCAAGCGGATAGGACAGGGCTAGGTAGCCTACTGTCATCAGTAGCATGTTCGTAACTGACTCCTAAACTTGGTAGCAGTGGTCGACTCGGCCTAGGCTCTTGTCTTAGAAATGCGGAAAGGCTATCGGCAAAGCGGAAAATGATCTAGGGTAGCGCCACCACCCAATGCGCCTGCGTTGCCACCGCAGACATTTGGAAACTTGGGTCCCCGGAGCTCGCGGCTCCTAGTTTGTCACACAGATCTTAGACAAGCCGAAAAAATAGAGCCTTCTGTAACTTCCGTTTTAGACTAGGGTGAAGACCCCAGAATGGATCGAGACACGCCTCAACAGGGGATTCCTGAATTTGCGCTACAGTGGTCTAGAAAGGTGGTACTCCGAACCCGAAAGAGAAATCCATAGCCAGAATCCTACTCATGAGACATTAGACACATTCTGTACATTAGACTGCAGCCTACACATTAGATAACTAGCAATCCGAGTCTGTGCGAGTTGAGGAAAACAGAGGCAGGAGAGGTTAAGCTGAACACTGGCTGAGTGATTATGCAAGCGTGAGATTAATTGAACATCACTCTCGTTCCCGTGGCCGCAGGTGCGAAAGGGGGACAGCGGGAAAACTCCATTGGAAAGGGAGCTCGACACGTACCTTGAACCCACCCAAGAGGGAGAAGGAAAACCGGCCAAGGATTCCCCCAACCCCTGGAAAGGAAAATGCACATGCTACCCTCCGCATTTACTTACAAATCCCTAGCTCCATATTACTCTCATGCGCGCTTACAATTGCCTTCCTGCCGCAGCTTTCAGCTCGGCTGTGCCAGAGCCCATTCCCCTAATAGATTAGCCACTCATGGTAGAGGGCTGTCTAATGAGAAAATAAAGGTGAAAAGGAGACATAGTAAAAATTAGGTTGATGTTAAAAATTAGCCCAATAAGTTAAAGGTGCTTTAGATTAAGTGGTTTTATTAGGCTGAAACAATTCCTAACTCCCCTCCCACTAAATGCCGCCTAAACTAATAGAAAGCCCCTTAGGAGCAATAATTGCAAACCGCTGCGCGGATTACTTATCTGGACGCTTCGGCCGCGTGCTGCAATCCCGTTGTTCTCGGGGAAGAGGATGGGGTAAGATAGTAAAAGCCGGGAAGGGAAAGATGCTGCGAGTCGGCAGGGGGCCAACACGCTTGGAGCTCAAAGGCTCAATTTAGAGCTCACCTAAGAGGTGGCTTGCGCTTAGGGAATGGGAACAGGCAATTGGCCTGTGCTTATCTGCTCGGAGCTCAAGGCTCAAGGGTCTAAGCCCTACGTGGTCGGAAATAGTGCTCTGGGTCCGGTGGGAGTCCGGCCCGGCTTAGGTAAGTCCGGCAGGGGAGAAGGGGAAGAGCCGGCGGGGGAAAAAGGTCCTCCCGGGAGCAGCGCAGCGCGCTTGCTTAAATAGGCCTTGCAGCACGCCAACCCCGACATCCATCAAAGCAACCCACATTCGCGCCCGCCTGTCAACGGGGAATCGAAGCGACGACAGGCCGCCCCAATTGCCCAATGAACCGGCGGCGAGAAACGACAGATGTTCTGCTCGAACAGCCGTCGGCAGTCGGCCAATGATTGTTACTCCGCCAGGACAATGGGAAGCGCAGGCGCCGACCTGCCTACAGTGACATTTACATGTATCTAAAGGAGGGAGGCCATAAAGTCGAGCTGGGCTCGAATACTGTAAAGAAGTGGGGACATGAAGAATTAATGATCACTCATAACGCCCGAGTGATCCCCTATATCTGATCGCGGTTTGGAGGGGAATTATGACCTAAACTACTCGTACAATAAAAGCTATGGCCGCGATCAGTCATTCCTACAGGGGTCTAGACAACTCCGGAGAGAGAGGATTCGACAGCTACTTGATTCACCGCCGCCTCAAACCCGGCCCTAAGATTAATGATCTTGTTTTGTGGCCAGCTGCTATGTGGGTCGCAATCATTAGTTACTTAAAAATTTGAAAAATTATGCTGGCTCACACTCCCACTCGATTCCCGCAGCACACTCCACATCACTCCACCTTCGCTCACTTTCACGTAAGACACTTACGTGCCTACTGACAAAGTGAGCGGGGTGTCTCGAGAATCGAGGGGAAAAATAATAAAAGTTTCCTACAACATACTGTACAGAACCCTAAGAAGAATTCCGCTAGAGAAGAAATCCTAATAACTATAAATAGATTGGTGCGTGAGTATAAAATGGTCGGCGCCCCTAGTGACTACGGTATAGCGTCCTATGGGGGGGGTGCGCATTCCGGTCGCGGCGAATAGAGTTCCTCGATGCCCAGGGGTGTGCCTTGTCCCGGCTCGCCTTCTTCTCCAGGTGGTTGCAGCTGTGCCCATCTTCTCCTGCCCGGCTTGGTCTCGGTTGCGCAATCCTGGGAGGCTCCCGCCGTCTTTCCTTGAGTCCGAGGGGTCCGGCCGTGCTCTCACCAGGTGGTTCCAGGTTGGTTGGCCCATTCGCGTCCTCACCGATCCTGTTGCCGGGCATCGGTAGCCTCTGATTTGCCGCGCGCCCCAGGTGTTTCCGGCTGGCCGTGCCCGAAAATGCTCGCCGGGCCGGTTGCCTAGCCGTTGCGCGCGGTCCAATCGGCGCTGGAGCTGGTCGCAGCTGGGGAGACCGCTGCTCAGGCCGCTTGTGGTGCTGTTGCCGGCCGAGGCGTCTCCTCACCGAAAAGGTCAGGGCCCCAACAACTAAACTGTCACTAGGGTCCCCCTATGCTGGAATTCCCCACATTCCCAACTGTCTTCCTATTGGCTGGCGCTCCCGCCACTTTACCCCTAAACTTAGATGCTATAAAAACAAACACTTGACGCCCCATTAACTCAAGCCGCTGTCTTTTTCTAAAAGAAACACTACCGCTAGCTATCGTCTGCGTTCTATTAAAGATTAAGGATTTCCTGATTCGCCACATTCTGCTAAACTTCTCAATATGAAATCGACTACCCAGCCATCTGTGCCGCTGGTGGATGCTGCGGGCCTGACCCAGCTGCTGCCTGACGAAGAAAGGTGAGTTATTTTGCTTCTACTCGGCCCCCCCAAGGCCGGTTATTGAGGGGTTATAACGAGTTGGTTGCACATTTGAGTAAACATACTTTATTAGCCCTGGCACGCCCCGCTTGTTTTTACTTATAATTGATCCCTACCCGGGCACAGCGATGCCCTCGCACCGCTGTTAACAAAAAACCCTGTTGGCAGTTTTAATTAGAGTTAGATTGGATTTTAAATTTCACAAACATTACACTGGCGGTCGTTACCCCTTAATAACCTTAATCTGTCCGCCTAATTTTTTTCAGTGATCATACGCCGCGACCCCCCATGCGAGTTACTTTTGCCATGCGTAAGTTGACGCGACCTGATTTCTAAAAACTTCTAACACCCTGCCCGCATCTAGCCACCATTTGAAATCTTTACCTATTGCTGCCCATCTATACCTCCCTAATACGCTCCAATACTCTTACTTTGCAGACATTGATTTGCCACCCGGGCAGGAGGCTGCCTAGTCGCCCTCGCCATCGGCCTGATGAGGGGCCCGATTGGCGTGGCGGTGGCGGCCGGACTGATGGCCGCGGCATGCGCTCTACTGATTCCCGTACTCCGTCTTTGTTCTGTTCTTTGGCTAATTTATGCTGCTCAAATTTTTCGACCGCCTAGCGACCACGGAAAACTCGATTCTAACCGCTGGGATATATATATATTTGAAAATCTGGACCTACCCATTCGAACGATTCATTGCAAAATCCCTGCTCAGGTGCTCACCATTTGAACAAAGCAGGCTAAAAAAAAACTGCTTCCCTGATATGTGCTTTTTATTCCCAGAGGAAAAAGAAGCCCAAATCGTTCGAAATCTGCGGTTCGTGGAAAAACAGATTGTCTCCCACATAATTAACCATATGACCCTGTCGGCCTCTTGATTGACAACCGCCTACTCCCAATCAAACATTGAAATCCCACATGCATACCACCCCGCTCACTTTGGCGGGTTGGTAGGTATCCCTCCTAAGATAGAAGCCGACATGAACTAAACTCCCGACAACCCAGGCAAAAACGAGAGATAAAGGGTGCCATTCACATAAACGGTGCAACTAGAACTAAATGTTTAGAAAAAGAAGGTGCGAACCCTAATGTGCTACAGTTATGAAAAATCTCATGCGAAACTTTACAAGGGGAATTTCACCCCACTAAGTGTGTTTTTTTGTGGTTTTGGCTATTTTATATTGATTTTTAGGTAGAGTTTTGGCGCCAAGATGGCTTTTGATCGAAAAAGAAAAAAAACAGTTAGTGAGAAGATGTAGCTCGCTAAGCAAAATGATTCGGAGGAGGGCTTGGTCCCCTAGCGCGACCGTGTGGGTGCGTCTGGGCCCGCGCGGCTGTGCGCTGCCTACCCTCAGTCTGGGTCAGCGTCACTCGATGTTGCCCGGGGCTCGGAGCCGATCTCAGATTCGCGGAAACGAATCCTTCTGGCATAGCCCCAGCGCTCGGGAGGTCTGATGCCTTCCCGAGGTCGCAGTTGCGTGCAGGGGCCGCCTTTCCTGGCCCCTCTCCGCGGAGACAGCCCTACCTCCAATCGGACGGGGGCGCCAATTGTCTCGACGACCTCACCCTCCTGGTCGGACATGTCGACCAAAAGAGGAAATGAGGATTTTGCAAAATTTGAGGGGGTTGTCGCTAAAGCAACACTGGGGATGAGAAAAAGTGGGCTAAGCGGGGTGCTGCACACGGCAGTGGCCGCGGAGAATAAGCAATTGAAAAACCCGGCCCTAGCGAACAAAGACTGCGATGCAGCGGCCGATAAAGCGATAAATGGAAAACTGATAGGAGAGAAAAAGGGCCCGGGGCCCTGGCTAGCTCTGCTTCCGGCCTCGGCTTCCGACAACTGCTTGCGCGCACTCGAAATTGGGACATAGGAGTCTAGGTTTTAACTTAGCACTCATTCAGCGACCCTATAGCGGACTGTTACACTACAGGTACGGCGGGGCCAGTACTACTGCTGGCAGCGCCTGCAGCAGCCTATCGCCCTACCTTGGAAAGTACACGCCTTCAATAAGTTACTCAAGAAGGCTAATCCCCGATTCGCTCAGAGGGCCCTTCCTGGGGGGGTGGCCAGGGGCTTCGCCTCTGCGATTTACAAGGCTGGGAAGTCCAGGTATTTTACATCTGGAGCCTCGCTTCGGCTTAGGAGTCCGTAGGGCAAAAGCCCGGTTACTGCGTTTAGACTACCCTTCAGAGAGCTTCTTAGAAAAGGACATGCCGACCGATTTCTAGCCTATCCCCAAGGTCGGCAGTTTCAGGGCGCGGGCACGGGTGTCGTTAGACTCCCTCAGGGTCCCGACCCTTAACTATTCCGCCCCTAAGTTAGACTTAGTCAAAGTTACGTGGCACCTTCAGAATCAGGAACATGAAAACGGGCCTTGCGCGACGCCCAAGGAAAGGCTAACCCCCGATTCGCTCAGAGGGCCCTTCCTGGGGGGGTGGCCAGGGGCTTCGCCTCTGCGATTTACAAGGCTGGGAAGTCCAGGTATTTCTCCTCTGGAACCTCGCTTCGGCTTAGGGGTCCGTGGCTCAGAGCCCGGTTACTCCGTTTAGATTACCCTCGCCTAGAACAATCACGCAGGAAAACCCCGCAGACAGTCCCCGACTCCTGCAGTAGCCACATAACCCGAAGACACTCTAGCATGAAGTCCACTCACACAGCCTACTCATAGTAGAAAGTCACTAATCAGAATTTTTAGAAACTCTAACAAAACCTTACATTAAAGTCCGAATCAAATTGAAACTGTTCAGAGAAAATTAATTGACAGTTACTCGGAACTGAAGTCCAGTCTCCAGAGATAAGATTCCGGCATACGGATAATGAAATCTAGAAGGAGCCCTTACGGCTAGCTACTACAGAAATCTGCAGCGCTAAACTAACAATTGAAATTTCAAGTTCGTTTCGCGCCCTTTCTAGATCCCACCGCTGCCACCATTGAAATAGCTGCGGGTTTGCAATCCGATGATCTGTCCTCGTGAAGGAAAGGAGTGTGGGGATGGCGATAGAGTCAGAAGTCGTACCGCAAAGTCTCGCGAGTTGCCGCGGAAAGAGGGATGAAGGGAGAGATGAAGGGAGAGACAGTGGATGCAGGGAGTGGTCCTCTCGGCCTCAGGCTGGCCAGTCCCACTCAACCCATAGGCCACAGGCATGACTGCCGTGCCTACCCCAAGCAGTGCTCGAAACCGGCTAAAAGTCTAAATAGATGTCGGACTACCCGCAAGCGGATAGGACAGGGCTAGGTAGCCTACTGTCATCAGTAGCATGTTCGTAACTGACTCCTAAACTTGGTAGCAGTGGTCGACTCGGCCTAGGCTCTTGTCTTAGAAATGCGGAAAGGCTATCGGCAAAGCGGAAAATGATCTAGGGTAGCGCCACCACCCAATGCGCCTGCGTTGCCACCGCAGACATTTGGAAACTTGGGTCCCCGGAGCTCGCGGCTCCTAGTTTGTCACACAGATCTTAGACAAGCCGAAAAAATAGAGCCTTCTGTAACTTCCGTTTTAGACTAGGGTGAAGACCCCAGAATGGATCGAGACACGCCTCAACAGGGGATTCCTGAATTTGCGCTACAGTGGTCTAGAAAGGTGGTACTCCGAACCCGAAAGAGAAATCCATAGCCAGAATCCTACTCATGAGACATTAGACACATTCTGTACATTAGACTGCAGCCTACACATTAGATAACTAGCAATCCGAGTCTGTGCGAGTTGAGGAAAACAGAGGCAGGAGAGGTTAAGCTGAACACTGGCTGAGTGATTATGCAAGCGTGAGATTAATTGAACATCACTCTCGTTCCCGTGGCCGCAGGTGCGAAAGGGGGACAGCGGGAAAACTCCATTGGAAAGGGAGCTCGACACGTACCTTGAACCCACCCAAGAGGGAGAAGGAAAACCGGCCAAGGATTCCCCCAACCCCTGGAAAGGAAAATGCACATGCTACCCTCCGCATTTACTTACAAATCCCTAGCTCCATATTACTCTCATGCGCGCTTACAATTGCCTTCCTGCCGCAGCTTTCAGCTCGGCTGTGCCAGAGCCCATTCCCCTAATAGATTAGCCACTCATGGTAGAGGGCTGTCTAATGAGAAAATAAAGGTGAAAAGGAGACATAGTAAAAATTAGGTTGATGTTAAAAATTAGCCCAATAAGTTAAAGGTGCTTTAGATTAAGTGGTTTTATTAGGCTGAAACAATTCCTAACTCCCCTCCCACTAAATGCCGCCTAAACTAATAGAAAGCCCCTTAGGAGCAATAATTGCAAACCGCTGCGCGGATTACTTATCTGGACGCTTCGGCCGCGTGCTGCAATCCCGTTGTTCTCGGGGAAGAGGATGGGGTAAGATAGTAAAAGCCGGGAAGGGAAAGATGCTGCGAGTCGGCAGGGGGCCAACACGCTTGGAGCTCAAAGGCTCAATTTAGAGCTCACCTAAGAGGTGGCTTGCGCTTAGGGAATGGGAACAGGCAATTGGCCTGTGCTTATCTGCTCGGAGCTCAAGGCTCAAGGGTCTAAGCCCTACGTGGTCGGAAATAGTGCTCTGGGTCCGGTGGGAGTCCGGCCCGGCTTAGGTAAGTCCGGCAGGGGAGAAGGGGAAGAGCCGGCGGGGGAAAAAGGTCCTCCCGGGAGCAGCGCAGCGCGCTTGCTTAAATAGGCCTTGCAGCACGCCAACCCCGACATCCATCAAAGCAACCCACATTCGCGCCCGCCTGTCAACGGGGAATCGAAGCGACGACAGGCCGCCCCAATTGCCCAATGAACCGGCGGCGAGAAACGACAGATGTTCTGCTCGAACAGCCGTCGGCAGTCGGCCAATGATTGTTACTCCGCCAGGACAATGGGAAGCGCAGGCGCCGACCTGCCTACAGTGACATTTACATGTATCTAAAGGAGGGAGGCCATAAAGTCGAGCTGGGCTCGAATACTGTAAAGAAGTGGGGACATGAAGAATTAATGATCACTCATAACGCCCGAGTGATCCCCTATATCTGATCGCGGTTTGGAGGGGAATTATGACCTAAACTACTCGTACAATAAAAGCTATGGCCGCGATCAGTCATTCCTACAGGGGTCTAGACAACTCCGGAGAGAGAGGATTCGACAGCTACTTGATTCACCGCCGCCTCAAACCCGGCCCTAAGATTAATGATCTTGTTTTGTGGCCAGCTGCTATGTGGGTCGCAATCATTAGTTACTTAAAAATTTGAAAAATTATGCTGGCTCACACTCCCACTCGATTCCCGCAGCACACTCCACATCACTCCACCTTCGCTCACTTTCACGTAAGACACTTACGTGCCTACTGACAAAGTGAGCGGGGTGTCTCGAGAATCGAGGGGAAAAATAATAAAAGTTTCCTACAACATACTGTACAGAACCCTAAGAAGAATTCCGCTAGAGAAGAAATCCTAATAACTATAAATAGATTGGTGCGTGAGTATAAAATGGTCGGCGCCCCTAGTGACTACGGTATAGCGTCCTATGGGGGGGGTGCGCATTCCGGTCGCGGCGAATAGAGTTCCTCGATGCCCAGGGGTGTGCCTTGTCCCGGCTCGCCTTCTTCTCCAGGTGGTTGCAGCTGTGCCCATCTTCTCCTGCCCGGCTTGGTCTCGGTTGCGCAATCCTGGGAGGCTCCCGCCGTCTTTCCTTGAGTCCGAGGGGTCCGGCCGTGCTCTCACCAGGTGGTTCCAGGTTGGTTGGCCCATTCGCGTCCTCACCGATCCTGTTGCCGGGCATCGGTAGCCTCTGATTTGCCGCGCGCCCCAGGTGTTTCCGGCTGGCCGTGCCCGAAAATGCTCGCCGGGCCGGTTGCCTAGCCGTTGCGCGCGGTCCAATCGGCGCTGGAGCTGGTCGCAGCTGGGGAGACCGCTGCTCAGGCCGCTTGTGGTGCTGTTGCCGGCCGAGGCGTCTCCTCACCGAAAAGGTCAGGGCCCCAACAACTAAACTGTCACTAGGGTCCCCCTATGCTGGAATTCCCCACATTCCCAACTGTCTTCCTATTGGCTGGCGCTCCCGCCACTTTACCCCTAAACTTAGATGCTATAAAAACAAACACTTGACGCCCCATTAACTCAAGCCGCTGTCTTTTTCTAAAAGAAACACTACCGCTAGCTATCGTCTGCGTTCTATTAAAGATTAAGGATTTCCTGATTCGCCACATTCTGCTAAACTTCTCAATATGAAATCGACTACCCAGCCATCTGTGCCGCTGGTGGATGCTGCGGGCCTGACCCAGCTGCTGCCTGACGAAGAAAGGTGAGTTATTTTGCTTCTACTCGGCCCCCCCAAGGCCGGTTATTGAGGGGTTATAACGAGTTGGTTGCACATTTGAGTAAACATACTTTATTAGCCCTGGCACGCCCCGCTTGTTTTTACTTATAATTGATCCCTACCCGGGCACAGCGATGCCCTCGCACCGCTGTTAACAAAAAACCCTGTTGGCAGTTTTAATTAGAGTTAGATTGGATTTTAAATTTCACAAACATTACACTGGCGGTCGTTACCCCTTAATAACCTTAATCTGTCCGCCTAATTTTTTTCAGTGATCATACGCCGCGACCCCCCATGCGAGTTACTTTTGCCATGCGTAAGTTGACGCGACCTGATTTCTAAAAACTTCTAACACCCTGCCCGCATCTAGCCACCATTTGAAATCTTTACCTATTGCTGCCCATCTATACCTCCCTAATACGCTCCAATACTCTTACTTTGCAGACATTGATTTGCCACCCGGGCAGGAGGCTGCCTAGTCGCCCTCGCCATCGGCCTGATGAGGGGCCCGATTGGCGTGGCGGTGGCGGCCGGACTGATGGCCGCGGCATGCGCTCTACTGATTCCCGTACTCCGTCTTTGTTCTGTTCTTTGGCTAATTTATGCTGCTCAAATTTTTCGACCGCCTAGCGACCACGGAAAACTCGATTCTAACCGCTGGGATATATATATATTTGAAAATCTGGACCTACCCATTCGAACGATTCATTGCAAAATCCCTGCTCAGGTGCTCACCATTTGAACAAAGCAGGCTAAAAAAAAACTGCTTCCCTGATATGTGCTTTTTATTCCCAGAGGAAAAAGAAGCCCAAATCGTTCGAAATCTGCGGTTCGTGGAAAAACAGATTGTCTCCCACATAATTAACCATATGACCCTGTCGGCCTCTTGATTGACAACCGCCTACTCCCAATCAAACATTGAAATCCCACATGCATACCACCCCGCTCACTTTGGCGGGTTGGTAGGTATCCCTCCTAAGATAGAAGCCGACATGAACTAAACTCCCGACAACCCAGGCAAAAACGAGAGATAAAGGGTGCCATTCACATAAACGGTGCAACTAGAACTAAATGTTTAGAAAAAGAAGGTGCGAACCCTAATGTGCTACAGTTATGAAAAATCTCATGCGAAACTTTACAAGGGGAATTTCACCCCACTAAGTGTGTTTTTTTGTGGTTTTGGCTATTTTATATTGATTTTTAGGTAGAGTTTTGGCGCCAAGATGGCTTTTGATCGAAAAAGAAAAAAAACAGTTAGTGAGAAGATGTAGCTCGCTAAGCAAAATGATTCGGAGGAGGGCTTGGTCCCCTAGCGCGACCGTGTGGGTGCGTCTGGGCCCGCGCGGCTGTGCGCTGCCTACCCTCAGTCTGGGTCAGCGTCACTCGATGTTGCCCGGGGCTCGGAGCCGATCTCAGATTCGCGGAAACGAATCCTTCTGGCATAGCCCCAGCGCTCGGGAGGTCTGATGCCTTCCCGAGGTCGCAGTTGCGTGCAGGGGCCGCCTTTCCTGGCCCCTCTCCGCGGAGACAGCCCTACCTCCAATCGGACGGGGGCGCCAATTGTCTCGACGACCTCACCCTCCTGGTCGGACATGTCGACCAAAAGAGGAAATGAGGATTTTGCAAAATTTGAGGGGGTTGTCGCTAAAGCAACACTGGGGATGAGAAAAAGTGGGCTAAGCGGGGTGCTGCACACGGCAGTGGCCGCGGAGAATAAGCAATTGAAAAACCCGGCCCTAGCGAACAAAGACTGCGATGCAGCGGCCGATAAAGCGATAAATGGAAAACTGATAGGAGAGAAAAAGGGCCCGGGGCCCTGGCTAGCTCTGCTTCCGGCCTCGGCTTCCGACAACTGCTTGCGCGCACTCGAAATTGGGACATAGGAGTCTAGGTTTTAACTTAGCACTCATTCAGCGACCCTATAGCGGACTGTTACACTACAGGTACGGCGGGGCCAGTACTACTGCTGGCAGCGCCTGCAGCAGCCTATCGCCCTACCTTGGAAAGTACACGCCTTCAATAAGTTACTCAAGAAGGCTAATCCCCGATTCGCTCAGAGGGCCCTTCCTGGGGGGGTGGCCAGGGGCTTCGCCTCTGCGATTTACAAGGCTGGGAAGTCCAGGTATTTTACATCTGGAGCCTCGCTTCGGCTTAGGAGTCCGTAGGGCAAAAGCCCGGTTACTGCGTTTAGACTACCCTTCAGAGAGCTTCTTAGAAAAGGACATGCCGACCGATTTCTAGCCTATCCCCAAGGTCGGCAGTTTCAGGGCGCGGGCACGGGTGTCGTTAGACTCCCTCAGGGTCCCGACCCTTAACTATTCCGCCCCTAAGTTAGACTTAGTCAAAGTTACGTGGCACCTTCAGAATCAGGAACATGAAAACGGGCCTTGCGCGACGCCCAAGGAAAGGCTAACCCCCGATTCGCTCAGAGGGCCCTTCCTGGGGGGGTGGCCAGGGGCTTCGCCTCTGCGATTTACAAGGCTGGGAAGTCCAGGTATTTCTCCTCTGGAACCTCGCTTCGGCTTAGGGGTCCGTGGCTCAGAGCCCGGTTACTCCGTTTAGATTACCCTCGCCTAGAACAATCACGCAGGAAAACCCCGCAGACAGTCCCCGACTCCTGCAGTAGCCACATAACCCGAAGACACTCTAGCATGAAGTCCACTCACACAGCCTACTCATAGTAGAAAGTCACTAATCAGAATTTTTAGAAACTCTAACAAAACCTTACATTAAAGTCCGAATCAAATTGAAACTGTTCAGAGAAAATTAATTGACAGTTACTCGGAACTGAAGTCCAGTCTCCAGAGATAAGATTCCGGCATACGGATAATGAAATCTAGAAGGAGCCCTTACGGCTAGCTACTACAGAAATCTGCAGCGCTAAACTAACAATTGAAATTTCAAGTTCGTTTCGCGCCCTTTCTAGATCCCACCGCTGCCACCATTGAAATAGCTGCGGGTTTGCAATCCGATGATCTGTCCTCGTGAAGGAAAGGAGTGTGGGGATGGCGATAGAGTCAGAAGTCGTACCGCAAAGTCTCGCGAGTTGCCGCGGAAAGAGGGATGAAGGGAGAGATGAAGGGAGAGACAGTGGATGCAGGGAGTGGTCCTCTCGGCCTCAGGCTGGCCAGTCCCACTCAACCCATAGGCCACAGGCATGACTGCCGTGCCTACCCCAAGCAGTGCTCGAAACCGGCTAAAAGTCTAAATAGATGTCGGACTACCCGCAAGCGGATAGGACAGGGCTAGGTAGCCTACTGTCATCAGTAGCATGTTCGTAACTGACTCCTAAACTTGGTAGCAGTGGTCGACTCGGCCTAGGCTCTTGTCTTAGAAATGCGGAAAGGCTATCGGCAAAGCGGAAAATGATCTAGGGTAGCGCCACCACCCAATGCGCCTGCGTTGCCACCGCAGACATTTGGAAACTTGGGTCCCCGGAGCTCGCGGCTCCTAGTTTGTCACACAGATCTTAGACAAGCCGAAAAAATAGAGCCTTCTGTAACTTCCGTTTTAGACTAGGGTGAAGACCCCAGAATGGATCGAGACACGCCTCAACAGGGGATTCCTGAATTTGCGCTACAGTGGTCTAGAAAGGTGGTACTCCGAACCCGAAAGAGAAATCCATAGCCAGAATCCTACTCATGAGACATTAGACACATTCTGTACATTAGACTGCAGCCTACACATTAGATAACTAGCAATCCGAGTCTGTGCGAGTTGAGGAAAACAGAGGCAGGAGAGGTTAAGCTGAACACTGGCTGAGTGATTATGCAAGCGTGAGATTAATTGAACATCACTCTCGTTCCCGTGGCCGCAGGTGCGAAAGGGGGACAGCGGGAAAACTCCATTGGAAAGGGAGCTCGACACGTACCTTGAACCCACCCAAGAGGGAGAAGGAAAACCGGCCAAGGATTCCCCCAACCCCTGGAAAGGAAAATGCACATGCTACCCTCCGCATTTACTTACAAATCCCTAGCTCCATATTACTCTCATGCGCGCTTACAATTGCCTTCCTGCCGCAGCTTTCAGCTCGGCTGTGCCAGAGCCCATTCCCCTAATAGATTAGCCACTCATGGTAGAGGGCTGTCTAATGAGAAAATAAAGGTGAAAAGGAGACATAGTAAAAATTAGGTTGATGTTAAAAATTAGCCCAATAAGTTAAAGGTGCTTTAGATTAAGTGGTTTTATTAGGCTGAAACAATTCCTAACTCCCCTCCCACTAAATGCCGCCTAAACTAATAGAAAGCCCCTTAGGAGCAATAATTGCAAACCGCTGCGCGGATTACTTATCTGGACGCTTCGGCCGCGTGCTGCAATCCCGTTGTTCTCGGGGAAGAGGATGGGGTAAGATAGTAAAAGCCGGGAAGGGAAAGATGCTGCGAGTCGGCAGGGGGCCAACACGCTTGGAGCTCAAAGGCTCAATTTAGAGCTCACCTAAGAGGTGGCTTGCGCTTAGGGAATGGGAACAGGCAATTGGCCTGTGCTTATCTGCTCGGAGCTCAAGGCTCAAGGGTCTAAGCCCTACGTGGTCGGAAATAGTGCTCTGGGTCCGGTGGGAGTCCGGCCCGGCTTAGGTAAGTCCGGCAGGGGAGAAGGGGAAGAGCCGGCGGGGGAAAAAGGTCCTCCCGGGAGCAGCGCAGCGCGCTTGCTTAAATAGGCCTTGCAGCACGCCAACCCCGACATCCATCAAAGCAACCCACATTCGCGCCCGCCTGTCAACGGGGAATCGAAGCGACGACAGGCCGCCCCAATTGCCCAATGAACCGGCGGCGAGAAACGACAGATGTTCTGCTCGAACAGCCGTCGGCAGTCGGCCAATGATTGTTACTCCGCCAGGACAATGGGAAGCGCAGGCGCCGACCTGCCTACAGTGACATTTACATGTATCTAAAGGAGGGAGGCCATAAAGTCGAGCTGGGCTCGAATACTGTAAAGAAGTGGGGACATGAAGAATTAATGATCACTCATAACGCCCGAGTGATCCCCTATATCTGATCGCGGTTTGGAGGGGAATTATGACCTAAACTACTCGTACAATAAAAGCTATGGCCGCGATCAGTCATTCCTACAGGGGTCTAGACAACTCCGGAGAGAGAGGATTCGACAGCTACTTGATTCACCGCCGCCTCAAACCCGGCCCTAAGATTAATGATCTTGTTTTGTGGCCAGCTGCTATGTGGGTCGCAATCATTAGTTACTTAAAAATTTGAAAAATTATGCTGGCTCACACTCCCACTCGATTCCCGCAGCACACTCCACATCAACTGAAGCACAGGGCAGCTGCGAAGGCTACTTATAATAAGTCAGAGTTGATTATCACCAGTTGGAACATAGATGGACTGACGCTCAGTGGAGAATTTAAAATGGAGTCACCAAGTTTCCACGAACATATTAGGAATAGAGACATAGTTTTCCTCTGTGAGACCCACGCCAAACAGGAGCAGTTAGACTCAAACACGCTGATAAATTTCACCTTCTTTGGAGCAGATGAAATCAAGGCAAGGGGAGTCAACAAAGGGAGATTATCAAACGCCATGGTTTACCTCGTAAAAAATAATATTGCAAAGAGAAGCACCTTGGTGCACAAATCTGACTTCGCTCTGGTACTAAAAATAAAGCAAAAGCATTGGTTGCCTGCTGAGAGGCATTGGTTGCCTGTTGGGGAGAGAATTGGTTGCCTGCAAGAGGACATTGCTATTTGCTAAAGGAGCCATTAACTGCCTGCTAAAGGGTTGCCATTAAATAGGTGCCAAAGGGGTGTCTAAAAGCTTGGAAGAATCAAAAAGCTTTGACTAGTGAAATGATTGTGACGTACGTATGATGCTAACAATCGCGCTAACGAAATCCTGAACAGATTGCATGAGTCACAAAACTAATTGATCGAATCTTTATCAGCCCACACTGCTCCAGGGTAAACTAGGTAACTGGGGGAAGGTAAGTAAGTAAGTAAGTAAGTAAGTAAGTAAGTAAGTAAGTAAGTAAGTAAGTAAGTAAGTAAGTAAGTAAGTAAGTAAGTAAGTAAGTAAGTAAGTAAGTAAGTAAGTAAGTAAGTAAGTAAGTAAGTAAGTAAGTAAGTAAGTTAGTAAGTAAGTTAGTAAGTAAGTAAGTAAGTAAGTAAGTAAGTAAGTAAGTAAGTAAGTAAGTAAGTAAGTAAGTAAGTAAGTAAGTAAGTAAGTAAGTAAGTAAGTAAGTAAGTAAGTTAGTAAGTAAGTTAGTAAGTAAGTAAGTAAGTAAGTAAGTAAGTAAGTTAGTAAGTAAGTTAGTAAGTAAGTAAGTAAGTAAGTAAGTAAGTAAGTAAGTAAGTAAGCAGCAAAAGTTTGAATTTTCTAGAAATTTAGGATTTTGAAGACATGATCAAGCTTAGATCTGTAAAGGATATCTTCTAAATTCGCGTTTTGCAGAAAGCTATCTAAGAATTTCAGACAAGGAATCGATTAGAAACATCTGTGTCCGCTGAGTTGTGTAAAAGATTTCCGAAGGGAAAAGTTCAACTTTATTTTCTGCTTGCATTAGTAATTTTTTCATGTTGGTCACCAATGTTATTTCGAAACACTTACTGACGATTAGGAAACATTTTTTCCATGGAGTTCTACGAGTACAATATTGCATATGATATTTTATTGTTCTGTTATTCATAACTCCTTGATAATCCTTCCAAAGCGCGATGACTTAAATACTGAGACCTCGTTCAACCACTTCAGCGCATGACAGAATTTTATGATATTCACTCTCTGATTCAAGCAGGTCCGACCTCAGAAAACTGTTGAGCCACTTTTTGTCTCATTTCCACTTCACAGCGTCTCTGAACTCGGATACATGGCGTTAACTCGCAACAGACGGTGCATGTACATGCCTTTTCTGAAGCAGGGTCACGAACGAAAATTCTCATTTTAACAATGCCACCTGAAGATTGACTTTATTAATACACAAGTAAGCTTCCTTTTTCCTTTATCTCACCCACCCAACGAAACAATAGTTGTTCATGGTATTGACAGCAGTGGGAAGCCTGAATACAACTAATTGCATATATCATTCTGATATGATCTGCCGGATCTCTGACGTGATTGGACAAAAAAATTGTTTAACCGGACAGATTTTTCATGCAATATAACCAACTGCGCGTCTGAATTCCTGCCAGACACTTTTCAGAGCCAGTGAATGTAAAAATGCTGAAGGGATTTAGCTACGCACTCAAAGTGTTCCTGCTCTTCTGGATGCTTCAAGTCGTCCGCTGCGCTGTGCTGCCACCACAGCCTCAGAGCTACAGACAAGTTGGCTGCTACGTTGATGGTAAAAATGCCAACAGGGACCTGCTTGGACTGCAGGGTATAGCAAGCCTGGGACCGTATAATCCGGACCCCGGAAACCCAGCTTTCGTCTACGATGCGTCTAATGCGTTTCAGCTGACACTCGAGCTGTGCAGCCGGATCTGCTCCTACGGACGATTTCGTTACTTCGGAACGCAGTCCAGAGCCTTCTGCGCCTGCGACTCGACCTACGGCTCATTAGGAGCTGCACTAGCCAGCGACTGCATTTATCCCTGCAATGGGAACACATCCCAGAAGTGCGGCGGTGACTTAAGGAACTCCATTTATGAAAACAACTACTTACAGTGTGAGTAAAGCTGAGAATGTACTAAATGTTTTAAGTGCAATTATGAGTGTCCACTTTGCCAATTCGTCCCTCAGCTTGTCCTACAATGTCGAAGCAGCTCATGGCTTCCATGCCGAGTATCTCCGTGTCGGCTGGCTACTCGACCCACTACAGCGAGACCGCCTTCAGTGACATCGAGTGCGCGGCCGCCTGCCACCGCCGCCCTGACTGCCTCGTCTGTGCGTTCGTCAAGGCTGTCCGGATGTGCCACCTCATGCGGTTCTTCGCTGTGCCCAGCGGGGTCGCTAACCAGAGCCAGTGGGTCTGGACCAAGCTGTAAATTGCTCGATAATACGAAATAACTAGTCAAGTCGAATGACTACAAAATGAATAACAACAGGAAGCTTATAAAAGCTTGATGTCAACTTAGGCTCTAGAACGGAGTCCGAGGTCAATCCTCGAACCAAACCAACTGAAATCAGTAGCTGGTCGATCCAATCGACAAGAAACGCCGAGACATCTCACCCCAGTGATTATTGTATTATCTTCCGACGTTACGGGGATCAAGGACTACTAAACAACACTTTGTTTAGTAGTCCTTGAGGGGGATCCTTCTGAGATAACTTGTCCTTCCATATGTCCTTCCCCTTACAGTATGATTCATCCGTGGTCTAACCTTGAGCTGTCAAGTCGCTTTTTATGATTTCTGGATTGTAGATGTTTATTTATTAAGGTCAAGATCAAGGTCAGGCTGATCATGCGATCACGGCGTGCGCGCGTGACTCTTGTCCCAATAAAAAGGAGTGGTGCGGCGGCTCTTCTCGATATGAGTTTCGTTTCCCTATCGCTATTCTTCATCCTTCGTTCTTCTACGTTTTTCAACCTTGGTTCGTCATAGTTCAGACTGGTAACCGTCCATCGTATCGTCTGACACTGCTTATTTGCTAGTGACTGTTTCGTACCGCTCTGTCCACTTAAGAACTTCGGCACGTCGTCGAGCTGTCCGATCTGACCTTGTCTGCTCCATCCATGTAATAGGGCTGACCCTGCAGTTGCACATCAGATGCACTGAGCATCCCAGACTTCGATTTTAATGTACTTAAAGTTTATTCCGTGTTTACTAATAAGATAGTTCGATTTTCAGAAAGATTTTCAGATTAGACAACTTGCAATCAAATTCAACCGGATCAGAATTTCTCTACATGTTCACGAAAGTCTGAGCGAGTAAACTGCGTGCGGATTTCTGTTTTTGGTGCGAGTCCATGAAAGCCGAATTTCATGAGGTGCTCTGTGCCAATGGCTGATCATATGGACGAAGAGGAACACGGCTGTGTGGAAGAGCAAGACGATGCGGAGGATCGTGGACACTATTTATAGGATTTCGAATGAGGATAGAGCCGTCTGTTGGATGCACATGCGAGCGGCGAAGACTTCGTCCATCTGGCGGTGCTGCTGAATATCAATAGAACTACGGAATACTCAATCTTGCGTTCCGGAAGAAGGGAGAAGAGACCGAAAGGGTGGAAGAAGGAATGCGAAATTCGACATCGAGATGGCGGAGTACTGTTCCGAACTGCTTGACGACAACGGTGTTCTAACTCTGGAGAAGATCAAGGAACACTTGAGCGCGAGGTTTCCCAACTAGCAGACTGTCGCGATATCGACACTGAGCAGTCAGTTGGACGGCATGATGTTCACCGTTAAGCTCGTTCGCGACACACCCGCAGAAAGAATCACAGTGAGCAACACTCAACTACTTTACATGCTCCTCTAGTCAGTAGTTGAGTGTTCAATCTAGCGTTCAATGTCGAGGCTTGATCAGCGAAAGTAGAGAAATTCGCTTTAGGGACTCCATAGTCGGCTGGTGCCACTTGTTGAAGGTCCAGCAGCTCCGTCTAGATAAAGGTCGGTGACCGCCGAAGTCGGAGATGATGTAAGCACATTCGGGTGACATGCTGATAAAGTTTGAAGGTCTGGCAAGGCCGCACTGAGGCGCAGTGCAAATTCGTGTGTAGGGGTGTATGAAATACACTAGCTCTTATGGGAAAAATCGACCTTCGGCCAGAAGCATTGAATATCTCGACGGTCTGAAGAGCTGGCGACTTGTTTCTTGTTTCAGAAGATGTGCAACAAAAATTTGGCCCGTGTTCTTGAGTTTCGTGTGCTTGCATTGTTCCGTTCGGGTGCAGCAAAAAAAATTGTCAGGGGGGGGGGAAATTCCCCCCCTTGGTAGTTCTACTGTTAAGCGGGATGCGCGACGTGTTTATCAGTCATAAAGTTAAAGCGCGTGCCGGCCGCACCCTCGTGGAATACAGACGGAATGAACTGGCCCGTCTCGCGGGCATCACGGTGAACGACAGTATCACAACGGACAAGTACCAACAGTGGTGCAACCACTGTTGGTGGTTGCAGGCTCCTCTACCGTGCTCACGGATCTGTCAGTTAGAAAACTCTATGAGCTTTAGCAGTGTATTGTGTTTCGACTTCACTCTTCCAAAATTTTTAATACAATACAGTTCTGCTCCGGTTTAATTTG
The DNA here is from genome assembly GCA_950097015.1 of Macrostomum hystrix. Lineage (NCBI taxonomy): Eukaryota > Metazoa > Platyhelminthes > Macrostomidae > Macrostomum > Macrostomum hystrix. The sequence goes on from CATNEN010000039.1 coordinate 13,391,389, forward strand.
ATTGCAAGTTTTCTAATCTGAGAATCTTTCTGCTTGTCTGTATCCCATTTTGGCATAGACAAAACACACCCTGCCATGGCGTGTTGAACTTGAATGATGACTGGCGAACTTGATCGATAGTTGTCTAATTTGAATTTTGCGTTGACTAAGAAATCCATAGACCGGCTTACTTGAATAAAACTTGGCTAAACTGATTGGCAAAACATTGAGTTTGACAGGAAAGGGTGTAATAGTGGCAGTACGGGGAAAATACTTGTTAAATATAGAATAAATTGATGAATTCCCTCCTTTTGTGGTAAGGAATTTATCACTTCCAGCAACTGCTGGGTGCCCCAGTAATTAAGACGAATTTAGTAGAAGTGGTAGATCTTACCTTCGTTAGTTTTAGTTGCTTCTCTGGTCGGTTGCGGCCGGTTAGTCCTCTTCGGTTGCGGCCGGCTTTGAAGTTCTCTGATGCGCTGGGTTTCTGGTTGCCCTTCAGGTGCCTGGATCGTTCGAATACAATAGGAGTTAATGTATTCTCTTTGTCTCGGTTGCGGTTACAACGGACCAATAGTAATCAGGTGTAGTATCTTCCTGACTCCGATTTGTCGTTGATGTCGGTTAGCCAATAGTCACTTGTGGAGTGTGTTCCTTCTTACCAGCTCTGGTAGGTTCTACCACGAGTCTGGCGCTTACCCTTTGTAGTATAATCAATGAAATCACACGTCTGTGATTACAATTTAATCGTTGGTTTAACGATTACTTGGAGAGGTTTAACTTAGCTCAGTAAAATACTTCTAATTAATAATTAATTAATTAGGATAACTCAAGGAACTCTTTCCACAAGTCTTGGACCTGGAGTCCGATCCACTTCAGATTTATTCTCTCCGTTTTCTCTTCTCGGCGAGACTGTGAATCTGGGCTCGCTTAGGAGTTCTTTTATTTATAGAGACTCGGACCATCTCGGGTTAGATGGATTATCGCTTTCTTGACCTTTTGGTTGATTTTGGGTAACATGATTGGTGGGATTGTTGGTTGTCTATGACATAAAATTTGATTGGATACTATTAATATATATATATATATATATATAGTAGTCACATGATTTTTGATTGAGTCGTTTCTCCTTTTTTGGCGAAATGAATCACATGCTGTACTTGTATGTTTTCTGGTTCGCATTTTCTAAAAGTTCTACTAAGCGGATGAGTAGAGTAGTTAGCGCATGATTGGTTAAAATAAATAGTACCGTAATTCTGCACTCTAAAAAATATGTTGAGGTGATGTCGTCCTATACAAACTACTTAAAGTGGCAGTTAAGTATTTTTATTCGATGTTTATTTATTAGCAATTTATTTAGTATGAGTAATCCGACATATGTGTTGCATTCCAAGGTGGAATGGAAACTGAGCCTAACCTGTAGTCGCGTCATTTGGGCCTGGTGATAAGAGTTTACCTTATTAATAAGCACGAGCCTGTCGGAAAGGCTCTTTTCTCGTCGTTTCTTTCGACTCTCCTCTTTCCTCTCATGCTCACCGATTAGTTAATCAGTACGTTTCACTGCACTTTAATTGTTCGCCTTCTATCGTCCTTTTAGCCCATAGACTACGCAGCCTGCCCGCCCCCTTGGTTAACTCAATCGTTGTCTATGTTCTAATTCTCTGCTCGTTACAGTTCCCCTTTAGTTGCTTCTAGTGCGCACTAAGCCCACTAGTTCTTTCGTTCCAACTGCTTTTCACTTTCTTAACGTTAAATTACAAGCAAGGAAATTTGCTTGTCGGAAGCATTTCCGACAGGGCTTCCTCCAGAATTCTTTCGACCTCGTACGAGGTTGTTTTGACTGGAAACTCTCTATCTTGGGTTGGGCTCTCTGGCTCTGCTGCATCCCAAAAATCCTCTATGCAAAATTCGTCTTCCCTTGCTGACTGTTCTACTCTCTGAGAATACCTCGCATAGAGTACCTATCTTCGGCCATGGACCCATGGGATGTGAGTCAAAAGTACATGCTCTGTTCAGAGCGAAAGCCCCATTTCGTGAGGGTCAGTGAGCTGGGCTGTCCCGTAGGTGGCTGGTGGAACCCTGCCTAGCAGGTTCTACATTCCGTCACACCTAAAGCTACCAAGTACATCAGAGGTGAAGTATTTGCGGAGAGTAAAGGCCCGGTTCTCCCATTGCTATCCCTCGGGAGCCGGCACCGCCTTCTTGAGATAGAGGCTGAAAAGGGGCGACGTCAGTGTGTTTAACTTTCCGATTCTCGAATTGTAAAATGTTAAAGCAAAAAATAATTTTTTAACAACCACAGGCCTTCCCACTGGGCACAGCAAAGAACCGCATGAGGTGGGACATCTGGACAACCTTGACGAATGCGCAGACGAGGCAGCCAGGGCGGCTGTGGCAGGCGTCCGCGAACTCGACGTCACTGAAGGCGGTCTCGTTGTAGTGGTGTCTGCTCATAGAGGCTGTCTGATCATAGAGGCTGTCTGATCATAGAGTGCTGTCTGATCATAGAGTGCTGTCTGCTCATAGAGGCTGTCTGATCATAGAGTGCTGTTTGATCATAGAGGCTGTCTGATCATAGAGTGCTCTCTGCTCATAGAGGCTGTCTGATCATAGAGGCTGTCTGATCATAGAGGCTGTCTGATCATAGAGGCTGTCTGATCATAGAGTGCTCTCTGCTCATAGAGGCTGTCTGATCATAGAGTGCTGTCTGATCATAGAGTGCTGTCTGCTCATAGAGGCTGTCTGATCATAGAGTGCTGTTTGATCATAGAGGCTGTCTGATCATAGAGTGCTCTCTGCTCATAGAGGCTGTCTGATCATAGAGGCTGTCTGATCATAGAGGCTGTCTGATCATAGAGGCTGTCTGATCATAGAGGCTGTCTGCTCATAGAGGCTGTCTGATCATAGAGTGCTCTCTGCTCATAGAGGCTGTCTGATCATAGAGGCTGTCTGATCATAGAGGCTGTCTGCTCATAGAGGCTGTCTGATCATAGAGGCTGTCTGATCATAGAGGCTGTCTGCTCATAGAGGCTGTCTGATCATAGAGTGCTCTCTGCTCATAGAGGCTGTCTGATCATAGAGTGCTGTCTGGTCATAGAGGCTGTCTGATCATAGAGTGCTGTCTGATCATAGAGTGCTCTCTGCTCATAGAGGCTGTCTGATCAAAGAGTGCTGTCTGATCATAGAGGCTGTCTGATCATAGAGGCTGTCTGATCATAGAGTGCTATCTGATCATAGAGTGCTGTCTGATCATAGAGTGCTATCTGATCATTAAGTGTATATGGTCATAAAGTCGTACTTGATCATTAGTCTGTTCAAAAGTTTATGTGAGCTAGCTACTCACAGTAGAACAGACGCTATCTACTCCCTCATTGACAGTCAGTAAACACACATTGAATATGTCTCGGAATCACATTGGCAACCAACATGAAAAAGATACTAGTGCAAGGAGAAAGGCAATTAGAATTTTTCCCTTCGGAAATATTTTTCACAACTCAGCTGACACAGATGTTTCTAATCGATTCCTTGTCTGAAATTCTTAGATAGCTTTCTGCAAAACGCGAATTTCGCTTTATTTCTTAAGACTATTTTTGAACACTTAAGGCTTATTTATGAAAACTTCCAGTCACTTCTGCCTTGAGCCACACATCTCGATTTGATGATGAGGCGGAGTTGAGAATTCCGGCCTGCTCGCTTCAGAGACCGTCTTATTTAAAATAGCCCATTGAAGCATCACAAGAAACATGCGAGCCGTAGTATGGCCTGACATGGTCCAACGGCGAATCAAGTTCTCGCATTGATGGGCCTGATGCCCGAGGCATGGGGGAAAAGACCTGCTGACAATCTGTTGTACAGTTCTCAATATAAAATCCTTGGGAAATTGATCAAATCCGCAGGGAACCTTCGCTAGTGGTAAAAGCGTCAGACTTAATTGACACTACTGGAACGTTCTTGGCACCCCTCTAGCAATACAGTTAACTCTGCATTGCTTCAGTTAGAGCTGAAAAAAACAGGAAAAACCTGCAGTAAAGAATTTTCGTTTATATTTGACAAGCTTTAACAGGTTCTAGATGTAGAGCTTGTGCTCAAACTCGCATGCGTAGTTTTCAGTGTAGAATTTTACGAGTCTCGACTCTTGGGTTCCTATACGAAAAGGCACTTTTATCGAAGCAGTTCTTGAACTCCCCAGCATAGATTTTTTTTAACTCATAATAGTCGTTAATAAAGATCAGCTTGACATCATTGTCCAACAGCTTCACAGCTTGGTCCAGACCCACTGGCTCTGGTTAGCGACCCCGCTGGGCACAGCGAAGAACCGCATGAGGTGGCACATCCGGACAGCCTCGACGAACGCGCAGACGAGGCAGTCAGGGCGGCGGTGGCAGGCGGCCGCGCACTCGATGTCACTGAAGGCGGTCTCGCTGTAGTGGGTCGAGTAGCCAGCAGACACGGAGATACTCGGCATGGAAGCCGTGAGCTGCTTCGACATTGTAGGACCAGCTGAGGGACAATTGGCAAAGTGGACACTCATAATTGCACTTAAAACACTTAGTGCATTCTCTTTACTCACACTTTGAGTAGTTGTTTTCATAAATGGAGTTCCTTGAGTCACCGCCGCACATCTGGGATGTGTTCCCATTGCAGGGATAAATGCAGTCGCTGGCTGGTGCAGCTCCCAATGAGCCGTAGGTCGAGTCGCAGGCGCAGTAGGCTCTTGACTGCGTGCCGAAGTAACGAAATCGTCCGTAGGAGCAGATCCGGCTGCACAGCTCGAGTGTCAGCTGAAACGCATTAGACGCATCGTAGACGAAAGCTGGGAATCCGGGGTCCGGAGTATACGGTCCCAGGCTTGCTATACCCTGCAGTCCAAGCAGGTCCCTGTTGGCATTTGTACCATCAACGTAGCAACCAACTTGTCTGTAGCTCTGAGGCTGTGGTGGCAGCACAGCGCAGCGGACGACTTGAAGCATCCAGAAGAGCAGGAACACTTTGAGTGCGTAGCTGAATCCCTTCAGCATGTTTACCTTCACTGGCTCTGAAAAGTGTCTGGCAGGAATTCAGACGCGCAGTTGGTTATATTGCATGAAACATCTGTCCGGTTAAACAATTTTTTTGTCCAATCACGTCAGAGATCCGGCAGATCATATCAGAATGATAGATGCAATTAGTTGTATTCAGGCTTCCCACTGCTGCCAATACCATGAACAACTATTTGTAGAGTGCAGAATTACGGTAATATTTATTTTACCCAATCATGCGCTAACTACTCTACTCATCCGCTTAGTAGTATTTTTAGAAAATACGAACCAAAAAAGATACAAGTACAGCATGTGATTCATTTCACCAAAAAAGGAGAAACGACTCAATCAAAAGTCATGTGACAACTATTAATAGTATCAAATCAAATTTTATGTCATAGACAACCAACAATCCCACCAATCATGTTACCCAAAATCAACCAAAAGGTCAAGAAAGCGATAATCCATCTTTTTGCGCTTCTACTAGTTTAGTTGTAAAAAAGTCTAACCTCTCAAGTTGTCAAGCGTTGACCCAGACTTTTCGACACCAGTTTGACACCTGTACTTTGAACGCACTCATCGAACCCGATCGAGATGGTCCGAATCTCTATAAATACAAGAACTCCGAAGCGAGCCCAGATTCACAGTCTCGCCGAGAAGAGAAAACGGAGAGAAGAAATCTGAAGTGGATCGGACTCCAGGTCCAAGACTTGTGGAAAGAGTTCCTTGAGTTATCCTAATTAATTAATTATTAATTAGAAGTCTTTTACTGAGCTAAGTTAAACCTCTCCAAGTAATCGTTAAACCAACGATTAAATTGTAATCACAGACGTGTGATTACATTGATTATACTACAAAGGATGAGCGCCAGACTCGTGGTAAAACCAACCAGAGCTGGCAAGAAGGAACACTAACCTCCACAAGTGACTATTGATTAACCGACATCAACGATAAATCAGAATCAGGAAGATACCACACCTGATTACTATTGGCCCAGTGTAACCGCAACCGAGACAAGGAGAATAGATTAAATTCTCTTGCATTCAAACGATCCAGGTACCTGAAAGACAACCAGAAGCCCAGCGCGTCAAAGCACTCGAAGCCGGCCGCAAACAAAGAGGACCAGAGAAACCACAAAACCAAAGAAGGTAAGAACTAAAACTTCTGCTAAATTAGTATTAATTACTGGGGCACCCAGCAGTTGCTGGAAGTGATAAATTCCTAGAAAAGGAGAAACTAGGAACTTATCATATTGTTTCGTTGGGTGGGTGAGATAAAGGAAAAAGGAGGCTTAGTTGAGTGTTAATAAAGTCAATCTTCAGGTGGCAGGTTTCAATCGTGACCATGCTTCAGAAAAGGCGTGTACATGCACCGTCTGTTGCGAGTTAACGCCATGCATCCGAGTTCAGAGACACTGTGAAGTGGAACTGAGCACGCTTACAACAACTCGAAGATGCCAGTTGATTGGGTCGATCAAATGACAAGTGTCTATAGTTAAAAATGTGTCTATTTATCGCTTCAGACTCAAATATGAAACTGGAATCGAACAATTGATCTTCGTAAGCTTAATTTATATTCAAAACAAAAAATTAAGAGACAAATATGTGTTGCCCTGTTGCCCTCGTTCAAAAACTTTTTTTAACAAAAAACATTTCGAAAAACTACTGAATAATTAGGAATAATGTAATTAATATTGATAGCTAAGTCTCAGTTTTCAAGAGAGAAAATCCACTAGTAAGAACTAAACCAACGATCAGAAAGTAACGAAGCCACAGAATAGTGAGTAAGGCGATGGTTCAAATGTCAGTCGTCAACATGGACCACAGAGCTGCGACTCGCAACTAAATTAAATCAGTGCTCGCTGAGGTCACCGAGCAGGCGACCAACATCCTCCTGGACGTCCTGCTTCGCCTGGTGGGCCTCTTTGACACCGCGTCGAATGGCGCCAGCGGCGGCGTCTGCAGCATCGCGCAAATCGTCGCCGCTGTCCTCGCCTAGCTCCGAGGAAGAGGAGGCGAAGAACCTGGCCAGGAGGCGGTTGACCTGATCAGGTGCATCCTGCTGCACCCAATGGCTGGCCTTGGGAACCAGTTGAATGTCCAGCTGGGAGCAGAACTTGCCTGGCAGGGACGGAGGCGAGCGGACGCCACTGTTGCATTCTGGCTTGGATTCTAGATACGATTCCTAATTCTCGATTCAATTTTAGATAAAGTTTCTGATGCGATTCTAGCTATGATTCCTCATGCGATTCTATCTACGATTCCTGATGCGATTCTATCTACGATTCCTGATGCGATTCTATCTACGATTCCTGATGCGATTCTATCTACGATTCCTGATGCGATTCTAGCTCCGATTCCTGATGCGATTCTATCTACGATTCCTCATGCGATTCTATCTACGATTCCTGATGCGATTCTATCTACGATTCCTGATGCGATTCTATCTACGATTCCTGATGCGATTCTATCTACGATTCCTGATGCGATTCTATCTACGATTCCTGATGCGATTCTAGCTAGGATTCCTGATGCGATTTTATCTACGATTCCTGATACTATTCTAGCTACGATTCCTGATACTATTCTAGCTCCGATTCCTGATGCGATTCTAGCTACGATTCCTGATGCGATTTTATCTACGATTCCTGATGCGATTCTATCTACGATTCCTGATGCGATTCTATCTACGATTCCTGATGCGATTCTAGCTACGATTCCTGATGCTATTCTATCTACGATTCCTGATGCGATTCTATCTACGATTCCTGATGCGATTCTATCTACGATTCCTGATGCGATTCTATCTACGATTCCTGATGCGATTCTATCTACGATTCCTGATGCTATTCTAGTTACGATTCCTGATGCGATTCTATCTACGATTCCTGATGCGATTCTATCTACGATTCCTGATGCGATTCTATCTACGATTCCTGATGCGATTCTATCTACGATTCCTGATGCGATTTTATCTACGATTCCTGATGCGATTCTATCTACGATTCCTGATGCGATTCTATCTACGATTCCTGATGCGATTCTATCTACGATTCCTGATGCGATTCTATCTACGATTCCTGATGCGATTCTATCTACGATTCCTGATGCGATTCTATCTACGATTCCTGATGCGATTCTAGCTAGGATTCCTGATGCGATTTTATCTACGATTCCTGATACTATTCTAGCTACGATTCCTGATACTATTCTAGCTCCGATTCCTGATGCGATTCTAGCTACGATTCCTGATGCGATTTTATCTACGATTCCTGATGCGATTCTATCTACGATTCCTGATGCGATTCTATCTACGATTCCTGATGCGATTCTAGCTACGATTCCTGATGCTATTCTATCTACGATTCCTGATGCGATTCTATCTACGATTCCTGATGCGATTCTATCTACGATTCCTGATGCGATTCTATCTACGATTCCTGATGCTATTCTAGTTACGATTCCTGATGCGATTCTATCTACGATTCCTGATGCGATTCTATCTACGATTCCTGATGCGATTCTATCTACGATTCCTGATGCGATTCTATCTACGATTCCTGATGCGATTCTATCTACGATTCCTGATGCGATTTTATCTACGATTCCTGATGCGATTCTATCTACGATTCCTGATGCGATTTTATCTACGATTCCTGATACTATTCTAGCTACGATTCCTGATACTATTCTAGCTCCGATTCCTGATGCGATTCTAGCTACGATTCCTGATGCGATTTTATCTACGATTCCTGATGCGATTCTATCTACGATTCCTGATGCGATTCTATCTACGATTCCTGATGCGATTCTATCTACGATTCCTGATGCGATTCTATCTACGATTCCTGATGCGATTCTATCTACGATTCCTGATGCGATTCTATCTACGATTCCTGATGCGATTCCATCTACGATTCCTGATGCGATTCTAGCTAGGATTCTTGATGCGATTCTAGCTACGATTCCTGATGCGATTTTATCTACGATTCCTGATACTATTCTAGCTACGATTCCTGATGCGATTCTATCTAAGATTCCTGATGCGATTCTATCTACGATTCCTGATGCGATTCTATCTACGATTCCTGATGCGATTCTATCTACGATTCCTGATGCGATTCTATCTAAGATTCCTGATGCGATTCTATCTACGATTCCTGATGCGATTCTAGCTAGGATTCCTGATGCGATTCTATCTACGATTCCTGATGCGATTCTATCTACGATTCCTGATGCGATTCTATCTACGATTCCTGATGCGATTCTATCTACGATTCCTGATGCGATTCTATCTACGATTCCTGATGCGATTCTATCTACGATTCCTGATGCGATTCTAGCTAGGATTCTTGATGCGATTCTAGCTACGATTCCTGATGCGATTTTATCTACGATTCCTGATACTATTCTAGCTACGATTCCTGATACTATTCTAGCTAGGATTCATGATACTATTCTAGCTCCGATTCCTGATGCGATTCTAGCTACGATTCCTGATACTATTCTAGCTACGATTCCTGATACTATTCTAGCTACGATTCCTGATACTATTCTAGCTCCGATTCCTGATGCGATTCTAGTTACGATTCCTGATGCGATTCTAGCAACGATTCCTGATGCGATTCTAGCTACGATTCCTGATGCGATTCTAGTTACGATTCCTGGTGCGATTCTATCTACGATTCCTGATGCGATTCTATCTACGATTCCTGATGCGATTCTAGTTACGATTCCTGATACTATTCTATCTAAGATTCCTGATGCACTTCTAGCTGCGATTCTTGATGCGATTCTAGCCACGATTCCTGATGCGATTCTATCTACGATTCCTGAGGCTATTCGAGCAAAGATTCATGATGCGATTCTAGCTACGATTCCTGATGCAATTCTATCTACGATTCCTGGTGCGATTCTATCTACGATTCCTGAAGCGATTCGAGCAAAGATTCCCTATTCCTTATAGCTGGATCAGCGCAAATAGATTACAATCAGGGGAACTCACTAGACAGCCTGGCCGCATCCACGGTGATGTACTTGTCCTGGTCGCCGAAGATCAGAGTAGTTGGCACAGCAAGCAGGGGCAGCTTCTTGCCAGGTGCGCCGGCGCGTCCCGGGTAGCGGAAAGCGGCCCGGTAGAAATTGATTGGCCCGTTAAAAGCGCTCGGAGACGAAAATGTGTACTTAAAGGCGTCCAGCTCCTGCTGATTAACGACACCCTTCAGGGCAATGTCCATGGACACTAGATCCTGCCGGCTGAAAAACCACTCTGGGAAGCAGGGCAGCTGGAAGAAGAACATGTACCAGGACTTGAGGAACTGGCTCACGTGTGAGCGCATGTAGGAGCGGAAGGCCACCGGATGAGGGCAGTTGAGCACAGCCAGCTTGGTCACCATGCCAGGGTGTGCCATGGCGAAGGACCAGACAACGGCGCCGCCCCAGTCGTGTCCGACTAGACAGCACTTGTCGTAGCCTGGCAATTTATTGTTTAGAGAACGATTCTTTAGAGAAATAATTCTTCACTGTAATTCTTACAGTTGTCAACCGAAGTCGTTTTCTCTCAAATTAAATATTTTTAGAATCCTCATATAAATAATTGATTACACCTGCCCCAATTGGGTCACATGTGCAGCCGACAGCACAGCCGAAGCTAATGCGCGGCGCATCTGAAGGCTGCGTACAGCTGTTCAGTCCACGGACTGGGGGACGCCACACCCACCTTCAATTATCCCAGCTGATGCTGGTACCCATTTAACAGCTGGGTGAACTGAAGCAATGCAGAGTTAAGTGTCTTGCTAAAGGACGCAAATTGTTCCAGTGGAGTCGGGAATCGAACCCCCGACCTTCAAGTCGTGAGTCCGACGCCCTACCCACTAGGCTACAACCTCATATAAAAAACTAAAATCCTAAAAAAGCTCGCACCAACCGCATTAGTACTCACCCAGGGCATTGATGGTCTGTCTGATGTCTTCAACCAGTTTTTCAATCCGGTAGTTCTCAACGCCCCGCGGCTTATCGCTGTCCCCGTAGCCGCGCATGTCTATGGCAACAACCCTGTGCGATGACAGGCGGTATTGAAATCATCTTGGCTAGTTAATATCCATTTAATGTCAACGAGTTTTAGACTGATCTCTATGAGATAAGGCAAGATCTTAATCAGATAAAGAATGATTTCAATGATTTTTACAAAGATCTCGATTAGATTAGGAAATATTTCAATGAGACTCAGTAAAATGTCAATGATACTGAGACTAATGGGCTAAAAATAATTGTTTCAATGCTCAACGAACCTGAAATTCTTGGCCAGGTCACTGTCCAGCTGATGTCGCCAGCTGAACCAGAACTCGGGAAAGCCGTGCACCAGCAGCAGCAGGGGCTTGCTAGTGTCGCCATTCTCAACGTAATGCAGAGTGATTTCCTGCATAGAGAAAAATGTGTGATTGAATTTTAGATAAAGTTCCTGATGCGATTCTAGCTAAGATTCTTGATGCGATTCTAGCTAGGATTCCTGATGCGATTTTATCTACGATTCCTGATGCGATTCTATCTACGATTCCTGATGCGATTCTATCTACGATTCCTGATGCGATTCTATCTACGATTCCTGATGCTATTCTATCTACGATTCCTGATGCGATTCTATCTACGATTCCTGATGCGATTTTATCTACGATTCCTGATGCGATTCTATCTACGATTCCTGATGCGATTCTATCTACGATTCCTGATGCGATTCTATCTACGATTCCTGATGCGATTCTATCTACGATTCCTGATGCGATTCTATCTAAGATTCCTTATGCGATTCTAGCTACGATTCCTGATGCGATTCTATCTAAGATTCCTTATGCGATTCTAGCTACGATTCCTGATGCGATTCTATCTACGATTCCTGATGCGATTCTATCTACGATTCCTGATGCGATTCTATCTAAGATTCCTGATGCGATTCTAGCTACGATTCCTGATGCGATTCTATCTAAGATTCCTGATGCGATTCTATCTAAGATTCCTGATGCGATTCTATCTACGATTCCTGATGCGATTCTATCTACGATTCCTGATGCTATTCTATCTACGATTCCTGATGCTATTCTAGTTACGATTCCTGATGCGATTCTATCTAAGATTCCTTATGTGATTCTAGCTACGATTCCTGATGCGATTCTAGCTCCGATTCCTGATTCCATTCTATCTACAATTCCTGACGCGATTCTAGCTAGGATTCCTGATTCCATTCTATCTACGATTCTTGATGCGATTCTATCTACGATTCCTGATGCGATTCTATCTACGATTCCTGATGCTATTCTAGTTACGATTCCTGATGCGATTCTATCTAAGATTCCTGATGCGATTCTATCTACGATTCCTGATGCGATTCTATCTACGATTCCTGATGCGATTCTATCTACGATTCCTGATGCTATTCTATCTACGATTCCTGATGCGATTCTAGTTACGATTCCTGATGCTATTCTATCTACGATTCCTGATGCTATTCTATCTACGATTCCTGATGCGATTCTATCTACGATTCCTGATGTGATTCTAGCTCCGATTCCTGATTCCATTCTATCTACAATTCCTGACGCGATTCTAGCTAGGATTCCTGATTCCATTCTATCTACGATTCTTGATGCGATTCTATCTAAGATTCCTGATTCCATTCTATCTACGATTCTTGATGCGATTCTATCTAAGATTCCTGATGCGATTTTATCTACGATTCCTGATGCTATTCTAGTTACGATTCCTGATGCGATTCTATCTAAGATTCCTTATGTGATTCTAGCTCCGATTCCTGATTCCATTCTAGCTCCGATTCCTGATTCCATTCTATCTACGATTCCTGATGCGATTCTAGCTAGGATTCCTGATTCCATTCTATCTACGATTCCTGATGCGATTCTAGCTACGATTCCTGATGCTATTCTATCTACGATTCCTGATGCTATTCTATCTACGATTCCTGATGCGATTCTATCTACGATTCCTGATGTGATTCTAGCTCCGATTCCTGATTCCATTCTATCTACAATTCCTGACGCGATTCTAGCTAGGATTCCTGATTCCATTCTATCTACGATTCTTGATGCGATTCTATCTAAGATTCCTGATTCCATTCTATCTACGATTCTTGATGCGATTCTATCTAAGATTCCTGATGCGATTTTATATACGATTCCTGATGCGATTCTAGCTACGATTCCTGATGCTTTTCTATCTACGATGACCTTCTGTGTAGTCATTATGCTGTTTTGTCTGCTAAATCCAGGTAAATAAAAAGCGATGGAATTAAGGTTGGAAATGTAAGACTTTGGCTAGGTTAGACTAACAATAGAAGCAGACAGACAAACTGACGAACTGAAAAACACAAGCTGAGATGGAAATTAAGAGAGATAAACAAACATAAAAAGAGACCAGAAAAAAACTGACAAGTGTTATGAAATTCGTAACTCTCTCCTACAGAACTTGGTTCAAGTTTGAAAAGATAAGATCTGGAAGGCTTGACACAACTGGACAGGGTAGGGGCAGAAAAATAGCAAATAGAGCATGTGTTGGTACAGTGATAAGGCAGGGTAGGCTAAGCTAAGTCCACAACATGTTGCTAAGCACTGCCTTACTCACATAAATATGTGAATGATAATGAAAGAAAAACACAAGATAATGAAAGGCTTTAGAAGTTAAAGGTCACTTTGCTAATTGAAGCTTCCAAAGTTCAAAAGTCAGGTAACAGACTAGAGACCATAGCTCTGCACGCTGCAGTTCATTTGCTCATAGGAAATTTAGAGGGAAAAAATTTACGAATGCCTATGGGGGGAATGAATCACCCTATGACAAAGTGGCAGAATGAAGACAAGCAGTCACTTGATGGTGTGTAGTGGTATGCACTAAGGAATAATATATTGTAAGCATTTCCAACCTAGATGCCTTATTCAGTTATTAGTCAATAATATAAATTAGTTGGGAGATTAAGTATCAAATCAGGTTTCAATCAGGATTAGTGTTTTATGTTTTAAATTCCTATTAAATTCCTGGCGGCAAGGCTGTGGTCAAAGCATGTTTATAATAATAGCAATTTATAACAATGTTAGAAAGTGTGTTGAGTACAATAGTATTCAGATGTAATGATAAAGAAATATCCAATCAAAATACATTGTCAAGCCAAGAGCCAAGTTCTACTATGTAATCATATAATAGAATAGAATTGTGCTAAAATACCTGTAAATAAATATGTGATGTAACAGTAGGAATAGGAACTGAGAATAATGCATAGTGACTAATATTTCATATGCAATATTGTTATAATGAATAAGAGGCACGAAATAAAATATATTGCAAGAAATACAAACAAATATGATTGCAATTGATACAAAATGTCACTCCACCATCCTCCTTGGATATGCCACTGTCACATTTGTGGTCCTTTACAGTAAACACTGGATTTAATTTAAAAAATTAAAATAAGTGATTGCTTAAATATTTGGCTAAATTTTAGGAATATTGTCTCTACTTAAGTTAAGGCAGCTATGGATTAAGAAAAATAAATATAATAAATAAGATTCAGACAGAGCTAATTAAGTATGGATAGTTAGCTATGATGAAGTCCAAGGTTCTCAATGACAAACAATATAATCAAGAAAATATATTCAAAAAATGCAAGGATAATATTGAAAGTTTTACTAACTAGACTAAGGTTTTTTATAGATAGAAATATAATAGAAATAGAAAAAGTGAATAGAAAAAAATAGAAATTACCATAGAGCCATGTCATTGCTTGTAATATTGCAAGCACTTTTACTTTGAAACAATGTTACAAAGTTTGTAGCTACAGGCCTTAGCTACAAAGTTTTAAACATATACATATAATAAATTTGAGTCTTAAGATATTAAAAAACTTTCTGTATTACTTACTTTTCACCTTATAATTACATTGTTACTAGGCTAAAGTCCCATTGATTCTGCTAAAAAATAAACTCACTTGAAAAACATTTTTCTTAAATTTAGATATGAATATTTTTGTTAGATTCCTAGAATTTGAGTAGAATTGTTATATCGACTTTTAATTAAACAATTATCAAATAAGCAACTTATATTAGATATTGCCCAACTGTATTGTTCATATAAACTATCACATGTTTATCTAGATTTTTTGGAAGAAGTCAAATATATGCTTACAATACAAGTAAAACTTTTAAAGGCGATTTTTAATAATTTTTAAATACTATGATATTAACATAATGTATAAAAAAATATATATTATAAGTAGCAAATCAAACTAAAATAAAAAATCCACCTTCAGATGTAGGTAAGATGACTTTCCGAATCGAGGATCCGTCAGAATTTTCGGTCGGCTGCGATAGTTGACACCTCGGATGGATTTCAAACCTGTGGTAAAAACAGAAACTACAATCTTTAGTGCCACCGGGATTGAATATGCCAATCCGATGCAGCAAACTATAATATATTCCAAAGTTTGATTCATAACTTTCCTTTTAAACAAAAAGTTAAATAAGAACAAGCGCACACTGCTGTCAGACGTAGGAAGTAATGTCTTGGAAATTTGCAGTTTTATAATGTTTCTTTTATTAATTCTCCAACAAGTAAAACAAAAAGTAAACGTATAAATAAAAAACCTTCATCGTTTTCAGCATTGGATTTTTTTTATCCTTGACCAATTGACCAATAGAAATAGTTACTAAGTAAATCTTAATGGCATTAGAAAGAAAGAAAAGCGTGAAACGCACGGAATCAATAGTGGCTTTTTCATATATATGCATTTTTATTTATAAACAATTTACTGATTATTACCAGTGAAATTAGATTTAATTGCTAGATTTAACCGGAGCTCAGTTTATTAACAATTGTGCATGATAAATTTCACACTGATGAACGACGCGAACTTCCTGCAATTGATCGTGCTCTAAACCATATTTTGAAAGATTTTGAACGAAACATTTGAAAGCTAAAAATCACGTGACATCATGATTTCGCCCCTTCAGCTTGACGCTCCTGAGGGCGTTGCCAGTCCCCAAGGGATAGGGAAGGGAGAAACGGGCCTCATCCCTCCGTACTACTCCAACATCTGATGACATTAATTGGTAGCTTGGGTGTGACGGTCGAGTGGCCAAGATCCAAGGGACCAAGGCAGAAAAGACCATGCAGGGTTGTGAGAGGGTAGAACCTGCTAGGCATGGCTGCCACCAGCCACCTTACGGGACAGCACAACCAACTGCCCCTGACGAAATGGAGCTTACGCTATAAAAGCGAAGTGCTTTTGGCTCACCCCCAAGGCCCATGGCTGGAATAGAGACACTATGCGAGGTATTCGCAGGGAGCAGAGAGTTCAGCAAGAGAGAGGACTTATGCATAGGAGATTCTTAGGGATGCAGCTAAGATAGAGGGCCAGCCCAAGGTCAAGCATGTCCAGATAGAGCCAGTCAACGTACTTATTTTTTAGCATTTTACTCCTAGTCACCAGGTCACAACGATGCAAGTACAGGGTAAGGTTCGGCTTCCAATATATAGTCTCGTGTGCAATGCGTGTCATTAGGGCACAATAAGAGTTACCCCAGCGCATGGAATAGGGGCAAGCCCAAGGGAAGGGAAACTCACCGATCCGGTGGCGAGGTTCTGGCTGCAGACAAGGTCGGCGGTGCAGCGACGCGACTCTGGGCGAGGTGGTTCGGCGAAAGACGGAGCGGCGGTGTCTAGAGACCGGGCTATCAGACGCTGAAGCCTGTTCGCGGTTGTTGAGGTCTACGCGACGAAAAAGACCAGAGATCTGAGTACGGATGACGTCTCGAAAGCTAATGGAAGGTCAGGACAGGTACGAAAACGTCAACAGAAGGTATGATAACAAACGGAAGGGTGACGAACGGAAAACGAACAAGGTCTGCTCGAACTTCTCGACGAACCACTCAATAAATAGAGCCCAGAGTCACGCGCTCACGCCGTGATCGCGTGATCAACCCGACCTTGACCGAGATGTAGGACAGCCAGCAGATCACGTGCCTCGCCTGCCGATCGCGGTGATTGGTCGAGTTAGGATTGGGGTGGGTGCGCGATTACATAACAATGATTTATCACAAGGAAAATAAATAAGGTAGGGAGATGGGTATGCAATCTCAAAAATGAAATGACTTATGGCCAAATGCGCAATAGAAAAGGGAGGAGGGCCTGTGGGCGCGTGACAGTTGGAAGTCATAAATCATTGGAAAGGGGAGGTGGGCGCATTTTGACAGCAAGACGACAGAAAAAAATATGATTTACGACCGAGAACGGTTTTGACATCTCAAGGTCACAGACGATGACTAATCGAGGGGGGAGAAGGGAAGGGGAAGGGAAGGTACGCAGGGAAAGCAGGGAACGCAGGGAAACTATCCTTAAAAAGATAATTATGCCCCCTAAAGTCGCTGCTACATCAATCATATTCATCAAATATTTTACCTTAGCAAAAATTAATAAATTGGCCGCGAGCTAAAAATGTCTTACGCATGTATATTAAATCATCCGCTACAACATTTTTTTCGAGGTTCGAGCACGTTTAAGCTTGCATCTACTTTCGTACTGTATCGATCTTCCCAATATGTAGGCCGTCTTTTATCAGTTTGCATGACCATTTGTCTAATCAAGCGAAATTACACGTTTTACTGTGGTAAAGAGCTAGCATACGAGTAATTATCAATTTTCTCTAAAACTCATGAAAACATGAAACCCTTTTAGTTGCACCAGTAGATTTAAGCGCTGTAGTCGATCCTCCTGATTAAAAAAATACAATTGAACAAAGGCTGAGTTTACAGAACAGATTTAAACAGATACGGTACATGGTACTCTTGGGGTGCACGAGTTGTTCTCTCTCTCGAGCCGATACGGGTTGAGTTGAGTTGCTGCACGCATGATTGCCTGCCATCAAATATGCTTCAGTGCGGCGCTGCTCGTGTGGTAGATGAGAAAGCGGATTTTAGCAGATTTTAGGATTTGGGATAAGGATTATCGGGGAGGATGGGAAGAAAGCCCCATACTCCTGCACGAGTCGGCAAAAATCTTACCAAATTGTTTCACTGGATTGTAATCGAGTGATTGGGACTGCCGAGATTACTTCGAGGGCAGGTCGGCGCAACGACAAGCAGACAGACATTTCAGGAGGCTATGTTGTCACGAAAATGAGTCCTGAAATCAGAGTGCCGGTAAAAAGACTGTTTGAATAGTCTGCCGCCCTTCATATATTTTTAGGTGCAGCATGCATCAGGCGCGTGACGCGTGATGCGTCTTGGCGAACTTTAGCTGGCCGTACTGTGATTGGCTGGTGGATTTTCTCTATAGCAATATAACGAATAACAAGAATAGATGAACCTCTGCAACGGTTCAGCGACAGGTCATGGATACTCACCAAATTTTCGCCTATGGAAATCGCCAATCATAAAAGCATTCAAACTAAATGCACCATATGCAGCGATTTTCAAGCCGAGGAATGCTCAACAGACAATTTAAAATTTACTCATTCAAAATTGGAAACAGCCTCTGATTTCATCAAATAGCGTTATTTATTTCATAAGAAACAGCTCCAATGAAAATTTCGTGAAACTAAATAAATCGAAATATTAGGCCTCAGGACAAAAACTTTGTCGATTCTTCGGAGATAAGTCGGAGATAAGATACTCTTAAATTAGGCTCGCTGTGCGGCTTAGAATCTCAAACAGAGATTGGAATTAAGAGTGCTAAGCACCAGAATTAATTTCCGTGTTGCCTGTTTTAGAATTCAAAACCGGAAATGATCCAATCAAAAAATAACTTCAATTTGTTAGGCTTGATTCGCACTTGTCTATTTATTGTACCGTTAGGTTTTCCTCTCCGTTCCCCCTGTCCGCCAAGTTTTTATTTCCCGTGTCTCATCTCTCCCGTGTCTCATCTCTCCCGTGTCTCATCTCTCCCGTGTCTTATCTCTCCCGTGTCTCATCTCTCCCGTGTCTAATCTCTCCTTTGTCTCATCTCTCCCGTGTCTAATCTCTCCCGTGTCTCATCTCTCCCGTGTCTAATCTCTCCTTTGTCTCATCTCTCCCGTGTCTAATCTCTCCTTTGTCTCATCTCTCCCGTGTCTAATCTCTCCTTTGTCTCATCTCTCCAGTGTCTCATCTCTCCCGTGCCTCATCTCTCCTGTGTCTCATCTCTCCTTTGTCTCATCTCGCCCGTGTCTCATCTCTCCCGTGCCTCATCTCTCCTGTGTCTCATCTCTCCTTTGTCTCATCTCTCCCGTGTCTTATCTCTCCTTTGTCTCATCTCTCCCGTGTTTAATATATCTCTCCTTTGTCTCATTTCTCCCGTGTCTAATCTCTCCTTTGTCTCATCTCTCCCGTGTCTTATATCTCCTTTGTCTCATCTCTCCCGTGTCTAATCTCTCCTTTGTCTCATCTCGCCCGTGTCTCAACTCTCCTTTGTCTCATCTCTCCTGTGTCTCATCTCTCCCGTGTCTAATCTCTCCTTTGTCTCATCTCTCCCGTGTCTAATCTCTCCTTTGTCTCATCTCTCCCGTGTCTAATCTCTCCTTTGTCTCATCTCTCCTGTGTCTCATCTCTCCTGTGTCTAATCTCTCCTTTGTCCCATCTCTCCCGTGTCTTATCCCGTGGTATTTTAGTTTTTTTCTAACAACGCTGCCAACATTTTATGCAGCAAGTCAGCGAATGCCATAACGTTCATAGCACTTCTTCTAGCCTTGCTATTGTCACCAGATATTGTGCCATGGCAATCAATTTTTCTAGAGGCTCGTTCTTAAAAATGATGCATTTCAGCTTAAGAGCACGTAGGATCATAGTTTTTTTCACTTTAACATGCTGAATTTTATCCTCTTCCATGCGAGATTCTGTACGTGCAAAGTTCAGTTCTAGGTGACGGCCCCTTCTTGTAGCCTTATAGGTAATAGGGAATTTTTTCAGACTTAAAAGTGCCTCTCTTTTAAAGGAACCCACGAGTATTACACGGTACACCGTTGGTGTGGTATAGGTGAACTCTACAAAAATCCATCTATGCTAAATCTCTATAATTACTTAATTACATCTGAAACATTCGTGGCCCTCTACGCCTAATTAAAGAAAAAGCATTCACGCCTAATTCATGAGAATTTTTCTTTGAAATCGGCTCGCTTTTATAAGCATTTAGGTAAGAACAGAGAAATTCGCAATCGAGTGGTGTCTTTTTGCATACATTTACAGGTAAGTTTTCCTTTTCCAGGGAAGAAAGTCCACATGGCTGTTTTTTGTACTTTAAAGTACTTTTGTACTTTAAAGTAGTTTTGCTTTTAACTATTGCACGTGTCGACGAGAAAATAAAGCAAGAATGATTTTCTGAAAAAATCGCGACATAATTCGCGGCGTTATACTTGATAACTATCAGGTTACAGAATCTGCAGGTGAAACGGAATGCGCTCCTACGGATAGGTCTATATGGCTGACTGAGCAAACGTAAGATCGACAGTGCTCAAAATGGGAGAATGCAGTTGTCACCCAGACATTCTGACATTCTGTGAGTCTGTTGTCAAGTCTCCAAGCCTTCTCTCCGTGGTTGCGTGAGGATCGGACCTGTAAACGCTGTGCCATTGAACACCGTGACATCGGATAGGACCATATCAAAGTACAGACACCTTTGTGTCTTTGTGGAGTAGGGACCAGTCTTTAATAATGATAAGAATAAAAATAGTTTCAGGAAAACTGACGGCACATCATTTAGTGAGGAGACGATTCTCCCCATTCCCTGAGCACACACGCACACCGGTGTGTACATCTGCCCTGACTTTCTCATCGTCCGGCAGTGTACATTTCACTGTGTCTAGGAGGTTGGCCCTCAATGGCGTAAATTGAACGACAAGCCCTCAAGCCTTCTCTCCGCGGCTGCTCCCCAAATGAATGTGGCCTCGCCGCGGAATCGAGCTCAAGGACCTTGGCGCGAGAGGCAAACGCGTTAGACCGCTCTGCCACTCACCCACCTGTACAGAGGCCTCTCCTCTTTATTTATTAGATAATTTCGCGCTTTTTGAGTTTTAACGTTTTTGCTGCCGCTTATTCTGCAATATGAAGTAAGTAGCGAGCAGTGAACGCTTGTATGATTGTACAGAAGTCAAAAACCGATTGCTAGTAAAGTCAATAGTTTTTATTGTAGCATTTTAGGTATTTTTGTCCCTTTTTAAAACAAATTTTATTAATGCTAAGTTCTTCTGATTTTGAAGCCGTTGTCATCTAACAGACTTTTTCAAACTACTCAAGTTACTCAACTTGGATACTAAATATAGCATTTTAAGCGAAATTGCGTGCATGCTTAACCGACTGTGCGACATCGTTGAGATTCGTGACTTAGCTAAGTCAATCAAGCGCATCGCTTTCTTGTCTCGTCTCAAGTCTAGACAGCTGAAATACAAGATAAAAAGCCTAGCCGCCTCGATTGAAGGGTTCATTTGGCTCCTGCTTATCGATGTACACACCTGTGTGAGTGAATGTTAGGAATGGAAGCGGGGCAATCGTAGTATTAGACTTAACAAACAATACAGAAATCGAAGCAGGAGCCATAGAAGGAATCGAAGCAGGGGCCATAGAAGGAATCGAAGCAGGGGCCTTAGAAGGAATCGAAGCAGGGCCATAGAAGGAATCGAAGCAGGAGCGCACCATAGAATGTATCGAAGCAGAGGCCATAGAAGGCATCGAAGCAGGGGCCATAGAAGAAATCGAAGCAGGGGCCATAGAAGAAATCGAAGCAGGGGCCATAGAAGGAATCGAAGCAGGAGCGCACCATAGAATGTATCGAAGCAGAGGCCATAGAAGGCATCGAAGCAGGGGCCATAGAAGAAATCGAAGCAGGGGCCATAGAAGGAATCGAAGCAGGAGCGCACCATAGAATGTATCGAAGCAGAGGCCATAGAAGGCATCGAAGCAGGGGCCATAGAAGAAATCGAAGCAGGGGCCATAGAAGGAATCGAAGCAGGAGCGCACCATAGAATGTATCGAAGCAGAGGCCATAGAAGGCATCGAAGCAGGGGCCATAGAAGAAATCGAAGCAGGGGCCATAGAAGGAATCGAAGCAGGGGCCATAGAAGGAATCGAAGCAGGGGCCATAGAAGGAATCGAAGCAGGGGCCATAGAAGGAATCGAAGCAGGGGCCATAGAAGGAATCGAAGCAGGAGCCATAGAAGGCATCGAAGCTGGGGCCATAGAAGGCATCGAAGCAGGGGCCATAGAAGGAATCGAAGCAGGGGCCATAGAAGGAATCGAAGCAGAAACCTAAAGTAGCCAAAAAACTGACGCTTTATTGATAGATTGATATAATAATCCTAGAAGGAATCAGAACAAAAATCGAAGCAAGAATCAGAACAAGAGTCAAATGAAATTGTTTGTGCCACTATCGACTACATAAACAGGTTCAGATTACTTTTTTGTTACGTCTTGCGCATTTATTTGCCAAGCAATCTATATGCGTATCGTTGGCTAGTAAGAACGATAGTACTGAAATGTGACTACTAGGTAACGCATGGCACGTCTGACAGTGCAACGCCTCTGCGAATCAGCTCATTCGGTTGTCTAGTAGCCTATTTAAAACTGGTTAGAGTACATTTATGTATGAACCATTGTAAGAGGAGCCAGCTGTCAGAAGCAAGCGAACAGAAACCGGAAATGAAAAACGGAGTGACGCATGAAGTCTTCAACCCAATCATTTGCTATCTGACTGCAAACCAGGGCAGGCAAGGAACAACTAACAAGCGCTCTGATTGGTCACAACCAACTTCGCACTTTATAAAGGAACTCGTTTTCAATTATTAAAACTCTTAGCAGCATTTCAAAACGATAAACGATTCGAGAACTGGCTTAGGCTAGTAATTACTGCGCTGTCTGAGTTAGCCAAGTCACACAATATACTGACAATGGAGGTATTCATGATTGCCGTCGAAACGCAGGTGAGTTGAGCTAATATTTTTGGCTATATCTATAGAATCAATGCAGGAGCCATGAAAGGAATCGAAGCACAAACCATAGAAGGAATCGAAGCAAGAGCCATTGAAGGAATCGAAGCAAGAGCCATAGAAGGAATCGAAGCAGAAGCCATAGAAGGAATCGAAGCTTGAGCCATATCTTTGGAATCGAATCAGGAGCCATAGAAGGAATCGAAGCTGGAGCCATATCTTTGGAATCGAAGCAGGAGCCATATCTTCGGAATTGAATCAGGAGCCATAGAAGGAATCGAAGCAAGAGCCACAGAAGGAATCGAAGCAGGAGCCATGGAAGGAATCGAAGCTGGTGTAATGTCCAAAGAATCGAATCAGGTACCATATCTCTGGAATCGAAACAGGTGCCATATATCTATACAGTCGAAGCAGGAGCCATTTCTATGGAATCGAAGCAGGAGTAGTTGCTATGGAGTTGAAGGAATTGTGGCTAATGAATTGAAGAATATCTATAACCGAGGCAGAAGTTAAGGCTATGGAATCGAAGCAGAATCGGAGCAGTAGCAATAGCTATGGAATCGAAGCAGAATCGGAGCAGTAGCAATAGCTACGGAATCGAAGCAATAGCCATATCTGGAATCGCGGCTGAAGCAATGGCTATAAAAGTGGTGAAATTATAAAATGATGAAAGTAAACGAAATAAATTCGTCGGATTTAAAAACTGCAGGTTGTCAACGCCACAGACAAAGACTTCATGACAGCTATGGAGGCCGAAGGGCGAAATCTATGGCGACTCACCGCCTCGGACTGGGTTGAGGCAGTTTTGTACACCGTGGTGATGACAATCTCGTTTCTAGGAAACGGATTCGTCCTGGGCGCCACCGCCCGGTACCCTAGCTTGAGACGCCGTGTGCCCGGCCTCATGCTGAACCTGGCTGCCTCCAGCCTGCTGGTCAGCTCCGTCTGCATCCCGCTGAAGCTGGCTCTGATCATTAACAAGGCCTGGCTGTTCGGCAGTCTGGGCTGCAAGCTGTCCGTATTTTCTCACGGTGAGAAGCCAGACTACTAATCATATTGGGACACTAATTTTCAGTGGTACTGTGCACAGAGAGTGTGCACTGCATGAATAATAGAGTGGTCTATGGTTCCTAATAGTCTGGTTCCTAATAGAGTGGTCTATGGTTCCTAATAGTCTGGTTCCTAATAGAGTGGTCTATGGTTCCTAATAGTCTGGTTCCTAATAGAGTGGTCTATGGTTCCTAATAGTCTGGTTCCTAATAGAGTGGTCTATGGTTCCTAATAGAGTGGTCTATGGTTCCTAATAGAGTGGTCTATGGTTCCTAATAGAGTGGTCTATGGTTCCTAATAGAGTGGCCTATGGTTCCTAATAGAGTGGTCTATGGTTCCTAATAGTCTGGTTCGCAATAGAGTGGTCTATGGTTCCCAATAGAGTGGTCTATGGTTCCCAATAGAGTGGTCTATGGTTCCTAATAGAGTGGTCTATGGTTCCCAATAGAGTGGTCTATGGTTCCCAATAGAGTGGTCTATGGTTCCTAATAGAGTGGTCTATGGTTCCTAATAGAGTGGTCTATGGTTCCTAATAGAGTGGTCTATGGTTCCTAATAGAGTGGTCCATGGTTCCTAATAGAGTGGTCTATGGTTCCTAATAGAGTAGTCTATGGTTCCTAATAGAGTGGTCTATGGTTCCTAATAGAGTGGTCTATGGTTCCCAATAGAGTGGTCTATGGTTCCTAATAGAGTGGTCTATGGTTCCCAATAGAGTGGTCTATGGTTCCTAATTGCAGATTCATAATACCTAGAACCTCAATGGTTGCTTACATTTTACAGCAGTATTCCGTCTTCTAAAATCCAGAGCACTGCCTTTCATACCGATATCTACTACTGTACGTACATGATGTTGTGCATACCTTGCATCAAGGTACTGAGTTCGATTCCTCTGCGAGGCCGCTCAGACATGGCTTGGAGGCTTGTCGTGCAATTTACGCCCTCGAGGGCCAACCTCCAAGGCACAGTGAGAGTGTACAATGCCTGACGATCAGATAGTCAAGTTTAAATGTACACGCCAGTATGAGTGTGTGCCTGCCAACAGCCCTCCACAATTATATTTACGACACTTCAAACTCATCCGACAATTGATCAGCAATGACCAACAATTAACCAAATGAACAAAACCATTTGACCCATATTAGCCTTCGCAATGACGCTGAACACCTGCTCCCTGGTTGCCATGGCGGTGTTTCGATCGCGCAGAAACCACCAGAGCCGAGTCGGACTGGGTCCGGTGGTTGCCTGCTGGTCGGTGGCTGCCATCCTATCCAGCCCGATGCTGCTGATGTACTCCTTGCGGACTGTGTCGATGAATCCGCCGCAGCTCAAAGAGCTCAACATCAGCTTCACCACTGACAAGCCCATAGCGCACTGCATCGAAGTCTGGCTCAACCAGGACGTGCAAAAGTACATTTCTCTGGCCTTCCTCGTTGGCATCGGCCTCTTGCCCCTCTTGGCTATCTGCGTTAGCTACGGCATTGTGGCGAGGCGCATCAGGAAGCTCACGCAGCAGTCGAATCCTTATCCACTCCTTGACGCTACGGCCGCAGCTGCTGCAGCCGCGGCGGTGGTCCGTCGCAACCGAGCGCTGCGCACGGTGGCAGTCCTTGTCGGCTGTTTCACCGCCTGCTGGCTGCCAAACGAGCTGCTGCGCGTTCTCGCCGACTTTCTGCTGATCAGCCGACCGGATATTGTTGGCGAGCTGCTCAAACTGCTACCGTATGTCAGCCTACTGGTGTACGTACATGCGGCAGCGTCTGGGGGGCTGTACTGCTGCCTGAACACGGCGTTTCGAGAGCGCGCCAGGCGCCTGCTGTGCAGCGTTCGGCTGCAGGACTCGGATCACGTAGTTTAAAATCGATCGGCTACACCTACTTTGCACCGAAGTAAGATATAGAATCGAAGCAGGAGCTACAGAAGGAATCGAAGCAGGAGCCGCAATTAAGAACCTATGCAGGAGCCATGGATATGAATCGAAGCAAAAGCTATAGATATGGAATAGAAGCGGGTGCCATAGATCTGGAATCGAAGCAGGAGTCATAGATCTGGAATCGAAGCAGGTGTCATAGATCTGGAATCGAAGCAGGAGTCATAGATCTGGAATCGAAGCATTTGTCATAGATCTGGAATCGAAGCAGGAGTCATAGATATGGAATCGAAGCAGGAGTGATAGATCTGGAATCTAAGCAGGTGTCATAGATATGGAATCGAAGCAAGATTTATAGATATGGAATCGAAGCAGGAGTCATAGATATGGAATCGAAGCAGGAGTCATAGATATGGAATCGAAGCAGGAGTGATAGATCTGGAATCTAAGCAGGTGTCATAGATATGGAATCGAAGCAAGATTTATAGATATGGAATCGAAGCAGGAGTCATAGATATGGAATCGAAGCAGGATTTATAGATATGGAATCGAAGCAGGAGTCATAGATATGGAATCGAAGCAGGATTTATATATATAGAATCGAAGCAGGAGTCATAGATATGGAATCGAAGCAAGATTTATAGATATGGAATCGAAGCAGGAGTCATAGATATGGAATCGAAGCAGGATTTATAGATATGGAATCGAAGCAAGACGGAGTCGCACAGAACGCGTAAATTTCGTCATAATGTTTCCCAAAAGATAAATTTGTCACTGAAAAGTTGCGCGAATCGTTCATTACTGATTAAAGTGATACTTTTTAATCTCGCTAAAATCTCGGTGTATTTTGTGACTCGATAAATCACTGTGTTTATTTGTTTAGCTGTAGCTCTCGATTTAATTATAATTTTTTATTCTACTCGAAGTTTGTGAACTATATCTTGCAACTTTGCGTTTTGTCGCTAGGTCAAAGTCACTGTTCAAAATTATATACTAGAATTGTACCTGAGGCTAAGTCATTTTTTCGAATCGCAGCAACAAAAGCAATAAATGGAAGATGGCCAAAAGCAATCTCTACTGTATGCTATAAATAGAATTTATTAGGCGTAGCCTAATTCCAGAATTAGAAACCTAACATTGGCAGATGCCACTCGTAATGTAGAATCGTTAAAGAAGCCATGCTGAGTTACCTGAGCTAAATTTATAATCGAATCAGTCATAGACATAGTTAATGCAACTGAAGCCTTTGTTTAAACTGTAAGGAAGTGAGTGAGTAAATAAATTTACTGTCTTAGTATTGACTACTATCAGTAGAGTTAAGCATGTGATGCAGTTGACATTCTGTTTAAAATTTCTTCGTCAAGACAGGAAGAAAAGTTATGCATTGTTGCCCAACAGCGTTGGAAAGTACGGTACTACTGCAGAATACACCGTATAACCGGAAGTGCAGCCAGTGATCAATGCTGTTCGATGCTCTTTATCTGAGTCAGTTAGCCGTTCCGGAAGTGCGCTTTGATGTGTCTGCCGCATTAATTTTAGTAGCTATAAGAAAAAGGCTTTCTTGAGCGCTCAAAAAGTGCAGCACCGAGTAAAAAACAACCGCGAGCAATGGACTACTTGGACGCTCTTCTATCGCGAAATCGAAAGCGTTTCCTCGCTCTGGTCAAAGCAGACCGTGTGAGCCAGGTAGATAAAGCTCGTTACCAAGGCAACGGGCTTGTTCATGTGGCAGCCGCCAGCTCAAGAGCAGAGCTGGCTGAGCTTGTCATGCAAGCCAAACTCAATCCGGAGGAGCGAAACGATGAAGGCATGACTGCCGTCCATGTGGCTGTCTCGACTGGAAATGCAGAGGCTCTGAAGGTGTTCCTAAATTTTGGAGCGGATCCGACCGCAACCTACGGTCGGGTGCGCTGGAGCCCGGTGCACCTGGTGGTTCGATCCACCGCTGTAGCAGCCACATCTCAGCTGGAGATGTTGAACCTGCTGGTGAAGCATGGGGCCAATCCCAACCTGACGGATGCAGACGGTAACACGCCGCTCCACCTGGCGGTGGAGATCGAAGCGGACAAGCGAGTGATTGCGCAGCTGACTGAAGCTGGTAAAAACCTTGCCACCGCGCGCAACAATCGCCACCTAACCCCGCTGGAGTACGCGGCAATCAATGGTAACAGGCGCGCGATACAGCAGCTGATAAAGCGCGGCGCTGTGCCGCAGATTCGGCTGCTAAATCGGTCCGGCTATATCGCCTACGTCGAAGTATTCCTTGAGATCTCGATCAGCAAGATGTCAACAGACTCAGTGGAAGCTCTGATGCGGCATGCTGACTTTCAGTCTCTGATAAACTACATTGTTTCGAACAAACTGAACGAGCCAAGTAGACGAGACGCTCAAGGCGGCCAGTTGACCATGATAAGCGACTTGTTGCACTCGCGCTACAGCGGTTTGGGTACGTTTAAGAGCCTTCTCGAATTCAATGCCAATACCCAGTTCGCCAATTATCTGGCCGACGATTCCAAGGCCCTCGAAGCTTGGGCAGACCTTGTTGTGACCTACATTCTTTACCGAGAGTCTGTCTCTCTGTTGAAACTTCTGATCGACGACAGTCTTCTGTTCTACCTGTCAGACCGAGCCATTCAAGCCCAGCTGTTTGACCTATACAAAGGCAAGCTAAATCGGTACCTCCCGAGCTCGCTAACTCACACCTTCATAGCAGAGGATGGAGCTTCAAAGTCGCAGATAGAGCTAAAGTTGCATCAGTGGCTGCAACGAAAATCTGGCATCTGCTTAGAAAAGTTTAATTTTACTAACACCAGTGTTCTCTCGATCAGTACGAGACAGGTATTCCGAGCCCCTGCCTTGAGTTTAATTACCTGGACAACAGCATCGGGTCTCTATCACCTATTGCCCTACTTGTTCGTGGCCGAAGACACTGATAACATTCCTCTCGGGCTGTTCAATATGGCCTTGTTGAATCATCTAATGAATGCTCGAAGCTCAGTCGGCACGCAGTTCAGCGAGGACGCGGAGTATTACCGCCTTGAGCTCGAGTTGCTCATCCACAATCTGGTATCCCGGATGTGGCACCTCGACAAGTCGTATGAGAAGATTGACTCGGCCTTGTTCCTGCTGCAGCAGCTACCGGTGTACGGCAAGGCCAGCATGCTGGACATGGCTATGCAGGCTCAATCGATGAAGATACTTCAGTTCTCAAGCAGCGTTGTCGCGATGCGACTGCTCTGGTACCGCAGCCTCAGTTGGATGTCATCGAGGCACCGAATTTCGCTTACAATTTCAGCTCTCGGACTCTGGTTCGTTCTGCTTATACCTATTTTTGTGCCTCTAGTTGAAAAATTTACGCCGGCGGAGCAAAGCATTTTTCAGTTTTTGCGCATTGGCCTAGTGCCAATTCTGGCTTTTGTCAACCTGCTCATCGGTTTGGGCATTGCGGGTCGCTACACTCAGCGGAAACAATCTCGATTACGACAGCAGGCAGAGAATGTGGCCGATAAGCAGCGAGATAAATTTGGGAGCCTCCTGCTGACTGGAGCTCCGGGCCAGCGGTGGCATTTCAACGCGCTGTTCTCTAACTCACCGTTGTCTTCTGAAGGATCGGTGTTGGAATTCCTAAGGACTCCAGCCGTGAAGTACATCGCATTTCTCGTCACATATGCTGCTTTTCTGACTCTCGGGTTCTGGATTGGGGCCATGCAATTTCGATACGTGATCTCCGACACTGAAATTCTCTACTGGATCTTATTTTTTAGCTACTTACTTGAAGCCGTACAACAGTTTATCAGATCCAAGCTCTTCGAAAGCTGTTTTTATAAGCATTCAATCTTCTGGGCTGTTGTGTCACTTCTCAGCTATTTGCTGGGTCTGATTGCTTTCACCTGGCGAATGGTTTATCACACAGCCAATCGAAATGGCAGGACAGCCGAAGAGTCCCAGGAAGTTGTTGATACATCCTTTCTGCTTGCCCGCTATCTGTTTGTTCTCTCCCACGCGTTGGCGTTCCTTCAGGTATGGCGCTTCTTGACCTCGACGCCTTGCATCGGGCTGCTGATTCGGATGATTGAAAAGCTGGTCAAGTATTATCTGTGCCACTTTCTACTGCTCATGTCGCTAGTCATGATTCGCGGGGCATTCATTTTTGCAAGCATACTTTATCCGCAGGTAGGTTAATTTATTGTGCTGGCTAATTTCTTGTTGTTGCTTTATTGAAAAAAACGGCGTCCTTAATCAGGTCTTAGATAGATAAAGAACCTGACAATGTTTTATGATCCCTAACAGTAGAAAGACTACACTATTCCCCTCTGGGATAGACCACGAGAGAACTTCAAATACTCACTACTCACTTCAGGACAGCTCCCAAACCGAATGACAGATTTTCGTAAAAGTTCATCGCATGAATCAAAAGTTTCCACCCTTTACGATGTGCTGGACTTTCACGAAAATTAGCCATTCTGTTTGGGAGCATTCGGAAAGTAGGCTATTTGAAGTATTGAAATAGTTATCACTTTGATAGATTTGCATCTTTCCAAACACCTTGCTAACCTAAATTCGCCAGGGCTACGCCTTGCAAGCCAATAATGGAACGGTCACAAAGCTGCCACTGCCGGTGTACATTTTGCGCATCTTTGTCCACTCCTACTATTCCATTATGGGCGAATTTCTTTCCGACTACCTGAGCGGATTCGACTGCCAGTCGGATGCAATTTGCCCAGCAACTCTGATTGGCAGCGGCCTTGTCACCCTGTTTCACATGTCTGGCTACGCCTTTTACACCACCCTGCTGCTTCTGGGCCTTCTCATCTCTTTGGTAACCACCATTGTTGACGAACTCAACCGGCACCACGTCGCTTATTGGCAGATGGCGCGTTACGATTTCATGCAAGAGCTAAATTACTACTCTCTGCTCTACCCGCCATTCAACGTGCTGCAGATTATTGTTGAGTGGGTTGGCTTCTTCACTTCCAGGAATCGATTTTCTTGGCTCTACGATCTTAAATATGGCTTCTACAGTCAGGAGAGCATCATCAACAGCCTGCTCAGTCAGACCTATGTCCTTGAGAGGGACCGCAAGCGCTTACTTACCGAGATTGACCAGAGACGCGAGCACCGGACTAAAACCAAGATTGAAACTGCGTCGCTCAATCGCTGGAACTGCTCACTTTAGCGATTAATTACTAAGAAGCAGCTGTTTTAAACATTTGAAAACGTTGGCTAAATTATGTAGCCAAACATTACGTAAATGACGTAGCGAGAAAATGCTGCATAGTCCAAGACCCATCTCAAAGTACTCAGGAAAACTAAACTATGATAAATAAATAAAACTTTCAATTAGAGCATTACGGGGCGATGTCTCAAAATGTTATTCTCCAATGACGTATTTCTCAGCGTTACTGACTTCAGAAATTAAATTGTTGAGACTAGATAGCACCGTGTACTTTCCTGTGAAAAGGCCTCAAAGTATCTGCAATAAACAAAAGATCGCGACTGTACTGCAAACGAGTGTGAGCAAAAGCCCTGCTCTCTGCATTGTAAATTGGTCCTATCAACCTACTCAACCTACTAATGTATTTTTCTATTTATATTAGCTACAGTAGATACAGTACAACAACAAAATACGCTAGTCCCAAAAGTCAGGGAGGCAGCGTCAGATGGTGCGCCGCAGAGCCAGCGCGTGAACGGGCCCTGTAGATACAGTAGCTACTATTTAAAGTAGTTAAAGTGGCTAAAGGACCCTCACACGTTACTCAAGCTTCACGCGCTTGTCACAGATGACGGAGAGCACTATATTTTGTTTGCTGTTGTATATGCGAAGTTGCAATTTATCAGATTTAATTTGAATTAATTATTTTGCCATTCCTAAAACTTTAAATTTCTTAGAAACTAGCCTGCCCGTCACTGTCTGAGACCAAAAAATTTCTTTTGTTTTGTATGACTTTTCGACCAGAACACCTGGCACAGGACTCTAAGTGTCTGAAATGCTGCATTAAATAAGACGGGCCATTGTCATTTATGGGGAAGAATTGAGTTAATTGCGAGCGACAATCACACCAAAGCAGCGCAATGGACTATTCATTCATATTTTTCGAATATTATTACGGAAATATTTATATTTTCCCATTCCAAAGAAGCATGCTGTTGTACTAGCTTAGTAGTTTAAATAGTTAGCTTTTTACTAATAACTTTTGGAAAAAAAAGTGTCAAAATTAATTTTTTAAACAGATGACAGAGGACAAAAATCTGAAAATTAAACACTACCATTTGTTTAATAAGACTAATACTACTAAATTCGAAGGGCATTGCATTGAGGAAACAATGTTTTGATGAGATTTGCTAATTACAGTCTAGTTATTGTAGACTCATATTAATGATACTCACAGGGTGGCTGGCACAACATTTGGATCCGCAGCCAGCGAGGAGGCAATTCTGCCCATTGCGCTGACTCCTGAGCACACGCACACACACAATAAATGCGGCCTCGCCATGCCATCGAACTCAAAGACCTTGGAGCGAGCGGCGAACGCGTTAGACCTTTTTGGAGATTGAGTTTATAGTACGTAACTATCTATATTGCATGTAATAATTCATGCAAGTAATAATTCAGGAATATTTTTATTTTTTAACAGAAAAGCTTCTCCAATTTCTGAGTGGTTCGCTTTTTCTGGATGATAGTTTAAACGAAATTTTGTTTTAAATGTCGTTCGTTACATTGGCACAAATAAAAAAATGAAAGTAGTACGAGATGGAGAGAGAAAGGGACAATGTTTAGAATTGCTTGTACTCGTAGTTTATAAGTGAATGACAATGACATCGAGACGGGTGATTAACTCATAACCCTATTTTGCGTATAGCCAAGTCGACAAGTTAAGCTAAATTCTTAATCACCTTTACAAGTCAACCCTAAAGTGAGCATTCAGGAGTTCGCTTTTGGGATACTTTAGGCTTGAGTTCAGAAGTGACAGGTTAGTTTGTACAAGTATTCTTTTAACTACGCGAGCAAATATCAAGCAATCCGGTTATGCTTGTATAAAATGGCTCTGTCAGGTGTCGTTAAACAACCATAAAATAATCTGACAGATCATTGTGCTCAATCGATCTAAACACGTCCATCAGGGTAGACAATGCGAGGCCGCGAGCAGCTTTGCGAATCCGGCTGCGGAGGCGGCATTATGGTCAGACCACCACCAACCAACTCAATGGACTCCGGCAGCGCGGACATCAGGCTGGGGACGCCACCGGAGCTGATGGTTGCAGCCTGCTGCTGCAGTTGATGATGCAGGTGATGATGATGATGATGCAGCAGCGGCTGCAGAGCTTGCAGACTCGCTTGACGAGATGCGGCAGCGGCTGCCGAGTTGCCGCTGGCCGAAGAGGCGGGACAGAGCGCGCAGGACAGGTCTTCGTCTGAACAGCCGCGTCCGCTGTCGGAACGATTGGCGTCGGCGCCGACTGTGGCCACCTCGGCAGCGGCTGCGGAGGCAGCTGACGCGGCTGCAGCGGCAACTACAGAAGACGACACGGAGAAGGCAGAGGCGGCTCCTGACAGCGCGAGTGGCTGAAGATGCCGGTAGAGACTTGCTGCGTCTTGAACTATGAAGGGCCGGCCGCACTGTTGCAAAGTGTTCACGTCATGCTAGTTAGTCAGTTGATGTCAGGTAAAATTGATTACTACCAAACTCCAAAACAACCCTTGACTGCAACATTCAGCTCAAAGGCTAGAGGAGTCTAATTCGGTGGGGTTGAAGTGCTGACAACGCGAGCTTCCCAGGAAACGAGAAGGCGGACCAACTCGCGAGCTGGCGCCCCGGAAGGGCCCGGGACTTGAGGCCCCATCTTCCGTTATCTGCGCCAGAGTGAGGGGCACTGGATGGAATCCAAGCACCAGGAAATGTGAACCAAATACCCAGAACTGTTGCCAGTCTGCACAGCCTGCGTAAAGCCCTTCTAAAGCTCAAACTCAGCGACCTCAGAGTGGTCAATTTGGCCAATTCGGCGTAGACGCCAGTCTACGCGAGGGCGCGGCTCGAACATCTTGGGCCATCTTGGGCCCTAGAGCAGCCCGCTGCATGCCCAGTGCCTCAGGGACACCGGGAGCCGACCCTTCCCCACTGCAGGTCAACTTATTTGATTATTTACTCACCCCCATTGTGTGGCAGATATGCGAGTGCTGCGACCCGACGTCGCAGCTGGCCTCAGTAAGTGGCGTCTCCTGCTCGCAGTACCTCTGGTCGGCATCGTCCTGAACACCCTTGTGGCTGCTAAATCTGCCACCGCCGCTGTCTCCGCCATGACCTCCGTCTCCGCTGCCGGCTCTGTAGGCTAGGTCAAAGAGACCCCCAGTGCAGGACCGATTGATGCAGGCCACGGCTAAAATCAAAGCGACAGCGAGTAGTGCGGATACTGAGGCCAGAGTGATGATGATGACCACGTTGCGTCGTGTATGCCGCTCTGTCAGGCTAGCTGCAGTCTCGTCTGGGGCGATTGGCGCAGTGTTGTCAACGTCTATGTAGATCACCTGCAAGTTTTCATACAATACTTTTTGTGGTCTCTCAGTGCTCGTTGCTTGCATATAATACTCGTAGTATTTGCGAAACGACCTGACTTTCCGAGGAGAACTACATCACTTTTTAATCTGCTTTATTCTCATAAATTAGCTTTTATCTCGACGATGCCCATGTTTTTGTGATTCTATAAGTTGCTTACGAGCGTAATCGTTTTTTCTTTTCATTCAATGAGTGGTCTTGTCCTCTCACCCGAGTGTCCGCCCAGCCAGCTTTAATCCCGTTGCCGACGACACGCACCAGGACTGTGTGCCGCCTCAGATCCACAATGCCCAGCTCTTGCGCAACTCGCAGGTCTCCATTCTGCGGATCGATGCGAAAGCGAGGTGGAAATGTCTCGGGCGTCACCAAGTGGTAGACCATGCGAGCGTTCTCGCCAACGTCCGGATCTACGGCGCGAACCCGGAGCACCAGTGCGTCCTGGGGATGCGTGTAGATGCTCATGCGAACGGAGGTGCCATTGTCAGGCGGCGATACAATCCTTGGCGGCTCGTCGTCCTCGTCGATGATCTGCACAATTACTTCCGTGTCCGTGTGCCTGGCCAGGCCGCCGGGGCCCTGGTCGGATGCACGCACCCGCAGTCGGTGCTCGGCGCATTGTTCCCTATCGAAGCTGGCGAGAGCGTGCAGGGTCCCGTCTTGGTCAAGCCGGAAGCTGGACGCTGTCAAGCTTGGAAGCAGCGTGAAGATTATGCGACCATTCTCACCTGAGAGACGGTCGGAATATTGCGCATGACACTGAAGCTACATTTATCATGGTAAAACTTATCGAGAGTTAGTACTCGTAACTTTCCACTCCAAACACGAGAAATTATTATTGAATAAAAAAGCTAGCACAAGCCTGTTACTCACCCAAGTCTGCGTCCGTGGCCTTCAAGCGTCCCAGCTGCAGAGGAGTCGCGTTGTTCTCAACGACAGCGAAGTGTCTCGAGCCAACGAACTGCGGCTCGTGATCGTTCGTGTCCAGCACTGTCACCTCCACAGTTGCTGTGGCGGACAACTGCGGGTCGCCAGAGTCAGCTGCCACCACTAGCAGTTCGTATTTATCGCGGGACTCTCTGTCCAGAATTTGAGTTGTGCTCAATCGACCCGATGCCGGATCAATAGCAAACGGAGCCGAGGAGTCGCCAATAAGGTGGAAATTCAGGCGAGCATTGGCACCGTCGTCCGCGTCGGTTGCACGAATGATCGTGACCAGAGCACCAGGCCGACGATTCTCTTCAACTTGGGCATCGATGCGTTTCTGAGCATTCACATCTGTGAACACTGGCGCATTATCGTTTACGTCTGTCACCTGAACCACTGCGGTATAGGTACTGGTAAGGCTGGGATCTCCTGCATCCCAACAGGTGAGTGTCCCAGTCACGCTGGGCTCACGTTCGCGATCTAGCTTCCTCTGAGACACAATATTGTACATTCCTGGCATGTTTGCACCGGCGCTTTCGATTTTAATAGCTGCTGGGGCACCTCTCGAGCTGCCAGGTACCTCCGCGCCGTGACATGTCCATTGGCCACCGACGCCAGTATCCGGGTCAGATACTGCCACGGCGCCTAGGATTTGACCTGGCGGCTTGTTCTCGACCAGACTGACTGGCATGGCGGCCGATTCTCGGTACTGCGGCGGATTGTCGTTGCGGTCCTGCAAGCGCAGCAGCACTGTCGCCTTGTCGCTGAAGCTGCCATCGAAGACGCGCACAGAGAAGCGAAGCTCGCGCTGCGACTCGTAGTCCAGCGGCTCCGCGGTGGTGAGCAGGCGACCGTCCTCGGTCAGGTGAAGTTGACGACGAACCTTTTCGGGTGTATCCGATGGGTCCAGACTGTAGGTCAGGTTGTGCTGCAGGTCCAGATCGTCAGCAATGAGCTGCGAAGTGTTTTTAGAGTTAAGATGAATAGCTTCTCAAATTAAGCTGGAAAAAAGCAATCGGAGCTGTAGGCACCACACAGCATGCCATCATCAGCTTATGAGAACTTTTAGGGTGAACTCTCTAAACACACACAAAAGCCGACACACAAATGGACACCTACTGAGACAAAAACTCGCGCTAAAATGTTTCAAGTTCTGCAAAGCTTCAGCCCTCAAAATGCTTCATATACATTTTGTGCCGGCGGCAAACATTTTGACATCCGAAACTGCACTGAAAACGCTGTTAGCAACCTCCGAAACTAAATCAAAATAAATAATAAAAGCAATTGCTTAGATAGGGTGAGATGTGCGGCAGACAGCACAGCTGCAGCTTTTGCCCGGTGCATCTAAAGGCTGCGTACGGGCTGTTCAGTCCATGGACTGGGGGCGGGTACCACACCCACCCCTTTGACAGCTGGGTGAACCGAAGCAATGCAGAGTTATTTATCTTGCTAAAGGACAATAAAACGTTCCAGTGGAGAATCGAACTCCTAACTTTAAGTCCTAACCCGCTCACAAAATAAAAATAATAATTGCAGTATGATTGCGGGCGATGGCACGTCATTTAGCGACAATAGACCCGCAGCCAGAGAGGAGCCAATTCTGCCCATTTCGCTGACTCCTGAGCACACTCGCACACACAGGTGTGTACATCTGCCCTGACTTTCTCATCGTCAGGCAGTGTAGACTCTCACTGTGCCTTGGGAGGTTGGCCCTCAAGGGCGTAAATTGCACGACAAGCCCCCAGGCCTTCTCTCCGCGTCTGCGCCCCAAGTTAATGTGGCCTCGCCGCGGAATCGAGCTCAGGGACCTTGGCGCAAGAGGCAAACGCGTTAGACTGCTCTGCCACCGACCCCTCCCCTAACCCGCTCACAGTTGCAACAACAATTAGACGGTTTTTTACAATGATAGCTCATTCACGCATACTGCCAGAAGTGAGGATTTCCAGTGATCGCAGAGCTGACCCTTAATAGTAATGAGTAATTTTCTTATCCAGCCAAAGTGGCAAAGTGTAGTAATCATTGATGGCTATCTGAGCTAGGCGGCAAGCCTTCCTGTTCACCGCACGTTGCAGCCTCTCAGCTCTCAGTCAGGCTGTCATGGGTGGCACGCACGCACACAATATCTGCGGCACGCGGGGCTGCTCATTAAACTGCTCAAACAGCTAGCTGACAGACAGTATTGGTGACTGAGGGGAGATGGGAGAAGGATAAGAGGTGACAGGGGGAGAGTCATGGCTGGACGATGCGCAAAGTTTGCGTGAAACTGCCAGCCGGGAGCGAGTGAAAATCACATTATAGAAAAATTTTGAGTCACCGCAGAGAGAGAGCCAAGCGGGCGAAGACACCGCTATGAGGCTTTTGCTCGTATGCTCACACGCAGTCAATATCTCGTCTCTGGTCTCCAGGCCGACCCCACCTTAAATATAATATATTCAGCTTCTCTTGTGGCAGTCACACGCAAGGCACTAGCCAATACTTCACTGTGCGCGGGTATGTGAGCGACGGCGTGTATTTTGCAAGTTTATTTCAGTTGGATTAGCGGTGCCTGAGCTGTCAGGCAAGCCTCCATCATGCCGTGTGCTACCAGAAAAGTCCGCAGACCTGCGGTTGGGGCGGCGGAGGGGTTGGTTGTCGTTGTTGTTGGGCTGGGATGACGGTGACTGCTGAGAGAAATAACTTCAGGGGTCTATAGTTTTCGTTTCTTTGCTTCTTACCCCCCCCCCAACCCGGACAATGGGACCGCGCCACGGCGGAGTTACCTGTTCTGACCGGCCCGGCGGGGAAGCCCAGGACCCATATTGAGAGGGAGAAATATACGTAGGTAGTCGGTTTTTTCTGTACTCCCTATAACTCAGACTATAGCGCTTCCTCTTTGCCCATCTACCGAGTACCCAGCGTGCGTGCATGCGACGCCAGTGGGGGGGCATGTTTCTAGGCAGTTACAGCCAAATCGCGTATTGCTGACGGGGCAGCGATTCTCAATTTAGCATGGAAGGAGCTAGAGAGAGGAGAAAAATACAACCGCTTAAAAAAATTCTACAAAGGAAGGAAGACTTGCAGCCCGTTCACTTAACCAATCACTGACTGAGTGTGCACAGTAGCTCAATGCATTCTTCGGCTATAAGTTTCATGAGCTTATTTATTTTATTCACACCATCAGTCATCAGGCGAGGCCAGAGTTGAGTGGCTCAATTCATGCCGATATTACCGGCGTGATCGATTGACTCAGAACTCGCGGTTGCTGATGCTATAATAGTCTCACTCTGAGTACAGCAGATCCTAATTAAACTGCAGAGCCAGGGGGACTCTGAAGTTGAGTACAGATTTAGAGCACAATTTTGCTTTTCTTAGACACCTGTCTAGACAGGCGACTTAATTTGAGAACCTTTGATTACCTGCGGCTAGTTTAGGTGCAATTTTTAAATATAAATGGAAAACATTACCTGATAAGAATTGCAAAGAAATGTAAATTATTATAACAAATGTACACCAAAACTGATTTTTTTCAGATGCACCGATAATATGGGGATAATTTTCCCATCTGAACTCCAATAATCTACGGAGATAACTGAACTCGAATTCAGCTAGATGCATCGTCTGAATATTTTCCGTGAGATTTGGCTAGCTGGCTGGGATTAGGCTTAATCCGCGGATTAGGGCATGACATGCGCACCGCATGGTTGAGAGATTATCTGTTCAAAGCCCTCAATCATTTATCATCGTTTTTTGTTCATTTTTTTCTAAAAGTTTAGCAAAACTAATTTTATTTTCTGGTATCGCTGTTGAAGAGCCATAGCGCTGGCAAATGCGAGGTACCTGCGGGTGTAATATACGAGTATACCAAAAAACTGTGGCGTGCAGCCTCAATGGGTAGAAAAAGCATGTATTCAAGCAAAGCCTCAATTCATCTTCTAAATATATTCTTCCACGCCACAAAGATTCTATATTGTATGTTCTGATTCTGTGTTTGCTATAATTCTTTTTCTTCCGTGTTCGTTTCTTAAAACAATGCTGTCTTTAGAAATAATCGATGGTCCTTCCTTGTCGTTATAATTTCACCAAATTTCCCAGATCATCCATTAAATTCCTGCCATACCCAATTTGAATGGTAAATATTCTTTCATTGAGTATTTGTTTGACTAATCACCCAGTTCGTGACTTCATAACCTTTAGCAGTATAAATTTAGCTAACAAAAATGCTTGATGCTTGCAAGCAAAACTTTGTGTCTTTTTTTCGAATGCACAGGAAGAATTAAAATAGGAAATATTGTTCTAGAATAGTTCATAATAATTATAAATTAGTACACAACGCCCATTAAGCCAGACGTGCAGCCGACAGCAGAGCCGCAGCTATTGCGTGGCGCATCTGAAGACTGCGTACAGCTGTTCAGTCCATGGACTGGGGGACGCCACACCCACCCTAAATTACCCCAGCTAATGCTGGTAACAATTTAACATTTAACATGCAGAGTTATGCGCGTTGCTAAAAGACACAACTGGCTTTTCAGTCGAGTCGGAAATCGAACTCCCGACCATCAAGTCATGAGATCCTGCTCATTCATTCAGTCATAGATCCTGCTCATTCATTCAGTCATAGATCCTGCTCATTCATTCAGTCATGTATCCTGCTCATTCATTCAGTCATAGATCCTGCTCATTAATTAAGTCATATATCCTGCTCATTCATTCAGTCATAGATCCTGCTCATTCATTCAGTCATATATCCTGCTCATTCATTCAGTCATAGATCCTGCTCATTCATTCAGTCATAGATCCTGCTCATTCATTCAGTCATAGATCCTGCTCATTCATTTAGTCATAGATCCTGCTCATTCATTCAGTCATAGATCTGGCTGATTCATTCAGTCATCAGCCTTCTTAGTCATTGGGTCGACGAGCGCTCCAGTTGATATTTACAAGTGTAATTCGGTCATTCAACTGCTCTGCAATTCGGTCACCAACCAAGGAATATTAGACTATATAACATTCGGTCATCGCACCTGGAGAACCCTAGCTGCGCTCACCTGGGCAACAAACGATCCGTTGGGCAGGTTCTCAGCCGCGCTGATGTTAATTAGTCGCTGGCGAAATCGTGGGCTGTTGTCGTTGGCGTCCCTGACGGTCAGTCGGATGCGGATGCGGCCCTCCCGGCCGGGTTTGTCGCGAGCCAGGAGGTCCAGCTGGTAGAACTGTCGCACCTCAGCGTCCAGGCCCTGCAGGATGAGTAGGTAGGGAGCGCCGATTTCGTCTATTCTCAACTCAAATGTCGCCGCAGTCTCCGCGTTCAGGTTGGCGGTGTCCAGACTGTAGCTGACTGTGTTGAATTCGGCTGAGTAGTCGCCGTCAGTGGCACCTGGCAGGTAGATCTTCCTTGTCGGGCAAGCACTCGGAACCACAGGACAGATGGACTCGCTGCGGTCAATGTCGTGATAGGCCTCCTGACTGGACGCGCCAGTGAACTTCGGCGAGTGATCATTCACATCCGTGACATTCAGCGTGAACTGCAGGCGAGCTATCGGCAGATTTCGTCGACCATAGCGAATGTCCATGGACACCTGCCGTACCAGCACAGAGAAGACGTGCCGGCCGAGGCTGGGCAGACAGGCGAACGACTGCTGGCAGAGCGACTCGAGGTCAATCTTGTTTTGAAGTCGAAGACGCCCGGTGTCCTGGTCGATGGTCACGAAGGGATCAGGCTCAGCCAGGGAGTATTCAGGCTTGAAGGCGGCTGTCGACGGTTCAGAGTCGACCGAGTCAGCCGTCAGCAGACTTGGGAGACGTGCTGTTAGACCGGTGATGTCTGGAGCGCTGCCCAGGTCTTGCGGTGCTGTCTCCTCCTGGACTGTCAGACTGGCGTAAATGGTGACGGCGTCGGAGCCGTGAAACTGGAAGATGCTCACGATTGCCGCCGCCAGGAGCGCAGACAGAATGATGCCGCAGCGCTCGGACATGTCAGTTGTGTTTCGCTACAATTGTGGTTGAAGGAATGTTGCGCCTTTGATACCGCATTTTTGCGATAAGGAGCTGCTGTGTCAAACTAGTTTTTGAACAGTTGTGTCTAACCAGTTTCTGAACAGTTGTGTCAAACTAGTTTCTGAACAGTTGTGTCTAACCAGTTTTTGAACAGCTGTGTCTAACCAGTTTCTGAGCAGTTGTGTCAAACTAGTTTCTGAACAGTTGTGTCTAACCAGTTTCTGAGCAGTTTTGTCTAACCAGTTTCTGAACAGTTGTGTCTAACCAGTTTTTGAACAGCTGTGTCTAACCAGTTTCTAGAGAGTTGCGTCTAACTAGTTTCTGAACAGCTGTCTCTAACCAGTTTTTGAAAAATTGTGTCTAATCAGTTTCTGAACAGTTGTGTCTAACCAGTTTCTGAGCAGTTTTGTCTAACCAGTTTCTGAACATTTCTGTGTAACCGTTTCTAGACAGTTGTTGTGTCTAACCAGTTACTAGACAGTTATAATGTCTAACTGTCGTAATGTCTAACTTGTTACTAGACAGTTGTGTCTAACCGATTTCCCAGCTGTGTCTAACTAGTTTCTGAACAGTTGTGTCTAACCAGTTTCTGAGCAGCTGTGTCTAACCAGTTTCTGAGCAGCTGTCTAATTATTTTTTTAAACATATTTTTTTCTAACAGTAGTTACTATTGTCAAACTATGTCAAACATATGTCACTGGTTGTACTATTGTCAAACCAGTCGTTTTGATTCGTTTGAAATCAAAATTAAAATAGTAAATTGCTTGTACTTTTAATTACTTCGCTGGTTAGTAGCAACACATTTGAGTTTTTATTGGCTAAAGAGAATAAATTATTTGTTCAGTGTTATTGCTCTTGAGCCTATAGTGGCAACTTGCTCTTTACCTAGAGTATAGTATTGCTCACTTTCGCTGAGCTAATTGCGGTGTCGACATAGCTCAGCGATTAGACAGACAGCGTGACCTTGACTGTGATTGCCAGGAGCAGACTCGACAGATTAAGAAAGGTTAATCCGTCACGGACAGCGGATGTAGATCGAGGCAGATTAGACAGTTTCAACATTAGCCAGCCAATGCGCTGTGTATTTTATCCCATTCCCAATAATACCTACCACATATCTGCCATAGGCCTCTTTAAACCTGCTGCATTAACAGCAGAAAGACAAGGAGGTGCTTCAAATACTCATGATTTTCTTTCTTCTGTATCTCCTAAAATATTCAAATTATCGCCATGAAATAACTGTCCGATTAAATAACTTGCAGAATCATATCGGCATCGTCAAGATATTCAATGATTCTCGTCAGGGTGTCCGTTGGGAAAAACCAACAAATTTATTGTGCATTGGCGCATCATTTGGTGACACTAGACCTGCAGCCAGCGAGGAGGCAGTTCTGCCCATGTCAGCACACAGATACCGTACGCAGGCACACGCTCACACAAGTGTGTACATCTGCCCTGACTTTCTGCCAGGCAGTGTACACTCTCACTGTGCCTTGGAGGTTGGCCCTCAAGGTTGTCGTAAATTGCAAGCCCCCAAAGCCATCTCTTCGCGTCCGCGCCCCAAATGAATGTGGCCTCGCCGCGGAATCGAGCTCAGGGACCTTGGTGCGAGAGACAAACGCGTTAGACCGCTCAGCCCGTCACCCTGGCTTATTATAGTTTACTTATTTTATTGTTAATTATTATTATATTGAATAAATTGTCTCCATGATCTTCGACAAGAAGCGCTGAATTTCTTGACGATGCTGACGTCGGACGGCTCTGAAAGCTAGTTCATGGATCCATTTGTTGGACTAAAATCACTAAAATCGGTCATTCAGTTTCGTGATCTATCGTTAAGTAGGCAGTGGGTATTTGAAATTGCGGGAAAATATATAGTATTTCTAGTGTTTCTACGAGCGTACTATTAAGTAAGGGAGACTTTAATTCTACCAAATTGAAAGAAAATCCACTCAATTCGATGCGACACTTGAAACTGAAGACAAAATTGAACTGTAATTAAAGAATATAACTTTGCATCGAAAGCATTCTTATTGAAAAGCACGAAACCAACAATAAAATTGAAGTGCAGGCGCGAGTTGGGCTTTGTTAAGTTTTAAAGAAGACTGGCATTCTCCAAGACTGGCCCCTGAGTCCTGAATTCAGTCCGGCTAATGAGAGCAGTGCGCCACTTTGCCACCGAAAAATCTGTTCAGATTAATTTCTTTTGATACAAGCCGCCCAGTAATCCCAGAGTTGAGTGGAACAAGTGGCTCACAATAACACATGCGGGAGGAGGCTGCGACACTAAAGCTGTCCCTGTACGGAAACCTCCAGCACCCTTGGGAATGATGACTCTGCTCTCAGCGGATGGGAAGATGATGAATGACGCCAGAGGGGAGATTTCTGGGCCGTCTGCTCCCAGCACCTACGCTCATCCTACGCGCCACAGCTACCAAGCCATTTCTCTGCTGCTGCTGATGCAGCAAATGTTTTTTTCTGGATAAGCAAATTTACAGACAGAAAAATATCAACCAGAAATTTGCGTTTCTCGCAGCTCGCCCCGCGAGAGCCTCGTTTGGCCTTAAATCCCCAAGGGATGAATATCCCCCAACTACGAGATGCTTTCAGTGGCTGTCATTCTCAGCTATATGGATGGGATTAGATGGGATTGGCTGGGATTAGATGGGATTGGATGGGATTGGATGGGATTGGATGGGATTGGATGGGATTGGATGGGATTGGATGGGATTGGATGGGATTGGATGGGATTAGATGGGATTAGATGGGATTGGATGGGATTGGATGGGATTGGATGGGATTGGATGGGATTAGATGGGATTGGATGGGATTGGATGGGATTGGATGGGATTGGA
The DNA here is from genome assembly GCA_950097015.1 of Macrostomum hystrix. Classification (NCBI taxonomy): domain Eukaryota; kingdom Metazoa; phylum Platyhelminthes; family Macrostomidae; genus Macrostomum; species Macrostomum hystrix. The sequence goes on from CATNEN010000039.1 coordinate 13,435,550, forward strand.
TGGGATTGGATGGGATTGGATGGGATTGGATGGGATTGGATGGGATTGGATAGGATTGGATGGGATTGGATGGGATTGGATGGGATTGGATGGGATTGGATGGGATGGGATGGGATTGGATGGGATTGGATGGGATTAGATGGGATTGGATGGGATTGGATGGGATTAGATGGGATTGGATGGGATTGGATGGGATTGGATGGGATTGGATGGGATTGGATGGGATTGGATGGGATTGGATGGGATTGGATGGGATTATATGGGATTGGATGGGATTGGATGGGATTGGATGGGATTGGATGGGATTAGATGGGATTAGATGGGATTGGATGGGATTGGATGGGATTGGATGGGATTGGATGGGATTGGATGGGATTGGATGGGATTAGATGGGATTGGACGGGATTAGTTGGGATTGGATGGGATTAGATGGGATTGGCTGGGATTAGATGGGATTGGATGGGATTGGATGGGATTGGATGGGATTGGATGGGATTGGATGGGATTGGATGGGATTGGATGGGATTGGATGGGATTAGATGGGATTAGATGGGATTGGATGGGATTGGATGGGATTGGATGGGATTGGATGGGATTAGATGGGATTGGATGGGATTGGATGGGATTGGATGGGATTGGATGGGATTGGATGGGATTGGATGGGATTGGATGGGATTGGATGGGATTGGATGGGATTGGATGGGATTGGATGGGATTGGATGGGATTGGATGGGATGGGATGGGATGGGATGGGATGGGATGGGATGCGATGGGACGGGACGGGATGGGATGGGATGGGATGGGAGGGAAGAGTATGAAATGGTAGAATATGAGATGGGAGAATATGAGATGGGAGAATATGAGATGGGAGAATATGAGATGGGAGAATATGAGATGGGAGAATATGAGATGGGAGAATATGAGATGGGAGAATATGAGATGGGAGAATATGAGATGGGAGAATATGAGATGGGAGAATATGAGATGGGAGAATATGAGATGGGAGAATATGAGATGGGAGAATATGAGATGGGAGAATATGAGATGGGAGAATATGAGATGGGAGAATATGAGATGGGAGAATATGAGATGGGAGAATATGAGATGGGAGAATATGAGATGGGAGAAAATTAGATGGGAGAATATGAGATGGTAGAGGCGTAGATGAAATCTGGGGGAACGAGATGGGATGAAATGGGAGAAGATAAGTTGGGATGAGATGAGATGAGATGGAATGGGTTGAGATAGGATGTTGAATCTATATGGAGTCAGTAATTAGCGAAGTGCTCAGCAAATGCAAAAGCAAATTATTTGCACTTTTTGCCAGCAGACATTATAGAGGCCAGTGTAACGGAAGCGAATTAAATCCCCCTTTCGAGGAAACGAAACGTTTTTTGGGCAAACCTTTTAGTCATTTAAACTATTCCCTGAGAAGCTTTCCCCTCTGTCGCCTTTGAGCTAGTTTGCTGGGGTGGGTCGTGGGGAGCTTTCCTGTGCGAGCTGCTGGGCTAACAATCAATTTGATCCCAAGGGCAAATCGCTCAGTTTTCCCAACTGCTTCCTTAATTCCTCATCGATGAGCCGTGGGGTGGGTGAGTTGAACCCCACGAAAAAGCAAACGATAAATGCAAATCTATTCGCACTTTCACACTTAGGTAATAAGTTCGAACTTAGCACTTCCCGGCGAACTCGAGCGAACAGAAAATGTACTTCTGTCGCTTTAAACAACCTTTTAAAAGAACAATAAGCAAAATAATCCAATTTGAGCTGTGATAGCAATGAGATAAGGTGAGAGACAATGATGAGATAAGGTGTGAGAAAATGATGAGATAGGGTGAGAGACAATGATGAGATATGGTGAGAGACAATGATGTGATAAGGTGACAGACAATGATGAGATAGGGTGTATGACTATGATGAGATAGGGTGAGAGAAGAGGAAGACGGTGAGATGAGGTGAGAGATAGATAATGAGATGGGGTGAGATGGAGATGATGAGAAGGGATGAGATGATTGTGCTTGAGAGTATTCTAATATCAATTTTTCGATTTAATCAAGATGAGCTTTCTGGCCTAGGATAAATATGAAAAGTGCAAATTAGTTTACTTTTAAAACGGCCAAAAAACTTACCTGATTTGGCGTTGATTTATTTTTCAAACTTGTTCGGAACTAAAATCTGTCAGGGTTGCCCGAGTAGATCTTCTAGTTCTAGTTTACTATGGTCGATAAAATCTGTCGTCGAATCAAATATTTCTGGCGCCTATTTTATCCCCTGCCTGGAGGGACACGGTGTATCGACGCGAGCTGAAGAGCCTCGCCTGGTTACGCCTTTCCAAAGTTGCTTTTTACTGGCTCACGAATCTGTGTTGAAGGACTTAGCCGCTGTCAAGGCACTTTCTTAACCGCGTTGAATCAGGATAGGAAGAGTTAATTGAAGGCTATCGACTCTCGTGTCGAGGTCTGCATTCGCTCCACTGTCTCTCCCTCTCTCTCTTTCTCTCTAATTTTATTTTATTCTCGGAACAGAATGTGAAGTGATGGACCCAAACTAGGCTTGCTCTCATTGGCTGCCGTTGTCAACCAATTACGTTGTCAATCAATTAGGTATATTTTCTAGGAAAATGTTTCTAGAATGTATATTGCATGCATATATTTTATCTTATCACCGTTATCACTCTGTCACCATGTCACTCTGACACTCTGTCACTCTGTCACTCTGTCACTCTGTCACTCTGTCACTCTGTCCCACTGTCACTCTGTCCCACTGTCACTCTGTCCCACTGTCACTCTGTCCCACTGTCACTCTGTCCCACTGTCACTCTATCCCACTGTCACTCTGTCCTACTGTCACTCTGTCCCACTGTCACTCTGTCCCACTGTCACTCTGTCCCAATGTCACTCTGTCCCAATGTCACTCTGTCCCACTGTAACTCTGTCCCACTGTCACTCTGTCCCACTGTCACTCTGTCCCACTGTCACTCTGTCCCACTGTCACTCTGTCCCACTGTCACTCTGTCCCACTGTCACTCTGTCCCACTGTCACTCTGTCCCACTGTCACTCTGTCCCACTGTCACTCTGTCCTACTGTCACTCTGTCCCACTGTCACTCTATCCCACTGTCACTCTGTCCCACTGTCACTCTGTCCCACTGTCACTCTGTCCCACTGTCACTCTGTCCTACTGTCACTCTGTCCCACTGTCACTCTGTCCCACTGTCACTCTGTCCCACTGTCACTCTATCCCACTGTCACTCTGTCCTACTGTCACTCTGTCCCACTGTCACTCTGTCCCACTGTCACTCTATCCCACTGTCACTCTGTCCCACTGTCACTCTGTCCCACTGTCACTCTATCCCACTGTCACTCTGTCCCACTGTCACTCTGTCCTACTGTCACTCTGTCCCACTGTCACTCTGTCCTACTGTCACTCTGTCCCACTGTCACTCTGTCACTCTATTACTTTGCCACTCTGTCACTCTGTCACACTGTCCCTCTATCACTCTGTCACTCTCACAATTGTCTGGCTTATTAATCATGCTTAGTTCTATGTAATAAATTTTTCTTCTCCAATCCATTACGATCGTTCTGCCCGAACCTAAATTCAATGGATTTTTCAGTAGTTTATGGTTCGCCAATCAGTTTTTATATTACTAAAATCAAGACAATTTTTTATTTCCCAATAAAAAGTCGACCAATTTCCACAGCCATACGCCGCAACTCCCACGCGCAGTCAATGACAGATGGTATCCAATGCTGCATTAATTTGTTTGTTTACCTGCTAGTTTTGATGAATTAGCTTCTGCTGCAATGGCTCAATGTGCCGATTGATAATAATAATGATAATGCATTGGAGTGAGTTATTAAGCAAGATTCATATTTTACAAACTGCTAGAATAATTTTTCATCACCATGAGTACGAAAAGAAATGCCCCAGCCTAATTTGTAATGTACAGGCACTGGCCAGCAGCTCCAAAGTCGGTGTACAACAGTTCAGTCCATGGACTGTTTCCAATAACTTAAAACCGGAAATTGATGAATCAGTTAACTAATTAGTTTTGAAAAAAAGCTTTCTATAGTCAGACTTCTCTGCTAAATTATTTGTCTTGACTTGACACGTCTACCTTAAAATATTGCTTTCCACGAAAATCTGAGTCAAAGTTTTGTGTTCTAGAAACTTCCTGGATCAGGCAGACAGTCATTCCATTTGCCTCTGTAAAGTCATTTTATTAAATGTTTTTTTTGCTTTTGCCACGCAGGGTAAGTATATGCTCAGAATTTCTGTGAGGAGACGGGAGAAGACTTTATAGCAGCAGCGGCAGCAGCGGGGTTGAGTCGATTTAGTTAGGTTTTTTTGGACGGGCACTAATTAATTATGCATCATGATGGCTACTGAGGTGCGTCTGCAACTGTCTGTCAGCTTCACTGTGGTCCTCATCTCTGCCCTAAACTCAAAATGGAGATTTGAGAACTTTAACTGATACAGACGACGCTGATAAAATACACGACACTGAAGATAATAATTTGTTTGATTGTGAAGATGAGACTCAAAATGAGAATATGAGACTCAAGATGAGAATATGAGACTCAAGATGAGAATATGAGACTCAAGATGAGAATATGAGACTCAAGATGAGAATATGAGACTCAAGATGAGAATATGAGACTCAAGATGAGAATATGAGACTCAAGATAAGAATATGAGACTCAAGATGAGAATATGAGACTCAAGATAAGAATATGATACTCAAGATAAGAATATGAGACTCAAGATGAGAATATGAGACTCAAGATAAGAATATGATACTCAAGATAAGAATATGAGACTCAAGATGAGAATATGAGACTCAAGATAAGAATATGAGACTCAAGATAAGAATATGAGACTGAAGACGAGAAGATAAGACTGAAGATGAGAAGATAAGACTGAAGATAAGACGAGCCTCGAAATAAGAAAAAAATACTCAAGATAAGAAGATGAGATTAACTATAAAAGATGAAATAGACATATTTTCACCTTCTATTTCCTATAAATTTGATATTGTACCCAAACAAGTCTTACTTTACGAGCATCCTCCCATTATTATTCATATAAAAAATTTATGAACACTATTAATATCTGCATTCGCATTAATCAGAAGTAAGGAGAAAGAAAATTCACGTAAAATTCTAATTAGCGATGATCCACGTAATCTGCGCTTTGTCACGTTTAGTTTGGTTGCTTTGTTGTCTTTAAATATTCTGTGGTGAGATAGCTGAGGTGTCAGATAGCTGAGGTGTCAGATAGCTGAGGTGTCAGATAGCTGAGGTGTCAGATAGCTGAGGTGTCAGATAGCTGAGGTGTCAGATAGCTGGGGTGTCAGATAGCTGAGGTGTCAGATAGCTGAGGTGTCAGATAGTTGAGGTGTCAGATAGCTGAGGTGTCAGATAGCTGAGGTGTCAGATAGCTGAGGTGTCAGATAGCTGAGGTGTCAGATAGCTGAGGTGTCAGATAGCTGAGGTGTCAGATAGCTGAGGTGTCAGATAGCTGAGGTGTCAGATAGCTGAGGTGTCAGATAGCTGAGGTGTCAGATAGTTGAGGTGTCAGATAGCTGAGGTGTCAGATAGCTGAGGTGTCAGATAGCTGAGGTGTCAGATCAAGACGCCAAGTTCTCTATGTTTTGGCGCGATTTCGGAAATTCCTAAGAGCCGTGCTTCTGTTGCATTGTTTAATAAGCATCGGATTAAAAATTAATAAACGAAACAATTAATAACAGTTATTTAACCATCACAACTTCAGCAAAATCTATTTCAAAGTAGTACAAAAACCAAAGCAAAATCATTTGCTTCAAAATTACCCATGAGTCGGGCATGACTTATGACAGAACCTGAAACTAAAATTTAGAGTGATACTACTTTTAGTAGAAATCACACCAGATTACGAAAGGAAAAAAAAGCACGAATTCGTCATGAAATCCGTCACCCATCATCCATCATCTATGATAGGGAGAGAGAAAATGATGAGATAGTGTGAGAGAAAATGATAATATGATAAGATTATCATAATCTATCATCCATCACCATAATCCATCGGATAATACGTCGTCCTGAGATCCATCGCCCATCGCCCATCACCCATCATCCATCATCCATCATCCATCATCCATCATCCATCATCCATCATCTATCATCCATCATCCATCATCCATCATCCATCATCCATCATCCATCATCCATCATCCATCATCCATCATCCATCATCCATCATCCATCATCCATCATCCATCATCCATCATCCATCATCCATCATCCATCATCCATCATCCATCATCCATCATCCATCATTCATCACCCATCATCCATCATCCATCATCCATCATCCATCATCCATCATCCATCATCCATCATCCATCATCCATCATCCATCATCCATCATCCATCATTCATCACCCATCATCCATCATCCATCATCCATCATCCATCATCCATCATCCATCATCCATCATCCATCATCCATCATCCATCATCCATCAGACACACTGGTCCTCGCGGCCAGTTGAAGCGTTGTCGCCGCGGTCAGCAGGCGCCAGGCTGAGTCGAATTCTCGGCCTACTGCGCACGGCCAGAGCCAGCTGCTGCAGGGTCATGTTGGCCACGGATTCGCCCTCCACTTCTAGCAGCTGATCACCAGGCTGAATGCCCTGAAGTGCAGTGATTTATAGAGACAGTGAAGTATTTTAACAATAGAAAAAGACGAGGCTATTTTTCCCCTGGGGAAGGACTGCCTACTTCAAGATAGCCTCCCAAACCGAATGACCGATTTTCGTGAAATTCCACCAACTGAATCAAAATTTTCAACCCTTCACGATGAACTAACTTTCAAAGCCGTGGGAGCCAGCACCGTTGAGATTTTCAGCGCTTCTCATTGAATACCCGGGTGACAAGGGCAACTAACAAATAGCATTGCTCTGTGTATAAGCCTCATTAGAGCAGAACATTTTAGCCCGTGTTCTGGATTTTAATGGCGATTGGTTGAATATTTTGAGAGATGACAGAGAAATAAATGTGGGTAATTGATAAAAAACAGTATTATGATGGCTTAGCAAGCACGACATCTGAGGTTCGACACCCGAGCTCAGAAGCACCCACCTCATCGTATGCGGGACTGCCCGTAGCCACCGAGGCGATCACGAAGGGCGACCGATGCGCCCGCTGCATCGTCAGCAGCTCGCGAGCCGTGGCCACTCGCACCGACAAGCCGAAGGAGTCGGACCTGGGCTCTTTCAGCAGAGTGACTCGTTTCAGTCGATCAGCTGACTGTTGATTGACAGGTGGACGAGGAGGTCTGCTCAGATAGAAGCTCGATGCCTGACCGAACTGTTGCTGCTGCTGCTGCTGCTGCAGACCCTGCGACCAGAATTGGCTCCAAGGGAAGTAGCCGCCAGAGTTGATGGTGTACATTGGGGAGGCCACCGAATGATGAAACAGATGGGAGCCGGCATAGTGAGCCGAAATCGGCACGAAACAATAGCCGAAAGGCGGCAGTGGCGGCGGAGGCGGCATCGAGTTGGCCCCGATCTGAGGCCTCGGCAGCGACTGACTTGCGGTTTGGAATTCAGCTGAAGTTGAGGGGTGTCAAGACGATGTGTGATTAACAGCAGGACTACCAAGCCATTTTGCCGCCCTTTTTCTATACCAAGCAGGCCGGGCCCCTGAAATTTTTTTAGCAGCGTTGGTTGGTGACTGATTGGCTGATACACAAGGCGATGGGGTCCTGTGGTTGAGCTGCGCCTAGTATTTAGGTTTGATCAGTGAAATTGGATAAATTCGAGTCGGGGTTCCATAGTGGCCTATTTCCACCTGTTGTAGCCCTTGAAGGTCCAGCAAATCCGTCTAGATAAAGCTAGGTGAGCACCGAAGACGGAGATGATGCAGGCACATTCGGGTGACATGCTGATCAATTTTGAAGGCCTGGCAAGGCCGCACTGAGGCGCAGTGCTAATTTGTATATAGGGGTGTATGAAATACACTAGCGCTTATGGGAAAAATCTGACATTCGACCAGAAACATTGAATATCTCGACGGTCTGAAGAGCTGGCGACTTGATTATTGTTTCAGAAGATGCGCAACAAAAAGTTGGCGTGTTCTTGAGTTTCGTGTGCTTGCCACAACATTTTTTTTGGGGGGGCCATTTTTTCCTGACAATTTTTTGTACCGCATCCGAACGGAACAACGCAAGCTCCCCGCCTTGGCAGTTCTACTGTCTAATTCTAATTCATAATAAATAACTACTAAGTATCCCTGCCCCGATTGGGCCAGATGTGCAGCCGACAGCACAGCCGCAGCTATTGCGCGGCGCATCTGAAGGCTGCGTACGGCTGTTCAGTCCATGGACTGGGGGGACGCCACACCCACCCTCAATCATCCCAGCTGATGCTGGTACCCATTTAACAGCTGGGTAAAATAACGCAACGCAGAGTTTTGTGTCTTTCCAGCAGTGTCGAGAATCGAGCCCCCGACCTCTAGTAGTGAGTCCGACACTCAAATCACTAGGCAACAATCCCAATGAGTTAGAAATGCTTACATATAACAGATCTTATTTCCAACTTTCAATCCTTCAAATATTCACTACGGAAATCCCACTTTGCAATCGCCCTTCTTAAAATCTCATTTTCTAATCCCTCTCAAGTTACTTAATGGTAATAACAAACAAGTGAAACTTTGTTCAATTGCTGGCCTCTATAAAAAGTACATTGCGTCGACAGTTTTAGAATTCCGGGCTGCACACTTGCAGGAAAACTTTGTCCCGAAAATTAGTCAGCGATGCGTTTCGAAAAGATGGGAAAAGAGAGATTTACCAGGGCACCAAAAGCTGTTGTTTACTCTAGGACAGAGTGGCGGACAGATGCCGGGCCTGGGTGGGCATCGGACTGTGGCACTATTGCCAGTTTGCACCACAAACAGTCAGGGCAATGTTTTTGTACGAAGGGGAAAATCCGTGTTGAGGGGAACACAGGATGAACTAACTGTCAAAGCTAAGTCTTAATATGATGGGGATGGCTATATTGGTGGTTTTAGACACCAGACACCCCGTTGAATATCTCGTCGCTTCCGATGTCATGTCATCCTGGAAAAAATTTGCCCGAGTTCTGGATTTTCAGGGCGATCGGGTTGAATACGAGCTACGAGCTTGCGTTTTGGGAGCTACAGAAAAAATAACATTTTGGGTCTTTGGAATGCAACCGTGGTCTTTCGTCTGTAAAAGGCCACGATAAATCGATAATGCAAGATAAGAAGGGCAGAGTGTGCGACAGTGGGTTAGAAACGGACCAATCAGAAAGCTTTAGAGGAAAGAGCTAGAAATAGATTAAAGACTGAGAGAGGTGAGAGGCAAGACCCCCATAGAGTGAACGCAATCGGATTCGCTGAGCTCTCATTGGCTGGATTGTACTAGCTATTTTTATAGTTAAACTTTTTAGAGTGGGGTGGGTGTCTCGTTTTGAGTAACTCTATTCCCCCAGTCAATGAGACCACACTGAAGTTCTCGAGTCTTCTTTAGAGAGAAGAAATTCCATCAAGTATTATACCTTTTTGCGTTCTATTTGGGCTAAATTGAAAACTGTTAGTATTGGGGCTGGGTGACGGGCTCGCTGATCGATATTAGGGGTAGGGGTGAGATAACCCTATAGCCAATGAGCATGAGGGGGTTAATTTGTAAGTCAAAATATAGAATGTATTAAAAATGATTATAATATCAGAAACTAAAAGCGAAACAAGAAAGGGGAATTTGTTTATTTGATCTGCCACAGTACTATTGACTTTCACATCTTCATTGCAACCCATCATGACAGCTGACTGTGCTGTACAAAATTTTTTTATGAAACGAAAAGAAGTTTTCCTTTTACAAAAGCTTAAATTAAAAAAGTGCATCGTGTCCCAGCGCCTGCGCATTTCCTCCCTGGCTCTTCTGTATGTGAACTTTTCGTAGGACTGCCTGCATCTATAAAACTGTCGGACTGCACTCGTACCAGGCTGGGGATCAGGAGAAAATATCTAGGCATGGAAACAATGTACAGCCAGAATAGGTAGGGAATGGACGCAGAGGGACTGTAAATGGCATTTGGGGGCTACCGATTTCTGGTCCGAAAACCTCCCGCTTTTTACACCCATTCGCCAAGATTTTCTAGGTTGTAAACTGTAAACTGCGACCAGTGCCAAATGAAGATTCTAGTCTCACCTTTACTACCGGAGTTTCAATTAGCAAAAGCAGAATAACTTTTCTGGTGTCTTGTCGAATCAAGCTAAGAGTATGGTAACTATCCATCTTATGCAGTCTGTCATTATTTAATTTTTCTAATTGCGGTTTCCTTTTCAGATCCTCACCTGCCAAGTCGCACTGCACCTCTCTATCAGAAGTCTCCGGCAAGCCGTGGAGTCGCTGCCGCTCGACTCCAGAATCCAGCGACATCGGAGCCGCATCGAAATCCTCGGGCAGAGAGGCGGGCACCCCGACAACGGCCCTGGGATGCCGGGACTTGAGAAATTCGCCCTCCAGCTGGGAGGAGGTGAGCGACGCCTGATCCTCGGAGCGGCCAGCCGCCGTAGCCGACGGAGCGTAGAGAAGGCGGTAGATTTGCTGCTCCACCACCGCCTGATTAGTCGGGGTGTCCGCGGCTGAGCCGTCTGCAGTGATTGCGGTTTAACGAAAAGAAAAATTATATTTTTTTGCAAGAGGGCTATGGACAATGACCCGTCATTTGGCGACACTAGACCCGCAGCCAGCGGGGAGGCAATTCTGCCCATTCCGCCGACTCCTGAGCACACAATCACACAGGTGTGTACATCCGCCCAGACCGTCTCGTCGTCGAGCACACTTTACTATGCACTTTAAAGTGTACACTTTACTATGCCTTCGAGATTAGCCCTCTAGAGCGTAAACTACACTACAAGCCCACAGGGACTGAGCGGAATCGAGCTCGGCACCTTGGTGCGAGACGCAGACTTGTTAAAGCGTTATCAAATGATGTGCCGAGGCCGAATGGCTAAGTCTCAATCGATAGGTCAATTGGTCGATGAAAAATTGGTCGATGAGATTTCATCAACGATTTGATTTGATTTAAAAGAGAGGGAGAAATTGTATTTTAATTATACAGGTGTCTATGCAGGTGTCTATGAAAGGGCGTACTCGAGTGTTAAAAACACATTTTAGTTGGCTAGTCTGCCTTGAAGCTAACCTCCATGAGAATTGCTTCTTCCGTCGGTCGTCCGTCTGCGCCGATGTCGCTGTCGATGCTGCGGCCTCCTCCGACGCTCTTCCGGTTCGCCTGGCGAGAAAGCCAGCGTCGACTGCAGATCTTTTTGCTGCTTGAGCTTCTCCTCAAGGGCTCGGCGCGGACTGTTCAGTGCCCAGAAGCCTTTGTCTCGCAGTTCGGACAGCGGCAGTCGTGACTTCGCTGCAGTGGTAGTCGCCGAAACGCCATTCAATCTGGCGTCCTCGACATCGTTGTCATCGCTGTCGTCTTCGTCATAGTCGCCGCTGCTTTCATCGTTATCGTCGAAGTCGTCGCGAGCGCCGCTACTGCCGGCGGTGGATAGAATTGATGCCATGCCCGCGGCTGCTGCTGCGATCGGCGGCTCCTCCTCCTCCGACGAGAACAGAGGAAGCTTGGATCTGTATCGCACCTGAGGATGGGAGGCGGTTCGGATAGGGGCATGGGATTGTGTGGCATACTTTTTTGACAGGTGTCTCACTTGTATCTCGAGTGACATCTGTTCCAAAAAATGTTTGGTGTCAAGCATACCTGAAAAGTAGCCGATCTCAGCTTAATAACCGAAGTCGCCCTGTCATCAGACAGCTTCCGTATCTGGGCACTGTCGGACAGGGTGATTCTCTCATTCGCTGCGGACACCGCCGCGGCCCTGAGTCGTTGAGCGGCCGCTGCGGCCGCCGCCGCAGCCGCCGTCGCGTCGCTGATGCGAATGGCGCCGCTCAAACTGCTTCTACCAGTCGAACGTCGAACGTCAAACTTTGCTCCGGCCGACGTTCGCGTATTGAGGGTTCGGCTGGCATCGCCGATGCTACCGACACCTCCGTCAACGCCCTGTTTGCTCATGCCGCCTCTGCCAAGCGAAAGTGATGCCATCTTCTGGCCGAAACGCTGCTCAAACTCAGCAGCAATGTGGCTGTCCTGTGGGATGCCGTAGCTTAATGGCAGATTCGACTGCCTCAAGAAAGTAGCAATACCTGAAGATCCCCAAGCAACTCCCTGAAGATCCCCAAGCAACTGCATGAAGATCCCCAAGCAACTACATGAAGATCCCCAAGCAACTACCTGAAGATCCCCAAGCAACTACATGAAGATCCCGCAGCAAACTTGGGAAAAGGCACGCACCCGCAGTAGCAGCTCGGCGCCCTTGAATCGGCTGCGGCACAGTTCAGCAAACTCGGGTCTCTGAGCCGCCGGAAGAAGCAGGACAATCTCGCGCAGCAGATTCAGCTTTTTCGGCGAGTCTAAGATTGGCTCCAGGTAGTCGACAAACTGCTCTGTGGTCCTGGTGCAGCGAAACACCTTCAGAGCCTCCTTGAAGGTCTGGCACTCCTCCGAGTTCAGCACCTGGTGTGCCACTTTGCGGAGGCTCACACTCCTGAGGGAGCAATTGGTGATCTAGGCATTCAGGTGAGGCTGTGAGGATTTCAGATGAGGCTGTGAGGGTTTCAGGTGAGGCTGTGAGGCTTTCAGATGAGGCTGTGAGGCTTTCAGGTGAGGCTGTGAGGATTTCAGGTGAGGCTGTGAGGGTTTCAGATGAGGCTGTGAGGATTTCAGATGAGGCTGTGAGGCTTTCAGATGAGGCTGCGAGGATTTCAGATGAGGCTGTGAGGGTTTCAGGTGAGGCTGTGAGGCTTTCAGGTGAGGCTGTGAGGCATTCAGGTGAGGCTGTGAGGGTTTCAGGTGAGTCTGTGAGGCATTCAAGAGAGGCTGTGAGGCATTCAGTAGAGGCTGTGAGGCTTTCAGTAGAGGCTGTGAGGCTTTCAGGTGAGGCTGTGAGGCATTCAGGTGAGGCTGTGAGGCTTTCAGGTGAGGCTGTGAGGCTGTGAGGGTTTCAGGTGAGGCTGTGAGGCTGTGAGGGTTTCAGGTGAGGCTGTGAGGCTGTGAGGGTTTCAGGTGAGGCTGTGAGGCTTTCAGGTGAGGCTGTGAGGCTTTCAGGTGAGGCTGTGAGGCTGTGAGGGTTTCAGGTGAGGCTGTGAGGCTGTGAGGGTTTCAGGTGAGGCTATGAGGCTGTGAGGGTTTCAGGTGAGGCTGTGAGGCTGTGAGGGTTTCAGGTGAGGCTGTGAGGCTGTGAGGGTTTCAGGTGAGGCTGAGGCTGTGAGGGTTTCAGGTGAGGCTGTGAGGCTGTGAGGGTTTCAAGTGAGGCTGTGAGGCTGTGAGGGTTTCAGGTGAGGCTGTGAGGCTGTGAGGGTTTCAGGTGAGGCTGTGAGGCTGTGAGGGTTTCAGGTGAGGCTGAGGCTGTGAGGGTTTCAGGTGAGGCTGTGAGGCTGTGAGGGTTTCAGGTGAGGCTGTGAGGCTGTGAGGGTTTCAGGTGAGGCTGTGAGGCTGTGAGGGTTTCAGGTGAGGCTGTGAGGCTTTCAGGTGAGGCTGTGAGGAGATATTGAATTTAACGGATTGAATATTAAACGAAAAAAATTGGAAATTTTTTTTGAGATTAAGTGAAATTGGTTTTCAACTAACTGAAGATTTTTTGATTAATATTTCAACAAACCAAGGAAGTGATTTTTTCGGAATCGAAATAAAAAGTACTTAATTTAACGAATAGTTTTGTTATTTTACCTCGTCATTTTAGAGTCATTGTGAATAGAAAAAAGGATAAAATGAGAAAATATTCGCGGGCACTCACTGGCTGTAGTTCCGTCTGTCCCGGGCAGAAGACATCACTACCTGGACTAAATCCTGATTGTTTCTTCTAAGCCTAAAAAGGTTGCGTTTTTTCGCAGGTGTTCCTTGAGCACAGAAAAAGTACCTTTCAATGAGAAGTTGTTTGTGTGCGCCTGGGTCCAATGGTCCAATGGGCACAACTAAATGTGCACTCTCCGTTGGTGTCCAGTTTGCCTGCCTATTTCTATAGACTGCTGCTCCGTATGATATGTTGTGTCCCAATTCCTATCCCTGTGCACTCGGGGCAAAGTGTGGAGCCAATGGCAGGCTTTTCTTTGTCTCTCTTTCCTGTAGCGCTTTTTGGTATTTTACCGCTAGTTATTTTCATTGGCAAGTGCTAATTATTACCTCTATGGTACAACTATCGTGCTGGATTACACTAAACAACGAGGCAAATAGTTGAAGGCCGGTTATTAGACGTCCCAAGGACCACTAGTAGATAGAGGACGTTATATACACTCGGATTTCGTGGAAATTTTTTTGAAGTCCGATTTTCACCGCAAAATACATTGGCGAGATATAGTAAAATTTCACGTTTTTAATATTCAGAGGCCTGTTGTAATTGATTTGTAAATACAAATCGCTTACTATTCTCTAGGTTTATTTCTTTCAAGTTTTATACAAAACTTTTCGCTACAGCTTCCTACAGCAGGTCGGCAGGATGCGATTGTCTTTGCGTTGTTTTTTTGTTACTGTGTAGAGAATGAATGTATGCCTAGTTCTGAGTAATTGGTCATCTTGAGTAACTTTTAATTAGAGAGCAGTAGGATCATCTTCATAGTGTCCTAGCTTCGTAGCTTTCGGAATTTCTAGGGGTACATGTACTCTACTGTACTTTTATTCCGCAAAAATGCGGTTAAAGCTACAAACTAATATTTTTTATAAAACTGGAATAAATTCTGGACAACCTGGTGAAAGAATCAGCTCTTTATCTGCAAAGAAAAAAAATGGCAGCAGTTTGAAAAATCGGCCTTCAAAAAAATTTGCACCATTTTAGAGTGTTACGTCCTTCTACTTGAGTAGTCCGTTAGTCGTCCCTGTGTGTTTTGTCAATTTACCTTCTGCTTATAGAGATGTTTTTACATGCCGGTAATTTTATAGAAGACAAGCGATGAGTAGAAATCGCAAGCTAGGAAAAGTACTGCCTACTTCATTATATTTCCAACCCTAACGACCAATCGTTACGATGAACTAACTTTCGAAGCCGTCCGTCGTCAGTATCGTCGAGATATTCAGCTATGACCTCTATGACGAATGCTTATTGGTTTAATAATAATTGGTTTAAGAAATAAAATTAACGATATAACTAATACAATCTAATGAACAATAGGAGTAAAAAATCGTTGAATATCTGGACGATGACGATGTTTTGTGATTCCTGGAAGTTGTTTCATCGGATAGAGCAGAAAATGTTAGTAGTGTAACCGATTTTATTGGCGATTGGTTAAATATTTTGGGAGATAAATAAAAAACTATAAATGCATGGGCATTAAAAACTCCCCTGCGGTTTTTCTATACTGTTTCGCTGTAGAAAACGCAGTTAGCTAACTTATAACTACAAAAAAGTATAAAAATAGAAATAAAAAAAGCAAATAGAATGCATTAGTGCACAATTGCGATGTTAGATCATAAACTAGGTAGCTAGCATACATCAAACTTCAGAAAAAATACGAGTGATAATTATCCACACATCATGCACGGCGACCAACTCATCCCAAACCTGTCAATTGTGACGAATCGTTTGGAGGCAACGCTTGGGTTTTGGGTTACATGTGGATATTTTTGGGGAACAATATAACTCAGAGATGCGTTGAAAAGGATTTTGAAGCGAATTATCAATACGGCTACTGATCATCAACTTATTGATGATATTAAGTGTATTGTTTTTGTTTACCTACAAACGATCAATTGTAAAGAATTTTACAATTTCGCGATTGTAGTCTTTGAACTGAGACGTTTTTTGATCTAAGTTCTCAAGTTCTCGACTACTTAACGTTCACCCAACAGAATTAAATTGTTGTTACCAAGCATCAGCCGGGGCAGATAATGTAGTGCATCGCCACGGCCTCACCGATAGTCTACGGTTGGGGTATAGACTTTTATTTAGCCCCCTTTACGTCACGGTCTTCTTATCTATGGTTAATTGCCATCGGTGTAGATACTCCGAGAAAGCCTTCGTCCCAAAGTTTATCCTCTCTGGCGCTCAGAATTACACTGCAGACCTACTCAGGCCAGCACCTTTGCCAGCTCTTGTAGACTCTTTCATAGCAACGGCCAGCGCTTTCCTACTCTCCATGAACTCCTTATCCTTCCAAAGACTCCAGTCTCGCTTTAATACAGCTTGCAGGTGTAACTGTAACATGGACACGAAGTCCTTAAGAGTCGATGTTCAATACACCGTCTAGTTATTCCGCAGCTCGAGAATAAAAAACTTTAATATAAAATTTAAGTCCGACTTTGACATCTCGCAGAGCTCTTTCAAGACCATAAGAGATGGCCCTCCGCCTTCCACCCAGGCCATCTTCTTCAGTTCGTGCCACTTGTTGAATGTTTTCACCATCCATGCGGCCTTCCTCTTCGTATTCTCCGGGTAGTTGTCTTCTATTTTCTTATCGATCTCTTCCTCCGTGGTCAACTTGTACCTGCGGACGCTCGCATTCGGCTCCATGAAAAGAGAATCGAGAAAGTTGTGGTCAATTTCGAGATGAAAATCAAATGCCAAATCCATCCTATAAGATATGTGTCGTCTCTTTATTTCTAGTGCTCTACTTCGAGTAACAAAATCGCTTTCCTCTCTTCTATTCTTTATTTCCTCTCGGTTTTCTGCCATAGACTACCGGCTTTGAATCGTTCAGTCAATGAGGCCACACTGTCAGACAAATAAAATAATCCAAGGGGGTGATACCACATACTTATCTGTCTATGTGCTCTGGACTCGAACCCACGACTGTATTTAAGTGTAGAGATGCCAATCAGACCAATGCGCTTATGTAATGTGAAAATGCGAAAAATATCAAAAAACATTTAATAAACGTTGTTAGGGAAAGGCGATGTATGTTACTCAAAAGACTATTATAGTAATCTAATTGGGACATAGGTTGTATAATCTATTAAGAGCGTACAAAAATCAACGTACCAATTACGAACACATGTACAAATGTTCTGAGGAAGTGAGGAATATAAATAATTTTAGGCCAGACTAGGAAATAATTCAATTAAGATAGATTTTCAGACTAAACGAGGAGCAGAAAGGGCAGCAAGTAAAGAATTAAGAGAGCAGCCATCTCGTTAGCTTACTTCCACCAGAGTCAACCAGAGTGACTAGAGAACAGTGGCAGCCAACCAGAGTGACTAGAGAACAGTGGGACGCTGTAGCAGTCCCACTCCATTCACATACATCTGTATCCTTTCTCCCGTTATCTCCTATGCTACCTCGCCTACGTCGCGTTTCCCCGCTCTTATACACCCTCAGATTCCTTCCTTTCTAGCCTTATGTAACTACACCTTCTACCATTTCTCGACAGTCTTAGGTATCTAACCTTCTACAATTTCTCTAACGACTTTGCTAACGACTTAATTCTCTCACCTCTCACCTCTCACTTCATCTTCGGGTTGGAGAGCCAGTCTCTTCGTCAAAAGTTACTTCAAATTGCCAAGGACCAGCTCACGCTCGAAATTTTTGTTCAGGAAACACTGCTATTAGAATCCGTGCACATCGCTACCGATCCCTCAGAAAATCATCGCCACTGTAAAGCTGCCGAATAGGAAGAAGAAGCTTTCAAATTCACGACTTTTAAAGGCGGTCTCAAAACCCGACTCAAAAGACCAGCGCTCTCTTCCTTTCTAGCGACTTTCAAAGGCGGTCTGAAAACCCGACTCAAAAGACCAGCGCTCTCTCCGTTTCTAGCGCCAACAATCAAGCCTCAAAGGGTGCGTGTTTCTCGTGTGGTAAATCATGTCCTTGCTCGCATGTGTGCGAGCTTATTGACTCCACCAGTTGTGGAACATCAAATTAAGTGAGCAAGACAAGTAAGAAATTCTAAAATTGTAGATTTTTTATTTTAATGATGCGATAAATGCGTAATGATCTAATTTATCAGTCTTAACAAAAGGCATATTGTACCATGGTAAGTTAAGAGGCGGTTAATTTTTCACTTCAGATATAGTTATAAAATAAACATATATGCATTAAAGACATTCAAAATCTTTTATTATATTACTAAAATTCAGCAACGCCCCGAAAAAGTATTATTAACATTTTCAAATTACGCAAAATCTTCTAGCCGTCCAAGTCAAGGACCACTAGAAGAAGATGTGATGAGAAGATGTCTTCTTCTAGTGGTCCTTGGTCCAATTACGCAAGCTTTGCGTTTCGCTCGATTGTTTCCTCGCGTTTGTCAGCGAATTTTGTGTATTTTTTGCTTATAAGTAGGATATTGTTTAAAATTGAATTCTTGGAAGACAAATGGAGAACCCCTGTTTAAATTCTCTAGCACATAACAAATTTAAAAAAATACAAAGTCTCTAAGAATTTAAATAAAAATATGATTTACCAGATATAGTTTCTAGTCAATAATCGTACTAGAAATTCTAGACTCTCCAGAATCTCTATATAATAATCAATATAAATTTTTCAAGATGCACAAGTCTTTAAAAATTAAAATCGATTAGATAATTTATCCATAGCAATAAATTAGTAAAATTGTTATAGCCTATTGTATATTTAGCTAAAATTCTGCTAAAAAGCTTTCTGTTTACTTTATATTATACCGATTTTTAAAAATAAAAACTTAGTAGTAAGTAGAATAAAATAAATCAGTATAAACTTTAAAATAATTTTTGAAGTTTTAGATTATAACTTTCTGAAGTTGCTAATATTTTAATTAAGTGATAAAATGATAATTTGATAAGCTTCTATGAAGTGTTATATTATATTTAAGTACAATTTAGTTTGATTTTCGTAGGTAAAATACAGTAATAGTACAGATATAAAAATAAAAAAATATAAAGATAAGATAAGAATATACAGATAAGAATTAGAATATAAAGAATAAAAATATAAATATATAAAAATACAGATAATTTTTTGGCCCACATTTACTATGTGGGCATCACATTTTAGAAGTAGTTCTTGGAAGTAAACTATTATAGTTAGTTAATTTTTTTCCTGCAACTATTCAACTTGTCAGTTTAAAATATAATTCAACTCCTCACTTAAGGTTCACTCTAATATGGGCAACTAAAGCCTCTAAATATATTTTTTAATTCAGTTTTGATTAGATAACTCGTTTCTAGTTTTATAGATATGAGTCTAATTTAAAATAAATTAAACTAGAAGTTTTGATTTAGGCTTTTTTCTCTATGAAATCTAAAAATGGTATGCAAATTTCATATGGAATGCCGCTTGGATTTTTCCAAATTTTTCACTAGAACACTACTCTTCAGTTAAATAATAATTCGGACACCTGAATCAGGCCCCACGCAGCATACGGCAATGCTGGACGAGTGGGTCGAACCGAGCGACGTTTTCAACGTCAATACCAGGCAAGAGGATGACAATAGTCGCGACTTTGAACTGCTTGCCGCAGCAGCCAACGAAAATCAGAGACGGCGCGAAGAGACCCTGCGACGTCAGGCGGAAACAGATTTTCTTGTTGGAGCGCTGCGTGAGTCTGAGCGCCTGCGATCTCTGGCCGCCAGTCCATCAGCCCCAAAGCATCAGCAGCAGCTACTTAACGGTCACGACAATCTGGCATTCGCTGCGGACTGTGGCCCAGAGTTCGAGACGCCTTCCGAACAACTATTTCCTGACAACTATTATGACGAATTAGCTGACGACGATGTGGGCGATATCGGCGACTTTTTAAGACAATTACGCGGCGAAGACCCGGACGATATTTTGATGGAGACTGAGAAAACTGAGAAGCTCGATGATAAGAGTACAGACGAGCAGAGGCTGGTACCCAACTGGCTAGCCCAGTTCCTCACTTCGGTTAAGTTCTCAGCTGTCTATGGTCTAACCCGGCGAGTGACCGACGCGGTCGAAGTTGCCATGTTTGGCGACCAGGACTCGTTTAGGGGCGCCGAGGCCCAGTTCAGTTCTGAAGCAGTGTCATCTGCGATAGGCAACGCTGGAGGTAGTAACGGAGCAACTGCCGAGCTGATCAGGCTGCTGAAGGAGCCCCACATGGTTGCACTGATGAGAGCCCACGATGAGGCTGCCATTTCTCTGGTGCCGCCGCCGCCGGAGTTGCCACAGCCCTGCTTGACAGTTGTAAGGATTTGGGGATGGAGTGACGGGACTTTTAGGGAAAGAGTGTCGGGACTGTTCTGGAGAGTGGCCGGGGATTGTTCTGGAGAGTGGCCGGGGACTGTTCTGGAGAGTGGCCGGGGACTGTTCTGGAGAGTGGCCGGGGACTGTTCTGGAGAGTGGCCAGGGACTGTTCTGGAGAGTGGCCGGGGACTGTTCTGGAGAGTGGCCAGGGATTGTTCTGGAGAGTGGCCGGGGACTGTTCTGAAGAGAGCATTGACGGATTAACGCCTATCTTTCAGGAGGACATGGCGATTGTTGCAACTGCGGACTCAGTCGCATCAACTCCGACGGAGTCTTTGCCTTCGCCGACCGCGCCCGAGGCCGTCCCGTGCTCCCGCCTGGCGGCCCCAATGCCTCTGCTGGCCGCGGCAAACATCCGCGTGCTGGTCACCGCGCCGACGCCCAGCCCGTCGGCATCGCCGTCGGCTCATTCAGCAGCGTCCGCAGGTTCGTCCACAATTGACGAAGCCGGCGACGATCACGGACGTCAACAGGGCGGCGAAGCGGCGAGAGAGTGCCGCGCCGAAGATGTTGTCCAAGACGGAGTGCGCTTCAGGCGAGTGGTGCTGATGAAGAGGAACGGGTCATTGGTGAGTGAAGATGTTTGTAGTCTTGTTATCTGGGGTAAAACTTCAATAGTTTTTAGACTTTCAAGCCTCTCTAAATCTTTAGCTGCAAGTGAAATGCGTGTGTGGTTCAGGGTTCTAAAGACTGGGATCAGACTTCATCGAAATTAGATCAGCTTTCTTGGAATAGAGATCATGTTTCTTAGAATTTCCTGGAAAAAGTCTGGTTCCTCTTCAAGGAAAATTTTAGACCATCTGATGGTTTTAGTTCAAAGACTTGGAATCAGGATTGCAGAGAGTTGGGATCAGTATCGCAGAGTTGGGATCATTATTTCATAGAGTTGGAATCAGGATCCTACAGTCCACAGACATCTCGCTGTCTTTCCGCACAACCAGGGCGCCACAGTGAAGAATGTCGGTGACTCAGTAATTATCGGCCGCATCGTCTGCGGCGGACTGCTCGAGCAAGTCGGCGACCTCATTAGCGAGGGCGACGAATTGATCTCCGTCAACGGCATCGGCCTGACTGGAAAGCACGTCAACGAAGTCTACGACTTGTTGGTGAGCTGTCTTGAACTATTATTACCTGAACCTCAATTTCTCCCCATTCTTCTTTCTCATTTCCTTTGTTTTCTTCTCGCAGTTTCTCCTCTTAGGATCATATTTCTTTATGATTGAGATCGGACTTTTTTACCGAAATGTCGCGAGTTCGAATCTCAGCACAATGAAAAAAGGGTGTGTCTTTGAGCGAAGCACTCAGCAGGGGTTAAATTTTGGTGGTTTAGTCCGCGGACTGTACAGCAGCTGTCCGCAGACTAAAGAAAAGCTTCGATTACAATTGCCTTATTGTTTTATTTTTTCAGCAAGGTCTGACTGGCCGGCTCGTGTTCCTCACGTCGCCATGCACCGAGTATCGCCCAATTGAGCGCAACAATAATAATAGCAGCAGCAGCAATAACAACACAGACAATAGCCTGGGTGGTCCCAGTGTTCTGAAGGCTCTGTTTACATACGAGCCAGCTGAGGATCTGTACAATCCGTGCCGAGAGGCCGGCCTGGCCTTCCAGGTTGGAGACCTGATTCGGGTTCTCAGCACTAGGGATCCGAACTGGTGGCAAGGCTGCAAACTGGCCGAGACTTCTGGCGCCGAGGTCCGAGGGGTGAGTTGACTCAACTGACTGGTAAAAAGTTTAGTAACTAAGCCCTCTAGGGCACTTCGCTTCCGGATTGTCAGGAGTTGAGATTTAGGATCAGAAGAGTTTATATCGTGATTCAAGACAGTTGGGATCAGGATGTCAGACAGTTAGGATCAGGATTTCAGACAGTTGGGATCAGGATTTCAGACAGTTGGGATCAGGATTTCAGACAGTTGGGATCAGGATTTCAGACAGTTGGGATCAGGATGTCAGACAGTTGGGATCAGGATTTCAGACAGTTGGGATCAGGATGTCAGACAGTTGGGATCAGGATTTCAGACAGTTGGGATCAGGATTTCAGACAGTTGAAATCAGGATTTCAACTGTTGGAATCAGGATTTCAGACAGTTGGAATCAGGATGTCAGACAGTTGGAATCAGGATGTCAGACAGTTGGGATCAGGATTTCAGACAGTTGGGGTCAGGATGTCAGACAGTTGGGATCAGGATTTCAGACATGGGATCAGGATTTCAGACATGGGATCAGGATGTCAGACAGTTGGGATCAGGATGTCAGACAGTTGGGATCAGGATTTCAGACATGGGATCAGGATTTCAGACATGGGATCAGGATGTCAGACAGTTGGGATCAGGATGTCAGACAGTTGGGATCAGGATGTCAGACAGTTGGGATCAGGATTTCAGACAGTTGAAATCAGGATTTCAACTGTTGGAATCAGGATTTCAGACAGTTGGAATCAGGATTTCAGACAGTTGGGATCAGGATTTCAGACAGTTGGGATCAGGATTTCAGACAGTTGGGATCAGGATGTCAGACAGTTGGGATCAGGATTTCAGACATGGGATCAGGATTTCAGACAGTTGTGATCAGGATGTCAGACAGTTGGGATCAGGATGTCAGACAGTTGGGATCAGGATGTCAGACAGTTGGGATCAGGATTTCAGACATGGGATCAGGATTTCAGACAGTTGTGATCAGGATGTCAGACAGTTGGGATCAGGATTTCAGACATGGGATCAGGAATTCAGACAGTTGTGATCAGGATGTCAGACAGTTGTGATCAGGATGTCAGACAGTTGTGATCAGGATTTCAGACAGTTGGGATCAGGATGTCAGACAGTTGGGATCAGGATTTCAGACATGGGATCAGGATTTCAGACAGTTGTGATCAGGATTCTGATGAGTTTGAATAAGGATTCTAGAAAGTTGGGATCAGGAGATTTTGTTGTTCCAATATGAGCTCGAAGCTTACAATAAATTAGACACTGAACAGAAAATGGAACACTTATTGGTATACCTTACGGGTTGGTGGCATTTACTGGAGCGCTTAATGCGATTGCCTCATGTAAGGTGCCTGAGCTCGATTCCGCGGCGAAGCCACATTCATTTAGGGCGGTGAGAAGGCTTGGGGTCTAGTCGTGTAATTTACACCCGTGAAGGCCAATCTCCAAGTCACAGTGCACATGTACACTGCCTGACGATGAGAAAGTCAGGGCAGATGTACACACCTGTGTGAGTGCGAGCCTGCGTTCGTTATCTGTGTGCGACTTTTCTCCTCGCTGGCTGCAGCTCAACTGTCATCAAATGATGTGCCATTGCCCACAACCCTCCGGCGATTATTATTATTATAGGTATACCTTTGTCCCGTTATTTAATTCAGGAATATAGCTAGTCGGACACATTCCTGCCTCATACCCAACCAGGTAGTTTATTTGGAGTTGTTTTAATTTGCCTGAAAGTATTTCTTCGCATAGAAATTCAGTTAAGATAGAACATTATCAATTCAACAGGCAAGTACTTTGCATGTAATTATTCGAGAATCTTGCTTGTTTTCTTACCTGGTATACTAGCAAAGCAAGTTTAGTGTTCGTCGGAGTTGTGCATTTTTTGCTGAGTGAATTGCACTGAATATCCTTTTTAACATTAAACTCTTTTTTAGTTTAAATCAATCTTTCTTACTTTAATGAATCAGTAGTTACCTAAAATCCATACATTTTTATCCCAAATCCAAAGATTGTTATCCCGAATCCATAGATTGTTATCCCGAATCCATAGATTATTATCCTAAATCCATAGATTGTTATCCTAAATCCATAGATTGATATTCCAAATCCATAGATTGTTATCCTAAATCCATAGATTGTTATCCTAAATCCATAGATTGATATTCCAAATCCATAGATTGATATTCCAAATCCATAGATTGATATTCCAAATCCATAGATTTTCATCCTAAATCCATAGATTGATATCCCAAATCCATAGATTGATATTCCAAATCCATAGATTGTTATCCCAAATCCATAGATTGATATTCCAAATCCATAGATTTTCATCCAAAATCCATAGATTGTTATCCTAACTCCAAAGATTGTTATCAATAATCCATAGATTGTTATCCCGAATCCATAGATTGTTATCCTAAATCCATAGATTGATATTCCAAATCCATAGATTGATATTCCAAATCCATAGATTGTTATCCCAAATCCATAGATTGATATTCCAAATCCATAGATTTTCATCCAAAATCCATAGATTGTTATCCTAACTCCAAAGATTGTTATCAATAATCCATAGATTGTTATCCCGAATCCATAGATTGTTATCCTAAATCCATAGATTGTTATTCCAAATCCATAGATTGTTATTCCAAATCCATAGATTGATATTCCAAATCCATAGATTGATATTCCAAATCCATAGATTGTTATTCCAAATCCATAGATTGATATTCCAAATCCATAGATTGTTATCCTAAATTCATAGACTGTTATCCTAAATCCATAGATTGTTATCCCAAATCCATAGATTGTTATCCCCAAATCTATACATTGTTATCC
Source organism: Macrostomum hystrix (assembly GCA_950097015.1). Lineage (NCBI taxonomy): Eukaryota > Metazoa > Platyhelminthes > Macrostomidae > Macrostomum > Macrostomum hystrix. Next base: position 13,460,334 of record CATNEN010000039.1, read on the forward strand.
TAAATCCATAGATTGTTATTCCAAATCCAAAGATTGTTATCCCGAATCCATAGATTGTTATCCCGAATCCATAGATTGTTATCCTAAATCCATAGATTGTTATCCTAAATCCATAGACTGTTATCCTAAATCCATAGATTGTTATCCTAAATTCATAGATTGTTATCCCAAACTGCCTGTTGATTCCCTAAATCCGTCAGTTGTTACCCCGTATCCATCTGCCTATTGTATTAATTGGTAACATCTTGCAGTCTGAAAAGTGCAGACTGAATGTACTTTTAAATCTAGGCTCCAACTGGCAGCCTGGCCGGAATCTTCCCATCGCCCGATTTCCAACGCCGACGCCAACTCATGCTGTCTATGGCCACCGGCGGGGAGCTCGCCGGTCGCAGGGAAGGAGGGAGGCAGTCGGGATCTTCGACTAAAAGCTGGCGCTGTCTTTGTCCAGCCGCTTGCAGTCGTTGCTTTTCACCACTAATTAGCCGGTTCCAACGAAGTCGATCGAGTCGCTACGCGCCGGAGGATTTGTCTGCTTCTTCGGCTTCCTCCAATTGCGACAGCGAGAATGACAGCACAGTTGATACCATTGGAGGTAAGCGGAAAAGCAACGACTTTGTCATGCTATAAAATTAAAAATCCTCAGCTTGAGTGGCAGTGGTTCCCAGATCCTCATTTCAAGTGGCCCTCATTCCCAGATCCTCATTTCGAGTGGCCCTCATTCCCAGATCCTCATTTCAAGTGGCCCTCATTCCCAGATCCTCATTTTGAGTGGCCCTCATTCCCAGATCCTCATTTTGAGTGGCCCTCATTCCCAGATCCTCATTTTGAGTGGCCCTCATTCCCAGATCCTCATTTTGAGTGGCCCTCATTCCTAGATCCTCATTTTGAGTGGCCCTCATTCCTAGATCCTCATTTTGAGTGGCCCTCATTCCTAGATCCTCATTTTGAGTGGCCCTCATTCCTAGATCCTCATTTTGAGTGGCCCTCATTCCTAGATCCTCATTTTGAGTGGCCCTCATTCCTAGATCCTCATTTTGAGTGGCCCTCATTCCTAGATCCTCATTTTGAGTGGCCCTCATTCACAGATCCTCAGTTTAAGTGGCCCTCATTCTCAGATCCTCACTTTGAGTTTTTTCGTTCCCAGATCCTCATTTTGAGTCGTTTCGTTCCCAGAACCTCAGTTTGAGTCGTTTCGCTCCCAGATCCTCAGTTTGAGTCGTTTCGTTCCCAGATCCTCATTTTGAGTCGTTTCGTTCCCAGATCCTCAGTTTGAGTCGTTTCGTTCCCAGATCCTCAGTTTGAGTCGTTTCGTTCCCAGATCCTCATTTGAGTCGTTTCGTTCCCAGATCCTCAGTTTAAGAGGCCGTTATTCCTGCAGATCCTCATTTTCTCATCCTCATCCTCATCACGCTGTCAAGCTCGCAAAGGCCTGCGCAGGCGAGGGCGCAGATTTTTCGAGCCTCAGGCGCTGCTACAGCCGCAGCCGCATCGTCGCCGGCCGCTGGTCCTTGTCGGACCGCCCGGTGTCGGCAGGCACGAGTTACGCGTGCGGCTGATCGAATCCGACCCGGCCAGGTTCGCACCGGCTGTGCTGCACACCACCAGGCAAGCCAGGCCAGACGAGACCAACGGACTAGACTTTCAGTTCACCACTAGGCAGGAGTTTATGCGTAGAAAACGCCACGGCGAGGGATTCTTTCTGGAGACTGGCCAGTTCAACGGCGACTTCTATGGCACCAGCGTGGCTAGCGTACTCAGCGTTGTCGAAGCGGGACTTGTCTGTGTGCTCACAATGCAGCCGGCTGGGCTGCGGGCGCTGCGGCGGCATCCGGCCCGTCTGATGCCCTACGCCGTATTCGTCAGTCCCCCGGCGAGTCTCAACGGCCTGCGAGTGCTGCGCCGCAAACTGGGACCCGCTGCCGACCTGGCGCCCGAGGATAGCGTAAGGGACAGCTGGGACTGATGCCTTTGGATCATTGTGTCACAGGGATGTTTATCCCAGAGATTCTAGGAGTTCTTGAGTTCTTAAAAATATTGGCCAATGAGGGATTCTAGACTGTAACATTCTATGAATAGTTATCCCAGTGATTCTATGAATGGTTATCCCAGTGATTCTATGAATGGTTATCCCAGTGATTCTAGGAATGGCTATCCCAGTGATTCTATGAATGGTTATCCCAGTGATTCTATGAATGGTTATCCCAGTGATTCTAGGAAATGTTATCGGGCAGTGATTCTAGGAATGGCTATCCCAGTCAGTGACTCTATGAATAGTTATCCCTGTGATTCTATGAATGGTTATCCCAGTGATTCTAGGAAATGTTATCGGGCAGTGATTCTAGGAATGGCTATCCCAGTCAGTGATTCTATGAATAGTTATCCCTGTGATTCTATGAATAGTTATCCCAGTGATTCTAGGAATGGCTATCCCAGTGATTCTAGGAATGGTTATCCCAGTGATTCTATGAATGGTTGTCCCAGTGATTCTATGAATAGTTATCCCAGTGATTCTATGAATAGTTATCCCAGTGATTCTATGAACGGTTATCCCAGTGATTCTATGAATGGTTATCCCAGTGATTCTAGGAAATGTTATCGGGCAGTGATTCTAGGAATGGCTATCCCAGTGATTCTAGGAATGGTTATCCCAGTGATTCTATGAATGGTTATCCCTGTGATTCTATCAATAGTTATCCCAGTGATTCTATGAATAGTTATCCCAGTGATTCTATGAATGGTTATCCCAGTGATTCTATGAATGGTTATCCCAGTGATTCTAGGAAATGTTATCGGGCAGTGATTCTAGGAATGGCTATCCCAGTCAGTGATTCTAGGAATGGTTATCCCTGTGATTCTATGAATAGTTATCCCAGTGATTCTATGAATGGTTATCCCAGTGATTCTATGAATGGTTATCCCAGTGATTCTAGGAAATGTTATCGGGCAGTGATTCTAGGAATGGCTATCCCAGTCAGTGATTCTATGAATAGTTATCCCTGTGATTCTATGAATGGTTATCCCAGTGATTCTAGGAAATGTTATCGGGCAGTGATTCTAGGAATGGCTATCCCAGTCAGTGATTCTATGAATAGTTATCCCTGTGATTCTATGAATAGTTATCCCAGTGATTCTAGGAATGGCTATCCCAGTGATTCTAGGAATGGTTATCCCAGTGATTCTATGAATGGTTGTCCCAGTGATTCTATGAATAGTTATCCCAGTGATTCTATGAATAGTTATCCCAGTGATTCTATGAATGGTTATCCCAGTGATTCTATGAATGGTTATCCCAGTGATTCTAGGAAATGTTATCGGGCAGTGATTCTAGGAATGGCTATCCCAGTGATTCTAGGAATGGTTATCCCAGTGATTCTATGAATGGTTATCCCTGTGATTCTATGAATAGTTATCCCAGTGATTCTATGAATAGTTATCCCAGTGATTCTATGAATGGTTATCCCAGTGATTCTATGAATGGTTATCCCAGTGATTCTAGGAAATGTTATCGGGCAGTGATTCTAGGAATGGCTATCCCAGTCAGTGATTCTATGAATAGTTATCCCAGTGATTCTATGAATAGTTATCCCAGTGATTCTAGGAATGGCTATCCCAGTGATTCTAGGAATGGTTATCCCAGTGATTCTATGAATGGTTGTCCCAGTGATTCTAGGAATGGCTATCCCAGTGATTCTAGGAATGGTTATCCCTGTGATTCTATGAATGGTTATCCCAGTGATTCTATGAATGGTTATCCCAGTGATTCTATGAATGGTTATCCCAGGGATTCTAGGAATGGTTGTCCCAGTGATTCTATGAATGGTTGTCCCAGTGATTCTATGAATGGTTATCCCAGTGATTCTATGAATGGTTATCCCAGTGATTCTATGAATGGTTATCCCAGGGATTCTATGAATGGTTGTCCCAGTGATTCTATGAATGGTTATCCCAGGGATTCTAGGAATGGTTGTCCCAGTGATTCTATGAATGGTTATCCCAGTGATTCTATGAATGGTTGTCCCAGTGATTCTATGAATGGTTATCCCAGGGATTCTAGGAATGGTTGTCCCAGTGATTCTAGGAATGGTTATCCCAGTGATTCTAGGAATGGTTATCCCAGTGATTCTATGAATGGTTGTCCCAGTGATTCTAGGAATGGTTATCCCAGTGATTCTATGAATGGTTATCCCAGGGATTCTAGGAATGGTTGTCCCAGTGATGGTTGTCCCAGTGATTCTGGGATTCTAGGATTCTGGGATCTCCATTAGGAGTTTTTTGTATTTGCGTGGGATCTTAGTAAAAATAGATTAGGAAATCGCAGAGTTTCTGCAGCCATGATCCTACAGCTGCTATAAAAAATTATAATAATCAATTCAAATAGGACGACGAACTCCGCAAGCTGCTGGAGCTCAGTCGCCAAATGGAGGAGTCCTGCTCACACCTAGTCGACCGAGTGCTGGTCAACACAGATCCTGGCGCCTCTGTGGCCCAACTGCTGGGCCTGGCTAGCCGGCTGGAGAGGGAGCCTCAGTGGGTGCCGGCCAAGTGGCTGCAGCCGTCAGGCACTGGACAGCCTGACATTTGCGCTGTGGGTCACAATGTGGCCGATACAGCTTGCTGAACCTGCCGATTTATCTACTTTTTTCGGAAACTAAATTTCTCGCGCCAAGTTTTTGTGAGTTCTTAGAGTCCTGAGAGGATGCTTTTGGTTGAACTTAAGGGATTTTAGTAATAATCTACGGATAATTTCAACGGCAGATCCTAAAATATTTCTTAGAAAAGGCTGGGAGATTTAATAGCTAATGCTTTTGTTAATTCTTTAGGATTTTATTGTGAATCCTAGGGGATTTCCTAGGGGTTTTCTACATCTATAGAAAAAATTCATATTTTGCCTCTGTTTAATATTTATTTTTCAAGTGCAATTCTTTAGTTTAACTACTCAATTTTATCTTGATACGTATTTTGTGTCATTTTCTTTCGCAGCTTCACTTTACTACTCACTTTACACTTGGTCAGTAGTCGCATATCTATTTTCTCGATTCTTGTGCAATCGTATTTTAAATTATTATGCAACAAATTCCGAGTTTTTATATTGAATCTCGTATATTTTTGGTTGGTATTTTATTGTACCCTACTTAATCATTTAGTAGTACATGTTGGTATTTTTTCGCTTGATTTATTTTTATTTTTAGCGATTCTAAGTGCCTGTGAAAATATTGCGCTCTGTTTTTGGCTGTGGCTCTTGTCCGACCCTTTGGGCTGGATTTTTCTCACCTCCTCGCTCCTCTATCTTGTTGTCTTTTAACATTGCAGAAATATGTTAAACTTTTTATGCCACCACGATTATCGCAACCCACTCTCCCGTCTCCACTCAGCTCTCTCCACTCTGCCCTCTCCACTCTGCCCTCTCCACTCTGCACTCTCCACTCTGCCCTCTCCACTCTGCCCTCTCCACTCTGCCCTCTCCACTCTGCCCTCTCCACTCTGCACTCTCCACTCTGCCCTCTCCACTCTGCCCTCTCCACTCTGCCCTCTCCACTCTGCCCTCTCCACTCTGCCCTCTCCACTCTGCCCTCTCCACTCTCCCCTCTCCACTCTGCCCTCTCCACTCTGCCCTCTCCACTCTGCCCTCTCCACTCTGCCCTCTCCACTCTGCCCTCTCCATTCTGCTCTCTCCACTCTGCCCTCTCCACTCTGCTCTCTCCACTCTGCCCTCTCCACTCTGCCCTCTCCACTCTACCCTCTCCACTCTGCTCTCTCCACTCTACCCTCTCCACTCTGCTCTCTCCACTCTGCCCTCTCCACTCTGCCCTCTCCACTCTGCCCTCTCCACTCTGCCCTCTCCACTCTGCCCTCTCCACTCTGCCCTCTCCACTCTACCCTCTCCACTCTGCCCTCTCCACTCTGCCCTCTCCACTCTGCCCTCTCCACTCTGCCCTCTCCACTCTACCCTCTCCACTCTGCCCTCTCCACTCTGCCCTCTCCACTCTGCCCTCTCCACTCTGCCCTCTCCACTCTGCCCTCTCGACTCTACCTACTCCACTCTCCACTCTCCCCTCTCCACTCTGCCCTCTCCACTCTCCCCTCTCCACTCTGCCCTCTCCATTCTCCCCTCTCCACTCTGCCCTCTCCACTCTGCCCTCTCCACTCTGCCCTCTCCACTCTGCCCTCTCCACTCTCCCCTCTCCACTCTGCCCTCTCCACTCTGCCCTCTCCACTCTGCCCTCTCCACTCTTCCCTCTCCACTCTGCCCTCTCCATTCTGCCCTCTCCACTCTTCCCTCTTCCATCTCCACTCTCTTCCATCTGCCCACTCTCTCCTCGCCTTAGTCTTCCACTCCCTTCCCTTTCCTCTCAGACTCCATCTCATATTCCTCAGATGGAGAATCAGGTTTATTCTCATATATCTCACTCCATCTCCCTAAACCTGTGCTCTCTTCTGTCTCTTCCTATCTTCTTTTTTTTCCTCTTCCTCTTCCCCTTCCCTCTGCATCTAATGTTTTCCAGTCATATTTTCCTTAATCCAGCGTTAGTGATTACCTATCCTAGAGTTGAATAATAGACTATTTAATTGTTGATTACAGTGCAATTGAACTAGCCACCAATACATTACGCTAATATGATCATTTTGCTCAATTTTTTGCTCTAAATAATGTCAAACATTTTGCTGAATTTTTATTTCTATTTTCAAAAGTTTAATTCGTGTATAAATGAACTCGTGTGTTGTTTAGTAAACTAGCTTCCAAACTATATAAACAAGTCTTGCGTGTACATAACTTTTCCATTGCATAAAAGTAAATGCCAAACACCGAATGTTTTTTTGCAATTGCACCCGAGTCCTAATTTAGGTGTTGCGTTTAGTGGCTGTGCCAGCTTAACTCGATTAGTTTAATCCGAACGATTATGAGCTTTGATTTTTGCCTTGAACTGCCGTTTAAGTCGCGTGATCTGGTTTTACATTCCACATTTACCTAGTGCTTATTTGATAATTATCTATATCTGTACACTAAATAAAGTGCAACATTTTCACCTCTTAATCAGTCAGATTTATTGTAGCTACTGTAAAATCTGATATGCGTACTTTAAAGCTATTCTCTGTTGCACTTTTCTAATTATTTAGATTAAGTTTTGAGTCCGAGCGAACAAAACCGTACAGGTATTGTCTATGGCGCAGATGCTAATAAGAAACCAAGGACTTCTATATAATAGCATCTAATGCTATTATATAGAAGTCCTTGTAAGAAACTAACGCAGTTGGCCGGGGTTGAAAGGACTTTTAGCTCTAGAGCAGGGGTCGGCAAACTCCGGCCCGCGGGCCAGATGCGGCCCTCGAAGCTCCCAAATCCGGCCCGTTGCCTCTTCTGATATCTACAGTGTCCTGTTTCATCTCTCCCGTGTCTAATCTCTCCCGTGTCTTATCTCTCCCGTGTCTTATCTCTCCCGTGTCCTATCTCTCCCGTGTCTAATCTCTCCTGTGTCTCATCTCTCCCGTCTTATCTCTCCCGTGTCTCATCTCTCTCGTGTATCATATTTCTGTGTCTCATCGCTCTCGTGTCTAATCTCTCCCGTCTCTCATCGCTCTCGTGTCTCATCTCTCCCGTGTCTTATCTCTCCCGTGTCCTATCTCTCCCGTGTCTTATCTCTCCCGTGTCTAATCTCTCCTGTGTCTCATCTCTCCCGTGTCTAATCTCTCCCGTGTCTCATCTCTCCCGTGTCTTATCTCTCCCGTGTCTTATCTCTCCCGTGTCTCATCTCTCCCGTGTCTAATCTCTCCCGTGTCTTATCTCTCCCGTGTCTTATCTCTCCCGTGTCTTATCTCTCCCGTGTCTAATCTCTCCTGTGTCTCATGTCTCCCGTGTCTTATCTCTCCCGTGTCTAATCTCTCCCGTGTCTTATCTCTCCCGTGTCCTATCTCTCCCCTGTCTTATCTCTCCCGTGTCTCATCTCTCTCGTGTATCATCTTTCTGTGTCTAATCTCTCCCGTGTCTAATCTCTCCCGTGTCTCATCTCTCCCGTGTCTCATCTCTCCCCTATCTCATATTTATACAGTCAATGCGGCCCACTGTCGTCTTTTAGGTTCTCTCTTTGGCCCGCCAGCAAATAAGTTTGCGTACCTCTGCTCTAGAGTCTAGACTAAACTTACAAGTTTATGCTGCCAACTGCTACAGTATATGAGAAGGTAGGCCCGCTGGAAAATTGTTTACTCTAGCTTGCTCAATTTCGTGGCGCATTCACAGCACTGAAAATGAGCACTGCCAAATACTCACAAATACGTATGTTCACCAACTTTTAACAACATAAACTATGATAGAGTATTAGATTGAATATTAGGCATGATGGCAAATAGTTTTTGTACAGCTGTTCAGTCCGTGGACTAGGGGCTGTGATTTCTTCCCTTGGCTGAGATTCGAACTTCCGACCTAGGAGTCAGAAGTACGAAGCTCTAACAAAGCTAAGAAATTGAAAGCATCACTTAGTTGGACTTCACAATTTCATAGTTATGCATTTAGAAAATATTAGTCAGTTAGTAAGTTTATGTCCACATACGATACGTGCTGCATAATTACATTATTATATGGCCTAGTCTTAAAGTCTAGACGTTAATATTGAATTACCAATGGTTTACAATTCCTGCTTCGTCTAGGTCTAGTCTGGGTATTTTAGGTCTTTGTCTAAGCTCCCAGAGTGCTCACATAGAATGACTCACAGTCGCAAGACTCAAATTTGCGGGGTTAAACGCGGTGCAAATTATTGTACGCTGTTTTATTCTCTTTTTCAGTTTAGTATGCGCACAAAAAAACAATAAAATTCCTTTGTCTGTTGCAAAATAATAAAAAAGAAGAAATCACGTGCCCTTGTCCAGAAGTTCTGCCATATTTGGCTAAAAGCAAGCGGTGAACTAAAATTTGGAAAGCAAATCCGACGCCATCATTTCCATACCCCAAGTCCGTTGTCGGTTTCCGAATTCTAAGTTTTTTACTGTTCGTTTGCCATGCAAGCAATGACAGGCTGATTTTGCACAAGACCCCAGCACTGACTAATGGTCCAGACATCGTGTCCTTATTGGGCCAAAATGGAAAAGGAAAGGAAAGGATGGATTATCTTCACACTACATGTGAAGCAGTTTTTATGGGAGGGTTTCTTACTATATGGTCTTATTGCCTATGGTCTTATCTATCGGCTGTCCCAAGTTGAGGAGGGTGTAGTGTACATTTTCAGTCAAACCTAGTGTACATTTCCTACCCGCCCCTAGCCGCGAAGACGTCATTTCTGCGAACCGACACCCCATACCGGCGGAACTGGCGCCATCCAGTTTAGCCCCCCCACCCCAGAGGCCCAGGCCGGCCAGCCATCTATCCCACCTCCTACTAAAAACGGCCTATATAAATGATTATTTCTGATCTAACTAAATTTTCAAATCTTCTGAATCGCCGACCTACCTTCCAGTTGAACCTCACAGCACAAAACATGGGCCTACCAACGCTTGCCTTGGCTCTATGCCTTGTCCTGGCCGCCACTGTCTACTGTCCAACAGTTGAGGCTATGCCCCAGTCGCCTTCCGATACTGGCCTGCTCCCAGTTGGCAATCAGCGCGAAGTCGGAGAGTGAGTTATAATCTTACAATAAAAACGGAACTGACTCATTGACATTGACATTGTGAATATTAAGATAACCATGCTAATATTAATAAGTATAGAAATAACTAGATCAAGGTGCAGTTTAAGGTAATGTTCCTATTTAATAAAGCCTAGAGTTCAAATTCATTATAAACGAACTCACAATCCTTTGAGAGTTCGAATGTTAATCGCAAGTCTAATTTCTGTATGACTATGAGTCACCATCACATCACTTCTGGGTTACTTTCTTAATAATGTGCCTGTCCGCCAGCTTTTCGTGGGTTCTTTAGACCAAGACCTCGATGTCCTATTCATACTGTATCGACTTAATCAGTAATCGATCTAGTTTAGGCCTAATTAGCAGAATTGAACTCAACCGTAATTACGATTACATTGTTCTCTAAATATTGTGACTTGTCTACTCTTAGTAGTGTAGTTGTATATCAAACTCCACAAATTGTATTCAGATTCGGATTGTCAATTTTCATTTCACTTGAGTTTATTTCACTTGACTCGACAGACGGCGCCAGCAGTCGGGCGGTGGCGATGTCCAGACGCAGACTGGCGACGGCGCAGCTGCTGGCGAGCGTCGTCGCGGCGGTCGAAAGGGCGGCCGACGCAATCGTCCGGGCAAGAAACGCGACGGGGCCGGCAAGCGCAATCGGTGCCGCACGCCCGAGTGCAAACGAGAGCGTCGTCTGCGTCGCAAACAGCGTCGGGAGCAGCGCAAACAGCGAAAGAATGGTCGCGGCGGCAAAGGCGGTAAAGGGCGTCGCAAGGATCGCAAGCAGCAGCAGCAGCAGGGTGGCGCGGCAGCTGCGGCTCCTCAGATTGAGGCGCGGAACTAAATTCAATGCAACCTATGCAACCTAGGAATCTCTCGACGAGGTTTCAATATTGCAGATCATGTACAGAGTAGCGAATACAGACTATTGACCTTGAATAACTGATTCAAGTCTGGCATTAAACACAAAGTAGGCTGTATGTGTGTGCCTAACTTTAACTGTCCCTGACTTTTAACCTTGATTAAAAGAAATTTTTTTTTCAATTGATATTGGCGCTAATTTTTCTTATAAGCCTACTACTATTAAGTAGTCGTTTTGATGTCAAATTGTCAAGTCTGGTATCTACAATGCACTCATACTATAGACACAAGCTCACTTGTATTATCGTACTAGTCTGCGAGTAGCTACCGCGGTTTACAGTATAAATTTCGACACAAATAATTTCATACATTTTTTTCTGCTTGCTAAAATGGGTAATAAATATAAACTAAGCTTTCTTACCTTTGAGTTTCAGTGATTGCAATTCTAAGAAAGTGTAAAGCTCTACTTTTTCAGCAGTTTTTTGCATCATTACCACTGATACATGTAGATAAGATTATGTTATGAGATGAGATCATAACACTTGTGAGATTAAACTATGAGATTCTAATATAACATTTGCAGCACATTTTACACGAACCACTGCGTTCACGTGTACACAATGCGTTTCTGCGAACATGCCAATGCATGTAAACAGATCTAGATAGTCATTGTTCATATACTAATCTACTGCAAGTAGCAAGGTTGTGTGTTCGAGTATATGTCTCTCAGGGTCTCTCGATCAGATGTGTAGTGTCCACTGCCAACCCGCTTGAGCTGTGTGATGTAAGCGGTGATCTTGGCGATCGCCTCCACCTGCTCTTTGAGGAACTCGCCCTCGAGGAAGTCGGTCAGCTGGGCTTCTTCGCTCGCCTCTAAAAACTCTCAAAACAAAACTCATCTCAAAACTACGCACTTTAACCGACGCCTTGTAGGAGGTGCCGAATCGAGCGAACGCGTATCCGGGTGGACACAGGCTACCCGCCGACACACCGGCCACAGATCTCACATACACGGTCACCTTGTTGGTGCAGTTGACCTCCGACTGCACTCGGTGTGGCTGCACCGATCGAACAGGAACAGCTTGCAGAGACATGCGCCTCCGGGCAGTGTGAAGGCCATGCACTTCGGTGTGTCGGCGCACTTGAGGCTGCAGGACAGCGGATCGCATGAGCCCGACACGAGCTTCGTGAAGTCGGCGCTCACGCAGTCAGCACCAACGACTTCATGGAATGTCACTTCCGTAGCGACTCCGGACAGAATTAGAAACTGACACAATGACAGATAGCCGATTGCCAAGTTGATTGCGACTATGAAACGTAACGATTTAGCATTTATACTTATACTATTGTTAACAAATTTTCTTCAAGTTGGGCATGCAAAGATCGTAAGTTAGATTTTCGTCTGGACTTAACGTTTTTTTACTGTTACTTTTTGTATCGCGCTACGGTGTGGGTGGTCGGGCTTACTAAAACGACTGAATTCATGCTTTGCATTTCTGAAGTGAAAGCTACGGAATCTGGCTTGCTGGTATAGAATAGGGCATTGAAACGGGTTACTTTATACATTATTTCATTTCTGGAAACAATGATAGTTCCGTTCGCGAGCAAACTTTGTCTCTTTTCAAAGCTTCCATGAAGCCGGATGCATTGGGTTGCAACAAAAATTGTGCTTTTCTACGAGCGTATCTGATACTAATTCAACGTGTCTAGAGAATTATGCTATTTTTGCGAGAAAAAGGTTTTCTTTGCTAAATTCTTCGCCTAGGATACTTCTGTGACTGTTTTAAAAAACAGCAGTCACTAAATGCAGTAAATATATTTCTTCCGTCCGTCCTCCCGTCCCATCTTATTTAAACAGAAACCTCAAGAAATTGATGGTAGTTGTATTCTTTCATCTTTGACAATAGGAACACCATTACATGTACTTTAAACATTATTAGAGGGGACTCTACAGAAGAAACGCAGTTTGAGTCTGCTAATGCTCGTAATGCAGTCCAAATCACTCGGTGTGAGGCTGGACCCGGCTGACCTGCTGGGACAGAAGTATAATATTGTCATCTTTGTACTGGCTAGTTCACGTCTGTCATAGCATTCTCGCTAGCCCGGTCGAAGTGGTCAGTGAGAATGACTATGATTTTTATTTGTTAAGTAATGCACATTGTAAGCAAAAGTCAATGTTAATGATCATAGAGAGAGCTTTGAGATTAAAGCGAGGGTGGGAAGTTCAAAGCCCATTTCCCCATTTACTCATGTACCTTTCCGCCGCGACGTCCAGCCGCCACCGAAGCAGTTTTCGAAAACTCTCTATTTCGAAAAGTTTCAATGGGGTTGAGAGAGCATCGAAGATAAGCAATGGATCCGGGAGATACTGCGACCTAATAACCCCAGAATATAACTGAGTGACCTACCTACTGATCCAGCAGGAGATCAGCCTTAAATAGAGGGAGTATTTAAGCCATTCTGAATGACCACCTTGGAGTGTGTAAGCCAGCGCCAGGTGGCCAGATGCCGATTTATGTTGCAGAAAATCTGATTTGGGACGAGCCACATTATCTGGGACATCGTCAGAGGAGATGAGGCCTGTACATTTATCTATGACTCCGATTAAGCAGGCACAAGTCAGTTTGCTTTAAGGACAAGGACAGCCCTACCAAATCTCGTTGTCGTCGGCAATCTGTAAACCACTAAATGTACATACAAACTTACGGAGCGTACAGTCGAGATCTTTCACTATTACTCACCCGCCTGAAGATTCTGAGGGGTCAGGAGGCGCTTACTATTCCAGAAGAAACTGTAAAAGAGTCAGTTTACACGTTACGGGATGTTTCTAGTGTTGTTTATACTCAAGCATGCAAGCCTGCATCAGTGCTATGGTTCTGGCCTGTATCAGAGCAATTTTTTTGCTTTCTTAGCTGACATTCTGCGATTTTCTGGGTCATCCTAAAACTTTCTGAGTTAATTTACACTCGCTTTTCGTGGGCGAAAGCACGACGAAACTTAACGATAATCAGGCCCAGACTTTTCAGCTGAGAAGCGGACAAGACCAGTTAAGATGAGCCTAGAAAAAATAGAATGAGAATAAAAACTAAATTTCAGCTTTATTTGAAAATTTGAAGATTTTTTAGTTTGCTTTTCTTTTATAATCCGGATAAGAGTGGCTATTTAACGATAATCATAAAATTAATATTTAGAAGTGCAAGATCGTACTCTTGATCCTTTCGGATATATTATTGGGCGATTATACGAAAACGACTCAAAACACACTTAGACACTCGCAAAGATATTTGAAACTATATCCACATTCAACATCGTCGATGCCCGTCTTGTGCGGATAAGCCACATTCGCGCAGCCCTGATTGGGCAGTCCACTGTTCGGCCTGTCCGGCTCCCAGACGTCAGTGCGGATGCTCGCGTTGCAAGCGTCCCAGATCCAGCCCTCCGTCTTGCTCGGCGACCCCGGGATCTGGTGGCCACCGAGGAACAGGCTCACGACTGGTGCATTGGACACGTTCTTGATCCACATCAGATGGCGCGACTCATCGATGTCCAGAGCGTCAGCGAACTTTGTCAGTCCGGCCTCCTGACTGCACTTGTCGAGGGCGTCGGTCCAGTTGAGAGCAGGCGAGGCCGACGCCTTGTAGGAGGTGCCGAATCGAGCGAATGCGTATTCGGGTGGACACAGGCTACCCGCCGACACACCGGCCACAGATCTCAAATATACGGTCACCTTGTTGGTGCAGTTGACCTCTGACTGCACTCGGTGGCTGCACCGATCGAACAGGAACAGCTTGCAGAGACATGCGCCTCCGGGCAGTGTGAAGGCCATGCACTTCGGTGTGTCGGCGCACTTGAGGCTGCAGGACAGCGGATCGCATGAGCCCGACATGAGCTTCGTGAAGTCGGCGCTCACGCAGTCAGCGCCAAGGATTTCAGTAAATGATGATCTTGGAGATGAACAGATGGTCGCAGCTGCGGCACTTAGGCAAAGCACCAGAAAGCATTGAATAAGTCGCTTGTACATCAGTCTGGATGAGAGCTCGGTAATTCTGAAAGGAGTTTTAGTAAATCGATGGTCAGTAGAAGCTTGGATTTATTTGGGGCCTTTTCTCATTCAAAAAATGTATTCCGGAAGTCATTCCGAACCTGTAGATTTATATAGTCATGGAAATATAAGAATTGGAGACTGGGCAGAATGCACACTATCACTTCTGCAAGTGCTCTGGCTTTGGTTTTAACATTCCTGCAGCTCCAGCTTTGTTATATGTACTGATAGATTTGTAGCTTGCATTTACCCAGCTGCATCCAAAGCCACGATTATATTTTTCATTGCTCTAGGTAAGCATGTGTCACATCGATAGTTGACAGTGAAATGTTTAAACAAAAAACACGGATCTATCACATGTATGCGAGTAGCCAAGGCAAAAAATCGCTGCTGTGGGAGCAATACCAGCAGAACAAGTTTACCTCCCAGCGAGCGCGGAAAAGTTTATATACAAAACCTGGATGCGACGCGTCAATAAGCCAAGGTTTTATCGATTGTATTATTTTACCTCTAGCCCACCATCCTCATGCAAACCCACACGCATAGCAAAAAAAGAGTAAAAAGGATATATTTGAGCGGGATCGCTCAAAAAAGCATGAGAAAGATATAAATGGAGTGTTAATGCAGTTTTTGTTCACAATTCTCACAACCTGGGGCGGTTGCTAAGAGAGGGGGAGCATCAGTCACAACTAAAAAGTGCCATCACGAATCTTCTGACGACGGAGCGCGCGGCGGTCGCTGGCAGACTAATCGGACGTGCTGTCAAAACGGTGGGCTGTTCGATGGGTTCAAGGGTAACGAGGTGGGCAACGGGCATGCAGACATGACTCCCGGATGCAGTACGATTTAGCGACGTAGGGGATGATGTCGGTTGGTTTCGGGCGCATTTAGAGAATGCGACACAGCTGCCACGTCGCTCAGGGCGTTGATTGGCGAGAAGGCAGACCTGTTTGTGCTGGAACAACCGGCTTGCTGGCGTTCGCAACTGCGTTCTTGAATCCACTTGAGGAACTCCGTGGATGTTCCTCAGGTACTCTTAAATCCATCGGTCCCAGAACTCGTTGAGGCGGTGGAGACTTCGGTCAGCACCGGTGTGAAGCTTCTTCTGGAAAGCCATGGCGACGTAAGTCTCTACGAACTTGTCGTCGGCTAGGAGAGCGGTGGCGTGGTCGAAGGAGACAGCGCACTTGGTGCGACCACGACGGTACCAGAAGGGCTCGAATGCATGAAGTACGGCGTCGGCAGTGTAGTAAGAGTATAATCGTAGAGGATCCCGATATGATGAGCAGACCCAGCGCTTGATGGAGACCCAAGGCTTGTGACCATTAGGTGAAGATAGGCCCGAGTTGATCGACAAGAATTAAGCCAGCTTCGGCATTGGGCAGTTAAGCAAATGTATGCGGCGCGCGAGTTGAGTCCTTGGCGAGGCGGCACTAGATGCAGTCGGAGAGGGTAAGAGAAATGGTTCGGAGGCCCTTGGACACCCAGCGTTTGTCGCGGAAAATGGCGAGAGCGGTGGAGGCACCTGCAGCGTGGCTGTTTTTGTGAAGAATGTACAGGGTGAGCAAACGGGTGCTTGGATGCCTCGTCCATGGAAGCGTTGGCAAAGCGGCTGCCGAGGCGGATGAAACCGTCGCAGATATGGAGGTCAAGCTGGGCGATGATTTTCGCAGACTTGGACCAACCGGACTCCAGGTCTCGGATGGCGGCACCATAGGAATATGCCTGGGCCGGTCGGACGTAGAGCAGTTAGGTTATCTGACGCTTGGCGTGAGAAGCGGCAAGTCCTACGAGAATGGTCGGCGCTTGATGAAGGAGGAGGTTGCAGGCCGGGAGTTCCTGGCCGGGACATCGTCCAGAAAACAAGGATCGGGCGCCGTAGTCAGCTCTTGAATTTGGCCAACGTCTTGTCAAAGATGGAAGGGTCGATTTCCGGTATTTTTCTCACGCCTCAGCGCCCCGTAACTAATTCTCCTAAGAATTGCTCCGTTTTTTATTCTATTGGGGAGAATTCTTGGTCGGTGTTAAAACTGTGTGATTACTTAATTATGGTAAGTGGTCTGACGAAGTTTGGCTGCGGCAAGTTGGAATTCGCTTCACTACTTGTCTTCTCTGTTCGCGTTTGATAATTAAGCTGTCCGGATCGTACAATCGCTTTGACACAAGACTTTCTCCACTTTTTGTTTCATTCGTCTGTTGCGCCCAAGACCGCATGACCCACCCACGTGGCACCTCGTGCCGGTGGAGAGCCATCGCAATACACAGGGAACAGAAATCTCGTCGTCTTCGTAATGAGTCGACAGGGCTTGACTTGACAACTACTTCTATATCTAGAAGAACTAACAAAGACGATGGCGGTTACGGTTTCTTTGTTTACAACAGTTTACTGAAAACAAAGGCTTTCATGCATAAAAAATCTAAGATTTGACCTAGGCGACGAACTACAGCATACAAGCTTAATGTATGCTACCTGTGATCAACAGAAGGTACAGCTTCATTTGACAAAAGGCGATAGTAAATTGGGCAAAAAATATTTGCAAGGGTTATCGAAAAATAAAATAAAATTTGATTTATTTCATATCCTCGCCAAATATAATTGCTTTCAACAGCTCTGTCTCAAAACACGTTCAGACACTCGCATATGTACTTGAGGCTATTTCCGCAAATAAAATCGTCGACGCCCGTCTTGTGTGAGGCAGCCACATTTGCACAGCCCTCACTGGGTAGTCCATTGTTCGGCCTGCCCGGTTCCCAGACGTCAGTGCGGATGCTCACGTTGCAAGCGTCCCAGATCCAGCCCTCCGTCTTGCTCGGCGACCCCGGGATCTGGTGGCCACCGAGGAACAGGCTCACGACTGGTGCATTGGACACGTTCTTGATCCACATCAGATGGCGTGACTCATCGATGTCCAGAGCGTCAGCGAACTTTGTCAGTCCGGCCTCCTGACTGCACTTGGCGAGGGCGTCGGTCCAGTTGAGAGCAGGCGAGGACGACACCTTGTAGGAGGTGCCGAATCGAGCGAACGCGTATCCGGGTGGACACAGGCTACCCGCCGACACACCGGCCACAGATCTCACATACACGGCCACCTTGTTGGTGCAGTTGACCTCCGACTGCACTCGGTGGCTGCACCGATCGAACAGGAACAGCTTGCAGAGACATGCGCCTCCGGGCAGTGTGAAGGCCATGCACTTCGGTGTGTCGGCGCACTTGAGGCTGCAGGACAGCGGATCGCATGAGCCCGACATGAGCTTCGTGAAGTCGGCGCTCACGCAGTCAGCGCCAAGGATTTCAGTAAATGATGATCTTGGAGATGTACAGATGGTCGCAGCTGCGGCACTTAGGCAAAGCACCAGAAAGCATTGAATAAGTCGCTTGTACATCAGTTTTGATAAGAGCTTGGTAAACCTGAAAGGTGCGTTCAGTGGCAGCAGAGGTCGATGGTCAGTAGTGGCTTGGATTTCAAGTTGGCCTTAATTCTTTTAAACGAATTTAAATAAACGTCCAGAAACCAAGCCGAACCATGTTCGATGCGGTTTTTGCCTGTACCTACCTTGGTATCAATATAGCCATGGACATATAAATCATAAGGGACTCCAGAGAATGGACACTATGACTTCTTTAAGCGCTCTGGCTTTGGTTTTTTAACAAAACAACGGCTTTTCTGCTTTAGTAGATGTTTATACTTGTTGCCTGCATTTGTCAAGCATCCAAGTTTCTGCTTTCAAGGCTCTTGGCAAACACTAGTAACATCTATTATTTAGTACTTCTCAAAGGCATTCAGAGTGAGGGCAGTGAAGACATTTCAAGAACCGTTTCTGTATGCCGAGAGCATTTTAACGACTGTGGTGACATTGTTTGCAGAAGTCGTTTCCTATTCTATTGTTGCAGTATCTATAGCCTCTTTTTCTGAAGTAACTGCTGGAGCTAAACATGAACGCAACCATTTTGGACGGCTCGACAACAACTACAACTCAAAACTAAGAATGAAACTACAGCACACAAGCCACATATATAATACTTGCGATCAACAGAAGGTACTAAAGTAGAAAAGTGAATATTGCAAAGAAGATTTGTAATTCATCGAAAACGAAACAAAAACACTTTGTGCTTAAATATTGTCGCAAAATATATGCTTGCTTTCAACAGCTCTGTCTCAAAACACGCTCAGACACTCACATAGCTCGTATGTACTTGAGGCTATTTCCACATTGAACATCGTCGAAACCCGTCGTGTGCGCATCAGCTACATTCGCGCAGCCCTGCTTGGGCAGGCCATCGTTCGGCCTGCCCGGCTCCCAGACGTCAGTGCGGATGCTCGCGTTGCAAGCGTCCCAGATCCAGCCCTCCGTCTTGCTCGGCGACCCCGGGATCTGGTGGCCACCGAGGAACAGGCTCACGACTGGTGCATTGGACACGTTCTTGATCCACATCAGATGGCGCGACTCATCGATGTCCAGAGCGTCAGCGAACTTTGTCAGTCCGGCCTCCTGACTGCACTTGTCGAGGGCGTCGGTCCAGTTGAGAGCAGGCGAGGACGACACCTTGTAGGAGGTGCCGAATCGAGCGAACGCGTATCCGGGTGGACACAGGCTACCCGCCGACACACCGGCCACAGATCTCACATACACGGTCACCTTGTTGGTGCAGTTGACCTCCGACTGCACTCGGTGGCTGCACCGATCGAACAGGAACAGCTTGCAGAGACATGCGCCTCCGGGCAGTGTGAAGGCCATGCACTTCGGTGTGTCGGCGCACTTGAGGCTGCAGGACAGCGGATCGCATGAGCCCGACACGAGCTTCGTGAAGTCGGCGCTCACGCAGTCAGCGCCAAGGATCTCAGTAAATGATGATCTTGGAGATGTACAGATGGTCGCAGCTGCGGCACTTAGGCAAAGCACCAGAAAGCATTGAATAATTCGCTTGTACATCAGTCTGGATGAGAGCTCGGTAAACCTGAACGGTTTGTTAAGTTGCAAAGTATCATTCAATAAAATTTATGCTTGGCTTCAAAGAATTTTTTTTTTATTTTAGGGCCATTGAATGCCAGATTACTAGAAGTTGCAAAAACATGATTTTATGTGAAATTCGCTGGCACTTACATGTCATGCTGCTTTGACATGGTTTAGTTGTCTTCTTTTCAAAGTAGACACAAACTCGGTGGGTCCAAAAGAGGCTTTAAATTTTTGTCGCAGTTCTCACCAATCCTGTTTGTACTAACAACAGGTTCTCTTTATGTTTTCTGACTTTGTTTCTGGCTATACTTGCGGGCAGGCACGGTTTTTCTTCGTCTCTCAGAATGCCGGCTAGTCGTCAATTGTTTATCGCTTCAATTTGAAAGCCTTGCAAAAGAGAACCCACTGAAGTGCTTCACAGACTATTCTTTTCAACAAGTGTTGAGAAAGATTTTTGGTGTTTCCTTGCTAAGTGAACAATTGAGAAACTCTCTTGGCTGAAAAAAGCTTGTGGTTCTTCCTCAGTCTACGCTGCAGCTCCTTGAATTCCAAAGCTTCCTTGCGTTGTTTATTTATTCAACGTATGGTTTCCCAGTAACGAATTCATTCACACGAAAAGCGAAGAAGCTATGATAGTGTTCTTCCACTTATGCATAATAAAATGACCCTGAATGGGCGCATTCAGAGACAGAAAACGAAGCCATTATGCCTCGGGTCGCTAACTAAGCATTTTACTTCTGATTCCCTGTGTCGCATTGTTTATTCTTCCCAGTTTTTTCTCCCTCTGTCTCGCTTTGCATATTTCTCTCCCGCAGCTTATTTAACTCGGGTCTCTTTTTGTTGAATAATTTCCTATAGCTGGGTAGTTTTGACTGCTTTGTAAACGATTGGATTTGTCTCAAGGTAGGAGTTTTTTACGGCGAAATCGGAACAAGACGCTGAGCTAGCCAGCTTGCCGGCCGTTTCTCCACCCCAATTTACTCATCATGACCTCGAAATCTAGCCGCTATATGGCGACGCTCTCGCGAACTATCTGAGGAAGTGTGCAATGTTTTGTTTTCGTTTGAGAAGTCGCATGAAGATAAAAAAAGACACATTCCTGAAATTTTCCAGCCGAGGAGTTAAGTCAGGCATCTTTTTTATTTTTAAGCTTCCATCCGAATTCGTCTCAAAGACGAATAGAATAGGGTTTCATTGCTTCGGAAAACATAATTGTTTGCTTTAGCATTTTTAAGAAGAAATTAGGTGCATAATTAATATTTTAAGGGTGCGTAGTAAGTAAAGTTGAGAGAAAACATCATAAGAAATTAAGTTCTTTGGTGACAGAGAGCGGTTACGTCGATCAGAGGACTAGCCGGTTCTCCTGCAGGCTGGTAACTCCGGCGTATTCGCCAGCCTCCGCGGCTACTTCGGCGCGCGCCTGACAGGCGATCTTGCAGTCCATGAGGCGTAGCAGGTCGGACCACATCTTCACCTGCTTCATGGCCGGCTGCTGGCTGTCGCGCACAGCTTTTTGCTTTTCTCGTAACGATTTGCCAATGTTCTCCTGGCGAAATCGGGTTTAGAAATTGTTGCAAATCGTTCATCAACCATGCGTCTCACCTTCGTTGTTCCAGCCAAGGACAACTTAAGAGCACAGCACGTTACAATCGCTAATTTTGACAAAAATCGAAAAGGCTCTTAAGGCTCTTAAAGGCAATTAAAGTGTTCATAAGTTGTCCTTGGTTTTAGCTCGCAACATCCAGTTCTTACTAGCTGTCACTACGCTCGTATGTCAAGTTTCCTGTCTTCTCTCTGATTGGCTCACGCTAAACACTGTTATCACCTTCCTGCCTTCTTGTTTAAACCTCCAGTTTTTTCACTCTCTTGCCAAGCCCTTCTGAGTAGGTATCGGATTTCTGATCGAGAGGTCGGTCGATCGGTCGATATATCGATATATATAAAAACATTTTATAGACTCTTTTCTTAATATGCCCTGCTCCAATAGGATGAGCAATGGGCCACCAAGGGCGCTCCTCAAGTCCATGTCAGATTTTTGCTCAGAAAGTGATAAAAACTGCCCTACTCTAATCTTGTCCTTTTGCTTTTAGTTGTTGCGGCCCTTAAAAGGGCCGTTTTGAGTTTTTATGTTTGCATACGCGTGAGGGTTGTGAGTCAGGAGAAAAAGAAATACGCTACTAAATACGTCCCTCGCAGTTCACACGACCTAAAGGTGGGCTTTAAGGGCACAACCTACCTGGTCGGCAATCTTCTTCTTAAACACATCTCTCAGTGTTGGCTTCTTCTTATCGTTGGGATCATTCGACTTGTAGGCGCGCAGCTCGTCCTGCACCCTCTGATGCTGGGTTTCGATAATCTCTAGCATGCCCTTCATGTAGGCGTATCGGGACTCCTCGGCCTGGCATTCCTCTCGGAGGGCCTTGACCTCCTGCTCCAGCTTCATGCGCTTCTCCTCAACGCCTGCCGACTGGCGTTCATAGTTGGCCTTCTTATCGTCGTATTCGGTTTGTAGTTTCTGGCCAAGAAAGAATGGTTGGAAATTGATGATGAAATAGTGAAATCATGTAAAAGTGATTATCTGGCTGTGCAACCAGTTGATTGGCTAGCTGTGCAACCAGTTGATTGGCTAGCTGTGCAACCAGTTGATTGGCTAGCTGTGCAACCAGTTGATTGGCTAGCTGTGCAACCAGTTGATTGGCTAGCTGTGCAACCAGTTGATTGGCTAGCTGTGCAACCAGTTGATTGGCTAGCTGTGCAACCAGTTGATTATCTAGCTGTGCAACCAGTTGATTGGCTAGCTGTGCAACCAGTTGATTGGCTAGCTGTGCAACCAGTTGATTGGCTAGCTGTGCAACCAGTTGATTGGCTAGCTGTGCAACCAGTTGATTGGCTAGCTGTGCAACCAGTTGATTGGCTAGCTGTGCAACCAGTTGATTGGCTAGCTGTGCAACCAGTTGATTGGCTAGCTGTGCAACCAGTTGATTGGCTAGCTGTGCAACCAGTTGATTATCTAGCTGTGCAACCAGTTGATTGGCTAGCTGTGCAACCAGTTGATTGGCTAGCTGTGCAACCAGTTGATTGGCTAGCTGTGCAACCAGTTGATTGGCTAGCTGTGCAACCAGTTGATTGGCTAGCTGTGCAACCAGTTGATTGGCTAGCTGTGCAACCAGTTGATTGGCTAGCTGTGCAACCAGTTGATTGACACACCTTGGCCTCCTCCCGAAGTGGACGCAGCTCCCGAATCAGTGGTGCCAGCTCGTTCTTTTTCTCGTTGACTCGCTTATTGAGCTCGGCAATGATCCGGCTCATATCCTCCAGAGTGTCGCCTTTCTTTTGGTTTAGCTGAGTCATCATCTTGCTGACCTTCTCCAGCTGCTCCTGGGTGTCGGAGTAGCCGCTGACTCCGGCCCTCTTTTCTGCCTGGCTAATCTGGCGCTTCACCGCCTCCTCCTTCTGCCGCAGAATCTCCAAGGTTCGAGTAAGGATGCCGTTCTCAGCAATGAGCTCGTTCATCAAGCGCTTTTTCTCCTTGTACACAGTACTTTTTGTGCGCAGCTTCGCTACGTAGTCGCGGAACTATAATATGGACAGCAGTTATATATGATTAGCTGTATTGATTGATTACACCTGCCCCAATCAGGTCACATATTCTGCCAACAGCACACACACTATAGGGACGCCACGCCAACACTAAATTACCCCTGCTGATGCTGGTTTCCATGTAGTCTTGATAAAAGCACGAATTGCTCCAATAAAGTGAGTAATCGAACCCTCGACCTTTAAGACGCAAGTCCGATCCTCAAAACTCAAGACATTGCAAAAAATGCGATTTTCTACTAATAGTAGTTCAAACTACTAATAGTAGTTCAAGGCAAATATAACATTTTTTCAGGAAATCACGCAGGAAAAAAGCATGCGCTCACCTGCGCCTCCTTGAGAACCTCCTCCCCCGCGCCCTGCTGGCCACGGTTGGCCTCCAGAGCAGCCCGGCGTCCCTGCAGCTCCTCCTCGGCTCGTTGAAGCTCTTCGCGAGCCTCGCGCAGCGCCTCAGCGGCTGCGGCCTTCTTGCGGCTGACGATGCTGGCCTGCTGGCGAAACAGCGACGCCTTGTCGTCGCGCACGTCGCCTGCCATCATCTTCTTCTCGATCAGCTGATTGATCTCCGCATTTACGTCGCGCATCTATTTCGGTGGTGGCGTGATATTCAAGCTTAATGTTCATTCATGGGGGCACGCCACTGGGAGGCACGACTATACCACGGGGAGGTCGCCACTACCAGGGGGGCGCCACTACCAGGGGGCGCCACTACCAGGGGGCGCCACTACCAGGGGGCGCCACTACCAGGGGGCGCCACTACCAGGGGCGCCACTACCAGGGGGGACGCCACTACTAGGGGGACACCACTACCAGGGGGCGCCACTACCAGGGGGACACCACTACCAGGGGGGGCGTTACATTGATTTGGGGGGCCACGGCCGCCCCCCCTTGATCCCCCTGGATCACTGAATTTCCAGTGTTGTCTAAATCATTAGCATCTCAATGGGCGCACCTTAGCCCGGTACTGCTCCAGGTCCGCCTGTCCCATGGCGGGCTCCGAGGCGATCTTTTGTAGGTCGGCCACCTGCCGTTTCTCGGCAGCGATATCAGCGGGCAGCTTCTCCGTGACCATGTACCTGTTGATCTTCTTCTCTTCTTCTAGGCGGGCAATCAGGCCGTCAGCCGTGGATCCGGCGGCCGCCTGCCGCATGTCCTTCACCTGCTGGTTGAGCCGCTGGGCTCGACTGTGGCAGCTTTGGATCTGCAAGTCGGAAAGCGATTTGTAAGCAGGGTAAAGTGGCGAAGTGGTGTTTAACGGCATCGTTAACTGATGTAAGTAAGTACATCGATCATTGATGTACTGTGCTCATTTACTCGTAAAACAGGATTCAGTTTGAACAAAAAAACATGAATAAAAAGGTGCCCATGGGAGTGTGACTGGCAGAGCGGTTTACGCGTTCGCCTCTCGCACCAAGGTCCCTGAGCTCGATTCCGCGGCGTGGTCACATTAAATTGGGCGGAACCGCAAAAAGAAGGCTTGGGGTCTTGTCGTGCAATTTTCGCCCTTGAGGGCCAACATCCAAGGCACAGTAAGAGTGTACACTGCCTGACGATGAGAAAGTCAGGGCAGATGTACTCCGCTGTGCTCAGGACACAGCGAAATGGGCAGAATTGCCTCGTGTCAGTGTCACCAAATTATGTATCATTGTCCGCAGCCCTAGTGCAATTATTATAATTTAAGGGGCCCATGGAAATTCTCTTGAACTGACCACTGTGCGCTGGTCGCTGATCTGCCTAGCAATCTTGGCTTCTCGCTCCTTCTCTAGCCGCAGACGCTGGGCCAGCTGGAGCATGGAGGCCGAGTTCGGGAAGCTCTGCACGCGCTTCTTGGTCCGGTCAACTCGGCGAACCAGCTGCTCCTTCTCGTCCTGCATGGCTTTGATGTCCTTCTTGATGTCGCCAGTTGGGAGGCTGGCCGCGCGAGCCACTTCAACGCCTTTGTGAACCTGCTTGAACTCCTCAATGTGCTCCTCGTATTGCATGTAGAGATTCTCGACTTCCTCGTCCTGAGCGATCTCGGCTGGGATGTTGATCTTAACAAGGAAGCGAGCGAGATATGCGCGCTTCTTCAGTTCCGGTCTTTTTTGCAGCAGCCACTCCAGAATGGGATAAACCGTGGTCTTGTTGCCCTGCACCAGGCCCAGCTTAAAGGTCTCACTAGAAATTGAGTTTGAAAAGTTAGCATTTTTTGATTGTTTACAATTTTGTAACGCTAAAACAACAACGAAAGAACTTACAAATGGCTCGGGTCGCTGGGTGGTTTGAAGCGAAATATTCTAAGAGCGTCGATAATTCGCGCGAACGTCTGATCAGCGCTCTCATTCCGAATGTCCATTTCGTGCTAAAAGCATTTCGAAGTCACACATTTGAGCCATTACACTAAGATTATTATAAGATGCATGTAAATACTCGTACTTACTCGTTCATCTATCTCAGCGATAACATCATTGAGGATTTGAAGCAGCTGAATAGGCTCGAGGGAATCGCACGTTATTAAATTTAAACTCTTATTGAATGGCACTTTATTTAGCTCCTGTACGATGTACTTGAGATTATCTGTCATTGTGGCTGGAATTGCAAGTTAGAAGATTTTATAGTTGATCTAAAAACACATTTTACAAAAAAGCAGCTAGTAAAAAATTAAAATGTGTGTGAATTGTCAAGGTGTATTGATCTAGCCAAATTATTAATAACAAGTATATGATTGCTTGTGATTTTTACTAGAAACTGTTCAGTTCAGATCGACTGTGTAAGAGAACAATAAATACTTTTATCCTTATGCTTTTTTCTGCGCATAAACTGACTTGAGTATATAGAATGAATGTAACTATTTGCCTAATATAATTTACTAAACTATACTTCCTTGAAAAGCACTTGTTAATTTTTAGGAAATCAGTTAAAGCAATCGGACTGTGTGAGTTAATAGACAATTTTAAAGGGCTAAAAAGTTTTAGTTTTAATCCAACATTACAACATTAAAACATTATATTATATAAATATATAATATATTAAATATTACAAATATTATAACATGAAGGCCGGCATGTTGTAATGTTAACATTCTTGTTAGTACTTTTAGCATGGATATATAAAAATAAATATATGCTTAATTTGTAAGTCAAGGAAAAAGCAATATTCTTAAATCTTCTTATCTTCTTTCCTGCACGATTTTTTCCATTGTTGTTATTTCAGACAATTAACATTGTTATAGTGACAAGTGTCAAGCGTAGGTCTATATCACATAGGGTAGAGTCTATTGTATAGTTAATGTTTGCTGTGAAAAAAAGAACAAAAAAGTATGTTAGCTCAACACGAATATTCCTCCTCTAAGCTTTGATTTCTTATATTGAGAACTTGAATGCGCATACTGTTTTTTTATATGATTGACTAAATGCCGGATGAAACACAGTGCTAGAAGTTTAAGATTGCGGTGCAGAAATGCATTTTCCTCGGCTTTGAAAAAGTTTAGTTACCTAAAAATGATGGAGCTACTGACAAATTAAAAATTAAAGAATGCTATTCATAAATACTTTAAGCGTAGTAAAAGTTAAAGTCAAACTAATTTTACAGTTGTTTATTAACATTTTTACTCACTAAAAGGCTAAGAAATGTATAACTTGTGAAGTTTCACTAATAGTTTGTTTTAAAATAATTTTTCTAAACATCGTTGACAATTTTAAAATCTGCGTTGCGCTACCTTTTTGGAGCACGATAAATAATATAGACCTATCAATCACTTGTTTCTTATATTTAAATTTGATGCTCAGGTTAGTAGCTAAAATGATCTAGTTACTCAAATATTATTCTAACTTACTTTTTATTTTAAGCTAAATTCAATATGAAAAGCACTGCTTCATGTATGCATGGTAATGTTTTATTGCTTATGTAACTGTTGCTTATGCAACAGTTGCACCTGAACTGCCATCATCCCACAGTGCTAATAACTTATCGCAATCGGGCTATACTATATATTTTCTGCCTATGCCCTGTGCGGAGGTGAGGTTTTAACAATAGGCTATGCATCTGTGTGCTTAGAATTGTATTGACACATTTAGAAAAAGTTTGACACATTGCAGACCTTAAATGGCTTAATTAGAGTTGCATTTTGTCAAAAAATGTTTTTGTTAGTAGACTTCAATCAGAACTTTACTTATGCCTTTTTTATGTAATATGTATTCATATTCAGTATAGCTAGGCCTTAGCTGATTGGTGTAAAATGAAAATATTTTTCTTGTGAAAGTTGTGCTTTGGGCTTAAGAATAAAATAAATTGCTACTATATGCTTTTACTTATATCTTTAGTTAGGTACATTTTTGTTCATGTGTAAGCCATGAATATATTTGTTGTAGGGATCTTTTATAATTTTAATTCTAATTTTTTGCTACAATTATTGCACTTTTGTGTAGGGTAATGTATCATCAACCAAACAAGAATGTGTATTTTTTTAACTTCAAACCTAAGCTACAGATTTTCTATTTAAGATATGATGATAAATCAAAAGCCAAGTTATAGAAAACAGTTACATCTTTCTAAAAAGTATCTGCTTTTGCTATTTTGACAAATAGAAAAAATGTTATTCCTGCTTTTTATCTAAAACCGAACAATGATTTTCATGTATCTTCAAACCAAACAGCGAATTTGATGTTTGGTTTTACTATTTGAGTGAGTGGTTTAATCTTATTTTGAAGGAGTGATCTATCATGAATTATGTCATTTGAAAGCATTTTTCATGCTCTATAAATAACTACATTTTGGTCATTTAATTGGCAAGCAACCGCATGCAATCTTCGTCTAAAGTACATACTGAAAAAATGTTGTTAAAAAGTATGCTTTTGCAATAAAAATTTCTACTGAAACATCAATATCTTTTTTTCCTCTTAATGCTTCATTGCACATCATGCCTCAGCTTGTAGATAATTTCTTCAACTTTCAAATTAGTTGTTCTGTGAAACACAATAGCTTGTTTCTGTCTTGCACGAGACCAAGGAAGGAGTCAAAATTCTTGTTCGGTTTTGAAGATACACTGTTCGGTTGATGATACATTACCCTATAATATTAATATTATTAATACAAGTGTGACAATTCTTGAAATAACCAAGTCTGGCGATGATAACTCTGCGATTCCAAGTTAGTTCACACAGAGTAGAATTCGGTGTAGCGGTAGCACTTAATCTTTATTTGCGAACACTGAGGCACACAACAAGCAGTGGATTAATATAAGTCAGGTGCAGGAGCTCAAAAGTACAAAGGGTGATGACATGCTAAGGTAATGATAATAAGAGCGGCGCGAAGGCGAATTGAGAGAATGGCAGCAAGGTGTGGCAGACAGAAACTGGTGGCACTACACAGTGTTAAACAGGAACAGTAGCACCAGGTAGGCTAGGACAAGGAGGACTGGTGGCGAGAGAGGGTGGGGCGCGGGCGGGCCTAAAGCCCTTAGTTAAATTAACTAGATAGACTGTAAAACAGGGCAATTGATAACTCTCAGAAACAGTCCCAGCTAATGAGCATGCAAGCCCACTGGACAGGGTAGAATAGCTTGAGACATTAGTAGAAAATAAGCTAGGGCAGCGCGGTGTGCATCCACGTCTACTTACAGTAGCGCACACAGAATAATAATTAATTATATAAACTGGATAAATTGAAGGTAGCAAAAAGATATTATTTAAATGGCCCAAGTTATTACATATTTAGGAATTCATAGGTTACAATTCACAGTGACAGTGACAATGTCACACAAGTATCATATCACTCTATTGAAGCTAAATATATCTTATTTTTTTAGTGTCAAGTTGTAACATAATTCTCAGTTATTAACTGATAACTGATATATAAGTAATTCATATATATATATATAAGTCTGTACAATGCACTGGTTTAAGACTTTATTAACACATATATTTTTTGTACTAAGCTTAATACTAATAGTCGTGAATCTCATTCCCAATTACAATTTTACCAATGAATTCAGAGAGTATTTGCCAGCCATATACAGTATTAATAACTCATAATTTCTCACCCTATATAGTCTGGTATATTCAACAATACCCTTTACAGAACTTTTTATTTAGATTCAACCTTTGAATTTAATGTCATTGCAAATTTCCATGCTTTGTAATTATACTCACAATTTCTAGGCCTAGCTTGTAGCATTAATCAAATTTACTAAGAAAAACTTGTAGTTGCTATGGTTGAGTTCCGATGAACCAATATAGACAAGTATTGGTTAACCAGATGTAAAAAACTGTGTATTCAGTTAATCTTGTCTTTAGATATTGGTTGGTTAATATTGTCACTTTAATGATTTTGTATGTATTCTGATTTGATGTTTTTAAACAATTTATTAAGATCACATTACTCTCTACATTTAAGATCTAAACTCTAACAAAGTAAATGAAACAATAAGTGCTATCTGAACACAGAAATTTTGTACGAATCTGTATAGGTATAAAAAAAATTTACAGTAAAAAATATGTATAGGTGTGATACATTTGATACATCATATTTTCCATTTGACTACATAATTCCAGTTCACACAAAATTATCTGGAGATTTGTGTTATTTAAAAATGCTAAATTTTTCGTGCCATGCTTGCTGGCATTAATGAGAGCTTGTTGGTGTGTCCACGCCAAACTACTTGCTGCTCTATGTTAGTAGACAGTGTAGTGTGCCGATTAATTAAAACAAATTTATTTGATAAAAAGTTAAAATAGTAAATCTACTAAGACAAGATAAAGGCGCCAGGCCTGGTTAGACAATGGCCTCGGATCCATCTGTGCAGCGGCGCCAGCAGTTGCAGCCGAATCGGCATTATTCGCGAGATTCAGCTGAGATGCGCATTGCTGGCCAGTATGAACTGCAGCACACAATTGGTCGGGGCCATTTCGCTGTTGTTAAACTGGCTAGGCACGTGTTTACTGGCGAACAGGTGGCTGTTAAAGTAATTGACAAAGCTAAACTAGACTCGTCCAATAGAGAGAGCCTATACCAGGAGGTGATGTGCATGAAGCTAGTTCAGCATCCTAATGTTGTCCGCCTGTATGACGTTATTGACACTCCAAATAAGCTCTACCTCATTCTGGAACTCGGTGACGGCGGCGACTTGTACGATTTCATAGTGCGCCAGGACGGTAATAGCGGCCTGCGCGAGTCCCTAGCTAAAAGCTTCTTTCATCAGATAGTCACCGCCATCGCCTATTGTCACCGGCTGCACGTGTGTCATCGCGATCTCAAACTAGAAAACTGCGTCGTATTCGAAAGACTTGGAGTTGTTAAATTAACAGATTTCGGCTTTTCCAACGTGTTCACGCCGGGGAAATATTTGGAAACTTCCTGCGGTTCGCTGGCTTATTCGGCGCCGGAAATCCTATTGGGTGATTCCTACGATGCGCCTAAAGTTGACGTTTGGTCGCTAGGTGAGTCGCTAAGATTCTAAAGTTTAATTAATTAAAGTGATCTTCGTCATTAAAAACGATCAGTCATGATCTTGGTCATTAAAAAACGACCAGTCATGATCTTGGTCATTAAAAAACGATCAATCATGATCTTGATCATTAAAAAACGACCAGTCATGATCTTGGTCATTAAAAAACGATCAATCATGATCTTAGTCATTAAAAAACGATCGGTCACGATCTAGGTCATTAAAAACGATCAGTCATGATCTAGATCGTTTTATAGACAATAAGTCATGATCTATGTCTTTTCAGGACGATCAGTCATGATCTATGTCTTTTTCAAGACGATCAGTCATGATCTCGGTCATTTTATAAACAAAAAGTCATGATATAGGTCATTTTAAAGACAATCAGTGTTGCTCTAAGGTCATTTTAAAGACAATCAGTGATGATATAGGTCATTTTCAAGACAATCAGTCATGATCTACGTCATTTAAAAGACAATCAGTGTTGATCCAGGTCGTTTTAAAGACAATCAGTGATGATCTAGGTCGTTTTAAAGACAATCAGTGATGATCTAGGTCGTTTTAAAGACAATCAGTGTTGATCCAGGTCGTTTTAAATACAATCAGTGTTGATCCAGGTCGTTTTAAAGACAATCAGTGTTGATCCAGGTCGTTTTAAAGACAATCAGTGATGATCTAGGTCGTTTTAAAGACAATCAGTGTTGATCCAGGTCGTTTTAAATACAATCAGTGTTGATCCAGGTCGTTTTAAAGACAATCAGTGTTGATCCAGGTCGTTTTAAAGACAATCAGTGATGATCTAGGTCGTTTTAAATACAATCAGTGATGATCTAGGTCGTTTTAAAGACAATCAGTGATTATCTAGATCATTTTAAAAACAATCAGTGATGATCTAGGTCATTTTAAAAACAATCAGTGATGATGTAGGTCATTTTAAAGACAGTCGGTGATGATCTATGTCATATTTAAACAGTCAAGATCATCGCATGCTGAACTAGGCGAGGATTAGTTAATTTTATTGATAAATAAAGTTTCCAAGTTATATTATGTACAAAATTGTGTCTGTTTTATCTGTTTATCTTTAAAATCAATCTCCCATTGTCAGGTGTTATCCTCTTCATGCTGGTGTCGGGTCGGCTGCCATTTCAAGAGCCAAACGACTCAGAGACCCTGGCTCGCATAATGGACGTGCGCTATAAAGCGCCAAAGAACGTGTCCGACCAATGCCGCAGCCTCATTAACCGGCTATTGCAGCGCGACCCGGCCAAACGGCCCGGATTGGACGGCATCCTGGCCGATGATTGGTTCGCGGATGTACAGCATAGCGTGTACGACGAGAGGCCGCTAATTAGCTTGGGCCGAATCAGCCAGGCTGATCAGCAGGAGGTCATTACCAAAATGGTGAGGAAATGCGTTCAATTAGTTGCGATTCAATCACAGCTCTTCTCTAAACTGTAGGGACAGTTCCCTCCCTAAAGACCTCCCTATACAGCTCCCTCCCTCCCTGTATAAAACTCTACGGTAAATCCACTGTTGATGTACATTCTGGACTAAATTTCTAGCCAATCACAGCTCTTAAATACCCTAGTGTACATATTCCCTTACCTAACTGTACACCAACAGGTTGACGGCGGCCTAGCCACGGAGCAGGAGATTCTGGAAGCTCTACAACGAGACGATTACAGCTACATAACTTCCACATTTTATCTGCTAGCTGAGCGGCTTATCAAACGCAGCTTAGCTTCTCCGGCTGCGGGCTCTTCGGCGCGCCACCTCCTGCTCCAGCACCAGCAGCATCAGAATCAAAGGAAATCATCGGATCCTTCTGCTAGCCTAACACCTGGCGAGGGCAGCGGCGGCAGCAGTCGACAGTCTTCTTCGGCTTCGCTCAGCGTTGAAGAGAAACTGCGCCGATTCTCCATGATCATCGAGGAGGAGGACGACGACGTGGCTTGCTTAGAAGAGGCCGCCGCGGCCTCCGGCACGCCGCCGGTTCGTCTGCAGTCGCCGCAGTTCAGCGGCAGCGGCGCGGGCCGGCTGTCCAGCCTGTCTGGCCTGGCCGCGCTCTGCGATCCGATCCGCGAGGAGGAGACTGGCGAAGGCGGCGTCCTGCAGATTCCAACGGCCGGCGACCAGCAGCAGCAGCAGCCGGCATCTTCGTTGTCTTCGTCGGCCCTGTTCCCAGGATTGGCGCATCCGCTAGGAGGCATCGGCGGCGGCGGCGGCGGCGGATCGTCGACCTCTTCGCAGAAGCGACGCTCCAGCGTGGCCAGGGAGAGCAGCTTCTCCCTGAGCTCGCTGGCTTCGAGTTTGCGCTCACTGTCTTCCCAGCGGGCCGTTGTTGACCTAATGCGCGACCTCGGCTGCGCCAGTCCCAATGGTGCTGGTAGTAAGCAGAACTCCTGCGTGTTTTATCCCAGCTCCGTTGTTGTCAACGCCTCCAATGCGCTGGCGACCGCTGCGACTGTTTCTGTGGCCATCACCGCCCCGGTGGCCTCAACAGACGAAGTTGATCTCGAAGAGGAAGCCGATGAGATCAACGCCGGCTTGGAAGATCATTCCGAGGAAGATGCTGAGCACGCAGATAATGCTGGCATTGATGCATCGCATACTACTGCTGCTGCTCGCGGCGACAGTAGCAGCAGCGGCAATAGTAAGACTAGAAAATCGGACGATACTTTACGTCGTTCCGGCCTCAGTGGTCACATAAATCAGTGCGTGACGCTTAGCTCTGAAGAAATTCACGTGTCTGACAGTAGCTCTTCCACACAGTCTCAGCATCAACGGAAGCAACAGCAGCAGCCGCTGCCACAGCGCAGACAGCAACAACAGCAGCATCGGCGATCTCATTGTAGCTCAAACTCTGGCAGTTCCAGACAGCGAAAACAACTGGCACGTCTATCCCAAGGATTGCACTCGCACTATCAGCAGCAGCAGCAGCAGCAGCAGCAGCACAGATCTTTAGAAATTAGTACGAGTAGAAGCTCGTCTACTGGCCGAAACTCGCGCAACCAATGGCAGCAGCATCAGCAGCATCAGCATCAGCAGCAAGCTAGCTCCAGGCAAGACAGCGGGTTTACTATATCAGCTGCAGCCGGTAATACTTCCAGTTCCTGTAGGAACAGTAACAATAATAACAGTCACAGCGGCCGCAAGGTGTCGACCGAAAAGTTTAGAGTTCGTTGTTGTACAATCAGCTGACCGAATGATGACATTTTGTTCCGCATTAACTGTTTTGGAAAAGCCAATAAGCAGCACAATAGCAATTAGGACGATTGAAAAAAAATCTATTTCTTCTGTTATTAGAGAAATGTTGTTTTTGTTCCGCTTTTACTAACTGAAAATCTCTAATTCTAATCAGACTATTGATACACCTGGGAATAATAATCATGACTCTTATAACTGTTACTAAGGATTCTTATTTTTTAAACAAATTTGAATTAAAATTAATAACTTTATAGAAAAATTTTAACTATAACTAAATTGCATCTGAAGGCTGCGTACTGCTGTTCAGTCCATGGACTGGGGGGGACGCCACACCTACCCTCAATCACCCCTTGATATAAAGGTTCCAAACAGTTCCTGTGGTGTCGGGTATCGAACCCCCGACCTTCAAGTCGTGAGCTACTCAATTTCAACCGCTAATTAAAAATCACGTGAATGCCTCAGGCATGCTCAGGGTGCCAGTGTGAGCGTGAGACAAGTCTGATTCTCATCCTGTAATATACTACTGACCGGTAGTTGTCTCAGAAAGTGTTATTCTAGATCAGGGGTAGGCAAACTTATTAGCTGGCGGGCCAAAGAGAGAGCCTAAAAGACGACAGCGGGCCGCATTGACTGTATAAATATGAGATAGGGGAGAGATGAGACACAGGAAAGATGGGACACGAGAGAGATGAGACACGGGAGAGATAAGACAGGGAAGAGATTAGACACGGGAGAGATTACACGGGGGAGATTAGATACGGGAGAGATGAGACACGGGAGAGATAAGATAGGGAAGAGATTAGACACGGGAGAAATTAGACACGGGAGAGATTAGATACGAGAGCGATGAGACACGGGAGAGATTAGACACGAGAGAGATGAAACAGGACACTGTAGATGTCAGAAGGGGCAACGGGCCGGATTTGGGAGCTTCGAGGGCCGCATCTGGCCCGCGGGCCGGAGTTTGCCGACCCCTGTTCTAGAAAATTTTCTTTTGCAGAATAATTTTAAGTGTGACTAAATGTAATAAACGAATTTTTTTGTTATTTTACAGTAAATCAGTACATCTATCTGCAGTCTCAGGTTATACTGTCAATATGAGACATTTATAGATTGATCTAACTAATCAATTGTTGTT
This sequence comes from Macrostomum hystrix, assembly GCA_950097015.1. Taxonomy (NCBI): domain Eukaryota; kingdom Metazoa; phylum Platyhelminthes; family Macrostomidae; genus Macrostomum; species Macrostomum hystrix. The sequence continues at coordinate 13,495,175 of CATNEN010000039.1, forward strand.
TTAAGTGCGTTACTCATCGCCTTGTACCTGAAATCTCTATCAAGCTGAGTCACTTAAGCGCCTTTTTTGCACAGACTAAAGCTTTTTTTGAAATCTGCATTGCACGTTTTCTTAAGTATCAAATTTATCCTTCTCGGAATAGTTTGTACTTCTAGGACATGTCCTGATTTCGTTTATTGTTCTTTTGCTGTTTTTTTTCTGAACTAAAGCATTCAGTAAGTTAAATTGTTAATGTCTTAAAGATAAGAAAGTTTTTCACTTTCTTTCTCTTTTTAGTTTTCTGAAATGAAAAGCGAATTAATCCAGGTTTATTATGTGGATCGTTTTTTCAGATATTTGCTGTTCATGATTCGTTATAAATATTTTTTAGATTTGTTTTGAGTCGTTTTTTTGTCTCAATTCATATGAGACTAGATGGTCTGGGATGAGACTGGATGGTCTGGGATGAGACTGGATGGTCTGGGATGAGACTGGATGGTCTGGGATGAGACTGGATGGTCTGGGATGAGACTGGATGGTCTGGGATGAGACTGGATGGTCTGGGATGAGACTGGATGGTCTGGGATGAGACTGGATGGTCTGGGATGAGACTGGATGGTCTGGGATGGGACTAGATGGTCTGGGATGGGACTAGATGGTCTGGGATGGGACTAAATGGTCTGGGACGGGACTAGATGGTCTGGGATGGGACTAGATGGTCTGGGATGGGACTAAATGGTCTGGGACGGGACTAGATGGTCTGGGATGGGACTAGATGGTCTGGGATGGGACTAGACGGTCTGGGATGGGACTAGATGGTCTGGGATGGGACTAGATGGTCTGGGATGAGACTAGATGGTCTGGGATGGGACTAGATGGTCTGGGATGGGACTTGATGGTCTGGGACGGGACTAGACGGTCTGGGATGGGACTAGATGGTCTTCGATGGGACTAGATGGTCTGGGATAGGCCTAGATGGTCTGGGATGGGACTAGATGGTCTGGGATGAGATAGACTAGTGACAACCTAAATGGTGATATTGAATGTGAGTAAACGCGGTTACCATGGCAACATATTTTGTCGCAATCCTCGTATAAACATTGACATCGTGCTAATAAATAAGTGAAACAGTTCCGGACAATTAATGACCTGATTGACCTTGTTGATCTCATTAAAGTCTTGTTTAAAAGCATCTGTTTGTTTTATTTTGCGTAGAACTTTTTTGAATTGTACTTTCCTATACTCTTGAGGCTCGCAATGTCATCCTTGCTGATTAATTTCAGTTTTCTTGTTATTGCTTCATGTTCTTTTTTAGTTTTGACACTTTACTCAATTAAGATGCCGGCTAGTGTTTTTTCAAACTCAATTAGTAAAAACATACTCTCTGAAATATTAACTCTAATAACACTACTATTGATGATAGTAGTATAAGATTATGTTTATGGCAAATAAATCAAAACCTTTTTATAAGAATAAAGTTTGTAAGAATTTTGAGTACATAGATTGCATATATATATATATACATACATATACTAAAATATATTTACAATATAAGTATTTGCTAAGCGGTAATGTTTTTATTACTTCTAACTGCCAAATTTGGTCAATGTCTTTTTATTTCATTTCTATAAAAAAATTAAAGTCTAGACGGTGGGAAAGTCTATTTCATACCGAAAATATCTGTCAAACTAATGGCAATAAATTGTGCACTTTTATTGCAGATTCGCCAAAGTAGCTAGAACAGAACCTATTCAAAACTGCAAAGGTCAGTGTGTTGTCAGCCAATCATCGATTTAGACAACTAAGAACAAGAAGCCGACAGGAAATTCATGGAAGAGGTGAAGTGCTTCCTAATTGGCGTTAAAGCTAGCGGTTCCTCGGTGCCAACTAGACTTGTGCTCGCCGTTTGCGACGCCCTGACTGATAATTGTGAGTCCCAGGAGTAGTTAAAGGTCGGGGGTTCGATTCTCAGACCAAGGGAGAATCTCCTGTTTAGTGCTTCAGTTTATCCAGCTGTCATTTGCAATTTGCGTGGCTGTGATAGCCTTTCCTAAGTCCATGGACTGAAATCTGTACACTACCGTTGGATAGCTGCGGCTGTGCAAATAGCTGTGCCTCTGACCGAACTGGGCTAGGGTGTCATTTCTATCTATTTGGGTATCTATTCTAATAAAAATAATTGCGCAATTGCAATGGCTGTCGGCAATCGCACGTTATAAGGCAATTCTTCCCATTTCGCTGACTCCTGAGCACACACGCACGCAGATAACAAAGATGTCTATATCTGCCCTGACTTTCTCATCGTCAGGCAGTGTGCACTTTCACTGTGCGTTGGAGGTTTGGCCTTTGAGAATATAAATTGCACGAATAGCCCCTAAGCCTTCTTGAGCTGTCAGCTGATGTTTTCAAGGTGTCAGCTGATGTTTTCAAGGTGTCAGCTGATGTTTTCAAGGTTTCAGCCGATGTTTTCAAGGTGTCAGCCGATGTTTTCAAGGTGTCAGCTGATGTTTTCAAGGTGTCAGCTGATGTTTTCAAGGTGTCAGCCGATGTTTTCAAGGTGTCAGCTGATGTTTTCAAGGTGTCAGCCGATGTTTTCAAGGTGTCAGCTGATGTTTTCAAGGTGTCAGCTGATGTTTTCAAGGTGTCAGCTGATGTTTTCAAGGTGTCAGCCGATGTTTTCAAGGTGTCAGCTGATGTTTTCAAGGTGTCAGCTGATGCTTTCAAGGTGTCAGCTGATGTTTTCAAGGTGTCAGCTGATGTTTTCAAGGTGTCAGCTGATGCTTTCAAGGTGTCAGCTGATGTTTTCAAGGTGTCAGCTGATGCTTTCAATGTGTCAGCTGATGTTTTCAAGGTGTCAGCTGATGTTTTCAAGGTGTCAGCTGATGTTTTCAAGGTGTCAGCTGATGTTTTCAAGGTGTCAGCTGATGCTTTCAATGTGTCAGCTGATGTTTTCAAGGTGTCAGCTGATGTTTTCAAGGTGTCAGCTGATGTTTTCAATGTGTCAGCTGATGTTTTCAAGGTGTCAGCTGATGTTTTCAAGGTGTCAGCTGATGCTTTCAATGTGTCAGCTGATGCTTTCAATGTGTCAGCTGATGTTTTCAAGGTGTCAGCTGATGTTTTCAATCAGAGTTGGTTGTACGTATATGCAGCACAAAGTCCCATTGTTCCCACCAACCCAGGCATTCCGGATGCGGCCCTGAATGCATTCTTCAAGCACGCCTCGCCTCTCAGTGTCCATTATCCAAATGGCAGCAGACGAAGGGCGGCTTTGTTGCGACTGTTCAGCCGACTGCAGTCGACTCATTCGGCAGCTATTGAGCACTGTCACATTTTCTGCTCAGATTTGGAACGCTTCTATGCCGGACCAACGGCAAGGTATGCTAATCGGTTAGGTCACTGTTCGTTTATGATAGCCTGGTAGCATAAAATTCCACTTTCCTTCGTCTACTGCAGTCAATCTAACGTCAGGGAGACTATATTCTCTTTGCAATGCCTTGTGGCCATTCTTACCGCGGCCGTCGGCTCTCAGCAACAGCAGCAGCAGCTGCAATTGGGCCCAGCTCGTCAGGCCCTACTATCTGTTGCGGTACTGGCTCAGGGTTATGGCCTAGTTGCTAAGGCCAGCCTGCGGCAGACTTTTCAACGAGTGATTTGTCGCCTATTCAAGGTTTGGCATTATAATTTTATTCGCTTAGCACAGATTTTAGGACGAATTTAGTAACGAGAATCTAAAATTACCTCATTGATTTACTTTTTCTAAACATATCGGCGAGTTGTATTAACAGTTTTTTGCACTGAGTTGTCTAAGCATATCAACTAGTTTAACACTCGGTAAAGGGTAGATATTTTTCGATACATATCGGCTAGTTTAATTATTTGTTGTAAGTTCTAAGTTCGATTCTGCAGCGATGCCATATTCATTTGGGGGCTTGTCATGCAATTTACGCCCTAGTAAATTGGGCCAACCTCCAAGTGAGAGAATGCACTACATGATGATGAGAAAGTCAAGGTAGATGTACGTACACACCTGTGTGAGCGCATGCCCGCGTACTTTATCTGTGTGGTGTGCTCAGGAGTCAGCGGGTCGGCTGTCATTAAATAATGTGCAATTGCGCACAGCCCTCCTGCAATTATTATTATTAAAATAAAGACTTTCGATACATATAGGCTAGTAGTCTACTCGGATTATTTCTTATACGTATATTTTTCGTTACACATAGGCTTCTAATGCAAACTATATACTCACTTTGACTCATTCTAGGTACCAATTCTGCGAGCTCTAAGCCTTCAATTAGTAACGGAGCAGAGTCCCAATCCAAGCCTAATCAGCTTCTGCTCACTGCTAGCCGGGTATCTTCACGAGCATGGCCTAGCTGGAGAAATCACAGACAAAGTGGGTAACAGTGAATACATTGATCATCGATTCATGCTTTATCGGATTGGCCGATTTCTTATAAATTAGCCATTCTGTTCCATCGTTACAGTCGGCCTTGCTTAAGCACTACCTGCAGACCTGCTTTGTAACCAAGGAGCCGGTTAGTCAGTTACAATTGAATAGTAGCAGGCAGATGGTTCAACTGCTGATTGATAGGCAGCTCTTCTCTGCCGAGGTTCTGCCCTTGATTAAAAAGGCGGTTCTTCGATCGCCCGAGGTAAATAAAGCGCTGCTAGTAGACTGAATCAATTTTTTATATAATTTATTTCATAATTAAACATATTTATTAATTTAGGATTTAGATGTGCATTAGTTTGCGATTTTTTTGTATTGCTTTAGAATTTAGGTTTGTACTTTTAATAATTGGATTTGTACTTTTATTTTTTTCTGTGTATTTTTAGGATTTGGATCTGTACTTTAGGATTTAATAAAACGTAAAACGTAAAATAAAATTTAATGTGTATACTTAAGAGATTTGGATGTCCACTTTGAGATCTGAAACATGTACTTTAGATATTTTAAGCCTACTAATTTTTAGATTTCAATAACCCGGTGAAAAATTCGTCCGTTTTTTCGTCTGCTTTTGGATTCTTGTGATGAGAGTAGTGATTTCAGTTTTTTACAGGGAAAATTTGTTTATGCTATAATAGAATCGCCTTTTTAAAATCTTTCACGCCTATATGCAAACAGGTCGCTCTGCCGGCTGTTTCCAGCTGCCTGAGTACTCTCAGCGTTGATCTAAGCCAGTACAGCGGAGACCTACTGGACACACTGACCGGACATCTCAGAGCGGAATCTGACAACATTCGCCTAGGCAGCATCGAGTGCGTAGCCAGCCTCGCTCGCCAGGTAACAGACGGCCAAGTGTTCGTCGACGGCTTAACTAAACGATTATGTAATCTATTGCTAGGCACCGAGGCTAAGCTAACAAATCCCAAGCACAAGCTCAGCCTGTTAGCCGCGTGCGCCAGATTGACCACGGCTGCGCCAACCGATGCGGCTAGGCGTGGCTGCTCCGCTGTGCTGGGCAAAGCTCTGGTCGCCTTTCTGGGCCAGGAGGGTGAGTAGGATGGGATATTATCCTCTCGAATCCCTTGGATGGGATATCATCTTCACAAATCCCTAAAATTTAATTTAATCTTTCCAGATCCTAAGGATGAGATTATCTGCCAAATCCCTATGATGGATATCATCTTCCCAAATCCCTATGATTGGATATCATCTTCCCAAATCCCTATGATTGGATATCATCTTCCCAAATCCCTATGATTGGATATCATCTTCCCAAATCCCTATGATTGGATATCATCTTCCCAAATCCCTCCTCCTCCTCCTCCTCCTCCTCCTCCTCCACCTCCTCCTCCTCCTCCACCTCCTCCTCCTCCCGGATATATGCTATCCGGGCTAGGATCCTAGGAAAAATCCCAGTTTTTTGGGAGATCCTCAGGATTGGATAATGTCATCTTGGATCCCCAGATTTATGTCATTGTTCTCCTAAACTCCTAATCCCAATGAAATGCATTGCAGCTCAAGAGGCCATCACAGTTGAAGCGCTTTGCCAGCTGCGCGTGTGTCTGCAGAAAATTGACGCCAACGATTTGAAACCAATTGTGACGGCTCTGCAGGTAACTTAGCATCAGAGATTATATTTTTGTTTCTACCTGGAATCTACCTGGAATGCCTGCCAATTAAATTTCCTAATATTTTTTAAGGACGGCCTTGCTAAGAAGCTGACGCCGCAGCAGCGCCTACACTATCTGTGGTGCCTCCGTTCCGCCTTTGTCGATCATCCAGTCTCCGGCCTGTTGACGTCCGTAGCCGCTATGAAAGAGGCTCTAACAAAGGCTGCGTCAGTCGGCATTGGAAATTGCGCACTGGCCCCGGCTCAAATTGCCGTCCTGACGGAAGCTCTGGCGCCTTGCGAACTCACCCTTCGGCTGCACAGGGAAGGCGCCGCTCCTAGCGACCTATTGGACGCCGCAATGTCCGCCTGCGGCAAGTCGGCCCAGCCGCCGCTGCTTAGCGAGCCGCTGGCTAGAGCTCTTCGCTCCGGCGGCGCCGTTGCCCGCTGCTGCCTGCCTTCGGCCCTGGCGATTGTGGACTCTCTAATCAGCGACCATCCAAGCCTGGCCAATGACCCCATGTGTCTTTTCCTAGCCTCGCTGGCTGTATGCGCCAGCTATACCGACGTGCGCTGCGATGCTCTGCGCTGCGCTAGGCGGCACCTGCAGGTAACACAGGCTTAGTCTCTGAATTTTGATTGACTTATATAATTATATTTAGTGGGTTCCGGTTAATTTTTTGGAATAATGGATTATTTAGAACTACAATATCAGTAGATTTTGATTACCCCCTTACAATTTGCAGAGTCTTACCGGCCTCTCATTCGGCCGTTCTCTCCTGGTGGCCTGCAATCAACTGCTGGCGTCCAGTGCTTTAGCTGCCAGCTCATCAGCTGCCGATGGCTCTGCTAGCGAAGCGGCTACTGCCGACGCTGATTCGTCCGCCGCCGACTCCGTCGAATCAGCCGTGGCCCTGCACGACCTGATGACGGCCTTCGCCGACCTGGGTCCGCTGAATGGCATCGATCAGGGCTCCGGTGGGCCCGCAGCTGACCTGCCTGCTCTGCTGCTGCTGCCGTGTCATCACGGCTCCGTGCGTACGCCTGGACTATGGCGCCGGCTGCTATTGAAGCTCTTCGCTGGAGGACCCGAGCCGACTGTTGACGATCCAGTCGATGTGGCTGCAGCTTCTTGGCAACGGGTGAGCTTCAGATTCGGCCGCTGCAAAAATTTTTCGGCAGCGCCCGGATGCTAACTGCATTAGGCGATGGTGTCCAGTGGTTGAGCTGCGCCTAATATTTAGACGTGAAATTAGAGAAATTCGCGTCAGGGTGTCCATAGTGGCCTAGTTCCACCTGTTGTAGCCATTGAAGGTCCAGTAGCTCGTCTAGATATAGGTAGGTGACCACCGAAGACGTAGATGATGCAGGCACATTCGGGTGGCATGCTGATAAATTTTGAAGGCCTGGCAAGGCCGCACTGAGGCGCAGTGCTTGATTATTGTTTCAGAAGATGCGCAACAAGAGTTTGCCCCGTGTTTTTAAGTTTCGTGAGCTTGCGTTGCTCCATTCGGGTGTAGCCAAAAAAACTATCAGCAGATTTCAACCTAATCAATAATTGATTACACCTGCCCCAATTGGGCCACCCGTGCAGTCGACAGCACAGCCGCAGCTATTGCGCGGCGCATCTGAAGGCTGCGTACGGCTGTTCAGTCCATGGACTGGTGGGACGCCACACCCTCTTCAATTTACCCCAGCCAATGCTGGTACCCATTTAACAGCTGGGTGAACTGAAGAAACAATGGATTTAAGAATCTAACCCCGACCTTCAAATCTTGCGTATCTAATAGTCAACAGTTAAGTCGGCCCTGCTGATTTGATTTGCAGGTCCCAGTTGACGCGGCCGACCTACTGCGTCGGTGCTTCGATCCGCTACTACTGCCGCCTTCGAAGCCGGGCTCACCACTGCCGCAGCCGCATCACAGGCGAGCCATCGTCACGCTGACTGCGGAGTGTCCGGGCTTTGCCGAGCTTCTAACCGAGCGCATTGTCGCCTGCCTGACTGACCCTGATGTAGCCAGCGTCTCCGCTATGGAGGCCGGTGTTCTACGCACCCCGGACGGTCGTGTGTTCGACTCCGGCGCTCTAGACGAAGCGGCCGCAAAAATTCGCGAAGAACTTGAACAGCTGGCGGCTGGCGGCCGCGCCGACGGCTCCGGCACTGGCGCCAATGTCAGGCGAGAGAACCGGCTGTACAGCTACGCCGACCAGATGGCCGAGCTGGAGCTGCGCCGGGAGCTGGCTGGAAAGAAGGGCGACCAGCAGCTGCAGAAACGACTCGCTACCGCCATGGCCGACCAGCTGGCGGCTGAGCGAGCGATCAGAGAGAGACTGGCCGGCTTGGACCGCCGAGTGGAAGCTGCCTTCCAGCTGCTGCTGGGACTCATTGAAGCCATCGGTGCGCCTGAAATATTCTCTCCCCTGCATCTCCTCTGTATCTACTCCCCTGTATCTACTCCCCTTCATCTTCTCCTCTGTATCTACTCCCCTGTATCTAGTCTTCCCTGTATCTAGTTTCCCCTGTATCTAGTCTTCCCTGTATCTAGTCTTCCCTGTATCTAGTCTCCCCTGTATCTAGTCTCCCCTGTATCTAGTCTCCCCTGTATCTAGTCTCCCCTGTATCTAGTATCCCCTGTATCTAGTCTTCCCTGTATCTAGTCTCCCCTGTATCTAGTCTCCCCTGTATCTAGTCTCCCCTGTATCTAGTATCCCCTGTATCTAGTCTCCCCTGTATCTAGTCTTCCCTGTATCTAGTCTCCCCTGTATCTAGTCTCCCCTGTATCTAGTCTTCCCCGAGTCTTCTCTCCTGTGTATCTACGTTTTCCTGTTTTCTCTCTCCTTTCTTATCTCTACCATTTATCAAACCTCCCCTGTATTTTCTCGACCGTGTACGAAGTATCCACTCTTCTCTTTCTTCTCTCCCATATCTTTTCCCCGTTTCTTATCACTCCCATCTATCTACTCTCCTATGCCTCATTTCTCCCTTTACTTTCTGATCTCCAATCACTACCTTCTTCTGTCCCTCCACCCTGCTTCTTATTTAACTTCAAATATTCTCTATTTTCCCCTCCACTTAGATCACCCATCTGTGAGCGACGAGCTGCTGCTGCCGTTGCGTCATCGCTTAGCCGACTGTCTGTCAACTCTGCTAGCCCATCCATTGACCGCTCGCCGAGCCCTAACCGCATTCGAGTCCCTAGCAACGGTAGGCAAGAACCGCAGTAGCGGCCTAGTATTCGCCAGAGCTCTATTTAGCGTTTGCTCCCCCGCGACAAATTTTACTGGATCGTCGGCTCGCACCGCTGCTGATTGGTCGGCTGGCCTTGTTGACTTCGCTTTGCGCCGATTGGCTAGCACTGACGATAGCAATGGTACACAAGATCAAGGTGATAAGGCCAACGAAATTGAAGGCGATTTCGCCGTAGCTCTGCCGCTATTGCGCTGTGTACTTTTGCACGCCGACGGCGAAGCCTGCAGGCCGGCTCGTTGCGGCTTTGCCCTGGCTGCAGCGGAGCGCTACTGCCGACTTGCCGCTTCGCCTGATCGGCTGCCTCTGGACAGCCTCCTGCCTACCCTGGCCGGTCACCTACCTGCGTCTCGGCCTGCCCTCCTGCTCCTGTGCGAACGCTGCGGCCACCGACTCACTCAGGATTGCCTGCGCTCTATTATGAGGTTTGCTTTACTGGCTTATGTCGCTAACTGATCTGTCACTCTACCTGATCTGTCACTCTACCTGATCTGTCACTCTACCTGATCTGTCACTCTACCTGATCTGTCACTCTACCTGATCTGTCACTCTACCTGATCTGTCACTCTACCTGATCTGTCACTCTACCTGATCTGTCACTCTACCTGATCTGTCACTCTATCTGGCTAGTCACTCTACCTGGCTAGTCACTCTACCTGGCTAGTCACTCTACCTGGCTAGTCACTCTACCTGGCTAGTCACTCTACCTCGCTAGTCACTCTACCTGGCTAGTCACTCTACCTAACCACTCACTTAAACTAATCTGTCACTCTGCCTGATCTATTATTCTACCCTTCTGCTACTCTACCGGATCTAGCACTCAAACTTTTCTACCTGATCTTTCACACTACCTGATCACCCTGCCTGTCATTAACCCAAAAGCAGTAACAAAGCATTTCTAGCCGGCCAATTCCATCTCAGATGCATCACGAGTTCGGAGGATTCCCTTGCCGCGCAAACAGCTCTGGAATGCCTGATCCTAGCCAAACCGATCGTTACTAAGGACGCTAAATCTGATGAGCTGCGCTCCGATCTGCTCAGCTATGTTCACCTGGCTCTGCACCATCCGGATGCTGATGTAGCCTCTAAAGCTGTTGATGTCTGGCGTCGACATAATTTCGCCTCGGTGATCAACTCAACCTCGACGTCGTCGGCAGCTGAATGCGTGGCCAATTTCCATATTCCCCGCCTGGCCTCGCACATATCGGCCATACGGCAGGCCGCCGCTGCGGCTCTAGCCTCTCTGGCCATTAAAAGTACATTGGAAAACGCCAACGGCGAGACTGACGACGCCAGAGTACTGGCCGTTCTATCGCCAAGCGATATTCTGCGTCGCCTTCTTGACCTGTACGCTGAGCTGGCTCACAGGCCTCCAGCCGAGTATGACCAGTTTGGCAGAATGACCCGCGCCAGGCCGCCTGACCGTTGGGAAGGCCGCGCCGCTGTGGCAGCCGCTTTAGAGTGTCTGCTGCCAGCGCTGACACCCGCGGAGACCAGGAATTTGTGCGCCAGTTTGGTTGAGTCTCTGCTCAAAGATGACTCGGATAAGGTTAGTTAGCAATTTGTAACTTTAATCTACAAGCACTTACCTTTTTTGTTCGATTCCTCATCTTAAAATCAAACAAGGACACTTCCCAAAAACATGTTTAGTCGGTGGCGCAAAATCTGAAAAGCTCAATCACTTAAAAAATATATTTTTGTATGTTCAGTCAATTCCTTTCATTGGAATCTGATTTGGAACCCGATTTTTTTTTAATTCAGGTTCGCTCGGCTATGCTTAAAATGGGACAACGGGCCGTAGAGCTTCACGGTCGCGACTGTCTAACCGAGCTGGTGTCGCTATTCGAAAATTTCCTAGAAACAGCCCCGGTAGTTGCCGCATTCGACTCGGTTCGCCAGGGTGTGGTTGTACTTTTAGGCCAGCTGGCCCGCTTCCTGGATGCCGAGCGGGACCAGGCTCGAATCTGCCGCATTTTCGCTCGCCTGCTGGAAACATTGAGTATTCCCTCCCAGTCTGTTCAGGAGGCTGTGTCTGCCTGCCTGCCACCGCTGATGCCCGCAATGCGAAAAGACAAGGAGGTCATTGTGGAGAAGCTACTGCTGCAGGTGATTATGCTCGGCTGATAGTTATAATTGCTTTCCTTGCTTTTCTGCCCATCAATCTGTCAGTGTGTCTGTCCAAGAGTCTGTCAGTGTGTCTGTCCAAGAGTCTGTCAGGTATGTCCATGATACTGTCAGTGTGTCAGTCCATGAGTCTGTCAGAGTGTCTGTCCATGAGTCTGTCAGAGTGTCTGTCCATGAGTCTGTCAGTGCCTTCCAATGACAAACAGTCGGTGCTCCAAACCTGCCCTGTGCCACAGGCCCTAGAGGCGGACTCCTACGCTCAGCGCAAAGGCGCCGCCTATGGTCTGGCCGGCGTCACCAAAGGCCTCGGCATTGCCGTCCTGAAGGAGATGCAAGTCAACCAGCGCCTGCTAGACGCCATGAAGGACAAGAAAAGTCCGCAGAAGCGAGAGGGCGCCCTGCTGGCCCTGGAACAGATCTGCCTGGTTTGGGGCCGCCTATTTGAGCCCTACGTTGTCTCAATCCTGCCCAGTCTGCTCATCTGCTGCGGCGACTCGATTGCCTGCGTCAGGCAAGCAGCCGATGAGTGCTCAATCGCTGTGATGAGCAAGCTCAGTAATCACGGTGTGAAACTGGTCCTGCCATCACTGCTGGTCACCCTGGCCGAGGACAACTGGCGAACCAAATGCGCCAGCGTCGACCTTCTAGGCTCCATGTCCTATTGCGCGCCTAAGCAGCTCAGCGCCTGCCTTCCCCAGATTGTTCCCAAACTGATGGAGGTGCTCACCGATTCGCATGTTCGTGTGCAGAAAGCCGGAGAAGAAGCCCTGGCCAAAATTGGCAAAGTCATCACTAATCCGGAGGTTGGCGAATATGATTTTGGGGAGTTTTGAGTATGCCAACAAGGCATTGGATTAGGGCTTAGGGACATAGATTTAAGAAACTGGATGTGGGATTTAGAAAGCTCGATATATAATTTCAGGTCAAGAGCATGGATTCAGCTAATATAGGATTAGTGATTATAGACTATGATCTAGGAATAAAGACATAGGATCAGGATTCGCAAGTAGGATTTAGGAGGCTGTGTTTTCAATTACGAATTGGGATTTTACTAAGTGGCTTAGGAAAAAGTTTAAAAAGTTTTGGGATTTTAGAAAGTGGATTAGCGATTAGTGAAAATGTAGCTGAGAGTTCAGAAAATCGATTAGGGCTAGTGAATAAGGTACTTGAAGTTTAAAAGTAGATTAGCGATTAGTGAAAATGTAGCTGAGAGTTCAGAAAATCGATTAGGGCTAGTGAATAAGGTGCTTGAAGTTTAAAAGTGGATTAGCGATTAGTGAAAAAGGAACTGTAGTTTTAGAATACAAAACACAGTTTTCAGGATTAGGAACTGATTTAATTTAATGGACTGCACATTTACTACTCAGATCCGGGACATTGTCCCGCACCTGCTGGACGCCATCCGCGATCCGGACGGTCACACCAACGCCGCGCTGCAGCAGCTGCTCAGTGTACAGTTTGTACACAAGATTGACACAGCCTCGCTGGCGCTCATCATGCCAGTTCTGGGCCGGGCCTTCCGCGATCCATCCACAGATATCAGGAAAACTGCAGCGCTCATTGTTGGCAGCATGTACCGCCTGACTGAGCGAGCCGACCTCACGCCCTACATGGAGGCGCTGCTGCCGGGACTCAAAAAATGCCTGCTAGACCCGGTGCCAGATGTGCGCTCCGTGGCTGCCAAGGCGCTTGGCTCCATGGTTCGCGAGATGGGAGAGACCAGCTTCCAGGTGGGAAGGCTTCACTAGCCTACTCTTTTCAGTAGTATGTTATATTGTGCATGGACTGGAAGGGACGACACACATCCAAATATCTACCTATAGTTTTAGGTATTAAAGATCAGTTACTTATAGTTACTTATAGTAGAAGGTGAGGGGCAGAGCGGTTAACGCGTTTTCCCCGCTCCAATCTCCGGAGTCAGCGACATGGGCAGAATTGCCTCCTCGCTGCCATTGCCTACTGCCCTCCTGCAGTTATTATTATAATTATTCTTATTATTACTCAAAGTAGTTAATGTAGTAAATGGTCAGAAATTATTTTGAATCCGATTTTATTTGAAATCCCCTTACTGAACAGTCATTTCTAGAGTAAGGCTAAATATTTTTCAAAGCTGGTTACAACACAATCTGGGATAAATTCCACAGGACCTGTTCCCATGGCTGATGCGCACCCTGGTCTCAGAGGACAGTCCAATCAATCGCGCCGGTGCAGCCCAGGGTCTCGCCGAGATGATCGGCGGCATGGGCAGCGCCAAACTGGAGAGCCTCATGCCGGAGCTCATCAACACGGCTAAGCAGCCGGACATTGCGCCGCACGTTCGCGACGGCTACCTGCTGATGTTTGTATTCCTGCCGCGCGTATTCCAAGAGGATTTCTCACAGTATGTCAGCGCCACTCTGCCGGCTATTCTGAGCGGCCTAGCCAACGAAATCGAGTTTGTTAGGGAGACTGCGCTCAAGGCTGGCCAGACTCTGGTTCAGCAGTACTCTAAGATGGCCATCTCGTTACTGCTGCCCGAGTTAGAGGTGAGAGCGCTGTTGCATTCTTGTATTTATTTTTAATTTACAATGTGTTTAAGCAAAAATATGGCCACGTTATTGGTCAGGTCATGGGCCAGGTTATTGGTCAGGTCATGGGCGTGGTTATTGGTCAGGTCATGGGCCAGGTTATTGGTCAGGTCATGGGCCAGGTTATTGGTCAGGTCATGGGCCAGGTTATTGGTCAGGTCATGGGCGTGGTTATTGGTCAGGTCATGGGCCAGGTTATTGGTCAGGTCATGGGCCAGGTTATTGGTCAGGTCATGGGCGTGGTTATTGGTCAGGTCATGGGCCAGGTTATTGGTCAGGTCATGGGCCAGGTTATTGGTCAGGTCATGGGCGTGGTTATTGGTCAGGTCATGGGCCTGGTTATTGGTCAGGTCATGGGCCAGGTAATTGGTCAAGTCATGGGCCAGGTTATTGGTCAGGTCATGGACCAAGTTATTGGTCAAGTCATGGGCCAGGTTATTGGTCAGGTCATGGGCCAGGTTATTGGTCAAGTCATGGGCCAGGTTATTGGTCAGGTCATGGGCCAGGTTATTGGTCAAGTCATGGGCCAGGTTATTGGTCAGGTCATGGGCTAGGTTATTGCTGTTTAGCAAAACATCATCCGTCGTTCTTTAACAAAAAACTCCATTCCAATCCGCTTGTTAAGGTCGGCCTTTTCGACGATAATTGGCGCATCCGATACAGCAGCGTTCAACTGCTCGGCGATTTGCTTTATAAGCTCAGCGGAGCCTCCGGCAAGGGAACCACAGTTAGCGCCAACGATGACGACACGATGGGCTCTAATCAGGAGTTTAATCGCATCGGCGACCAGCTGGGTCAGGAGAGACGCAACCGCGTGCTTGCCGGCCTGTGAGCTGCCGAAAAACTATTTTTTAACTATAAATTTTTGTTGTCATATTAGCCTAATACACTGTTCAAAACATTAGATGGTTTCTAAAGTATAAAATTACGACGTACAATTTAATAATTATGGTCTCTAGTCCTAGTCATCATATAAAATTCAAACAGTTATGTGAGCCGATCCGACTCCGCTCTGTTGGTGCGTCAAGCCTCCTGTCACGTCTGGAAGGTGGTGGTGCCGCACACTCCGCGCACCCTGCAGGCGATCCTGCCCACCCTGCTGCCAATGCTGTTGGGCAATTTGGCCAGCGCAAGCTCCGATATGCGCGAAGTGTCCGCTCGCACTCTGGGCGACA
The DNA here is from genome assembly GCA_950097015.1 of Macrostomum hystrix. Lineage (NCBI taxonomy): Eukaryota > Metazoa > Platyhelminthes > Macrostomidae > Macrostomum > Macrostomum hystrix. Next base: position 13,510,323 of record CATNEN010000039.1, read on the forward strand.
TTGTGCGCAAACTTGGCGAGCGAGTGCTTCAACACTTGATGCAAATGTTGCAGTCTGGATTAGACAGCGACGATGACAAGCAGCGCGAAGGTGTCTGCCTGGCACTGTCGGAGATCATGCGTAGCATGCCGCGTGATCATATGCTGGTGAGGAATGTACTCGTAGATGCCAGTAGTGTCAGTCTAGTGTGCTGGTTTATATTTACAAACAAAATCTATATTTAATCCTTACCAATTCAGTTACGTAGGAAATTTTGTAATTCTGTTATTGCTAGCTCAAATTAATAATTTACTTACCGATGGATACTAAAATAGGTTAAATTGCTAGTCTGTACTACTGATTTCAGTAGAATAGACAGTGGGTTTATTTGCTAGTCAATAATGCTAACTTTATTCTTCTACGAAAGGGTTTCTTTTTCAGTCTATAATAATAATTTCATTATAATACTAAAGGGATTTCATAGCTTGTCTATAATACTATTTCCACTATAATACGTCGTCCGAAGGGGGTTATTTGCTAATCTTTTATACTAATTCGAGTATAAAACGAAGGGGTTAAATTGCTATTTTATAAAACTATAATTGTATCAAAATACGAAAAGGGTTTATTCGTTAGTCTTCTATAATACTAACTCCACTACAATACGAAGGGGTTTTAATTGCTAATTTATTATATAAATTCCACTATTATACGAAGGGGGTTAAATTGCTAGTCTATTATACTAATTTCTCTATTATACCAAGGGGATTTTATTGCAAGTCTATAGTACTAATTTGGTTAATGTAGGTGGTTTAGTTGCTAGTGTAGTTAGCTCCACTATATATCCTGAATTAAAACCGAATCAATTTTCCCCTCAGTCTTACGCAGACCAACTGGTGCCGACGGTTCGCCGAGCCCTCGCCGATCCGTTGCCCAGCGTGCGCGTAGCCGCAGCTCGCACATTTGACCAGCTCTACACCGTGCTAGGCCAGCGCGCCCTTGACGACATCGTCCTTCGCCTGCAGTCCGACTTGGAGGCCGGCGTTTTCGAGAATCCCGAAGCCGCTCTGGACGGCCTCAAGCAGGCCGTGGCAGCCAGAAGCGAGGTGGCCCTTCCCTACCTGGTGCCCCGGCTCACCCAGGAGCCGGTGAACACCCGCACCCTGGCCATCTTGGCCTCTGTTGCCGGGAACGCCCTCACGCCACATTTGACTCGCATCCTGCCGGCTCTGCTTGGCGCTCTGGACCCGGACTCGGATACCCAGTTGGAGCAGTGCCGCTCTGTTATGTACAGCGTTCGAGATGAGGCGGGCGTGCAGGTTAGTGTGACCCCTTCTCGGGCAGTCGAGCATTTCACACGTTTGCTATATCTGTATTGGATTATAGAGAGCTTGTAGCTTGTAGTCAGAGAGGCCGGGTATTCACATCTCAGTATAGGGTAAGCAATGAAAATATAAGCCCAGGATTGAACATAGGGACCGAGAGGTGCGAGAGGCAAAGGCGTTAACCGCTCTGCCACCGACCCCCTGGTACCAGCATCAGCTGGAGTAGAAATCCATGGACTGGAGTAGAAATGGAGTAGAAATCCATCCATCCAGAAGTCTAACTTCTATTTCTATTCTATCTAAAACTAAAACTAACTGCTTCCTGGCCCCCTCATCCCCCGCAGCTGACCATCCGGCACCTGACAAGCTCGGAGCTGTCCAACCAGCCGTTGAACTACCGTCTTGGCGCCGCCCTCCTGCTCCACAGCCTCGCTGAGCGCGACGACTCCACCGAGCTGCTCAGCGAGCACACCGAGGCGGTACTGCGCGCCTGCCTTCGCAGCTACTGCCTGCAGGACGCCAGGATCATCGCCGCCGCGCACGACTGCCTAACGGCACTGGTTTCTCGATGCCCGACTCCGCCGGACCTGGTGTCGCCGATTCGCACTGCTGTGCGGCACGTGCTCAGTGAACCGCTGCACCGCGCCACCGTCACCCTGGTGCCCGGCTTCTGCTCCACTCAGCCGCGCGGAATTGCGCCACTGCTCAACGTCTACCGGGAGGGCCTACTCAGCGGCCAGGTTGAGCAGAAGGAGGCTGCCGCCCTCGGTCTCAAGGAGCTGATCGAGAGAACCTCGGCCGAAGCATTGAAGGCTTCTGTAAGATCTGACACAAAATCTAATTCTTAACCCGCACAGCTTCACGATCGAAACAGATCCAAAACAGAACCCACCTGAAACCTAAACAGAACCCACCTGAAACCTAAACAGAACCCACCTGAAACCTAAACAGAACCCACCTGAAACCTAAACAGAACCCACCTGAAACCTAAACAGAATCCACCTGAAACCTAAACAGAATCCACCTGAAACCTAAACAGAATCCACCTGAAACCTAAACAGAACCCACCTGAAACCTAAACAGAACCCACCTGAAACATAAACAGAACCCACCTGAAACCTAAACAGAACCCACCTGAAACCTAAACAGAACCCACCTGAAACCTAAACAGAACCCACCTGAAACCTAAACAGAACCCACCTGAAACCTAAACAGAACCCACCTGAAACCTAAACAGAATCCACCTGAAACATAAACAGAACCCACCTGAAACCTAAACAGAACCCACCTGAAACCTAAACAGAACCCACCTGAAACCTAAACAGAACCCACCTGAAACCTAAACAGAACCCACCTGAAACCTAAACAGAACCCACCTGAAACCTAAACAGAACCCACCTGAAACCTAAACAGAACCCAACTCAAAGCCCAGCCAGCCAGCTTACTTTGAACCCAACTGTGATCCATCAGGTCGTGTCAATCACCGGTCCGCTAATCCGAGTACTCGGTGATCGTTTCGCAGCCCAACTGAAATGCGCCGTCATCGACGCCCTGACAGCACTGCTGGGCCGCTGCGGCCAGGGCATGAAAGCCTTCCTGCCGCAGCTGCAGCTGACACTGTTCAAGGCGCTGGCTGATCCGGCCCAGACGCTGCGCTCCAGAGCTGCTCTGGCGATTGGCCAGTTGGCCGGCGTGCACGCCAAGCCAGACCAGATTGCCAGCGAGCTGCTATCGGCGCTAGCCAAGCCCGATGCCTACCAAGCCACCCTGCTGTCCGCCCTGCGCCAGTGGTGCCTGCTGGCCGGCCGTTCACTATCCCCAGCTGCCTGCGAGTCGGTCTTCAACGCCATTCGCAACGCTCGCCTGTGCGGCTCCGGCTCTGAGGAAGAATCGGCTCGCGCCTGCGCCGGCGCCTGCGTCGGTCTAGTGGCCGCCGCCTGCCCGCCTGTGGCCGAAGCCGCTCTCGGCCAGTTCCTCCTGGCATCCCCGCCCAGCGGAGCCGGCGACGCCACCGCCTGGCAGGAGTTGCAGGCGCGCTTAGCGGGCCTGGCTTCCTACCTCGGCGCGGCATCAACTGAGGATGTCAACGCAAGACTGGCTGGAATTGAAACTGCCGTCCTGGCTGCCGTGGCTAGCGATAGGCCGCAGGTAATTTTTGAAGCCTTAATGTACTTTTTAGAACTGCAACTATTTTTAGCCTTTTTACGGAATTTTTGTCTAATTTTACCTTATCTTATTTACTGCACTACTTATAAGTAAAAATGGCGTCATTTTATACTTTTGAAAAAAATAGGAAAATATTTACTAACACTACTTACACTAAAAATGACGAAATTTTATATTTATATATTTTTTTAAATATGAAAAAACATGCAAGGTTGTCGACGCCGGGGTTCGCTGCATCGGCCTGGCACTGGCCAAGGCGCCGCAGTCAGAGCGCCTCACAGCGGCCCTGGTGCGCGCTCAGAAGCACGAGAACAGCGACGTGAAGCTGCTGGCCAGCCAGGCGGCCTCCTACGCCTGCGAAGCCCTGCCAGATGAACAGCTGCTCAACTATCTGGCCAAGCCGCTGCTGCCGATGCTGGCCAACGGCACCAGGGAGAAAAACTCCGGCGTGAAGGCGGCCAGCGAGCAGGCCCTAGCCGACGCTTGCCGGCTCTACAGGCCTGAGTCGGACAAGCGGCTGAGCGCCGACTGCCTGGCCAGGCTGGAACCGGCAATGCGCGACTCGGTGCAGCAGATTGTGGACAAGCTGGCCAGGAAGCAGTGGCAGCGCCTGCCCGTCTGCCTGGATAGGACTGCCAGCCTGTGAGGCCGGCTGTCCTGTTGCCATGGTTACCAGTTGTCAGCATTAGTTACCAAGAGTGAAGCCTGAGTGAGCAGCGACCCGGTTAAGACAACAGTAAACTTGTTTTCAAAGTCGCCAGTTTATTAACAGTCGCCACGTATAGTAATCATATTTATTAACTTATTAATTTTTTTTGATTGGCTGTCGCAACTGCTCCGTCTCTAATAAACATTGACGAGAAAGTGTTCTGAACTGGATTTCATTGATGGAGAAAGAAATTATAATCGCGACTTATTAATACAGTACATTTTAAGTTGCTTTTAACAAGGGAACGTTGTATTGAGAATGCGCTGTTTAGGGATTATGTAGTATAGGAAATGTGCAGTTTGAGGATCATGTAGTATAGGGAATGTTCAGTTTAAGGATCATGTAGTATAGGGAATGTGCCGTTTAAGGATCATGTAGTATAGGGAATGTGCCGTTTAAGGATCTTGTAGCATAGGGAATGTGCAGTTTAAGGATCATGTAGTATAGGGAATGTGCCGTTTAAGGATCTTGTAGCATAGGGAACGTGCAGTTAAGGGATCATGTAGTATAATGAATGTGCGGTTTAACGATCATATAATATAAATAATGTGCGGTTTAAGCAACATGTTGTCCAGTTTAGGTCCAGTTTAAAATTCTGCTAACACGGTTTTTACACAGTCGAAACAGCACAGTCGTGATAACCTCATTCCATTCACTGAAAATGGAAATTTTCATAGAACTTCCTCCGTGGGACAAACCAAGGACTTCTATATGATAGCATCTGGACTGGAAGCGAAGAAATACCCACTACCTCATGAGGCCAGTTTTCCCCTGCTTTCTATGGAATCTGTCAAACTGGGAAATGCAAGATTGGAGATGCAAATGTCGGAAATGCAGAGATGTAATGTTAGCTGGCTAGTTCCTTTCTTCAGATTATTAATTTGTGTTTACCTTGAAGCAACAACGCAAATTCAAATGCATGGATTAACGCATATGCAGGTGTGCTTCAACAATCGATAACAAACAAAACACGCAGACAATTGTTACTTAGAACTTGCAGAGTGCTCACAGAGGGCATATTGGCATCAAGTTAAAGTTACTTCAAAGCCATGCTACTAACACTGCTAGAATAAGGAAGCGTAGCTCAGAGTGCGTTGGCTCCGTGGGGATTCTACAAGGACACTAGTGGAAAACTGCATGGAGGTGCAGACAATTCTGGTCCGGTAAAGGCTCCGGTAAAGGCTCTGATTGCGGACAACAACAAATGCACGGTTTCGGGGCCTCTGTTTCTCGACTTGTTTCGACAGCCGCGTTACATGCTCTACGGCTGAAGCTGCTTCCAGCAAAAAGCTAGTTTGTTTTGAGTGGTTCAGGTGTCGCTGCTACGGATCATTGAAGGATTAATACCATATAAATTCTTCAAGCGGAGCTACGAGTTCGGTTTGTGCAACCATCGCCGAGTGTGATTGGAGCACATGCGCACGGTTTGAGGAGTCACAATGCATTGTATCCACATCGCAGTTTGAGTCTGGGTACCTTTACTATTCCGCGTGGATCCTTAAGTCATACGCACGAAAATCTATTCCCCAGTGGAGTAACAAGGCTGCTTCTGTTGACCTTTGTGAAGAACAAAGCTTTCAATGGTAGCATGGATACGAACCAGTTCAATTTCGAACATGCGAATGTCAGCAGCAAGTATCTGCAAGGACGAGACATTGCATTCGCGATGCAGGACTATGGAAGCGGATACTCAATTTTCGCGTTTGCGTTGGGAACCGATCCTGGTGTCGGACAAGGTGCTCAACTCTACAACTCTACAACTCTATTCGCACAGGCAACACCCGATGTGTACAAAAATGCAACGTAGTGTTCGGAGGTCTTTTTGACAAACAGCTACAAATCACCGAACTTCGCGAGTGCCTGCATGGTACAGCATGGAAGTGAATCCGAACATCTGGTGGCGTGGTGTCACAAACAGATTTCTGCTATCAGTCATTACAAAACTACGTGTCGGTTTGCACAATGCTGTTTTTTGGGTGTCTATCCGCAAGATTCGATCCAGAGTATAAGGAATTCACCTCAAGATGGAAAAGCATACTTTTTGTGTTAATACAGACACTTCAAATCTTCCTGGTAGGCATTGGGTAGTAGTTTGGTTGTGCACTGGTCGTGTTAGGGGTCGTCGTGGTAAAAGGACTTCTGTACTTCAGCTGTACTTCAAGATCCTTCAGTGACTCAGGTCACAGCTGTACTCCATGATCCTTCAGTGACTCAGGCCACAGCTGTACTCCATAATCCTTCAGTGACTCAGGTCACAGCTATCCTTTATGATCCTTCACTGACTCAGGTCACAGCTATCCTTTATGATCCTTCAGCTGTGACTCAGGTCACAGCTATCCTTTATGATCCTTCAGTGACTCAGGTCACAGCTATCCTTTATGATCCTTCAGTGACTCAGGTCACAGCTATCCTTTATGATCCTTCAGTGACTCAGGTCACAGCTATCCTTTATGATCCTTCAGTGACTCAGGTCACAGCTATCCTTCATGATCCTTCAGTGACTCAGGTCACAGCTGTACTTCAAGATCCTTCAGTGACTCAGGTCACAGCTATCCTTTATGATCCTTCAGTGACTCAGGTCACAGCTATCCTTATGATCCTTCAGTGACTCAGGTCACAGCTGTACTTCAAGATCCTTCAGTGACTCAGGTCACAGCTATCCTTTATGATCCTTCAGCTGTGACTCAGGTCACAGCTATCCTTATGATCCTTCAGTGACTCAGGTCACAGCTATCCTTTATGATCCTTCAGTGACTCAGGTCACAGCTATCCTTTATGATCCTTCAGTGACTCAGGTCACAGCTATCCTTTATGATCCTTCAGTGACTCAGGTCACAGCTATCCTTTATGATCCTTCAGTGACTCACGTCACAGCTATCCTTATGATCCTTCAGTGACTCAGGTCACAGCTGTACTCCATGATCATTCAGTGACTCAGGTCACAGCTATGCTTTATGATCCTTCAGTGACTCAGGTCACAGCTGTACTTCAAGATCCTTCAGTGACTCAGGTCACAGCTATCCTTTATGATCCTTCAGCTGTGACTCAGGTCACAGCTATCCTTATGATCCTTCAGTGACTCAGGTCACAGCTATCCTTTATGATCCTTCAGTGACTCAGGTCACAGCTATCCTTTATGATCCTTCAGTGACTCAGGTCACAGCTATCCTTTATGATCCTTCAGTGACTCAGGTCACAGCTATCCTTTATGATCCTTCAGTGACTCACGTCACAGCTATCCTTATGATCCTTCAGTGACTCAGGTCACAGCTGTACTCCATGATCATTCAGTGACTCAGGTCACAGCTATGCTTTATGATCCTTCAGTGACTCAGGTCACAGCTGTACTGCATGAAGCTGCGAAAGTTGTACAAAGACTTAGGTCATGTTTTCAGTAAACCGCTGAAATTCTCTAATTCCACATTTGGTGCAGAAAAACGGTACACTTCCTGTTTCTTAAGAGTTCTGAGTAAAGCTTTCTAAGCTGCTTTCCGAAAAAAATTACTGATATGTTGCATTTAATTATATACTAAGTTTCCATTCGTTTAGTTATTTATTAATTGAAAAGTATTGAATTGAATTTTAGCTGAGAACCCGGTGGGTTGAGAAAGCCCTGCATTTCCACTATTATTTTGTAGATGACAATAAAAACAATTTCTTTCCTTGACTAATATATTTTATTGCTTTTCAGTCAAATAAAACAAGCAATATAGAAAAAAAGCTACAGCCGACCTAACGCATTTTTCTGATGTGGGTCAGGGGAGATCTGAGATGGGAAATCTGAGATAGGAGATCTTAGAGGGGAGATCTGAAACAGGAGATCTGAGAGGGGAGATCTGAGAGGCGAGAACTGAGAGGGGAGATCTGAGAGGGAAGATATTAGATAGGAGATCTTAGAGGGGAGATCTGAGACAGGAGATCTGAGAGGGGAGATCTGAGAGGCGAGAACTGAGAGGGGAGATCTGAGATAGGAGAACTGAGAGGGGAGATCTGAGAGGGGAAATTAGAGAGGGGAGATCTGAGAGGCGAGAACTGAGAGGGGAGATCTGAGATAGGAGAACTGAGAGGGGAGATCTGAGAGGGGAAATTAGAGAGGGGAGATCTGAGAGGCGAGAACTGAGAGGGGAGATATGAAGGGGGAGAACAGATCAGAAGGCAAGGTCCAAAATTCAGTCCACTTTCTGAAGTCTATTTGCCAAGTTTCGTAAAGTTTGAAAATAAAAATATAATGTTGTTAACGAAAAAACGTGTCTTACTTGTCTAAACGGAGCGCGTAAATTCAAAAATTTGCACCAGGCTCTTTTCGTTTTGGTAGAAACTGACAGTGATAATTTAAGAAATTAACGAAGTGTCTACAAATTGAGTGGAGACTTTTAGCGTTGTCTTTACTTCGAGTGAATTAAGAAGCGAAGCGAGTTGAAGTCATGCAATTAATTGAATCTTCGCAGTAAGAGACCGTCTTTACGGCCAAACCTCAAACGAGACAGAGAGCGCAATGGGGGAAGACTCACAAAGGCCCAGAGGGCCAGACATTATATTTGAACTTAACACTAGCGGCTGGATAGAAGCGATCGATAGTAAGGATAGGGTTAAACCCCGCCTCAGATGTACATAGGCAGACAAAGGAAAGCGACGAAAAGGGGGGTTGGGGTACAGTCGTGGAGAGTAGCAGGGGCAGGGGGAAGGAGGGGGGTGCAGCGATTTAGAAAAGAGAGACACAATCAGTACAAACAAGTCGCGTAACCAAAAGTCGCCACAAGCGTTTTGATATTTTCAGCACATTTTCAGACAGAACTTAATAAACAGCGCAATCAGAATCGCTATCAGCATCGTGCAGCCCAGCAGTACGGCTACGAGCGGCCAATTCGGGTGCCAAGCACCCCCAGAAGTCGTGGTTGCAGACGGAATGTAGATTCGTAATGTGAGACAATCAGTTTTTTCTGCATTTGGTCTACATTCGTAGTGTTCTAATTCGGTTACATTGCCATAATAACTGTTCATCCAATTTTCACAGCCGATAATGGTTGTGTATGCTTGAGATTGATGATTTGTATGAACAAATTTAAGACACTTTTCTGATTGACGGCAAAAAGCTTCACCATCTATAGGTCTAGTAAATCTTTTCTTTATAAGGCATGGCACCAGATCACGTTCTAGATCATTGATCAAGTTTAATACACTCGCTTTATTGCAGTTATCACCCGTGCAGTCTTTGCAATATTTTGTACGGGGACAGGCGCCGCAACCATATGTCAGTGGCTAAAAAAAGTTTCCGCATAGGGCAAAATTTATAGGGCAAACTGTTGCTTTATGATTTCGAATTGATATGCTAATTAAATTAGTTCAATTCATTCGGTCGCTCACCACTTCGCCAGTAGTGACAGTTGAACCTTCAGGATGATATTCCACTTTACACTTGGTGATGCTTGCAGGACAATTTGTTTCAACATTTTTCATTGAATGACTCTTATAATGAGAAAATGTTGCTATCGAATTTTGCGACCAGATACATTTAATACAATCAGCCAGCTGAATGCCTCCAAGTGCAAGAAACACGCCAACAATGACCAGCTTCATAGTCGTCATGATTGCCAGCTTCGATTCCGAATAGCCCAGTTAGATTTGGTCGATTAGCTGGCAGGTGGCAGTTAAACTGCAGTCAATTCTTGATCCGATTTGCAACGGCTGAGTAGAATCGGCCAGAATGCTTAGTCCAGTGTTGTCAGTTGTTGGATTTGATTCTTCGTTTCGGGCCGCTGCCCCTTCAATATGCTGCAGAGAATGCAGGTCCGAGCCGGCTCGGTCTATGGCAGCGCTGGCTGACACAGGGGTGCCCGCCTTTTGTCTATGGCAAATTTCAGCTCTACTTTGCTTTTTCATGCATGACTTTTCTGAGATGAACTTTTGTGTTGTACTATTAGAAGCTTTCTAGCTTACTTATATAATCTTTGTCTGTTCTTTTGGTTTCTATGGCAGAGAAAGGCCGAGGACGCGCTTCTTAGGCCGAGGCGAAGCCATCGAGGTAAAGAAAGACTTTTTCCGTAGCCACACTGAGAAAAGGAGGAGGATGTATACATCTGTAGGCTAACAGACTGTAATAACAAAGAAAAAATGTAGAATGTGTTCCAAAGTATATATACAAATTTAAATTGAGGATATACTCGTATTTCATGTTGGGTATTTGAAAATTATTGAATTTAAAAGGCACAACAATATAGTATGGAGATCCTGATGCTTTTATTTAACAGTAGAAAGAACACGGGAATACCCACTGACTACTTCACAATAGCTCCCAAGCAGAAAATAATTGTTTTTTTGCCACCAGACACACGGACGAGATTTCTGGATTTTCATGGCTATTGGCTAAATATTTTGGGAGATGAAGAAAAATAAAATTGTAGATATAAGAAATACACCATCGTTTTTCTACTCTTAAAACGACAAAATTGATAAAAAAAGAGAAAAACTGCTTATTGCAATAATCGAAAGGAGGAAGAGGCACCCCTGAAAATAGCTGAGGGCACAAAGCTAAAACTAGCTTTGTCAGCAAAATCAATTTTGGACAAAAAAACTGACAGCTGTACACACAATCTGACAAAAAAGCGCAGACTTATGTAGAGCTGTGCAATGTTTTTAATAAAACTGTCAAGCGGCTAAAAACTAAAGAAAATTTTAATGCTCAAATGAAATCTATTTTTACATGCGCAATGAGCTACGTGAGTAGAGAAAAAGCGAAAACATGCGAATATTGTGACAAGATAACAAAACATAACACAAAAATACTAACAATGGAATGGGGTGGGGCAATTTAAGAGGCCTTTTCCACTGATCTACGAGCGCAATTCTCAAAACGGAAGATCAAATTGCGATAAAACCAAGCAAAAACTAATTGTGTACCGCTTTTGGTCACAAATTATAAGAAAAAGTTCAATTTAGTTCATCCGAATCATCTTCATCTTCATCATCGCCGGGTTGCTCAGTCAATTGTGGAACAAAGTGGTTTTGGTCATCTGAAATTATGAAACAAATCTGCGATAATGTTTAAAAACAATAACGAGTAATAATAGCTTTGAGCTTACCATCCGCAACCAGTGAGGCAGCCAAGTGCACCTCGTCTACTGACGGAGCGCTCATACGACCTGCAATATTAGAACAAACTCCTTTGCACTGACCATTCTGTGTTCCCAGTCTACCCAATACCTCCCCAGTCCACCCAATCCCTTCCCAGTCCACCCAATCTCTTCCCAGTCTACCCAATACCTCCCCAGTCCACCCAATCCCTTCCCAGTCCACCCAATCCCTTCCCAGTCTACCGTATACCTTCCCAGTCTACCCTATACCTTCCCAGTCTACCGTATACCTTCCCAGTCTACCCTATACCTTCCCAGTCTACCCTATACCTTCCCAGTCTACCCTATACCTTCCCAGTCTACCCTATACCTTCCCAGTCTACCCTATACCTTCCCAGTCCACCCAATCCCTTCCCAGTCCACCCAATCCCTTCCCAGTCTACCCTATACCTTCCCAGTCTACCCTATACCTTCCCAGTCTACCCTATACCTTCCCAGTCTACCCTATACCTTCCCAGTCTACCCTATCCCTTCCCAGTCTACCCTATACCTTCCCAGTCTACCCTATACCTTCCCAGTCTACCCAGTCCCTTCCCAGTCTACCCAGTCCCTTCCCAGTCTACCCAATCTGTTCCCAGTCTACCCAATCTGTTCCCAGTCTACCCTAGCAGGCACTCACGCTGCCGGCCCCGTTCCACAACGGAATTGGCTCGCAAAGCCAGTCTGGCTGTGGCAGCTATGGCTTCCACGGGCGACGCCGTCGATTCGGCGACACCGCCGACTGCACCGTCGCCGACAGCGCCGGCGACTCCTCCAGCCCGCGTCACAGTGGACTCGTGCGGCATGAGCCTCTGAGGCGAGCGGAACATATAGTTGCTAGGATAATGTCTCAGATTTGTCACCCGCTGAGCATAGAGATCAGCGTATCGCTCCAGCTGGTACGCGAAGCTCGTCAGCCGGCCGCCTGAGCGAAACAGCGAACCCAGAAAGCCGTAGGCGGTGTCCATTTCGCGTACAACCGAGCGAATATCGGCTCGCAACTGGTGAACATGGTCTGGTTGCGGGGCCGGGTTGGTCTCTCCGCCAGCCAGGGTGCAGTGCAGGTACATGCGACCCAGTGAAGCCTCCAGCAGTTGCAGCCTCTCAAACAGCTGCTGGTCCTGCTTCCATACGAACAGCTCGTTTGCCAACTCAGGCACGATAAGCAGAGTCCGCCAGCCCACTTTCTTGGACTTGATTATGTCACCGAAGATGTGATCGCCGGCGTACAGGACGTCCTTGCCGCGACAGCCAATCAGGCGGGAGAACACCGCGCAAGAGCCTGCGTTGGAAGAATGTGATTGGCTGGGCTGCTTATCACAATTGTACTAGCATTTTTTAATCTACTTCTTATCTCTAATCTACTCCCCATTCTACTCCCGATCTACTTGCCAATCTACTCCCCATTCTAGTCCCAATCTACTTGCCAATCTACTCTCCAATCTACTCCCCAATCTACTCTCCAATCTACTCCCCAATCTACTATTCACCTCCCGAGTAGACCACTCCAGACTGCAGCGGTCCGGTGTGGGTGCCCAATTTGAGTTTGCCGCTGCTTCTGTCCACCACTCTGAGCAGGGTGCCCTCGGCAAAGAATTTGGGTTTGCATGCGTTGACTAGGACGTAGTGGAAATGATTGACCCAGCCGAGTCCTAGCAGGTAGGTCATGACGGCATTGGTGTACCAGTACTCTGAGTTGGTTAGCAGGAAAACCTTGGCCCCAGCAACCTTCAATTGTTCCAGCAACTCAAGCAGTTCCGAATCCTCGTGAACAAATTCGGCCAGGTTGTCGACCGTCTGGCGCTTCAACGAGTCGTCGTTGTGAATGTGATCAGCCGCGCTGCGAACATCGTTGAATAGCGAGCGAAAAGAGATGTTCAGCTCCTGGAGGTCAAGAATCGGATACAAAGAGGTGCTGTGTGAATTTGAGTACAGACTCAGATTGTACTGAAATCAGAGGTTTAGGTAGAATCGGATTCCAAAGGGGTAGAATGGGATTCCAAAGGGGTAGAATGGGATTCCAAAGAGGTAGAATCGGATTCCAAAGGGGCAGAATTGGATTCCAAAGGGGCAGAATTGGATTCCAAAGGGGTAGAATAAAATTCCAAAGGGGTAGAATTGGATTCCAGAAGGGGCAGAGTCGGATTCCAAAGGGGTAGAATGGGATTCCAAAGGGGCAGAATTGAATTCCGAAGGGGTAGAATGGGATTCCGAAGGGCTAGAATTGGATTCCAGAAGGGGCAGAATCGGATTCCAAAGGGGTAGAATTGCATTCCAAAGTGGTAGAATCGGATTCCAAAGGGGCAGAATTGGATTCCAAAGGGGCAGAATTGGATTCCAAAGGGGTAGAATAAAATTCCAAAGGGGTAGAATTGGATTCCAGAAGGGGCAGAGTCGGATTGCAAAGGGGTAGAATTGGATTCCAAAGGGGTAGAATCGGATTCGAAAGGGGTAGAATGGGATTCCAAAGGGGCAGAATTGAATTCCGAAGGGGTAGAATGGGATTCCGAAGGGCTAGAATTGGATTCCAGAAGGGGCAGAATCGGATTCCAAAGGGGTAGAATTGCATTCCAAAGGGGTAGAATCGGATTCCAAAGGGGTAGAATAAAATTCCAAAGGGGTAGAATTGGATTCCAGAAGGGGCAGAATCGGATTCCAAAGGGGTAGAATTGCATTCCAAAGGGGTAGAATCGGATTCCAAAGGGGTAGAATGGGATTCCAAAGGGGCAGAATTGGATTCCGAAGGGGTAGAATGGGATTCCAAAGGGCTAGAATTGGATTCCAGAAGGGGCAGAATCGAATTCCAAAGGGTTACAATTGCATTCCAAAGGGGTAGAATCGGATTCCAAAGGGGTAGAATCGGATTCCAGAAGGGGCAGAATTGGATTCCAAAAGGGGTAAAATTGCATTTCAAAGGGGTAGAATCGGATTCTAAAGAGGTAGAATTGGATTCTGATGGGACAGAACTGGATTCTGATGGGGTAGAGTCAGATTCTAAAGGGTAGAATCGTATTTCTGAGGGTAGAATCACAGTCCGGGTGTCTGTGGCGGGTAGATTACCTTGTACACAACTCCAGTCCGCTCAACCGAGGCCTGCGGCAGTGATTTAAAGAACTCGATGATGGACGCCAGACAGTAGATCTCAGGCAGATTAAACAGCGTGTCGTACACATAGAAGCGGTCGCTCATTTGAACAAATTTATTCTCATACCAGGACTCCAACTCAGCCGAACTAACCACTGTCAGGCCAAACAGACAGCTCAGCAGGTTGCCAAACGAGTCTAGTTTGAGTAGGCAACCCCTGTCCTTGTCGAACCACAGGCCGCGTATTGGGAAAGTGTGATCGTACTGGAATTTCAGTATCTCGCACGGATAACCGACCTCTACTAGGCGATGAAGCATCAGCTTGAACGCAGCTCCCTCGTAGCCGGGTGATTTGTACTGAGCCAAAGTGTAGTCCATGTCGAAACCGTAGAATTTGATGCGATCTAGCTGAAGACTGCGGTTCACGAAGATCCTGGGGTGCGAAAGGGATATTGTTCTCAGGTGAATTGTCAGATAGACAATTGTTCTTAGGTGAATTGTCAGATAGACAATTGTTCTCAGGTGAATTGTCAGATAGACAATTGTTCTCAGGTGAATTGTCAGATAGACAATTGTTCTCAGGTGAATTGTCAGATAGACAATTGTTCTCAGGTGAATTGTCAGATAGACAATTGTTCTCAGGTGAATTGTCAGATAGACAATTGTTCTCAGGTGAATTGTCAGATAGACAATTGTTCTCAGGTGAATTGTCAGATAGACAATTGTTCTCAGGTGAATTGACTGACAGACAATTCTTCTCAAGGTGAGGAAAGGCTAATGATTGACAGACAATTGTTCTCAAGGTGAGGAAAGGCTGATGATTGACAGACAATTGTTCTCAAGGTGAGGAAAGGCTGATGATTGACAGACAATTGTTCTCTAGGTGAGGAAAAATTTTTCAATTAGCACCATATTTTTCAGTTATCACCTTATTTTTCAGTTAGCACCTTATTTTTCAGTTAGCACCTTATTTTTCAATCCGGCTGGAGTAAAAGTAAGGAGGCCACCGTCCGGCACCGGCGCGGGCCACGGGCTAACGGAGTCGCCCTCCTCTGGAGCGTGCGGCTACTAAGATGGCCACCCACCGCGGAAGGCGGAGCGCTGCTGCTGCTGAACGTCGCCAGCAGCGGTTCAATGCTCGACGCAAAGAGCTGCGGGCTCTCGCCCGCCTCCGCCACGTAGACCGCCACAAGGACTCGCGGCTTGCCCAGCCGGAGCCTCGAGTGCTGGCAACTCCACCGCCAGCACCCCGCACTACACACCTGCCTGATATTGACACCAACGCCAGCGCCAACAGCCCCAGACAGCAGCGTCAGGGTCGGAAACTGCTAAGCTCTCTGTCCATTGCCACATTCAATGCACGCACTCTCTCTAACCAATGGAGGCTCCTTGAGCTTGCTAAAGCAGCAATCGATCTCTCTATCTCCATCGTAGCTATTCAAGAACACCGCAGGACTGCCAACCTGGACATCGACCTTGGCAATGGCTGGTTTTTCAAAGCAGCTGCAGCTTCTGACCAGGGCATCGGCAGAATCGGTTTCCTGCTCTCGCCGCTGGCAAACCGCCCCAGCTTTATCTCTGATCGCATCGGTCATGCATCGTTTGCCATCTCAGATCGCCGGCTTCATGTCCTCTGTGTCTACGCCCCCACTGCCCCGGCTACCACCGTGGATGCCACCACCACCCTTCAATTCTACGATCAACTGGGCCACCAGCTAGACCACCTCGCCTCCAGGGACCTCTACTTCATCGCCGGCGACTTCAACGCGCCTCTCCCGGTGGACGGCCAATTGGTGAGAAACAGGTGCGGCACTCCAAATGCCAACACTCCACACCTGTCAACTTTCATGGCTTCTCGCAATTTGCTCGCTGCAAACGGCTATTTCCGCCAGGGCCTCAACGCTCTTCCGACTTTCCGGGGTCCAAACAGCCGTACGACGAGGCTAGACTGGATCCTGTGTCCAGCCGCCTCCCGCTCCCGACTCCGCGCTGCTCAGAGTATCGTGCTGCACTGCGTCCCCTCCGACCATGCCCTCGTCTGCTGCCACTTCGATCATCGGTGGCAGAGGTTCCGTCGCCCCACGGCACCACCCTTCTGGGCTGCCCTGGCCCGGACTGAGACTAAAGCAGCCTTTCTTAACCAACTGTTTGCCGCCGGGCTCACTCTAAACAGCAGCTTCAACGAGCTTGCGACGGCAGTAGCCTCTGCTGCCACTGCATCGCTGCCCAAACGCCAGCCTCGCCAATCAAGCGCCCGCTGGGCCTCCGACCCCAGCGTCACTCGAGCCCGCAGCCTCGTCCAAGCAACGGTTGCCAGACATGGCGCCGGTAGTGAGCAGGCAACAGCGGCGACCGACACCCTGAGAGACGCTCACCGCATCGCTGCTGAGCTCGCAACCCAAGAGGCGCTCACCGAGATCCAGGCGGCCACGGACAACTGTCGCCCTGCGGCCGCCTGGCGGGCCATCAACCGTCTGACGGGCCGTCGCGCCACACCGAAGGCTATCATCCCTGCCAACTCCCAAGAAGAGCGCAAGCAGCTGATGGCTGACCATTTCGAAGGCGTCCTCAACGCCGACGCGCCCGACCCCCTGCTCCCGCCTCTTGAAGGCCTCTTGCCCATTCCCGACGGCACCTTCGACTGCGCTCCTATCTGCTCTGCAGAGGTGAAGAAAGCCCTGCAGACAATGAGATCCGATGCCGCCGCAGGAGTTGACGAAATCCCGCCGCGCGTCCTCAAGCTTCCCGAGCTGCTGCCTGTTCTCACGGGTATTCTCAACCGCTCCTGCCCCTTGGGAGGTGATCCCACAGCCCGAGCTCCGGCTCTTTGGAGGATATCCAAGATCATCGCCATACCCCAGAAAGGAAGCTCCAGCAGCCTCGACAACCTCCGCGGCATTGCCCTCGAGTGCACGCTGGTTAAAGTCCTGAACATCGTCCTGCGCAACCGCCTGCTGCCCACTATCAATCAGCGGCTTGTTCACCTCCAGAGTGGTTTCCGCCCTGGCAGCTCGACCTCTGAGCAGGTGGCTGCCATCCGCTGCGTGGTCGAAGCCTGCAGGACGCGACAGATGTCGGCATCCATCGTTTTCGTCGACTTCCGCAAAGCGTTTGATTCCATCAGCAGGCCGGCCATTGCATGGCTGCTCAAAGAACACGGCGTTCCACAATTGCTCATCCAAGCAGTGATGGACCTTTACACCGACTCCAGTGCTTTTATTCAGACTGCAGACGGGCCCACGACCGAGTTCGCTACCACCTCTGGTGTTCTTCAAGGAGACACCCTTTCTCCTTTTCTTTTCGTGATGGTCATGGACTTCGTTCTCAGGCGCGCCCTACGCGACGACGATGGCTTCATGGTCACCCGCAGGCGTAGTGCCCGGCTCCCCTGCGTCCGCCTGACCTGCCTCGCCTATGCCGACGACGTCGCCCTGACCTGCTGCGACCCTGACGCAGCCCTGAGAGCGGTCTGTCGCCTGGCCGAGGAAGGCGGGAGAGTCGGGCTTCACATTAACTACAACAAGACGGAGGTCCTGCACATGGGCACAGCAACCGCCCCACCACTCCAACTTCCAGACGGCAATGTCATCAACACCTGCCAGGACTTTAAGTACTTAGGTGTGCAAATTTTGGACGCCAACGCCATCATCGAATACCGCAAGCAACAGGCCTGGCGCGCCCTCCACCTTCTGCGTACCATCTTTGACTCTACTGCCTCCGACGTCCTGAAGATCGGCCTCTTCCGCTCAGCTGTCGAATCCGTCCTTGCATATGGCCTCGAAGCAGTGCCGATGACGCCTACCCGTGAGGCTGCCCTGGAGGCGTCTCACCGACACCTGCTGAGGTCGGCGCTTGGCATCCGCTACCCTGAGACTGCGAGCAACGCCGAGCTGACCGCGAGAGCCCGTGTGCCCTCCTTCGCTCGTTCCCTGCAAAGGCGTCGGCAAATGCTGGCCGGCCACTGCCTGCGGGCTCATGCGAGGGGTGCGGGCCCGCCGCTCGCGACCCTTCTGCTCAACCCGCCCAGTGAAGGCCTTCGGCGTGGACAGGGCCGTCGCGTGACTCTACTTGATTGCCTTTTAACTGACTTGCAGAGTCTTGGCTTCTCCCCTCAGGCTGCTGCCAGGGCTGACTCCCGCGTCTTTCGGCAGCGTGTGTTCGCTGCAGTTTTCTAACCTCCGCAGCGTCCGTTATTATTATTATTATTAGGTGAGGAAAGGCTAATGATTGACAGACAACTGTTCTCAAGGTGAGGAAAGGCTAATGATTGACAGACAACTGTTCTCAAGGTGAGGAAAGGCTAATGATTGACAGACAACTGTTCTCAAGGTGAGGAAAGGCTAATGATTGACAGACAACTGTTCTCAAGGTGAGGAAAGGCTAATGACTGACAGACAACTGTTCTTAAGGTGAGGAAAGGCTAATGATTGACAGACAACAGTTCTCAAGGTGAGGAAAGGCTAATGACTGACAGACAACTGTTCTCAAGGTGAGGAAAGGCTAATGATTGACAGACAACTGTTCTCAAGGTGAGGAAAGGCTAATGATTGACAGACAACAGTTCTCAAGGTGAGGAAAGGCTAATGATTGAGAGACAACAGTTCTCAAGGTGAGTAAAGGCTAATGACTAACAGACAACAGTTCTCAAGGTGAGGAAAGGCTAATGATTGACAGACAACAGTTCTCAAGATGAGGAAAGGCTAATGATTGACAGACAACAGTTCTCAAGGTGAGGAAAGGCTAATGATTGACAGACAACAGTTCTCAAGATGAGGAAAGGCTAATGATTGACAGACAACAGTTCTCAAGGTGAGGAAAGGCTAATGATTGACAGACAACAGTTCTCAAGGTGAGGAAAGGCTAATGATTGACAGACAACAGTTCTCAAGGTGAGGAAAGGCTAATGACTGACAGACAACAGTTCTCAAGGTGAGGAAAGGCTAATGACTGACAGACAACAGTTCTCAAGGTGAGGAAAGGCTAATGACTGACAGACAACAGTTCTCAAGATGAGGAAAGGCTAATGATTGACAGACAACAGTTCTCAAGGTGAGGAAAGGCTAATGATTGACAGACAACAGTTCTCAAGATGAGGAAAGGCTAATGATTGACAGACAACAGTTCTCAAGGTGAGGAAAGGCTAATGATTGACAGACAACAGTTCTCAAGGTGAGGAAAGGCTAATGATTGACAGACAACAGTTCTCAAGGTGAGGAAAGGCTAATGATTGACAGACAACAGTTCTCAAGGTGAGGAAAGGCTAATGATTGACAGACAATTGTTCTCAAGGTGAGGAAAGGCTAATGACTGACAGACAACAGTTATCAAGGTGAGGAAAGGCTTATGACTGACAGACAACAGTTCTCAAGGTGAGGAAAGGCTAATGACTGACAGACAACAGTTCTCAAGGTGAGGAAAGGTGGTCACTTACCTGTGACCAGTCTCACGTTTGAGCAACTGAAACTCTGACGACTTCTTTTCAGACCAACTCTGCACGCGGCTGTAGTAGTCCATCTTTCGGTTTGCTTGTTTGTTTGTTACGTTTTACACGGCAATCTCCGTTATATATAGACGCAAATAATTTGACTGAAGTGTTAAATAATCCATTTTATAATCTGCAAAATGATGACTTTAGATAACTTTAATTACAATTTATAAAGAAATATCCGTTTTTTTCGAAATAAATGTAAAAGCAAAGCAGTCATAGTGTTTTTACTTCAATCTCAAATTTCGATTTCGCGAGAAAATGTTACAATCTGTTCATTACATAAGGTGGCTCAGATTAAAGGATGTGCGCATAAGAAAAAAACGATAAGAAAAAATGATTAGAGTATATATTTTACTTGACTTTAAATACATTGATCGCTAAAAACAACTACCAACCATGCCAACCTACACGAAAGCTAGCCAGTCTACTCAAAAGCTAGCCAGCCTACTCAAAAGCTAGCCAGCCTACTCAAAAGCTAGCCAGCCTACTCAAAAGCTAGCCAGCCTACTCAAAAGCTAGCCAGCCTACTCAAAAGCTTGCCAGCCTACTCAAAAGCTTGCCAACCTACTCAAAAGCTTATCAACTTACTCAAAAGCTGTAGTGGTCTGCCTCGCGCATTCACACTCTCCGCCCACGCGCCCTTACAAATGCTATTTGCGTAACGCCTCACCTGCGCTCACACTCCGCCCACGCGCCCTGACAAATGTGTTGTGCAGTTGATTAATGCACGTACATAGTTCGTACATGTACACCTCTGATATCGATTGGCGCAGAATATATATAGTCCAATAACTGAGAGCCAACTTGGCGTGAAAGTTTCGGATACTAACTTGGCTGACTCGCTACTATTCATTTACAACATTGGCATCGCAAGCTCAAGCGAACACCCACCCCAATAAGCCGGGGTCGGAGTAGACTGAAGTGAAGTGACTGCAAGCCTGCCAAGCCAAGCGTAAACAACAGCGCCAAACTGCAAAAGTCAAACTGAAACATGACGAGTGACAGCAACTCAGCAGAAGCGCCGCGGATCAGCGTATCGCCGCCGGATCAATTCCTGCCGCAGCCGGGCCGACCGGCGAGGCCGTGGAAAGAGTGGAAGGCCCTCTTTGAGAACTACTTACTTGCGGCCGGCTACGACACTTTGCCGGAAGCGAGGAGGCGCGCGCTGTTGCTGCACTGCCTTGGCGCGGAAGGGCAGCGAGTCTTTGCGGCTGTGGCAGCAACGAAGAGGCCGAGTCCGACAGAACTCGCGGCGACAGTCGCGATTCTGGACGAGCAGTTCGGAGCCAAAGTCAACGTGGTGGCGGAGCGCCACAAGTTTCGGCAGCGCAGTCAGCGTCCGGGTGAAAAGATTGCGGACTTCGTGGCGGCTCTGTATGCTCTGGCTGGCTCATGTGAGTTCCGCGACATGATGGAAGAAATGATCCGCGACCAGATCGTGGAGAAGGTCAGCGACAGGCGAATTCGAGAGCGCTTGCTGATCGAGGACGGCCTGACGCTGCAGAAGGCAGTGACGCTGAGCCAGCAATGGGAGACCAGCATCGCTGAGGCCAGCGCGATAGAGACGGAAGGCGCAGCCGCGGCCGGAGCACAGCTGGAAGAAGAGGTGAAGAGAGTCCGACTACAACCAGACAGGAAGAACACAGGACAAGGGCGACCAGATCGAGAGTCATGCTCCAAGTGCGGAGGCGGGCACAACAGACGAGCCCGGTGTCCAGCTGAAGGCAAGAGTTGTCATGTCTCCGGGAAGGCGAACCATTTCGGCCGGATGTGCAGGTCGCAGGGCGCCAAGGTCGCCGAGGTCATGGACGAGAGCGGCCAAGCCGTGTACATGGTGCGCGGCGCCTCCAGTCCCGACATCCGCTGCCGGCTGAAGGTGCATGGCATCTGGCTGAATCTGCTTGTAGACTCGGGAGCCAAGGTGTCCATCCTGTCAGAGAGGACCTTCAGGAAGCTCGGAAACCGGTCGCCACTCCAGCCGTCGACCAAGAAACTCATCGCGTACAACGGCAAGGCAATCGATGTCGTCGGCGAGGCGGTGCTGTCCGTCAGCTATCGCGGCCAGCTGGTGCCATTTTTCTGCTTTACCGTGGTACGGCAAGGCTCCGACATCATGGGAACGGATCTGATGCAGCACCTCAGCTTCCAGGTGGTGGACAAGGACGGCGACCTCGTGCGCACAGTCGAAAAAACGGCAGAGCTACCGGTCTGGCTGGCCGAGCGCTTCAAGCCACTGACGCAGGGACTCGGGCGGATCCGAGGATTCGAGCACCGGCCCAGGCTGAACCCCGCCGTGCCCCCGGTGGCGCAATCGCTACGCCGCATCCCACTTAGCATCAAAGACAAAGTCCAGGCGGAGATTGACCAGCTGCTGGAGGATGACATCATCGAGGAGATCCAGGCTTCAGAGTGGATTTCGAACCTGGTGATCGTCCCGAAGCCTGATGGCAAAATCAGGGTCTGCAATGACCTCAGGTGCCCAAACAAGGCCATAGTTCCGGATAAGCAGCCGCTGCCGACATTCGAGGAGCTGACAACGGAGTTCAAGGGCTCGACCGTGTTCACTAAGCTGGATTTAAATTCTTCGTATCTGCAGTTGGAGCTAGCAGAAGATAGGCGGGACTTAACGGCCTTCATTACGGAGAAAGGGCTGTACCGGTACAAGCGCGTATGCTATGGCCTAAACAGCGCCCCGGCGGCCTTCCAGAAAGTTCTCAGCAAGATTCTCCATGGCTGTTCCGGGACGCTGCACTACATCGACGACATAGTGGTGCACGCTGCCAACGAGGCGGAGCACCTGCGGCGGCTCACGACAGTGCTGGACAAGCTGCTCGCCCATGGCGTCACGCTCAACGCCTCAAAGTGCCAGTGGGCTGCAGAGACAGTGCAGTTCCTGGGCTACATCGTCTCCGCGAGAGGACTTCAGCCGATGCAGTCTAACGTTGAAGACATCGAGGCGGTGCCGGAGCCCCAGAACGCCGAGGCAGTGGCCTCATTTCTGGGAATGGTTAAATTCTATTCCAACTTTCTGCACAACCTGTCCGACATCGCCGAGCCGCTGCTGCTGCTACTTCGCAAAGAGCAGCCCTGGAACTGGACAACAGATTGCCAAAAGGCCTTTTGGAGGCTCAAGAAGATGGTGGTGTCCCCAACATGCTTGCGATTCTTCAGTCCCGACGACAAGATCATCGTGGCCTGCGACAGCTCCGCGCACGCTCTGGGGGCCGTGCTGATGCAAGACGACAGCGCCGGGGTTCGAAGACCAGTCGCTTTCGCGTCAAGGACCCTGTCAGCGACCGAGCGCAAGTACTCCGCATCAGAGAGAGAGGCTCTCGCGTGCATCTTCGCGTGCGAGAGATGGCACTATTTCCTGTTCGGCCGGAGATTCGAGCTGCACACGGACCACCAGGCTCTGACGACGCTGCTGACGGCTCAAGGCAGCGGCCACCGGCCTCTGCGGCTTCATCGATGGGCCGACCGCCTGCTCGCGTACGACTTCCAAGTCTGCCACGTTCCTGGCAAGAAGAACATCGTGCCAGATTTTTTGTCGCGCCACGGCGCTCTCGAAGGAAAATGCCCAAGGCAAAGCGAAGAGGACTCGACCGAGCTCCAAGTGAATGCCGTACTGCTATCGGGCGCGCTGGAGATTGTCAGTCCAAGCGAACTGGCCGAGGCATCCCTGCAGGACCCGGTGATCAATGATGCGGTCACAATGACGCTCCAGGGGTGGCCTAACTCCATCAAGCAGCTGAAGCCGGAGCTGCAGCCGTTCTGGAGGATGCGGACGCAACTGGCGCTCTGGAATGACGGCAAGTGCCTGGCCAACGGCACCCGAGCAGTAATCCCCGCATCCCTGAGGGAGAAGACGCTGCAGCTGGCGCATTTCGGGCACCTCGGCGTGAGCAAAATGAAGCAGCATTGCCGGGACGCAGTCTGGTGGCCGCAAATCGATCAGCATATCGAGGAATTTGTGCGACATTGCGAGGCCTGCCTGCTTAGCGAGAAGAACTTTAAGCCACCCAAGACGGTCCTGACCCCTACGAAGTGGCCGACGCGTCCATGGGAGGAACTCCAGCTCGACATCTTCGGGGAGCTGCACTCTGCGCCGAACTCCTGTCGCTTCATCCTGGTGCTGTACGATTTGCATTCAAAGTGGCCGGAGGCTGCCTGCATGTCGACTGTCACAAGCGCGGATGTCATCGACGCCCTGACAACGTGGTTTAGCCGCTGGGGCCTGCCGAAGAGCATTAAAACAGACGGAGGTCCGCAGTTCGTGTCCGGCGATTTTGAGGATTTTCTTCAGCGCTGCGGCATCCGGCACCGGCAGTCACCGCACTACCACCCCCAGGGCAACGCGGCCGTAGAGCGCTTCAACCGTTTTCTCAAGGACGGCCTAAAGACGCACCTAGAGGAGGGCTACGACTTCAAGGACGCGGTGAAGACGCTGCTGTGGTCGTACAGGGCCACCCCGCATGCACTGACTGGAGTGTCACCGGCGGAGCTCATGACAGGCCGGAAGATCAGCACCCCGTTGACAGCTCTGCAGCCAAGGACAACAGCGCGGCACAGACTGGCGGCCAGCATCAAGCGGAGGCAGCAGCGCGTTTTCGATCAGCTCAACACGACCCGGAGGCCGCCGCCCACGTTCATAGTCGGCGACTGGGTGCGCGTGAAGCGGCCGTTCGCCCGCGGCAAGCTGAGCAGCCGCCTGTCCGAGCCACGGCAGATCTCCCGGATCGCGAGCGCGACCACCGTCATCCTCAGCGATGGCTCCCGCTGGCACGTCGACAACTGCGTCCGGGTACCGCGGCCAGCCGGAGCGCTGCCGCACTGGCCAGCGCCGGCTCCCAGCGCAGCCGGGACAGCCGCGGAGGCGGCGACGGCGGCAGACCCAGCGAGACAGCAGCAGCCAGCCCAGACGGCGATCCGAGTGAGCTCAAGGCCGCGAGCGCCGCCGCAATGGTACGGTGAAATCGTGACTCACTGACTCGTTTTTTAGTGACGGTTATTCAGCTGTTATTAGCGATCAGCTGTTTCGATTTAATTCTCTTTGAAGTACCTGATGCATAAAAAGATCATTTTACTCCTTCGATGCTTGGTAATGCACTTTTATTTCCTGCTCAATATTTGCATAATTATTTTCGTTGCTCTATCCTTTGAAAGGGAAGGTGAATGTTGTGCAGTTGATTAATGCACGTACATAGTTCGTACATGTACACCTCTGATATCGATTGGCGCAGAATATATATAGTCCAATAACTGAGAGCCAACTTGGCGTGAAAGTTTCGGATACTAACTTGGCTGACTCGCTACTATTCATTTACAACAAAATGCTATTGCGTAACGCCTCAGCCGCACGTGGCGGCGTACAATATATATAGTAGACGCACGGTCCACAGAGGCCTGTGAAGTTTTCTCTTGCCACTAAACGACTGCACTACAAAAGCTTATCAACCTACTCAAAAGCTTATCAACCTACTCAAAAGCTTATCAACCTACTCAAAAGCTTATCAACTTACTCAAAAGCTTATCAACCTACTCAAAAGCTTATCAACCTACTCAAAAGCTTATCAACTTACTCAAAAGCTTATCAACCTACTCAAAAGCTAGCCGACCTACTCAAAAGCTAGCCAACCTACTCAAAAGCTAGCCATCCTACTCAAAAGCTAGTCAGCCTACTCAAAAGCTAGCCAGCCTACTCAAAAGCTAGCCAACCTATTTAAAAGCTTGCCAACTTACTCAAAAGCTTATCAACCTACTCAAAAGCTAGCCAGCCTACTCAAAAGCTAGCCAACCTATTTAAAAGCTTGCCAACTTACTCAAAAGCTTATCAACCTACTCAAAAGCTTCTTAAAGTCTCCAAAATCCAAAATCCAAAATTAAAACCGCCCTAACAAACTAATCTAATTTTCCTGAAAGCTTTCAAAGGTACGAGTAATAACTAAACAAACTCGCTGTATACAAAAGGAAGGCTTCTTCTGATTGACGCAAAAAACTAAATGGTGTTAAATGAAAAGCGCATTAATCATTAAAAGTGCTTTATGTTGTTCCGAGAAGCTTATCAGAATAAACTCATGCGGACTACTTAGACAATTTTCTCAGTCTTAAAATAAGCTAGTACCTGACATATATTAGAAGGCCTCATGTATCAGATACGCACAAATTACAGACTAAAATCATAGTAGTGTCAGTCAGAAATATCAAAATAGACTAGTCACCAGTACTTGTCATTGGCTAGAAGGTCATCAGATTCACCGACCTGCCAGGTGCCAATAAAACCCGGCCTAACCTGACGCCTGGCTGTTAGAAGGGCTGCCGACTCAGGATTCGCGTAGGACAGCTGACGCAGCCGGACCTCCTGGCGACGCTTCACGCCTGCGGCTGCTTCGTTCGACTGGTCGTCGAGACAGTTTGACTGCATAGATGAAATTGTGGTGGAACACAGTGTGCTGATTGGCTGTGATTGACCTACTGCCCCAGTGTGCTGATTGGCTGTGCTTGACCTACTGCCCCAGTGTGCTGATTGGCTGTGCTTGACCTACTGCCCCAGTGTGCTGATTGGCTGTGCTTGACCTACTGCCCAGTGTGCTGATTGGCTGTGCTTGATCTACTGCCCCAGTGTGCTGATTGGTTGTGATTGACCTACTGCCCTAGTGTGCTGATTGGCTGTGCTTGACCTACTGCCCCAGTGTGCTGATTGGCTGTGATTGACCTACTGCCCCAGTGTGCTGATTGGCTGTGCTTGACCTACTGCCACAGTTGTACTGATTGGCTGCGCATTACCTCAGTGTTTGAATTGGCGATGTTGGGCACTCTCACAGCAAGCAGGTCCTCCCATTCTTGCGCAACCAGCCGGTACAGCCTCAGGCAAGCGTCGGCATCCTCCACCGAGTCGTGCTCCCGCTGTTGAATTCTCAAATCTAGCAGGGCCAGCGCTAGGCTGCGCAAACTGGCGGGCCATTTGCCCTGAAGTGGCAGCCCGGCTCGGGCCTGCCAGAGAGGAACCGGATTAAGGACATCACAGAAGCTACGGATTAAGGACATAACAGAAGCTACGGATTAAGGACATCACTGAAACTACGGATTAAGGACATCACTGAAACTACGGATTAAGGACATCACTGTAACTACGGATTAAGGACATCACTGTAACTACGGATTAAGGACATCACTGAAACTACGGATTAAGTACATCACTGAAACTACGGATTAAGGACATCACTGAAACTACGGATTAAGGACATCACTGAAACTACGGATTAAGGACATCACTGAAACTACGGATTAAGGACATCACTGAAACTACGGATTAAGGACATCACTGAAACTACGGATTAAGGACATCACTGAAACTACGGATTAAGGACATCACTGAAACTACGGATTAAGGACATCACTGAAGCCACGGATTAAGGACATCACTGAAGCCACGGATTAAGGACATCACTGAAGCTACGGATTAAGGACATCACTGAAGCCACGGATTAAGGACATCACTGAAGCTACGGATTAAGGACATCACTGAAGCCACGGATTAAGGACATCACTGAAGCCACGGATTAAGGACATCACTGAAGCTACGGATTACGGACATCACTGAAACTACGGATTAAGGACATCACTGAAGCCACAAACCTGAAGCAGTGCGCAGCGACTGGTATCCCTAACCAGACCCTCCGGATGATGCAGCCGCAGCACTCGAAGGTCATTGTGCAACGCGTGGCCAACCAAAATGCGGCCTCGCACGGCCCGACGGACCATATCCTGCACCGCGTCAAATGGCAGGCCGCGACGGAGGTCGGCGGGACGAATGCCGCTCCAGCGAGTGCGGTAGTCCGTGACAGGCTCCTCTGGCAGGCACATCACATCCAGCAGCACCTGGGAAAAATAGTTCCCTTCGGTTAGAGGATGGCTATTGCAATTGGGGATCTGAGAGGATTGCTACTCAAATTGGGGATCTGAGAGGATGGCTACTCAAATAGGGGATCTGAGAGGATTGCTACTCAAATTGGGGATCTGAGAGGATGGCTACTCAAATAGGGGATCTGAGAGGATTGCTACTCAAATAGGGGATCTGAGAGGATTGCTACTCAAATTGGGGATCTGAGAGGATTGCTACTCAAATAGGGGATCTGAGAGGATTGCTACTCAAATTGGGGATCTGAGAGGATGGCTACTCAAATAGGGGATCTGAGAGGATTGCTACTCAAATAGGGGATCTGAGAGGATTGCTACTCAAATTGGGGATCTGAGAGGATTGCTACTCAAATAGGGGATCTGAGAGGATTGCTACTCAAATAGGGGATCTGAGAGGATTGCTACTCAAATTGGGGATCTGAGAGGATTGCTACTCAAATAGGGGATCTGAGAGGATTGCTACTCAAATTGGGGATCTGAGAGGATGGCTACTCAAATAGGGGATCTGAGAGGATTGCTACTCAAATAGGGGATCTGAGAGGATTGCTACTCAAATTGGGGATCTGAGAGGATTGCTACTCAAATAGGGGATCTGAGAGGATTGCTACTCAAATTGGGGATCTGAGAGGATGGCTACTCAAATAGGGGATCTGAGAGGATTGCTACTCAAATAGGGGATCTGAGAGGATTGCTACTCAAATTGGGGATCTGAGAGGATGGCTACTCAAATAGGGGATCTGAGAGGATTGCTACTCAAATAGGGGATCTGAGAGGATTGCTACTCAAATAGGGGATCTGAGAGGATTGCTACTCAAATAGGGGATCTGAGAGGATTGCTACTCAAATTGGGGATCTGAGAGGATGGCTACTCAAATAGGGGATCTGAGAGGATTGCTACTCAAATTGGGGATCTGAGAGGATTGCTACTCAAATAGGGGATCTGAGAGGATTGCTACTCAAATTGGGGATCTGAGAGGATGGCTACTCAAATAGGGGATCTGAGAGGATTGCTACTCAAATAGGGGATCTGAGAGGATTGCTACTCAAATTGGGGATCTGAGAGGATGGCTACTCAAATAAGGGATCTGAGAGGATTGATACTCAAATAGGGGATCTGAGAGGTTTGCCACTCAAATAGGGGATCTGAGAGGTTGGCTACTCAAATAAGGGATCTGAGAGGTTGGCTACTCAAATAAGGGATCTGAGAGGTTGGCTACTTAATTAAGGGATCTGAGAGAATGGCTACTCAAATTGGGGATCTGAGAGGTTCGCTACTTAAATAGGGGATCTGAGAGGTTCGCTACTCAAATAGGGGATCTGAGAGGATGCCTACCGAAATACGGGATTTGAGAGGTTGGCTACTGAAATAGGGGTTCTGTGAGGATTTCTACTCAAATAGGGGATCTGAGAGGATTGCTACTCAATTAAGGGATCTGAGAGGATGGCTACTCAAATAGGCGATCTGAGAGGATTGCTACTCAAATTGGGGATCTGAGAGGATGGCTACTCAAATAGGGGATCTGAGAGGATTGCTACTCAAATAGGGGATCTGAGAGGATTGCTACTCAAATTGGGGATCTGAGAGGATGGCTACTCAAATAGGGGATCTGAGAGGATTGCTACTCAAATAGGGGAACTGAGAGGTTTGCCACTCAAATAGGGGATCTGAGAGGTTGGCTACTCAAATAAGGGATCTGAGAGGATTGATACTCAAATAGGGGATCTGAGAGGTTTGCCACTCAATTAGGGGATCTGAGAGGTTGGCTACTCAACTAGGGGATCTGAGAGGTTAGTTACTCAAATAGGGGATCTGAGAGGATTGCTACTCAAATTGGGGATCTAAGAGGATGGCTACTCAAATAGGGGATCTGAGAGGATTGCTACTCAAATAGGGGATCTGAGAGGTTTGCCACTCAATTAGGGGATCTGAGAGGTTGGCTACTCAACTAGGGGATCTGAGAGGTTTGCCACTCAATTAGGGGATCTGAGAGGTTGGCTACTCAAATAGGGGATCTGAGAGGTTAGCTACTCAAATAGGGGATCTGAGAGGATTGCTACTCAAATTGGGGATCTAAGAGGATGGCTACTCAAATAGGGGATCTGAGAGGATTGCTACTCAAATAGGGGATCTGAGAGGATTGCTACTCAAATTGGGGATCTGAGAGGATGGCTACTCAAATAGGGGATCTGAGAGGATTGCTACTCAAATAGGGGATCTGAGAGGTTTGCCACTCAAATAAGGGATCTGAGAGGTTGGCTACTTAAATAAGGGATCTAAGAGAATGGCTACTCAAATTGGGGATCTGAGAGGTTCGCTACTTAAATAGGGGATCTGAGAGGTTCGCTACTCAAATAGGGGATCTGAGAGGATGCCTACTGAAATACGGGATTTGAGAGGTTGGCTACTCAAATAGGGGTTCTGTGAGGATTTCTACTCAAATAGGGGATCTGAGAGGATTGCTACTCAATTAAGGGATCTGAGAGGATTGCTACTCAAATAGGGGATCTGAGAGGATTGCTACTCAAATTGGGGATCTGAGAGGTTGGCTACTTAAATAAGGGATCTGAGAGGATTGCTACTCAAATTGGGGATTTGTGAGTATAGCCACTCAAAATAGGGATTTTTTTAGAGTCATAACTAGGGTCTGAAAAGCTACTTAAACAACCAAAAAGTTAGCTACAAAAAAGAATAAAAATAAAAGCAACTGCTTACATCTCCTCGTTCGTTGAGCACACTGGCGCGGCCGAGGGCGCTGACGCAGCCTCTGGGACCCGTGCCAACAAATTCGCAGTCGATGGCCACAACTTGTGTAATCAAACCTGATTCATCTAGGCGGACAATATTCGATCGACCAACTGGAGAAGCCGCAAACGAATGACCCGGATTTTGACATTGTCGCTTAGCAACTATAGAAGCGGAGTTGAGTCTTGCTTTTGCGGTTCGTTTGCACTGTGACGTCATTATTGCAAGTTGTGTTAAACTGCTAATCTGCCCTAGTTTAATTGTACTTTACAATGGACTGGTAGTTCTGAAATTTAGGCGAATGTTTTGTCAGAAAACACTTTCTCTTTAATATTAGCATTTGCTACATTAATATTACGACCAAAAGATTACACCTGCGCCAATTAGGTCAGAATTGCAGCCTGTTGAGCTTGAGAATACAGCTAGTTAGTTTATGGGCAAAGCCCATATTATTGCATTGATTTAATGAAGAAACGAAAAGCTATCAAGTAAGAAAGCAATTTTAGTAGAACACGCTCGTTTAAAAGTGCATCACTTATATGACTACTTAATTGATTACACCAACTGATGCTGCTACCTATTTAATAGCTGGGTGAACTGAAGCAATACAGAGTTGGGTATCTTGCTAAAGGACACAAATTGTTTTATTGATGTCGGGAATCGAACCCCCGATCTTCAATTCGTGAGTCGGACGCCCTGACCTCTAGCTAGGCTACCTAAGAGGCATATATTTAATTAGTTAAACCAAATAAGAAGACCACAGTTTTTGTGCGATGATAAAGTTACGAAAGTGCCACTAATTAGAAAGTATATTTCTACAATTTTATGCACGAAAATGCTTTGGTAAAAAAACTGCCGATATGTATCGAAAAAAAACATTTTGTCACGGGTGAATCAGTCGGCAAAGTTCTGGCCGAAAACGGCCGTGAGCCTGGCAGCTTTCTTCGGGCCCAGACCGGGGCAGCGTTCCAGTTCGGCGCTGCTAGCTCCAATCATCGCTTCGAAGGTGCCGAAGTTGGCGGCCAGGCAGGCAGCGTCAGACCGGCTGACGCCGCGAATGCAGCCAAGGACGTCGCGAAGTTGGCCAGGCCAATCGTCGGCTGATCGTTCCATCAGCGAGTCGGCCGGCTTCTTCTCCAGAGATTTGAAGCTCTCCAAATAGCGGCCCGCCTCGTCGTTGCTCCAGGCAAGGATTAGCGTAGAGCCGGCCATTAGGCAGATGCGGTTCAATTCACGCACAGCGTCTGTATACTCCTGCGTGTCTACTAACAGTAGAAGAATACGCAAGTCGAATTCGCGCGGTCCCAGCAGGCGCAGGCGTTGGTGCACATAGTCAGGATGGAGACAGTGATAGCGCACGGATAGGAACAGGCAGCAGGCGGTGCGGCCGAGTATAAAATCGGCCGGGTCGGCCGACTCGGCGAATTCCCAGGGCACCGAGCGAATGGAGCGCAGTACTGGATTGCCGCGCTGGCGATGACTGACTAGAATTCTCTGCTGCTGCAATTGCTGCTGCTCCTTCTGCTGCTGCTCCAGCTGCTGCAGCTGCTGAGCTGGCACACGAATCACTCCAGGCTGTGGCTTAGGAACTGTGCTAGCCCCATCTAAGCAGCCCTTTACTGTGATTTGTTCCCAAACAAAGGAGAAAAAATATTACTTGACTTCCAACGAATTCGTAAACGTAACATATATTGAGGAGACGGACTCGAGATGGGGATCTAAGAGGATTGCTACCTACTCAATATGGGGATCTGAGAGGATGGCTTCTCAATATGGGGATCTGTGAGGACGGCTGCTCAAAATGAGGATCACAGATAATGGCTAGGCCTACTTTAAAAAATCTGAGAAGATGGCTAATCAAAATGAGGATCAGAGAGAATGGCTACTCAAAATGAGGATCAAAGAGAATGGCTACTCAAAAAAATCGGAGAAGATGGCTACTCAAAATGGGGATCAGAGAGGATGGTAGTGGTAGCTCAAAATGGGGATCTGAGAGGATGGTAGTGGTAGCTCAAAATGGGGATCTGAGAGGATGGTAGTGGTAGCTCAAAATGGGGATCTGAGAGGATGGTATTCGTAGCTCAAAATGGGGATCTGAGACGATTACTACTCAAATAGAATCTGAGAGGATGGCTACTCAAATAGGATCTGAGAGGATGGCTACTCAAATAGGATCTGAGAGGATGGCTACTCAAATAGGATCTGAGAGGATGGCTACTCAAATAGGATCTGAGAGGATGGCTACTCAAATAGGATCTGAGAGGATGGCTACTCAAATGGGGATCGGAGAGGATGGCTACTCAAAATAAGGATCTTATTTTGGCTACTCAAAGGAGAGGATGGCTACTCAAGATATGGATCTGAGAGCAGGATTACTCAAAACGATTATCTGAGACCGAGGGGATGGCTCACCTGTTTCTCTAGTCACAGTCAAAGCTGTTGGTTCTTTCTGAGCAGTGTCATCGGACCCAGTATCAGTTTTTGAGCTAGCAAGAGCAGCTGCAAAGATGGCACCAGGTGCAAACTCATCATCATCTTTGCTGACGTGCTTGCCAAAATTTCTGCTGCCCAAATCAATATCTGTTTCATCAACAATGGCTATGTCTATGGGTACACGTGGTTGCTTAGCTGGCACAGCAGTGCTAGAAATTTCAGAATTATCTTCTGAAGTCAAAGCTGTTGCTTGTCGCTTTGTGGGTGAAGCCATGGTGTGCTGGTAAGCCTACGTGTCTGCAAGCAGTTAAGTGTTGATTAGTTGAGTCCTAAATTTAGAAAACATAGGACAACATAAGCTACAACAGATATGTCAACAACCCACTGTTTTATAATTGGGTCTATGACCTACTAGAAGCCAGTAAGGTGGAAGTTTGAAGTCAATTGGAAAACCTGAAGTATTTTTTGGAATAAAGTTCAAGAAACCTACCTAGGTCTTTACTTATGACTATAGCTATAGCTAATAGTAATAAATAAAACTAATTACAGAACAGAAAGGCAGGCTGCAGGCTATGGCACACCATTTGGTGACATTAGACCTATAGGACCACAACCAGCAAGGCAATTTTATTTAGTATTAAGCACATATATATGGATACTATATATGTTGTGAGCTGCATCTCACAATGACCTTGCCCCTGCGTCTCTAACCCTTCCACCCCGGCCACCTGCTCAAACCAGTTCTGGCCAGCCCCGGCTTAGGCCACCCTCCTTTTTTGTTGGTTGTCGTTCGCCCATTGGCTGCCCCATGCGCCATCCTCACTAGTCCAATCAGGCCTCTCGCCAAGGAGACTTCTGATTGGCTAGCTGGTCTCCTTCTCTCTCTCACTCTGCTCTCAGCCTTGTGTGTTTGCCCCCCCAGCCCTGCGTGGCTTAGCCCTACCCCGTCCAGCCCAATGCCCTTGCCCCCACCCCACGCTGTTATTTATTAGCGCGCGCTGCCCGTGGCCAGCCCTGCGCCTCCCGAGTACTATTGCGAGCGAAAGTAAGAGTAAACGATCAATAATAAACTACGCAGCCTGAACTACAATACTTGCCATGAGTGCCACGTTCAATCCCTCCCGGTAAGAAAAGCATTCACAAGTTATTTATTTGTCTGTGCTCAAACCTTGTTCCACTGCCCGACCTCTGCTAGTGTCAGAAGCTCATCATCATCCTTCTCCTCCAGAGTCTTCCCTCGAGTCTGCAAAGTGTTGGTACGCCTCCAGACCATCATCCACCTCTCTCTGGGGCTGTCAAGTGGCTACCCGCTCGCAGTCAAAGTCTTCAGTCCAGGCTTAGCGAGTGTCGGTATGCTCTAAGTCTACCCCATCTCTCCTCGGAGTGTCTGGACGCCTCAAGGGTCGCTGCTTCCCCTCCCTCGGCAAGCTTTGGGTGGTCCATACCCGAACCCCTACTACCGCATTGGCGAACTGCCGACCATACTGAGGAATTACAACATATATATATCAGATATACACTCATATAGGTGAGTACATCTGCCCTAACTTTCTTATTGTCAAGTGCAGGCAGTTTACATTTATTTAAACTGTGCATTGTAATAAATTAGGCTACAGGACAAGTCCCCTATACTTATAGGGGACAAGTCCATTATATTTCCCCAAAAAAGGCGAATGAGGCCTTGAACTTAGGGACCTTAATATGAGAGGCAATTTCTGTCTAACACAAACCATTTTGCTACTAGCCCCCAACAGCTAGGCAGGCCTAGACAAAAATTATAAACACTACTAAAATAGTTTTTATTTAGTTGATTGACATGAATACAATATGTACCCCCCCTACACTGTCATACTGATAGGCCTAGTCATTACATATAATACAAAGTGTTACATTGAAACCTTTGTTAATTAAGATATGTTTCTAATAACTTCCTGATTTAAAAGGTTGAGTTTTAAACTAAGCCTTACACAGCTCATCCTTTTTATTATGTCTAGTTGATTCTTTTAATTTAAATTTATATCTAGAATGATTTTTTGATTGTTGATTGAATAAAATTATCAAAATAAATCGCCACAAGAAACAGCATAGAAGCAGAGGTTAGACAGGGTTTTAGTGTTCAAGATTAGGGTAGGAATTATTTTTTAGGAGTCAATAGTCAGGCTGATAGGAGTCAGGGCAAACATATATTGTATCATTTTATAGCATAGTTGGTTCCAGTATCTTCATCTGCATTAGGCCTATACATTATACCGTGATAATGTATCTCATCTACCAACTGATGATTTGAATTACTTGTATACAAATGAAATTCATGAGCAAATAAATAATTTGCACACAGTATTTGATTTCATGGCCATGAAAATGAGCCTCAAAAAGGATTCAAATATTGCGTAGATGAAGGGCCTAACTGCAGACTAAAGTGAGTGTCATACAAAAAAGCACCTGATCAATATGAACTTGTGGATTTTATATGCATTGATCAGTATGATCTTTTATTATGAGACTATTATAGTTATAGCTGTAGCACTTAGTTTCAACTGTTCATATGGCCCATTTTTTGTTTTTTAATTATGCTTTGTAGTGGGCTATGTAGTGTTTCTTCTGATCTTGTGCACTAGTAAATGTTTTCAAATAAGGTTACATTCTCAAATTTTCGTCTCGGTCTGGGCTAATAACAAATAGCAACCTTTACAGTGAATTATCATCGGACGGCAACTGCTAGCTTTCGTGTATATGTAAAATTTAATTAGTTCACTCCGTCCTGAAATTCAACATTCAAAATTCACGATTATTCGTAGAATCACTTAGATAAACTAAAATAACAAGCCCTAAAGCAAAGTCAAAAGCTATCTTTCAAATAAAATTATCCATTCATTTTATTTTTAAAGATTTTAAAATACTCTAGTTACACCTTTTTGGCTGTTAGGAGTTATTTTTTAGTTGCCTGTGTGTTGCAGTGCTTTTTCAGTTTTCCCCTGGCTATAGCCTGTCCATATGGCTACGATGACAATTAAGGTTAAGGCAGAGTGGAATTCTGACGATACAAGTCCGAGGCTCCGGCTTGGGTACTGCATTTTAGTAACCAGACAACACAGATCAGAGACAATGTTGTTCCGGCCCTCCTGGTTCATAGCAGAAAGTATAGGCCAACAATTTTCAGAACAGATATGTGGTAAATTAAAGCTAACTGATATTTTGTGTATAATTTGCATCTGCCATTTCAAGCAAAAAAACTGTTACATCAATATCAATTAATCAACGAAAACTTGCGCTGTCTGCAATGCGAGACACTGAGACCGTCACAATAAGTTGATAGAATCGGGCAAATAAAATAGTAATCCTCTAAGTACAACTCTAAAATGCAAGGCTAACGCAACTCTTTCTTGGGACTTATTCGAGGAGTGCTCTGAAAGTTTCCGGATACGCAACAATGAACCAAGTTAACAAAGTGAAACTAGTTACAACTTTTCAAAGTACACTCCAGCAACTTGCGTGCACCGATTCATCCTCTGAAACCAGTTGATGAAGCATTGGGACCATTCGCTTTGTCCTATGGTTGCCACGGCATCGTGGTACGCGTGAACAGCCTCCACACTGGATGAAAATCGACGCCCCTTCAGCTGACTCTTAAATTTCGGGAACAAAAAAGTCGCAGGGGGGCAGGTCAGGTGAGTAGGCTGGGTTTGGTAGCAATTTTACCCCAGAATCTGTCAAGAAGTCAACAGTCAAAGCAGCCGTGTGTGCCGGGGCGTTGTCATAGTGCCACAGAAGACCACGGACTCCAGTTACAGGACGTCGTTCGGCCAATGCATTGAGGACTTTTGGTACACAGATGTTGGTGTACCAAATGTGCTGTCACCGTCTGCTGACTCTCGAGCACTACCGTGCCCACATAGCCCGAGCAGCTGAAGAATGCTGCAACCATCTTCTTTCCTGAACTTTTGGATCGGATGGCCGTCTGAGGGGCATCCTCATCAGGAAAGCACCACTGATCTTTTGCACTCGAAGGTGCTGGTGCTCTCATTAAGTGCCCCCGATCCAATCTGCAGGCTTGCCTCGAGCTGGCGGTAGGTGATTCGAGGATCCTTCAGGATAAGCCGCTCTGCGTCATTAATGTTTTGCTGGGTAACTGCGGTTGCAGGCCTGCAACAACGGGACACATCTTGGAGGTACTGCCGACCGCATCTGAATTCCGCATGCGAGTCAAAAACTGCTGTCCGCGATAGTGCAGAGTCTTGAAAACAGCTTTGAAGCCGATTTAGTGATTCTTGGGATGATAAACCCATTTTGAAATCATAATGAGTCATGGTTCTAAAATACTCGCAAGAGAGTTCTTTCAGAGCATCCCTCGTACACCAAACGGCATATCAAAAAGGAATAACAATTTCATTAGTTTTATGCTTGGAGCTGATCAAGCCTCTCTAGCTTGTGCTATAGGTGCCGTATACCTGTGAAGTTCACACGCAAACATCTGGAATGGGGTGAGAGTCCCGAGCGACAATCCCCAAGCCTCTCACACGCCACCGGAGGCCTTCAGTTGGATAAAATCCGTATTTAATCTCTTTTAGCTCCCACAATAGGTACCATCCAGAGTCTACCATGTATGGATATGTCAAAAGCGAAAGCTAACTTGACACTATAGGCGTGGACCTAGAGAACGCTGTTAAGAATCCACGGCAAATGTTATTAAACTGTGCATGGGTGACCCCAGCTAGCCTTATCTACCTGAGCTATGTTTTGCTGTTTGCTTCGCCAAATAAAATAATAATGTGACCATGCATTTTTGCTTTCAATGTCAATTCAGCAATGAAGCCGACTATATAGCCCCTAAAACTCTGACAAAAAGAGAAAAGCAAAAGATAGGGTTTAAAGATCATATTGTGGGACAGTGGGACGAAGCACTATAATTATTTTCTTGAATAGACACGCTTCAGGCAATGGAGGCTGTCATTTGGCACTTTCAAAAATAAAAAAGCAGGGGTCGCGACGCTCTCACAGCCCTTAATTGGTCTTCGAAAGAAGCCACGCATTTGGAAAACCGGAAAAACGTACCGATTTCAAGGCCATGTACGCTCGTATATACCAGACCGCTGAGTGCTGGTGGACCTCAAGCCATACTCTCAGCTTCTACAATCTGCTTCATCAAGCAACAGCAGCAGCAGCACAAACATAAAGTGGCAGCTCGTTCTCGGACTCCTGCTCTGCGCATGCAGCTCTGGCAGTCGCCAGGCCCAGCCAGGAGATGTCGGAGGAGGCCGCGGAGACTCTGCGGGCCCTGGAGACCCTTTCGGATCTGGACGAGCCGGAGAAGGCCGAAGCCAAGGCCTTGGCGCTGGAGAGTTCTATGTGGTAGTTCGAGTGTTTCTGAGGATTGAAAATGCAATTGGCCTATTCAGGTTCGAAATTTCGAAAGCTTAATAGACGAGGGCAAAATGGTATACTAACTGATGCAGGAAACCCCGGAAATAACCGAAAAAGAGCAATGGAATTACGGCTAAGCTATCATATTCGGAGAGCTGCAATGTGATCATGCTTGAATTGACTACTACACACAGATATTATGCATTAACAGAGGCTCACAATCCCTCTGACACAGACAGAAAAACAATTAAAAGCGAATTAATGGCTTGTCATTCCAACAAAGCTAATTGCATTAACAGGGTGGACTTGGCCATAGACAATCTGGTACAGTCTGAAGCTTAGCGGCCTCGCAGACAAGTTGGAGGAGCGATCGGGACTCAGCAGGTCGGGAGTTTAACTTAGCTCAAAATTCATCTAAATCCTTAACCTGCTGAGTTTGATACATTTATTCATGGACTTCTCTGTCTACTCTCATCAGTCTACTCTCCTGTCTACTCTCCTCTGTCTACTCTCCTCTGTCTACTCACCTCTGTCTACTCACCTCTGTCTACTCTCCTATGTCTACTTTCCTCTGTCTACTCTCCTCTGTCTACTTTCCTCTGTCTAATCTCCGCTGTCTAGTCTCTCCTCTGTCTACTCTCTCCTCTGTCTACTCCCTCCTCTGTCTACGTTCTCGTTCACAGTCGTGGACCCGTACGCTTCTTGGCACGTTGAACTTGGCTCCTTCTTGGCTCCATGATCAGCGGCGTCTCGGGATTCGGAGCCTGTCTCTAAGTGCTGGTGATGAGGTCTTCTCGACTCAATGCCAGCACACAGGGCACAATTCCAGTCTCTTTCAGAAGGAGATGCTCGCTATCTGTTCCAGCGCGGCGGAGATGCACCAGAGAGCCATGACGTGTCAAAAGAGCAGCTTTCATTCCGGTAGTCAGGGCCAAAGATTATATATTATATATCTTCCTTGCGAGACAGAAAGAACAAAAATGCTACTTCTGCTACTGAAAAAAGTAGGCGGAACGCGTGATGTAATCTAGTATATTCTAGTATCTGTGCTTGAACGAGCAAGCAGTTCTGATAATATAATATAACAGGCCTGAACAGATCAGTGCGCCTGTTTTTCCGTGTTTTTCAAACTGAATACTAATT
This sequence comes from Macrostomum hystrix, assembly GCA_950097015.1. NCBI lineage: Eukaryota > Metazoa > Platyhelminthes > Macrostomidae > Macrostomum > Macrostomum hystrix. The sequence goes on from CATNEN010000039.1 coordinate 13,549,780, forward strand.
AAACGTCAGAATTTAAACGCCATTGTGCTTAGTATTTTCAACTACAGAACAGGAAAACTCTTTCTGGGCTAATAAAGACCTACGTTTCCTAATACAATTAAATAATAAATTTTTAGAAAATTAAAATCGTTTTCATTATCGTTCTCGTATTTTTCAGACGAATTCCGACTCTAATTGGCAGCACCAGATTAGTCAGCCACGGACAATGAACTCGCCGCTGCTGGCAGAGCTGAGAGCAGCCGGTACTGCAACAGGTGGCACAGGCCCTGCTCACGATTGAAGATCACCGCCTCGCAGCCGATGTCGCACAGGTAGACGCACTCGAGTAGTCCGCGAACGCTCACGGTGCTGTAGGCCAGCGCGTATGGCATGCTCATGCCGACCAAGGTGCGATCGCCAAAAACAAATGCTCCCTCTGCGGTAAAAAATGGAAACACGGTCGTTGTAAACTAGCTTTTTACATAATCTACTAGACAATGGACTTCTTGTGAGCACGCAAATAATATTGTAATAATTGACTACACCTGCCCCAGTCAGGCCAGATGGGCAGCCGCAGCTAGTACAGCCGTTCAGTCCATGGACTGGAACCGCCACTCCCACCCTCAATTATGCCAGCTGATGCTGCGCTGGCACCCATTGTACAGCGGGCTGAACTGAAGTAACGCATTGATAAGTGTCTTGCTAAAGGACCTGATCCAACCACTGGGCTGAAACTCCCCAAGAAGATTAGCACGCATAGAATAGCGTATACGACCCGCGACAAACGCACTACTAAACAAGTAGTACATAGGCGCACTCGGGCACACATAAACATGAGCCCTTAAAATTGATGTGCAACCACGTACATGCACATGTTGGGGAGGCAGTTTATATTCTATTAGTTCTATCGTTCATACCACAAGTATAATGGAAAACTGCGTAAACAAAACTAGTTAATAGAGTAGATTAAAAGATTAGCACACTATTTATGATGCATAAAGCTATTTGATTTCGTGACGAGAACCCAAACTAGAACCCAAGAACAGTATGGGAGATTCCGAGCAATGAACTTGGATTATCGATTTGTTAGTTGCCTCTTTACTGACTCACTGTTTGGATAGATCAGCTCGATGACGGTGTTTCGGTCCAGGCCTCCGCAGAACTGTGTCGGGTTACCAGAGCAGTAGCTGTTGCAGCCAGAACCGGCTCCCTGGGATCCGTAGGAGTTGCCGCAGCAGCAGTTGCGAGAGGCTTGCAGGCCAGCAACCTTGAAGCCGCCCAGAGAGCAGAAGCCGGTGCAAAGTTCGTGCGTCATCTGCGCTGAGTTGATGAAGACAGCTTTGGAATGTACGTAAGGATTTACTGCCGTGCTTCCAATCCTGTTGTAGCCCAGGTTCTTCAGTCCAGGGATGTCTCTGATGCCATTCGTTAGGTCCACAAAGCATCCGCGATTCACAGTCTGCACCTGACGAGCTGAAGCTGTGGCCAGAGCGCAGAGAAGGACAGCCACAGCTGCTGCAGTGCGAAGTACGTCTCCCATGGTGAAATGGAATTCTTTCTTTGATGCAGAATGTGATTCTGGAACAGCTCTACTGTTTTCAGACTAGATACCAGCTCAGTCGAGCAGAGTTGATTCGCAATGGTGTATTTAAAATGAAATATAGACGCATCTCTAGGCCCGTATCCCTTGGATACGGAAGGTAAATAAATGAAGGCACAAGAGCGAATAGGAAGTTGAATTCTATCCTTGATTCCCCGCTCCTCACCATTGAGCTGAATCGTATTTGTTTTCTCGTTTCACATGAGTTTTTTATTCTCTGACTGACTGACTAATACTTGAAATTATTCGCATATTGGCTCAATGCGTTTGAGGAGGCAATCCTGCCGATTCCGCTGCCTGCTGCAATTTACGCCCTCGTGAGCCAAACTCCAAGGCACAGTGAAAGTTTGTACTTTCTGACGATGAGAAACTCCGGGAAAATGTACACCTGGGTGATTGTGTGCCTGCGTACAGTATCTGTATGTGCTCAGATCTAGTGTCTCCAAACGATGTGCCATCGCCTGCAGCTCTCTTGCAATTATTATTATTATTAAGTTTCCAAGCGTCTCACTCGAATTTTCGTTCATCAGTAAAATTCTTCTTCCAGCTCGGCAGGATTCCGGACTTTGCTAGTGAGCTGTGGCGATTTGTGCCCTGCATTTGCCACAGCAAAGAGCCAGACTGCTTCGAACTGCGTCGGGCTCCAGGTCATTCTACTGTCATGGCTGCCGGCAGCCATACGCGAAGAGCTTGTTCGATCAGGAACTCTCCGGTGCCAAGTGTCCTAAGTGCAACAGCGGTCACGTGGAGGTTGACAGCATTCACCCCCAGGAGAAGTGGTCGCGTGCTTTTTCTGCGACTCGGAAATCTCCAGGGACCGATTTCATGAGCAACTGGTAAATTAGCAGTTAGCAGCAGCTAAAATAACTGTGGATATTCAGCAGTCTGCTAAAAACTGGTTTCATAAAGCAACTGGTAAATATCTGCAGGTAAATATCAGTACTGCTATTCCCCCTAGCATTGAATTCGTGCCATAGACATTCGCTTTGCAGAAGAAGAAGAAGCTGAGTTGGAGAAGGAGAAATAGAAGGAGCGGGTAGTATATAAGGCTCTAGTCTCGCTAGCTTAGAAGTCAAAACTGAAAATATTTTAACCATGTCCACGCCGGAGCAAAAGCTCCTCTTTCTGTCTCTCATGAGAGACAAAAAGGCTGTTTTGTTCGGTAGTTTGGCGGATAACGCAGAAGCCAAATCGAAAAAGCGACACGCTTGGGAGGAAATCCGAACCACGATGGAGGCAAATGGGTTGTGCAAGCCAGTTGCATATCTGCGCGACACAAAGTGGAAAAACATTCGAATGGCAACAATGAAGAAGCGAGAGGCTAGTCGTCAGACGGGCGCCGGAGGAGGGACTCTTGCCAAGGAGACAGATGTGGATCGTATGGTTCTAGAAGTCATTGGAAAGGAAAGTTCTTCGGTATGTGGGCTTGATGTCGAAGAAAGTGTGCCCTGCATTCGACCCGATGCCGCTTCCGATGCATCTGTCCATATAGACAACTTAAACCGTACTATGCCTAGCAGCTCGGCGGAAAAGCCATCCATGGCCACGCCTTCGATGTTGGCCCTGCTCAGCGACGAAGCAGGCGAAGCGCCATCGACACCACGTCGAAGGAAGCCGGAGAAGATGAGGGAAAAAGAAGAGTTGGTTCTCGAGTTTCTACGACTACGCAACAAAAAGCTGCGCCTGGAAATCCGAAAACTTGAACTCGAGCAGCAAGATGATATACTATGCTAAAGCTGTTATGTTTCATAGCTAAACTCCTATCTTTCCACATATCATTCTTCCAAACTAATATTTCGCCAACTTCAAACTTCCCCACATCTCATCTTTCCCATATTCCCCGCTGCCTAACTTCCTTATGTCCCCTTCCTCCCCACATCACCTAGTCCCGACTTCCCTTCTGTATCTTCTCTTCCCCTCTTCCCTAAACATCGGTGCTAGATACAAGTCACAAGCGACAAACTTGCCTCGCAAAATGGGCGATAAAGTGTAATCGGAAGCGAAAAGCTTAGAGGAAAACAAGGGAGAATTGCGGCAGAATTTCACCAGGACTTTTGTTTGATATACACAGTAAGGCAGGTAAGCACGGTGTAAAAATAGATCTAGCTCTGCCAAGTAACACGATATCATGAAAAATGTTAAAATCAGTGATGTGTCACTAATGCATAGCATTGCAAGAATGCACCGCTGCTTTTATCATTTCCGACGTTGTAAACAAACAGAGAACTGTATTAAAAATGCTTCATCTTATATGCAAAAAATGTTTGATATGCACAGGAAGGCAGGTAAACACGGTGTAAAAATAGATCTAGCTCTGCCAAGTAACAAGATATCATGAAAAATGTTAAAATCAGTGGTGTCACTAATTGCAAGAATGCACCGCTGCTTTAATCATTTCCGACGTTGTAAACGAACAGAGAACTGTATAAAACATGCTTCATCTTCTACAATACTAAAAATGAAAATCTTGCTTGGGGATCATGGTCAACTTGGGGATCATTGTCAGCTGGGGGATCATTGTAACTTAAAAAAGCTGAAACTACAGCTGCTAAAAAGTATCCACTGGACGAATTAAAAATATTTCTGCTCCCCGAATGGAGGCAAAACTTGCTAGTACTATGCTAAATCTGTTATTTAGATTGAATGAACACCGAAAAACGCATTGTGTTGTTTACATTTGTTGCATCATTTATTCACGCGTTTATTAGTTTCAGTGTTTATAACAGTGTTTATCAATTAATTTAAAAGCTTTAACTTCCCAACATACGACAGGATTAAAATTCAATAACGCTGTGTTCGCAAAAGTTGCATACACAAACGTTTAACATTAACATTTGTTCTTTAACATGCTTTTCAATAGTTAGTTTCTGTTGTCGATTCAAATCAGTCATTGGAATAATTCAATAAGTTGTCTTCCCCGGTTGTCGTTTGCGTTCACTACTTCGCCCTCCATGGGTATATCGATGCCCACCACCGGATGCAAAAGCTCTGCTGCCAAATTGTCGTCAACTTGTCCTTCAAGTTGAATGCAAAGATTGTGCAGAACAACACACGCCTTGACTATCTCAGCAGAGTAAACAGGACCTTGAACGCGCAGACCATTGAGACAGGGGAAGCGCAATTTTAGCAGTCCGATACTGCGCTCTACGACTGATCGCGTCTTCTTTTTTATATAATTATCAATTTCAGCGGCGTTGCATGAAGCCGTAACAATAGAGAGTCACAGCAGAATGATCTACAATGTACCGCTTCTCAGAGAATAATATTAGGTCACGCGCAAATAGCAGCTTGGCTAAAAGAAAATTGGAAGTGCGTGACCAACTTAAAATTATGCAACGAAGCTTTAGCTAGTTGAATTAAAACAATATTTTAGTAGTGGTGCCTTTAGAATAATTTGATGCTGCAAGATATTTATTTACTATCGGAATTTGTACAACCCAAAATTAGATACAGGAAGTAAGTCCGATTCGTATTATTCTTAGTATCACAAAATTCCGGATCAAATTCAGACAGCACACGTGAAGAAGATGTGAACGAAGGATTTTGTCTATAACTTTCAAACCATTTGATAAAAATGCTTAATTTTGCACAGGGTTGTATAAAAATATGTGCTTGAGGTGGTACAAATGTGGTACAGGCCGTATGTATTCTATTTTTGGAGAGAGAAGACCATTTGCTACCGGGAATCACTTCATTAAAACTTCAGACGATGATTTTTTGCTTATTAAAGCTCGCTCAGATCAAGTTTTGAGCTCAAAAGATGCGCAGTTTGCTGAAATTTTATAAATATAAAACGGTACAAGAATCTAGTCAGAAGCGAGGGCGCCAGTCATCAGCCCAATGCCAGCCGCACCGATTTTTTTAAATCCGGAAATTTGAAGGCTTCAAAAGTGACATATTTAGCAATATTATGATAATTTAACGTGTGGTACAATTAAATCTAGTCAAAATCTATTAGAAAAGACGGATTTTGCAAGTGGTACAAGTGATTTTAAAAAGTGATGCGGCTGGGTTGCGGCTAGAGACACGTCGGTGTTTCATGTCACATGAATTTGTTTCTGAAAATGGCGCATGACTCATTCCTAAAATAGATTAAACGTTATAGCTAAGGTTTCCTTGTGATATTACTTTAAGTAGCGCGTTTAAGCAAATGGCATATTTTACTCTGCTGCTGGGGGGAATTAGTTCTCTGCTGCTGGGGGGAATTAGGGGGGAATTAGTTCTCTGCTGCTGGGGGAACATTGGTTTTTTACTTTTTACTGATGAGGGGATAGTATTCACATGTACCTTAGTAGCATTAAGCTGAGTTGTATCAAACGTAAGTTACTTGTGTAATTTTGCCCCAATGGGGCTCTTGGTGTACAGACCGGATGTCTGAGAATGTATTCAAGCTCAGACTGACTATTTTTGTATTTAGTGAGAATTCAAATTCTCTTTGATTCGCAATCACGTATATTCGCAATCAGGGAAATTAATACTGACGAAATAAGTTTTCGTTTTTGTTTGCTTTCAGGTGTGTTTTGTCCCTATGCATTGTCCCTATGCAAGATTTTTTGTCTGAACAGTATAGTGCCCCCCAAGGGGGGCTCAGTGTTCTAGTCTTTTACTACTCTCTACACGGGGAATCGAACTAGGGGACCTTGGTGCGAGAGGATCCAAATTTTTTTTTGTTTTTTTGCCGAAAGAATAAAGGCAAACAGAACATTTTCAGAGTTGCTTTCAAATGAAGCATATTTAAAGTCAGAAATGGAAGCATCAGAATTACAAAATTTCAACCCCTAAAACAGATGTCGCTGTAAACACAATCCAAACAATAGATTGCAGCGCAACTCCCATCCAGCGCACTTGTCAGCAGTGACTGCTTGACCAACAGCTTCAACGTTCAAGTTGCTGAATCTCCACTGCTCAAGTGTCACTCCTTCTGGTGGAACTTGCTCATCCTCAACTATACCGGCTTTTGCCAAACGGTTCTTGAGACTTGACTTCAACGCACAGTTGGCGCATTCTGTCGGGCTTAGAAATGGCGAAATACGGGGTTAGGATTCGTGTCGTAATTCTATCCCGATGGTTCTCTCGGATCTCCACATTACGGTGAAAATTTGGACCATTATGAAAATTAGCCAGTTTCCGGTAGGGTCCAGTTGATGGCAGCGGTCTGCTAGGTGGTCTAAAAATTACTGAAACCGTTGCTGCGTTTGGCCACCTCTCTGGATGACAGAATGCACCAACCCGAACTCCGACGAAATTGCAATGCAAACCGTAACGTTAGGATCTCTCTTGGTTGTCACCGTACGCTACATATATCTATCAAAGTTTTATCTTATCTAAGTAGACAGTGTGTAATCCTGGAGCATGAAGTTAGCGTATTCACTTCTGGCGTACAGGCTTTTGACTTTGTTGGTGTTTTGGCGAATATCCGTCCCCTTGGTAGCAAGTTTAACCGTAAAGAGCAAACCATCCATTGTTCGATCGATAAGGCTTGTCAGGAAAGCGTCCGATCAGCTTCTCAGCCATCGACTTTAGCGTTAGAAAGGGATTTTGCTGCGAGATGTTATCAAAAATCTCATATCTCAGCCATTTCGCCATTATTGCTTAACTGATCAACCGAAGATGAGAGATGGACAGTTGGTGAGAGATGGACAGTAGATGAGAGATGGACAGTAGATGAGAGATGGACAGTAGATGAGAGATGGACAGTAGGTGAGAGATGGACAGTAGATGAGAGATGGACAGTAGATGAGAGATGGACAGTAGATGAGAGATGGACAGTAGGTGAGAGATGGACAGTAGATGAGAGATGGACAGTAGATGAGAGATGGACAGTAGATGAGAGATGGACAGTAGATGAGAGATGGACAGTAGATGAGAGATGGACAGTAGATGAGAGATGGACAGTAGGTGAGAGATGGACAGTAGGTGAGAGATGGACAGTAGGTGAGAGATGGACAGTAGGTGAGAGGGCTCGCATGGATATGTTAAGGAGAAAAAATGGCCTTACTAAAAGCTTCATCGATCAATACAGATTCTGCACTGCAGTCAGCGAGCGACATCAATCGTTTGGATCAATCAATCATAATAGAGAGGAAAATAGAATATATCCCGCGAGTAAGGGTTGCCATGATTGCTGTTAACTTCATGGATACTCTTTGTCCGCGTTTTCGGTGGACCGTTATGGATTCTAGGTTCGCCAACATTTCGCCAAAAACAATGGGTCTAAGGGGCGCCACCATGGGTTTTAGGGGCGCCACCATGGGTTTTAGGGACGCCACCATGGGTTTTAGGGACGCCACCATGGGTTTTAGGGACGCCACCATGGGTTTTAGTGACGCCACCATGGGTTTTAGGGACGCCACCATGGGTTTTAGTGACGCCACCATGGGTTTTAGGGACACCACCATGGGTTTTAGGGACACCACCATGGGTCTTAGGGACGCCACCATGGGTCTTAGGGACGCTACTATGAGTTTTAAGGACGCCACCATGGGTTTTAGGGACACCACCATGGGTTTTAGGGACGCCACCATGGGTTTTAGTGACGCCACCATGGGTTTTAGGGACACCACCATGGGTTTTAGGGACACCACCATGGGTCTTAGGGACGCCACCATGGGTCTTAGGGACGCTACTATGAGTTTTAAGGACGCCACCATGGGTTTTAGGGACACCACCATGGGTTTTAGGGACGCCACCATGGGTTTTAGTGACGCCACCATGGGTTTTAGGGACACCACCATGGGTTTTAGGGACGCCACCATGGGTTTTAGTGACGCCACCATGGGTTTTAGGGACACCACCATGGGTTTTAGGGACGCCACCATGGGTTTTAGTGACGCCACCATGGGTCTTAGGGACGCTACTATGAGTTTTAAGGACGCCACCATGGGTTATAGGGACGCCACCATGGGTTTTAGGGACGCCACCATGGGTTTTGAGAATGCCACCATGGGTCTTAGTGACGCTAGCATGGGTTTTAAGGATGCTACCATGGGTTTTAGGGACGCCACCATGGGTCTTAGGGACGCCACCATTGGTTTTAGTGACGCCACCATGGGTTTTAAGGATGCCACCATGGGTTTTAAGGACGCCACCATGGGTTTTAAGGACGCCACCATGGGTTTTAAGGACGCTACTATGAGTTTTAAGGACGCCACCATGGGTTATAGGGACACCACCCTGGGTTTTAGGGACGCCACCATGGGTTTTAGGGACGCCACCATGGGTTTTAGGGACGCCACCATGGGTTTTAGGGACACCACCATGGGTTTTAGGGACGCCACCATGGGTTTTAAGGACGCCACCATGGGTTTTAAGGACGCTACTATGAGTTTTAAGGACGCCACCATGGGTTATAGGGACGCCACCATGGGTTTTAGGGACGCCACCATGGGTTTTAGGGACGCCACCATGTGTTTTAGGGACGCCACCATGGGTTTTGAGGATGCCACCATGGGTTTTAGGGACGCCACCATGGGTTTTAGTGACGCCACCATGGGTCTTAGGGACGCCACCATGGGTTTTAAGGACGCCACCATGGGTCTTAGGGACGCCACCATGGGTCTTAGTGACGCCACCATGGGTCTTAGTGACGCCACCATGGGTTTTAGTGACGCCACCATGGGTTTTGAGGATGCCACCATGGGTCTTAGTGACGCCACCATGGGTTTTGAGGATGCCACCGTGGGTCTTAGTGACTCTACCATGGGTTTTAAGGACGCCACCATGGGTCTTAGTGACTCTACCATGGGTTTTAGTGACGCCACCATGGGTTTTGAGGATGCCACCATGGGTCTTAGTGACGCCACCATGGGTTTTGAGGATGCCACCGTGGGTCTTAGTGACTCTACCATGGGTTTTAAGGACGCCACCATGGGTCTTAGTGACTCTACCATGGGTTTTAGTGACGCCACCATGGGTCTTAGGGACGCCACCATGGGTTTTAAGGACGCCACCATGGGTCTTAGGGACGCCACCATGGGTCTTAGTGACGCCACCATGGGTCTTAGTGACGCCACCATGGGTTTTAGTGACGCCACCATGGGTTTTGAGGATGCCACCATGGGTCTTAGTGACGCCACCATGGGTTTTGAGGATGCCACCGTGGGTCTTAGTGACTCCACCATGGGTTTTAGTGACGCCACCATGGGTCTTAGTGACGCTACCATGGGTTTTAGTGACGCTACCATGGGTTATAGGGACACCACCATGGGTTTTAGTGAAGCCACCATGGGTCTTAGTGACGCCACTATGGGTCTTAGAGACGCCACCATGGGTCTTAGGGACGCCACCATGGGTCTTAGGGACGCCACCATGGGTCTTAGGGACGCCACCATGGGTTTTAGTGACGCCACCATGGGTTTTGAGGATGCCACCATGGGTCTTAGTGACTCTAACATGGGTTTTAAGGATGCCACCATGGGTTTTAGGGACGCCACCATGGGTTTTAGGGACGCCACCATGGGTCTTAGGGACGCCACCATGGGTCTTAGTGACGCCACCATGGGTCTTAGTGACGCTACCATGGGTTTTAGTGACGCTACCATGGGTTTTAAGGACGCCTCCATGGGTTTTAGTGACGCCACCATGGGTCTTAGTGACGCTACCATGGGCTTTAGTGACGCTACCATGGGTTTAGGAATGCCATTTCGTGTGATGAAGCGCTGGTTTTATGATTGTGTCGTAAAAGGATAATATGCTTGAAAAAAGAGGTGCACATTTAGCAAGTGCATTGTATCTCGATCATAAAGAAGTACATTTGCCTTTTTTGCGAACACTTACATGTACTACGTCCACTACATGCATGTATTTACACAACACAAAAAACCTCGGGTGCTGAATATTTCCTTAAACCGATTTAGTTTGTAGAATTAATTGCTCAAATATGTTTAGCGCAAATAATGCCTTTTTCTAAGAAATAAAGTCGTGCTAGACAATTGAAAGTATAACAAACAACACGGGGAGCACGAACTATAGGACAATGCGGTAGTACATGTACATGTAGTTGACAAATCAAGATCACTTGAGTTGCAATCGGTATCTTAAAAAGTTTTAAAACAATTTTTACAACTTAACTAGTCTAAACAGTTAGCCAAAAATATTTAAATAATTTGTTTTCTTAGTGTTTAACGCGTACGCTGAACGAAAAAAATATGCTCAAATTTCTAGTTAACATTGAAACAACTTTAAAATAACACGACAATTTGTTTTTTTTCACTGGCACTTTATATGAAGAGCAACGCAACGCAACGTACTATAGTGTGCGCTCCTAAATTAGCTAGTACAGTAGCGTTGTCTGAAGGATAAAATGACGAGAAATTCAAGGGCAGCCGTTGTTAACAAACTAATCGGTGGGGCATAAAGAAAAATTATGCAAGAAAAAGTCACAATAGTAGTCGAATGGCCAATAAGCTGATAGTTAAAATGCCATTGTGCATAACAAGCTATAAAAAGCGTCCGTTCTGTCACCGCTCACTGGTGATTCTGAAGTGCAATACATTTTAATAAACAGGTAACACACGCTTTAGAGTCTTAGACAACTGAAGAAAAACGAACAACGAGGGTCATTACATTTTGGTTAACAGTAGAGTGACCTCGGGGTATTTCAAATGGTAAAACCCTCATTTTCCTTTTTCAGATGGCATTTTGTATTTGAGATTCAGCACTGCCTTTCTACTGTTAAAGGAAAATGTCTTAGTAAAGGATTGCTTTCAGGTTGACCAAAACAGATGGTAAGAGCGAATGTCCGCGTTCTGTGTGCGTGCATGTGCGCTCAGGGTTCAGTGGAACGTACAGTATTGCCAGTGTCCACAGTAAATAAATTCAGGTGTCAATAAATTCAATTGAATGTCAATTCAATACAATAATATGGAGCAAAGTGTGAAATGAGCAACTAGATTTATTGGTTCAACTATTGCCTTGCGACTGCATGCGAAAGTGTCACAGTTAAAGCTATTAAAATTTAAAGTAGATTAAATCCTCAAATTCGCTCGCTTAGTGGTACCGGAATAGATAAGTCAACAAATTTTGAAAAAACTGCATTTCAGGCGGAATATCAAAATCCCGACTGGCAGTGCGACGAGACAACTGATTGGGAGCAAAATGGGAACAGAAATTTAACAACAACATAACGTACAGATGGGCTTGCAACCCGTCTGTGTTCTCAAATTTCTGAATGATCTTGCAGTTACCCGAGGATACAACAATGTTTATCGGAGTAACATCTCAACAATGTGACAGTTTGAGATGAACTGACTGTCGCAATCTGTTTCGTTGCTATCGCGATTTTGATAGAACGAATTCTGCATCAGTGAATGATCCGACATTGCGGCATATTCATGCTCAGGAAGCCGCGAACCTGGCAGCTGGCGGCGGGACAGTTCGTCAACTCTAGGTGATGCAGCTGCTGCAGCCGGATCAGATTGCAGAGTCCGTCGCCAGTCATTCTGCTGATACCTGCATGCCATGTACTCCCCAGCTTCAGCACGACTGTGGAAAATATTTCTGAATTACATCTAGGATTACTGGAAAGCGGAGACCGAGAGGGGAAAAAGGAGACAGGAGAGAGGAGACAGGAGAGAGGAGACACGGGAGAGAGGAAACAAGGGAAAGTAGACAGGGGAGAGATGAGACAGGGGAGAGATGAGATACGGGAGAGAGGAGATACGGGAGAGAGGAGACAGGGGAGAGAGGAAATAAGGGAAAGTAGACAGGGGAGAGATGAGACAGTGGAGAGATGAGACAGTGGAGAGATGAGACAGTGGAGAGATGAGACAGGGAAGAGATGAGACAGGGAAGAGATGAGACAGTGGAGAGATGAGACAGGAGAGATGAGACACGGGAGAGAGGAGACAGAAGAGATGAGACAGTGGAGAGATGAGACAGGAGAGATGAGACACGGGAGAGAGGAGACAGAAGAGATGAGACACGGGAGAGAGGAGACAGGAGAGATGAGACACGGGAGAGAGGAGACAGAAGAGATGAGACACGGGAGAGAGGAGACAGGAGAGATGAGACACGGGAGAGAGGAGATAGGAGAGATGAGACACGGGAGAGAGGAGACAGGAGAGATGAGACACGGGAGAGAGGAGACAGGAGAGATGAGACACGGGAGAGAGGAGACAGGAGAGATGAGACACGGGAGAGAGGAGACAGGAGAGATGAGACACGGGAGAGAGGAGACAGGAGAGATGAGACACGGAGAGAGGAGACAGCAGAGATTGACATAAAGAGATTGACGGGTGATGTTCTAAGGGTCGTCATGTAGGCACGTGGTTCGGAGTTTAGTCACTCAGGTCACTCAGCTCACCTGCGATAGACAGAAAGCTGAGCGTCCTGATATTCAGAATGTGCCTGAGCGATGTATCGCTGAGGGTTGAGCACCATCTCAGGCAGAGAACGCGCAGTCTAGGCATCGTGGACAGGTAGCCAACGCCAATGTCCGATATTGTGGTGCACCTGAAGATTTGGTTGGTCGTTTAGTCCTAAAACACTTAATTTAAGTCAGATCTTTCGACTTGAATTCGTTGACGACGACTTGTTGAACTGTCCATGGACTGGTGGGACGCCGCAGCCAACCTCAATTATCCCAGCCAATGCTTGCACCCGTTTAACAGCAGAAAGACAACGCTATTTTTGAACTGAACTGAAGCAACGCAGACTCAGGAATCAGGAGTCAGGAATCGAACCACTGACCTTCCAGTCGTTAGTCTGTGGCCATAGCCACTAGGCTATTATCCATTGAAACACCCGACAGTTTTTAATAACATAAAAGAGAGTAGGGTCAGATGTACAGCCATAGATATTTAAATTTAAGTAAATTGAAGCAAAAATACTTCTTTCATGAAAATATGAGATATTCAACCGTCAGGCGTCAGGCGGGTGCCAGGTGACAAAAACCACAAACATATGCATAATTTTTCTGCTCAGAAAATCATTATTCAATCTACAGGTTAATTTTTTGTGTTGTCGATGTTTTTATTACGAGCTAATTGCAAGACTTTTACGAAAGGTAGGTGAACTTTTTTAAAACATCAGCACCTATGTATTCAGCTGTTTTTATACAAAATTGCTTCAGAATTCAATACCCCAGCTGAATTAATGCTTCTACCCATTTCAAAGCTTGGCGAACTGAATCGAAGTTACTTTACAGCACAGTAATGAAACAGTCTCTACATCTGAGTATAGTCTTTCCCATATGGTTTTCTGAACATTTACACCGTTTTGTGGAGTTAGATAAACACTTGTATTTGTCAAGCCTATAGCTGTGATGTAGTTGCCTCAAAATCACCCAGCCATATCTCCTGATGCCCCGCATTTAACTCAGTACAGAATCAGTCCAGCTTCATACTCGTACTTTATCTTCAGCCTCTCATAATAATAATAATCATAATTGCAGCAGGGCTGTGGGCAATGGCACATCATTTGGTGACACTAGACCCGCAGCCAGCGAGTAGGCAATTCTGCCTATTTCGCTGACTCCTGAGCACACACGCACACAGATACAGCACGCAGGCACACACTCGCACAGGTGTGCACATCTGCCCTGACTTTCTCACAGTCAGTCACTGTACACTCTCACTGTGCCTTGGAGGTTGGCCCTCAAGGGCGTAAATTGCACGACAAACCGTCAAATGAATGTGGCCTCGCCGAGGAATCGAGCTCAGGGACCTTAAGTGCGAGAGGCGAACTCGTTAACAGCTCGGCTACTCACCCCCTCAGCCTCATATTATCGTCTTTAAATAATGTATGACAAAATGGTTTGATAAGTGTCCACTTTGCTGCCAAAGATTTCACCTCTGCGCTGAATTGTCTATACTCGAATGCTATATACAAGTAGGATCTCATTATACTCGTACTACAGGAATTCGTTCTCAGACGCACCTGTCCAGCTGCAGCCTCTCTAGAAGGCCCAGGTCGCAAGCGATGCACTCCAGAGAGACATCCGTTAGCTTCTGGCACCAGCTGAGATCCAAGGAGCGCAGCTGCTTCATGTGCTCCGTGATGCAGTCAACCGCATCGTCGGTTATCTTTGAACAACCGCTTAGCGACAGCTCTTGTAGATGAGGCATGCTGCTAGCCAGGTTGAGAACACCTTGGTTTGTGAGCTCCCAGCAGCTATTTAGTGTTAGCCTGGCAATAGCGGCCGCCTGCTTACTGCTGAACAGAGTCATGGCATTGTCAGTTACGTGATAGCCCTGCAACTCCAGACAGGTGAGATTTGGCAAAAGCTGCGTGATGGCGGCCACGCTCTCGTCTGAGACGTTAATGCAGTCAGTGACCATCAGGTTCGTCAGCTTCGGCGAGAGCGAGGACCACAGCCCGACCTCGGACAGATCGTTGCAGCCGACCAGACAAAGTGACGTCAGATTTGAGAATGAATCGACCAGTGTCTCCAAGCCCTTATCGGTGATGGTGCAGTTGTGCAGTGACAGCTCTGTGACGCGCTTCTCCACACTGGCAATTTGGATTAGGAAAGTGCTCAAACAATCGTCGGAGAAATTCACCAGCTTCACAGAGTTAATGCAGCGCTGAGCAAGACTGTCGCAGCAGCGCGCCAACAGTGGAACGTCTTCTTTCAACTGCCTGATGGGCAGCGTCAGGCGGAGGTCGTGCCAGAACGGCAAAGCGTACAGAATGTCTCGCCAAATTGAGCACACCGAGCACACACGACTGGCCTCGTAGGGGCTGAGGTAGCGGGCAATTAGCCGCACAAACCAAGCGGCGTTGAGCAGTTCATTGGCCGGTATCGGCGGACCCTTGGTGGCTAGCTTGGCCCGCATGTAGTCCCTGTAGCGGGTGCGACGTCGCCTGGGAGTGAGGTCGATCTTCAGGCCCTGGTTGAACAGACGTTGTTTGATTGCAGCCACAGTAGCCCCGCCGCCACCGCCGCCGCCGCTGACAATGCCACCGCCGTTGCTTCCATTTCCTGAGCGAGACAGCAGCGGGCTGCCTGGAGTTGCTGCCTGACCGTTGGGCTTGCTCCCAGTGCCATCGGAGGGCTGCTGCTGCTGCTGCTGCTCTGCAGCTGGGGTGCTGCAGCTATTGCTGCCTTTGCTGCTTGTGATGCGCAGGTTGCGGATGTTGTGCGAAAAATCCACACAGGCGCGAGCAAACGAAGCCATGTCCATCTCTGCAGGAGAACCTTGTGTTACACCTTTGTTATCCTCCTTTGCTTTCTGTTTAATTCTTTCCAGACAGACTAGAAAGTTTCTTCAATTTAAGACAAGCTTGGCGCACTCCCCCAGAGAAGCTGAGCTGGCGTGAGTTTAGGGGCTAGCTTCGCGGTCGACGGCAAGGCGACATTTTTTTACTAATGTTAGGAGGAGGATAATACAGAAGGCCGTGGGGGGTACAGGGCAGGGTGAGAAAGCTAAAAGAAAGCTCAGCCTGGGGGAAACGGCGATGAGGCATAGACGGCGCGGGATGGCTGGGTGAGTGCGTGCGCCGCGAAGACTAAAGCTGAGCAGAGGTTGGGAGCTGAGGCTGAGCAGAGGTTGGGAGCTGAGGCTGAGCAGAGGCTGAGGGAGCGGAGCTACTGTCCAGGCAGTGGTTGGAATGAGATTGGCGATGCCGGAGTTGCCGGATGAGAGAGCCCGGGGGAGAGAGGGGTGACGCCACTATAAACGTCTCTCGGCTCCATCCACCTCGCTCTCTCTCCCAACAGCCATTCTTGGCAAGGGAGCTGCGCTCATGACCAATGCACATCTTGCTAAGAGACAGACGGGGAAGGTTAGGGAGATGCTGCTGAACACAGGAGAGAGCGATAAGACCTATGCCGTGCAGATCATTCCACAGCCGAGCCACCCCGCCTGCCCGCCGCCTTCCCTCAGACCCTTCCTTCGCTAAGAAGGCTCCCGAAATCTCGTCCCTAGCTGCTGCTGCTAAGGGTGTGGGGTTGGCGGCAGTTGGGGAGAGGAATGAGGGACGGCTATGGCCCGCCCCACCCCATTCAGGGCAGACAGTTGTTTCACGGCTAAAAATGGATCTCGCTCTAGAATTGTGGACCATAGGGCCAGGTTAGGAAGGCGCCCCTAACTTGCGTGCGCAGCTGCGGCCAGGGGTGCTTTTACACTCTCTCCCTCGTTCTCTCTCTCTCTCTCTTCCTCTGAATCCCGTGGCTATACAAGCGAAATTCAGCATATAGGGTAGTATGACTACACACTGGACCAGTACAGCCCCTCCTCCTATTCTATTCCTTCATCCTTACATTGCTAAAAGCTCCCAACTGGTCCCTGTGTGCTGTTGTATTTTTTTGCTCCTAAAATCTGTCCTTCTCTCTCTCTAGCAACCTAGCAGCTAGTAAACCACCCCGTAGGCCTAACTAACAAGGCAGGTCATTTTTTAATAGAAGCGAGCCACGAATAGCCCGCTTGCCAATACAAAGAGCCGACTGCTTCTGCGGAGGCCAGAGAAGGAGGGCACGAAAGGGCATGGAATGGGCACAGCCTCTGGGAATTGGGGAATAGGTGCTGCATCATTTTATCAGCAAGTTTTAGAGTTAGTCAGGTAAGCAAAGCAGATAGGTAGCAGACGGGCAGTTCTCCCGTGACTTCTCCCTTCTCGCAGTTTTCATTGCTATTCTGGCTTTAGTGGCGACATTGTTCAGATCAAGGATTTTGGTTTCAGGGGTTCGGCTGCAACCTCCGGTCAGCGGGCCAGAGGCCATCCTCGAAGCTGCAAGATCTTCGAGGATCTGGTCTAAGTCTAACACCTACTCTCTTCTGTCCCATCTCACCCCTGTCCCATCTCACCCCTGTCCCATCTCACCCCTGTCCCATCTCTTTCCTGTCCCATCTCTCCCGTCTCATATCTCCCCTGTCTCATATCTATTGTGTCATATCTCTCCCCTGTCTCATCTATCTCCTATCTCATCATTCTGTCTTTTCCCCTCTGTCCCATCTCCACTCATCTTTCTCCTGTCCCACCTCTCACTGTCTCATATCTCCCCTGTATTTCTCTCCCATGCATCATATCCCCTGCCTCGTCTCAGTGCTAAATAAAAAAGGCTTGTCCCAATGATACTTTCTGCTTGCCTGAGGGGGCTAAACTTGCTAGTTTAGAATACTAAACAGCTTTTTTAAAAATTGCTTACATAATAGCAAAGAAGGTATAGTTGGATCACAGACATGACAATGAGTTGTGATCGGTAGAGTAGTCCACCCACCTACACTAAATTACTAGCTAAGTATAAAATATCCCACTAAAAGCTAGACTAGTCAGGCAAAATCACCGCACAGATAGCAATGTCGATATGCCTGCGACAGCAAGATTAGGCGAGTAATGAAAGAAACGAGATTAGAACGAGGAGTCACGTAGAAAATGAGCAATGATTGAGCTTCAAGGGGGCTCAAGGTAATCCAATAGCGCGCGTGATCCGATCCCATTTGAGAGCTCTTCATTCGGTGAATCCAACATAAATCCTCACTTTTCAGTAAAGTCCCATTATCGTGTCATGATTCTGATCAGTTTACCCTAAGCCACACGTATAAAGAGCTCAATTCCAGCGGTGAGACTGCATCTCTCTCTAGGGTCCAGCACTGATGATCGAAAGATTTTTACTTGCCATAGTAGTCCGCTTATTAAATGTGAGCGTATTAATCGTGACAAGTCGGTGCTCTCCAGAATAAATGCTCACAATGAGTAGTAGCTAGCTGGTGAAGGACTACTGAAAGTAGAAATGAAGGAATCAACGCTCACATAGATTGCACCAATCACCATGAAAATACAAAACATAACCTAAAATTTTCCGCTCTATTCGTTAAAAAACTCCTAGAATTACATAACATTGGCACCGTCGAGATATTCAACGATTCTCGTGGTGGTGTCTGGTGGCAAGAAACCACCAAAAAAGACAATTTTTCTTCTCACAAAATTTCATCACGAAACCATGGCGTATAATATTATTCGTTATATTGTTAATTACTATAGTTTTGAACCAATATGGATTCGCTACAGAGGTTTATACTGAGCTACGAGTATGTTGCACTTGTCACCAGGGTCTTTGAAAATAATCACTAAATATTCCGACGATGCTGACGTCGGACGGCTGCGAAAGTTAGTTCATTGTAAATGATACATTTTTTTATCTAGACGGTGGAAATTTACAAAAATTGGTCATTCCGATTGAAGTATGTGCGTGTGCTGCCTCAAGTACTTAAATAATAATATTGCTTACATTTTTTCTGCTTTTACGATGGCTCCTTAATTAAATGCTAAAATAATGAGTCCAACCGTTAACAGCTTGCCAACTTCGTCAATGAACATGCCGATGAGTGCAGTGGCTGATTCCTGCAGAAAGGTTCTCTCTGTGGATACACATAGCTCCTTTATAGCCGCTGCTGACTGGTTGAGAATAGTCCTATATAAACATGCAGCTAAATAGCAAGAATTGATCGCGTCCAGACACAAATTAGAGATGTGCAAATTTGAAGGACCTGTATCCATGCTGCTGCTGTTGACTCTGACGGCTCAAGTCTCTGCAGCGCCTCGCAGTCTGGCATTCAAGTACATGGGCTGCTACAAAGAAAGCGAGCCGGCTGATCGTGACCTGGTCGGCCTCAAGCGGCTCACTAAGCTGGGCCCATACCCCGTGAATAGTCCAGCAGAAGGCCTGACATCAATCGCTGGCATGACAATCAGGATGTGCAGCCAGCTGTGCTCTTTCGGCGGCTTCACCTACTTCGGAGTGCAGGCAGGCTCCTTCTGTTCCTGCGATTTCACCTACGGATCCTTCGGCACAGCTCCTGAGTCTGACTGCTCCTTGAGGTGCAATGGAAACGCGTCGGAGTTTTGTGGCAACAATTATCGCAACTCGATGTACAACATCACTTATTTGGGTGAGCTTTGTCGTACAGCGTATGCATTACACGTACGAGTTAGAACTATGAGTCGAGGGGTGTCGAAACATCTTAGGACTTTTTCGCATAAAGCTATCTTTAACAGCCAGAAATATATAGTAGCAGCAACTGATTGATTTTGCAGCTTTACTTACAAATGAGACAGCAGATCAGACCAATTTCGAAAATATCACTATCTGTTCAAAAGTAATGCCTTCTCAGCTACATAATAGGAGCAGGACTGTTGGACTGTACAATTTTGAAAAATCATGGAATAAGCCAATTCAAACTTGTAAGAAAAATCTCTCTTGTGTAATGACGTATGCCACGGCATACCTATTTTTATATCTATGGTACGAATGTAATTTTCTTCCGCTTGGTGGCACTTAAAACCACGAGAAGACTGATGGTAAGCAGTGCTTACCAAGGCCTAATTTTACTTCCTGCCGGCTTGAGTAGATAGAATTCTATGGTTAAATTGATATTATCGGTTCCTGCCTGCAGTGGTAAGCACAGCTTACCGTGAATATTCTAGATTTTTTTCTGACAAGCATAAATTTTAATTTGTACATTCTTAATTATGTGTTGTTTGTACATCTCCTTTATAGCTTTTAGTTCAAACATTCTATTTTATTCAAGAAGGCTCTGATAAATTTGAATTCCAATATCTTAACTTTCTCGTAGTATTGTAAAAATAACTAAAGAACAAAGAAGAGCATCGAAACAGCCGATACATCTGTCCAATCTAACTTACCAGCGCATACAGAGGGTACGACTGGTACACTATGCAGAAACTATAACTAGCAAAACTAGAATAAATAAATAATAGTCATTAACAAATTTAAGCTAAAGACAAGAGGCAAAACTGAAAACTTAAGTCAGTTTGAGTGTTAAGCTGGTCCATTCTGTCGATACTTCAACGCTGCGAATGCCAACGTTGGAAGCAATCGAACAAACAAAGTCCCGGGCATCCTGGACATCGGCTGCAGAAATAAATTGTGCGCCGGGACCTGGCAGAACTGTAGCAAATTCTGCACCTTTTCGTAGGTCTGGGCTGGGCAGGACGACCTGGGATTTTCTCCGGAAAATGCTGCTCAACGACTGCAACTGAGCGCAGCATGGAAGCCGGTCGCTTCCTGCCATTTCCAGTTCGCTCTACTAACTCGCGGATGCTGGCTTCGAGATATTTGATGAAGGTATTCTGGCCACCACACTTGGAGTACAGAACCCAAGCGTTGCGCACCATTTGAAGGCACATATGCAAGCCCAGCTTGTGGAACCATTTTGTTGTTTTTCTGCCGGCGTCATAAGGCTGCAGGGTGCCGTCTAGCTTGTCCACACCACCCATGCAGCGATTGTAAGTTAAGACACTGCGGCTCTTCTGCACTGCCACATGTTGTCCAGCTCGATTGATCTTGACTTTCTCGGCCTTTGACGCAACGTCCTTCGTGTCCAGCAAATACACGGTCTTGACTCCACTCTGCTTCCTCTCGACAGCCTTCACAATTAGAACTCGTCCCTTCCTCACGAAAGCTACATTATTCGGAACCACCACAGCCTGCCGAAGCTGAGCCGGAACTCCTCGGTCTGGCCTCACGGTGCCCGTCAGGAACGTTGAATGGTCAATAAGGAACTGGGATAACCTGTATGATGTAAACCAGGTGTCGGTAAATATTCTGTACCCTTGGTCCAGAATGTCATTGGCCAGCTCACCTACGATTCGCTCGCTGAGAGAAAGATTTACACAGTCCTGTGTGGAGCCGAACTTCCGATTTTCTTCTGGAGTTGAGTGCACTATGAAATTAAAGAGATAAGCAGACTTGGACTCACACAGACAGTACATCTTCATTCCGGACTTGGCCCGCTTTGTTGGAATGTACTGTTTAAAACGAAGTCGCCCCTTAAACAGTATCAAGGACTCGTCAATGCTCACTTCACACTCAGGCCTGTAGTTGTTCTTGCAATAAGCTTGCAGCATATTCATAAATGGACGAATCTTGAGTAGTGGATCTGCGCTTGCTTCTTCCCTGCTGTCGTAGAAGCGCAGAAATGTCAGCAGCTGCTTGAATCTATCGCGAGCTAACGCCTCGGGCTTCTGAAAGTATGGCATGCAGTGAAATTCATCTGTGCTCCAGTAGTCGTGTAGCTCGGAATTTTTGTTCAGGCCCATGTACAGGTGCATGCCGACTAGCTTTTTCATCTCGCTTGCGGTGCAGTCCCGCCAGCTAGTCAAGATAGGTGGAAGGACGTCCGTCTCAGGATCCAGCTCCATCAGCATGGTGGCCACCTTGGCGTTCGTCCATTCAGCGAGACGTTGGAAAAGCTCATCAGAAAGGAACATTTGTAAAAATAAAGACTTATCCAGCTCAACATTGTCAGGAATTAAAACGTTAGGATTTAGGCCAGCAGTTCCGGTAAATTCAAAACTTTCTGTCCCTTCATCGGAGCCAGGCTCGACAAGCCGCCAAACATTCTCAACTTCAGCCGCTTCGCCATCTGCGAACTCCTGTCCTTCCTCGCCTTCAGGCTCTTCCATGATTGGAGGATTGCCATTCAGTGCGTCTTCGATGCCAACCTCCTCACCAGGCTCCTCGTCTATTGTTAAGTAGGAGTCGAGGCTCACTTCACTGTCTGAGGTCATGTATTCGATCCCAGAGAGAGAAGCCATGTACTGCAGGTTTTCAGTGAGTACGCTCGTACTGAGAAATTTAGTGAGAAAAGACTAACAAACAAGATGGTCAGAATATTATTGTAAGAAAGCTTGTCCTACTGTAAAGGGGACTTGCTGTGCACAGATTTCTATGGTAAGCAGCGCATACCAAGCAGGCAGCAAGTGAGACTGCTTTACTGGCTAAAGGCAGTAGTGCTGCTCATTTCCTTCCCGTCTAGTGCATCAGTTTAAGCCATGCTTGATTAGTAAGCCTAGCCGGCAGGAATGGGAGTGACATGCTATGCCAGAAAATATCTATGGTAAGCACTGCTTACCAAGCAGTCGGAAACAGACAAATGATGGATTCTGGTTAGGCAGGAAGAGGAAAGCAGCCACGAAAGAAGCTAATTTTTTGA
The DNA here is from genome assembly GCA_950097015.1 of Macrostomum hystrix. NCBI lineage: Eukaryota > Metazoa > Platyhelminthes > Macrostomidae > Macrostomum > Macrostomum hystrix. The sequence goes on from CATNEN010000039.1 coordinate 13,572,256, forward strand.
CGCCAGTGAAGCCAATGCTCCTCCATCACGACAACGCTCGGACCAACACTGCGCAAAAACCCACGCAAAGCAATCAACAAATACGAGTGCAATTCAACCTCCTGCCTCACCCGCCGTTTTTACCGGACAACGCCTTCGTGACTGCCTTGAGCACGAAGTGCGACCCACGAATACTACGAGCTGCTGCTGCTCGTAATGCACGAAACGCCAAGGCAGGCGTATGCAGATGCCGTCGGCAATAACATGCTTACCCGGTGCAACATCGCTGACTATGTTGGGAACGTCTCACTTGCAGCTATAGAAGACATTTTAACTTTTTCGAAAGACAATCTGACCAAGTTCGTCTTCATGCAGTACTCCACTGGCCCGATAGAGCGTGGTATGTTTCAGCGCGATCGTAATGTCCACTAGCCGTAAATATATCTGCGACTGTATTGTCGCATTGGCGGAATGACAAACATTGTTGGCAGCACAGTATGGTCGCATTGGAGGAATGACAAACATTAATTGATGGCAGCACAGTATGGTCGCATTGGAGGAATGACAAACATTGATGGCAGAACAGTATGGTCGCATTGGAGGAATGACAAACATTGATGGCAGCACAGCATATGGTCGCATTGGAGGAATGACAAACATTGATGGCAGCACAGCATATGGTCGCATTGGAGGAATGACAAACATTGATGGCAGAACAGTATGGTCGCATTGGAGGAATGACAAACATTGATGGCAGCACAGCATATGGTCGCATTGGAGGAATGCCAAACATTGATGGCAGAACAGTATGGTCGCATTGGAGAATAACAATTTTGTTTAGTCTCAAAAGTATGTGGTTGGGAAGAGCAGAATTAAAAAGCTGATGAAGCTCAGGCAGCGCTTCTGCTCTCCCAGCCATCATTAATTCGCAGCCAAGCATGATAACTGCATCAGCCAAAGTCAAGGCTGCACACCCATATTAAGCAGTACGTGCGGAGTATGCTGCAATTGGCAATTTGTTTTCATATTCCCTCCTGTGAAACTTCAACTGCAACGTTGACCTAAGCTATTATAGCTTTTAGCGCTCAATTTCGGAAAGCGGGCTTTCAACTTCGGCAAGGGTCTGTGTCAGTCTCCCATCCCCTCCCATTGCAGGTGTCCATGGCCAGAAAATGCACAGACGGGCTTTCAAATTCAACAGCGGGCAATCAATTTCGGCATTAATCCACTTGAGCAAAAATTTAAACTGTATATTTCGGAGTTGAAAAACGCGAACATTTTGTTGAATGAATTCAATGCAAACTGCAGGACACTACGATAGAGACGCGAGCGTGTGAAACAAGTCGGACCACAAAGACAAAGCAGATAGTCAAAATTTATCCCAATTATGTTTTCTCTTGCCTCAACACCATTATCCTCCAGTCCCTGGCCTAGAGCTCATGTCCCCCGGAATAATAAAAAAAAAATGAGCACCAACAACAATGGCAGCTGTTGATCCAGTACAAATAATTTTTTTATGAAATGCATAGGCACAAAAAACACCCTATCCAAAGCTGCATATAGTAAAGATGTATTCTAACCTTGGATGTGGAATGCCAAACTAATATTTGACAGGCGATGATGGGCCATATACATATAGATTCTTGGAAAAGGCTGGTGTCTCAAAAGCCTGCAATGTTAAAGTGCCTATTGTTTCAATTCAGAGATAGAATTTCAGATTCACAAGATCGTCAAAAGATCTGCTTCGCAGTAAGGCAAAAAATAGAAATTAAAAGTTCTTAAGAGCATAGCTTGCGGTTAAATAAGTGGAGTAAGATTACTAAAAATTCACTTTTAAAGTTTTTTTTCGTTTTCCTGCGAAGTCTCCAGAATCATAGCTCTTTTAAATTGAGAAACCAAATTACGGACCTGATTAACAGTAGATGGACAATGGGGTAATTGAAAACCCCCATTTTCCCTGTATCTCCCATTATATTTAACTAATCACCATGAAACTTCCCTCGTCGGAATGTCAAGTGGCAAAAACCAGCAATGTATCTAGGCCTGCAGTTTTTCTGCGCACAGAATTCATTCATGCAACCATGTTGGCTAACGCGATTTTTTATTAAAATTTTTAACTACGAGTATTATATAATAATAGTTATCAGAGAGCAATGTGAGTTGTCCTTGTCACCAGTGTCTTCGACTAATACAATACAATACAATAAATACAATGGCCACCGGCCACAAGTGGTCAGGAAAGGGGGGGACATTGTCAAAAAGCACGCTTAGCTGCGCAGTCTCTGATGAAGGTAGCGCCATTGATCTGATCAGGCGCCCTGGCGTCTTCTGTCAGACAGTCGACGAACCTCCGGGTCCGCGCCTGCCCCCGCCGGAACGGGCCCTGCTGCGTGTACAGCAAGACCTCCTGCAGCGGCTCCGGGCAGTAGGACTCGGCGCGAATGACGTGGCCCGCCAGCTTCAGGCGGCGCTGTCGCAGGGTCACGCTGGGAGGGCTCAGCTTGGCCCGCTGGTAGAGAGCCTGGTTGGTGACGTGTTCGGCGTGACGGTGCACGCTGAAGGCAGCGCGCAGCAGGCTGGAGTGCGCCGCGTCCAGCTGGCGCTCCAGCACATCCGTCATGGTCCAGGTCTCGGCGTTGTAGAAGAGCACCGTTTCCACCACCGCCTGGAACAGTCTGGTTCTCAGCTGGTCTGGCAGGGCGTCGCTTTGGAGCACGATGCGCACTGAGCGGAAAGCCGCCCACGCAAGCCCTCTGCGACGCCGCAGGTCCTCCTGGACGCTGGGCACGAGACCACCAAGGTACCGGAACTGCTCACATCGGGGGAGCGGTGCTGCCGTTGCGCTGTCCATGCTGGGAAGGCGGATGACCGCTGGCAGATCGGATGGCACAGTCAGGACCTCCGTCTTCTTGGCGTTGATCTTAAGGCCAACCTTCGCAGCGGCAGCAGCTAGGCCGTCGAGGAGGCGTTGAGCACCAGCAGCAGTGGATGCCAGCAGGGCGAGGTCATCAGCATATCCGAGGACTGCCAGCCGCTTCTCCGGGTGCCGGCTGCTCGTTCGCCTGCATAGGATGTAGCCGTCCGAGTTGTCCGGTAGTCCTGTCCGCAGCACCCAGTCCAAGATGAGGATGAACAGGAAGGGAGCGAGGGTGTCTCCTTGCAGGACTCCGGATGAGGTGGTGAAGAAGTCGGAAAGGCCGTCAGGTGTGATCACAGCAGCGTGCGTGTCGTGGTAAGAGCGCCATCACTGCTGCAATCAGTTTCTCTGGCACGTTGTAGGCTGGGAGAACTAGTGGAATCACGCCTCGAGCCACCGAGTCGAAAGCCTTCAGGAAGTCGATGAACAGACAGAAAAGGTCCGACTGGCGAATGCGCGATTCCTCGATAATTCTCCGGAGCGCCAGAATTTGCGTGACTGTACCACGTCGTGGCCGGAACCGACTAAAGTCGACGAATTATAAAAACATCTCGACGATGTTGACTCGGACCACTTAAAAAGTTAGTTTATCGAATTTTTTTATCCACATGGTAGACATTCACGGTCATCGGTCATTCGATCTGGGAGCTATCGTGAAGTAGTCAGTGGGTATTTGAAATACTCCGAATGCTCTTTATAAACTATTTTTTTACATTGCTTATTGCTTTTTTATTGCTTTTGCTTTTTTACATTCAACGTTACCTGCAACAAATATGACGCTGACTGACACCAAATTATTTAAATTTTGCGAAAAAAAATTTCAGACAACCAGTGCTTTAAGCAACAGCTGAGTGTCAATAGTCCAACTGTGACTGTGAGCCCCGGACACATTGTTGAGACCCATCAGCTGGGCAGTTCCAATAGCCAGTTGGGTTGCACGCTGGAGTGCCAGTACATTGCCTGGTGTCAGGCCGCCTTCTACAGGTTCGACTGCAACTGCTGCTACCTGCTGCGATTCGCTGTGCTGCCAGACTCTCTAGCTACCGCTACGGGCCAACTATGGACTAGGAAGTAGAGTACACACTGCAACCTAGCAGGCGTTCGCGAAGACAACGAAACATCGGGTCTAAGACGTTTGACTCGTGCCATATCTAACACCCTCTTTTAATTTCTAACACCCCTCATCATACCTAACACCCAACCCCCAAATCAAACAAACTATCATCATTATCTAAAACCCACTTATCATATCTAACACCCTCTCATCATGCCTAACACCCTCTCATCATATCTAACACCCTCTCATCATACCTAACACCCTCTCATCATATCTAAAACCCTCTCATCATATCTAACACCCTCTCATCATACCTAACACCCTCTCATCATATCTAACACCCTCTCATCATACCTAACACCCTCTCATCATATTTAACACCCTCTCATCATATCTAACACCCTCTCATCAAATCTAATACCAAATGCTAATATCTAAAACCCACTCAACATATCCGACACCATCAAACACTCAAATTAAGAATCTATTAATCGCTAACTTTAGCGAGATAAAGATAAAGTGTCATCTTTATCTTAAATATATCGATATACTTATTTATCCATAAAGCAGAAAAATATTAAAAGTGCCCTTCTTTGGTGTATAAAATGGCCAACGAAGAAGCAGGCCTCACAAATACATTCACTCATAGAGGATTTCATTATATTTTACAGAATTTATTGAGCGCACAATTTTTTAGGCGTTTAACAAGTTCACTGGCTTGTCAATTTCATGATGCCATAGAAATGCGAGTTAAAATTTAGATTCTAACTAAAATTAAGAAAATAAAAGGTGTTAAACTAGTCATTTGGAGGACGAGATCATCTGCTCTAGCTTTGACTTCGCTTGTTTACCCTGGGCCAGTGACGCCTTGATTGAATCCTGAAATGTATCGTTGAATAGGGTAGTTTAAAAACTAGTGGAAATAATGTATAATAATTATTACTATTGCAGGAGGGCTGCGGGCAATGGCACATCATTTGGTGACACTAGACCCGCAGCCAGTGAGTAGGCAATTCTGCCCATTTCGCTAACTCCTGAGCACACACGCACTCAGAGGTGCGTACATCTGACCTGACTTTCTCATCGCTTTAAAGTGCCTTGGAGGTCGGCCCTCTAGGGCGTAAATTAATGTGGCCTCGTAATCGAGCTCAGGGACCTTTGGTGCGAGAGGCAAACACGTTATCGGCTCTGCTATTCACCCCCATATATTAAGTCGCCCAATGGATACCGGCGACGACTTTGCAACAGCAAAGGAGAGGCTGGATGAATATTTTAAAGACGGGACCAACGTTATACGAGCGTATATATGAAACATTCAACCTCCTACAGATTCGTCAAAAATAACGTGAGAGTATTGACACCTTCCAAAGCAGGAAACTTAAAGCAGAGAAGTGTTGTGATCTTGCGGTATCAAGTGCAGACCGCAAGACAAAGCTGTCTTATAAAGAAACGATTCCGTGAGATCTCGCAGTGCTCAAATTCCTGTCATCCAACCTTCGAATGAAGCTGATCCAGGAGGGATCTGCGCTGACTTTTAAAAGAGCTCTAGAGCTTTAAGGATGCTTCAAGTCCACGAACAAGCAGAGCAAAATAGCGGAACAATCCCAGGTGAACGCCATCAGGCCGCAAGGAATAGGTGGTACAGTGATCAAAATCAAAGGAAGAAATGTATAGCTGATCAAGCAGAACGTCTACATGAGACCAGGGTGAAAATGGTTTGCTGGAAATTGTAAGTTAGCTATTGGTCTCATGAAATTGTTTCCAGAGGTGAAGTCATCAGATCAGAAGCAGCTGAATTCGATGACCAAGGAATCAGCGCAGGCGACTGAGTTATCCAGCAACCGTGACGTCAGCAATTCAGATTTAGGATCATCGTACGCTACCACCACTGACCAAGCTCAACCGGATGCATTAGAACAAAGTTCTTATGATGGTCTGTGTTGTGTAATGATCGATGCTGGCTAGCCGACGTGCAGGTCTTTCTCTTTCTCTCTTAGAGCACCTGCCCCCTAGTCCCCCATTGATGCGTACAATGTACATTGCTCACTGCACTTATATATATATATCGGCTCTCTGCCCATCGCTGGCTTTAAGCGTTTCGTAGCTCGCACATCTCTCGCCTGGACTTCTAACATAACAGTCTGGAGTTCAGTCTGGAGTTCAGTCTAGAGTTTAGCTAGGGAGAGTGCTAAGGTCAATGGTCTTCATTTCATTCCTGTTATTTGCTCTAGCCAGCACTCTGACCAACATTTTATTCACTTTTGACTTCACTAATGGATATCTGAGACATATTGGTTTGTGCTGCTTCTTCGTTTCGCCTGTCAATCATCCTGTCTGCCAGTCTGCTTCATCACTGGTGGCTTCACTCGTGGCAGACGGTTCTTGTACGATTTTTTAGGCTATGTAGGCTACATGTAGGCTACAGATGTTTTGTCTATTCAAACTCCCTTACTTTCCTGCTGCCCCATTATTGCTCAGTCCCGTTTCGTTGGCTTCCTGCCATTAGGGGTTTAGTTCCGTTTAGTTTATTTATCCCCTGGTGGCTGGCTCACATTCGTGTATCAAGGGTACGCTTCTGTAATTTCTCTTTAACTCACGAGATCGGCGTCTGTCCGATGTAACTCAAACTCGGCCCGAATCCAGTGGCGTAATTCACTTCGCTGCTTGGCATCAGAAACTTTTCCGGCAGTGCGAAGCAGTGTGCGATATAGCTGCCGAGTTTCTGCCTTCAGGATGAACTGGTAGTGTGCATTTCAAACTTAGAGAATTATTTTATAATTTTTAGCAAGAAAATTGTAATTAAAATATAAAAAATTTTTGTTAAGCAATTGAAAATTAATACAACAGTGTGATAACTGGCTAGAACTAGTATTCTCAGTGGCCGAAACAGGATTTTGAAATTAAGGGGAAGTGCAGCCACAACACTATCAGCTTAGCTAACTGTCATGCTGTAGTCCACTAGCACTCATGTATCACATTGCCTGACAATCTAACATGTGCATCTATCACTGACTCTCGCTTACTATGTACATGCCGCCCACACGCACGTTGATCATATCAGTGGCACATTGAGGCAAATTTATAAATACAGTCTCGCCACAGCTTGACTCTTGAGTAATTATACTAAGAACCTAACACAGGTAGCTAAGCTAATCTTAAATGTGAAAGAGAGCTTACCTTGCTTACAACCTTTGGAACAGGATGGGTCAGTCTCTGGACTGCCATAACATAATAACATGCGAATTTAATGTTTGTTTTAATGTCACGTAAATTTTGTTTGAATGCACCGTTTGTTTGTCTGCACCAAAAATAAATAGTTATACTGAAGTCGCGGAGAAGAGGAGGCGAAGAGATAATACTATAAATACACAAGGGAAATAAAGAGGAAACTAACTCGTACAACCTTGGTTAATAAAAGAGAGTTCAGAATAAAGAAAGCTTGAATCTTGAAGTGTTCGTGTTGAAGTTATTTGAAAGAGACATTGCAAAAGAGAAGTAAACTGAGTAAGGGAAAGCCCAAGATGGACTGAAGATTGAACTGAAGAGTAATTGAAGAGTGATAAAGAGTGATAAAAGACTGATAAAGACTGATAAAGACTGATAAAGACAGAAAAAGAGTACTTATAGAAATAATACAGTAAGGTTATAAAAGAAGTGAATATAGAAGATAAATATTGGCCATATTAAACATATTGTAGCAAATCGTAAAATTGTTATTGTATCGTACTTACTAAAAATAGTTTTCTGTTGTAGAAATTTCTATAATTTTCTTAGACTTTCTTTAGGAATTGTTTGTATTCCTATTTATTGATATCAAATAGATAAATTATTTAAAGCATAGGGTAATGTATCATCAACCAAACAAGAATGTGTATTTTTTTAACTTCAAACCTAAGCTACAGATTTTCTATTTAAGATATGATGATAAATCAAAAGCCAAGTTATAGAAAACAGTTACATCTTTCTAAAAAGTATCTGCTTTTGCTTTTTTGTCAAATAGAAAAAAAGTTATTCCTGCTTTTTATCTAAAACCGAACAATGATTTTCATGTATCTTCAAACCAAACAGAGAATTCAATGTTTGGTTTTACAATTTGAGTGAGTGGTTTAATCTTATTTTAAGGAGTGAACTATCATGAATTATGTCATTTGAAAGCATTTTTAATGCTCTATAAATAACTAACATTTATGGTCACTTAATTGGTAAGCAACCACATACAATCTTCGTCTAAAGTATATACTGAAAAAAATGTTGTTAAAAAGTATGCTTTTGCAAAAAAATTTCTACTGAAACATCAATATCTTTCTTTCCTCTTAATGCTTCATTGCACATCATGCCTCAGCTTGTAGATAATTTCATTGACATTCAAAATAGTTGTTCTGTGAAATACAATAGCTTGTTTCTGTCTTGCACAAGACCAAGGAAGGAGTCAAAATTCTTGTTCGGTTTTGAAGATACACTGTTCAGTTGATGATACAATACCCTACGCATTTACTTTGCTTGTATCAACCCTAGTCTGTACGAAATTAGTTATATTAAATTAGTTATAATTGTAAAGAACTTTCCAGAAAGCCGTTAATAACTATAAATATACAGGAGGTACCAAGGCTAAAGTTTAACCATATTTTTACTACTTCAAACACAACCTTAAAACTACAAAAGAACCACCGCCTTTACGCCTCATTTATTAAAACACCTCTACAACTGGTCCGGTGAGGCGCCGTCAACCACTACAATATAATGCTACAAGACTTTAATACATAAACGCTACCAAAAAGAAGTGCATAAAAGCGAACAATTGAAGACATTGATAAAGACAATACTTGAATAAAGTGTATTAAGCACTACAACAACTTTCGTAAGATATTTCTGCAAATTTAGCTCTGCATATTTCATTTAAAAAAGATGACATTAATAAGTAGCAAACATATTTAATTTAATACTCACATGCTTTAAACTATTGCTCATTGTTCAAACATAGCTAGATATGGAACCTTTTTTGTTATTTAATTATCGAATCCAGGTCAAACCTTCAAGAATAGCTGAAAGAAGTAGAGCTGTATGTTAAATGCCTTTTTCATATAAAAAAGCATGTTGATATTCTAAAATCTGAAGGCAAGTACATCAGGCTAATATAATTTCAATAAAAATCAATTCAGGTTTTATTTAAAGATAATTACTTATATTAAAAAAGAAGCAATATCAAGCCTTAGCTACCTACTGACTTAAGCTATTCCTTTATTCTACACTATATGTATAGCTATATTTTAAGTAAAAAACTAGCTAGTCAAATTAGTTACTAAAAAAGTAACATTATCATGAACTAAAAACTGTGTGAGGCAGTATCATAATAAAATTATTGATAAAAAATGAAAAAAAAACTAACAAATTGAATAAAAGCAAATGACTTTAGACAAAAAGAAAAACTGAAAAACCATATAGAAAAGAGTTTACAATCTACAGGCAGTATATTGATACACTTTAGAGAAGTTTGTAAAGTGTGGTTCCATGTCAGAATTGAGAATAATGCAGTGTACAAAGCAATACTGCTCATATTTAGTAGTCTACTTCTGTCTATTGCTACAGAAAAATTTAATTGCACATCAAGAAATATGCAAATAAGACAATTAAATTGCTGAAAATCAATTGTAGTAGGCTTACAGTAAAATAGTTAAGTTTTTCTATTTATCAGATTAATTTTGATGCAGTCAACAATAGTTAAAAAGCATACATTTGCTTTCCCAAAGGGTCTAATCCTTTTCACTTCATAGTCTATATTGGCACCACTTAGCAAATGTTAAAAACTAGAAACAAAACTACTTGCCTTTCTGGCTTCCATGTCAAAATGGCTAAAGGTCAAAATAATCACAAAAATGGTGCAAGAAAATGTTAGATATTAGAAGCAAATGTTTATTGCATGGTCATTTAGTAGACTCCTGTGTAGCCATTATGTTATCTGGCTAATTTTCTCTGCAACCCTTTTATTGTGTGGCTATTTCGGTTGTGGTTTGTGGCCCTTTTGAAGTGCACAGGCCTTTAGGCCTTCACTCTATATAGTCCATTGTCCATGCATTACACAGTTTTAGATTAAAGAAGTAAACTCTTTCGTCTCTGATTGAATATATAAAAAATCATTGTTTGTGGTGATTTTGCTAACAGTGAGGCCTTTCTTTGCACCCAGGCTCTGAAGTGCACCCTGTAACCTTGTGTTGACTATTCTTAACATCTCCGTTTTTTACAGTAAATTTTAGAGAAATCAGAATTGTTTTGATAACTTCCATAGTGGTGAGAGTCAGTCTTTGCTTTAATATACAAAACATAAAATGTAACAAAAAAATAGAATTTGTACATTTTTCTCTTGTGTGCTACAGCTACAGTGCTACTATCTGCCCACCGGCCATATCCATATTTTTTTAGTCCTAAGCTTGATCCAATATAGGGGCCTAGTCCAATAGATTGGAATACTCTTGAACATTCAGCATTGCATCGCATTATCGTATACGTGTCGCGGCGGCATGGCAGGGCGGTGTGTAGGCCTAGTGTAAGTGTGGTAGTGTCAGTACAGTAGTTGACAATTGGCTCAGGCCGATCAGCTTGTTATGCTTGCATGTCGGGAGCCGATAAGTTTCCATAACAGTGCAATACGTTTCCTGATCTGTATTACTATGTATTATGAATTTTCATGTACAATGATGCATAAAAAGTTGCAGCTATACACAGAAATATGTAAAAATATAAGCTAATTGCAGTGCCTCAGTGTCTGAACCTTATGCCTCAGACACCGGATGTTTCATAGAAAAAAGGACACTCAAACATGGCTTTTTACCGTTTCTAACAAATCCGTGACAACCTTATCAACTCTGAATAAAAAGAAAAGTAAATTACAATTTTCTTAGCCAGCACATGCGACGCAGCCATAAAAAATCACATAAATATTCATCTTGACTTCGTAAAAAATGTTTCGTTGGCGCAACAGCCCATGCTATAAACTTTGCTGGCGCAAGGACTTCACTGTTTTGGGTCAATTTTTCAGATTTATAAAGCTCTATACATATACCAATTTATCACTTCTATGCAAAGAAACTGTTTTGCAGTGTTAAAAAACTACACTTTACTTTTTCTGGCGCAAGACTTTACTTAAAATGTTACGTGCAGGTGTCAGCTCAACCACCGCCTAATAAATGTATTACTAAAATATTATTAAACGTAAAAAACGTAACAAACGTACTCCTTCAAAGCTATCTAACTCAAACTAGGGTACTTTTTCTGCATGGTTTTTGCTGCTGGCATCGGTGCTGCAGTCAACTTTGCCGGGGAAGAAGTTTTTCTATCGTACCTAATTTTGTGGTTTAAAAGATGCAATGCAGAACAACATGTCTATCGAATTATGAATGTTATAAAATGAAAGGAGACAAAGTGAAGAAAGCGAAACAGAGCATAACAAACGGTCGTTAAAAAATGCAGTTTATTAAATAAATGCTCCATATTTTGTTTCAGGTCTAGGTCGACCATGCAGATGTGCCAAATAGCGCATAAGCAGCTGCTGAAAATTAATATTTTAATATGTAACGGTGTAAATAGTTTTAGTTTAAATATGTTTCATTTTTTTGTAAATACGTTTTATAAAAATACTCAAAAATCAAAAAATTATATACGCGCCAAAAATAACAAAATTTTGGTTTACTCTCTACTATATTGAAAGTAATACTGTATGAATTTTTGTTATAATGATGGCCGTGTAAATATTATTTTGCGAAAATTCACCATTTAAACAAATGCTAAAAAAACTCTTGTATATATAGCCACAGTTTTTCAGACAGAAAAATAAACCTTGCCGTGCGTGTAAGAGAGTGAGAGAGTGTGAGTAAAATTGTCGACCGAATTAGTCAAGTCATTGTTGAAGCTTTGAGCGTGTTCGAGATATAAAAGAGTGATTTGAGGAAAGCATTCATTGTGTTAGTCATTTTTGAGAAGATATTGAGAGATATACTGAGAACCATACTAAGAACCATACTAAGAACCATACTAAGAACTATACTGAGAACCATACTAAGAACCATACTAAGAACTATACTAAGAACGTAACATACTAAGAACTATACTGAGAACCATACTAAGACCTATACTAAGACCTATACTCAGATTTATACTAAGAATATTATTAAGAGGGAACTGCTAAACTCTAATCTCGGGGACGCCTAATCGGCTGGAAAGTATATATAGTGCCTAATTACCGCTCGTCCACCACATACGCTACCATATTGAGGAGTTAATAAAACGGCCCATTTGAGGACCGCCAGTCTAAATATCTATTAAATTGAGACAGCAGCAGTAAGATCCGCCCTAGTACAACTTTGGTGGCATTCGTGGAATATTAAATATTATAGAATAGCCCTGCAACAACTTTGGTAGCAGCGCTGGGATATAGTTAATTTCCACCTGCAACAAATACAAGACAGCTAGCTGGCGCATATTGCAATTAGTTTTAAATTTATTCCGTGATGCATCAAGGTTCTGTGATAGTCAAAAATTCCAGATTATGAGGACAATTATCAATCCCACGCATTTAGAGATGTAGAGATCAGCAATGCATGTGGGGGCGTTGGCCTTGAGTGTCGGATGAAACAGCAGAAAATACCCGCTTAGTAAATTTTCAGGGCGGCTTGGCAAACTCATCAAACTATATCGGCTGTGAGGAAGCTGCATGCTAGTGGACAACTTCAATTCACTTTGTAATACCACTTCCATGCAGTTATTTTCACTTCACTTTGCCTTCCCTCTGCCATTGATGCGGGCTCAGAGCTGCATATATCCTGCAGCATCCAAGCCGATAAAAAATTATCTATACCCATCCACTCAAGGCTGAAATTCTGAGCACATGCTGCAACGCCTCCTCAAAATTCTGAGCAAATGCTGTAAGTCTAAAAGCTTTTTGTGTTTTTTAAGTTAATTTATACTTCTAGGCAAATTTTAAACACCTGTCAGGTGCAATACTGCTCAGCCTGATCACAATAAATACACAATTGTTGTGTATTTATTGCGGAGGTGGGAAACCGACCTCGGGTATCCGGCCAGCAGTCTGTCGCGACAGCAGTGACACCTTCGCGCCACAGCCTACCATCATGCTGACGGCGGTCCCATCCGGTCCGAGTTCGAGATTCGCACGAATCTGTGTATGTTGTGTATGTTGTATAAATACACAATTGTTGTGTATTTATTGCGGAGGTGGGAAACCGACCTCGGGTATCCGGCCAGCAGTCTGTCGCGACAGCAGTGACACCTTCGCGCCACAGCCTACCATCATGCTGACGGCGGTCCCATCCGGTCCGAGTTCGAGATTCGCACGAATCTCCCTGTCACTGCCCGGCGTCTGCGGCATTGACAGCAGTCTGCTGGCTGCGGCAGCAATTTCAAAAGTGGTTTTTCTTGCCGCAAGCGTCGCATGCCTTGCCCTTGGCGGGGCAGGTGTTTGTCGGTCCGTGGTCTTGCCTACAGCTTGTGCAGGCCCCACCGAGTTTGGCTGTCCTGGCAACCGTTGCTGGGCGATGACTTCCCTTTCCGGCGGCCCTCTGGCTTCTCGGCTGTCGGATCGATTGGACGGTAGCCGCCGTGTTCGAGGTTGATGGCGCCATCGCTTTGGCTTCTTTGGAGGCTTCCTCGATGAAGACCGCGATGCTGAGCGCTTTTGCCAGGGTGAGGTCCTCCACCGTCAGCAGCCTCTCTCAAACCCCGGGGTTGCTTGTTCTCAGCCAGCTGATCTCTGATCGTCCTGTATTGCGCCGTAGTTGCACAGCTCCGCCAGCTCCCTGAGGGCTGCCACAAAGGTCTGACAGCTCAGCTGTTGGCTCCGCCACTGCAGTCGCCGCCGGCACTGCCTGCTGGGAGGCAAGCAGCAGCGGCAGTTACCTACTACCAGCTCAGCACTCTTGCCATCTTCGCCAGGTAGCTGCTGGCGCTGTCACCATCACGTTGGGCTTTTCGCCGAAGGTTTTCTCGAGCTTCTCCTTCGTCTTTGCGAATGTGTCCTTATCATCGATTACTTGGCATGTTCGAGCAACTCGCTGACCTTCAAATCCGAGCAGATGAAGCAGCATGCTTTTCTTAAGCGGTTTTGCTTCTTCCTTCCCTTCGGGCTCCTTGAATTGGGCCGCCTAGTAATAAAATTCAAAGGCCTCAATCCATCGGCTCCATGGTACTGTCGGTGTTCCGCAGTTTGCCAGGAAGGGCGTGGGTGCAGGGATGCTGGCCGCCTGTTGTGTTGTGGAAATAATTCGGCCAATAGGAAGTGAGGGCTCGTATATATTTATACGCGCGGGGGTGGCTTTCAAAAGACCGAAATTTCACAACGCCGAAAATTCCTGCACTGTCCTTCACAAGACCGAAACTTCATAAGACCGAAATTTTACAATGCCGAAAACTAAAACTGCAGACCCCGTCACAAGATTTTGCGGCGCTGTGAAGTTTCGGTCTTATGAAGTTTCGGTCTTATGAAAGACAGAGGACCTTCTTACGGCCCTCTGGCCACCAAAGACACAGTGTTCCAGGCCAACGGGGCTTGTCGTGCAATTTACGCCCTCGAGGGCCAACATCCAAAGCACAGTGAGAGTGTACACTGCCTGACGATGAGAAAGTCGGAGCAGTTGTACACACCTGTGTGAGTGCGTGCCTCATGCGTACAGTTTCTGTGTGCGTGTGTGTTTTGGAGTCAGTGAAATTGGCAGAATTGCCTCTTCACTGGCTGCGGGTCTAGTGTCGCTAAATGACGTGCCATTGCCGACAGCCTAGATTGTCGCCGAAGTTGGCTTTGATGACTAGTTAATTTTCGAAAAAGTCACCGACTTTTACCAAAAAATGTATAATCGATATTCTAATTTTCAAATTTTCAGATGTTAGAAATGTTTAATTTTCAAACGAAGCTTGTCATTTTAGAAAGCGTTCATAAAAGCAATTAATCTTTTGAAAGCTTCCCCCAAGCTTATAAAGTTCGCAAACACAATCGGTGAGGCATAGATGTTTGGTGCCTCTAATCTAACCAGTCACTGCTAGTTTGCCAAGCCTTGTTCAGGGGCGCCCTTCCTGATTGGCTTGCAACTGATCCCGTAGACAGGTAGACAGGTAGAGGCAATATTTAAATATTTACAGAGGGAATTTATTAACAAGGTTTCCGAGTTTTAACTAATTGCTTTATTATCTGGAATCTACTATCTAGTCTGAAAACAATAGAGCTGTTCCAGAATAGCCTTCTAAATCAAAGAAAGAAATCAATTTCACCATGTACTTCGCACTGCAGCAGCCGTGGCTGTCCTTATCTGCGCTCTGGCCACAGCTTCAGCTCGTCAGGTGCAGACTGTAAATCGCGGTTGCTTCGCGGACTTTACGAATGGGTTCAGAGACATCACTGGACTGCAGAACCTGGGCTTCAACAGGATTGGAAGCACGGCTGTGAATCCTTACGTTGATTCCGCTGCATTCATCAACTCAGCGCAGATGACGCATGAACTTTGCATCGGCGTCTGCGCCTTGGGCGGCTTCAAGGTGGCTGGCTTGCAACACTCGAGCCACTGTATCTGCGGCAACTCCTACGGATCACAGGGAGCTAGTTCTGGCTGCACATCACAATGCTCCGGTAACCCGTCACAGATCTGCGGAGGGCTGAGCCGAAACACAGTCATTGAGCTGATCTATCTAAACAGTGAGTCAGTCTAGAGACACAAAGAAATCAATAATGCGAGTTACTGCTCAGCCCCTTTCTGTGCTTGAATTTTCATTTTCTCGTCACGAAATCAAGCAGTCTTTTGCATCAAAAATAGTGTTGAAGTCTTCAAATCGATTCGATTAAATATTCCTTTATGCGGTTCCCATAAAAATTGTGCTCTGACAGATACATCATATTATACTTTAACTGCTTCAAAGTCACGTGCATGTGGTTACATTTACCTTCTAAGTGTATTCAATGCGTATATCAAAGTGCATATTCTACATGCACAGTTCAGAATTGAGTATTGTATATCCCAGATAGCAGATTCCAAGCATGTACATTTTATTGGGGAGTTTTAGCTTGGTGGATGGATAGAGCAGTGTAAAGTGTTTCGATACATATCGTCATATTAAAAATCTTCTTTTCGATACTCTACAGCAGGTCCTTTTGCAAGAAAATGTACTGTGCATTGCTTCAGTTCACCCAGCTGTTCAATGGGCACCAGCATCAGTTGGAGTAAGTGAGGGTGGGTGTGGCGTCCCCCAGTCCATGGACTGAACATATGTACAAGCTGCGGCTGCACATCTGGCCCAATAGTGCAGGCGTAGTGAATTACTAGAATATTTTGCGTATCCACAAGAAGTCCTTTGCCTAAGTAAATTTGTAAAGAGCAAGATATACTTTTGGCCCGAGTCCAAACACCAAAATGGCACCTTGGCAACGACCGTGTTTTCACTTTTACCGCAGAGGGAGCATTTGTTTCTGGCGATCGCACCTTGGTCGGCATGAGCATGCCAAACGCGCTGGCCTACCGCACCGTGAGCGTTCGCGGACTACTCGAGTGCGTCTACCTGTGCGACATCGGCTGCGAGGCGGTGATCTTCAATCGTGAGCAGGGCCTGTGCCACCTGTTGGAGTTCGCGGCGGTACCGGCTGCTCTGAGCTCTGCCAGCAGCGGCGAGTTCATTGTCCGTGGCTGACTAATCTGGTGCTGCCAATTAGAGTCGGAATTCGTCTGAAAAGCACGAGAACGATGATGAATATGATTTTAATTTTCTAATAATTTATTATTTAATTGTATTAGGAAACGTAGGTCTTTATTAGCCCAGAAGCAATTTTGCTGTTCTGTAGTTGAAAATACTAAGCACAATGGCGTTCTGACGTTTGATTCGTATTCAGTTTGAAAAACACGGAAAAACAGGCGCACTGATCTGTTCAGGCCTGTTATATTTTATTATTAGAACTGCTTGCTAGTTCAAGCACAGATACTAGAATATACTAGATACGCTCGTACCTACATCTCTCGCGAAAAACGCGTCTCGCCTACTCTTTTTCAGTAACTGAAGTAGCATTTTTTTCTTTTTTGGAAGTAAAATACAAAATATTTGGCCCCAAATGCCGGAATGAAAGCTGCTCTTTCGACACGTCATGGCTCTCTGGCGCATCTCCACCGCACTGGAACAGATGGCGAGCATCGCTTTCTGAAAGAGACTGGAATTGTGCCCTGTGTGCTGGCATTGAGTCGAGAAGACCTCGTCACCAGCACTTAGAGACAGGCTCCGAATCCCGAGACGCGGCTGATCATGGAGTTTTCGGTAACCATCAAATAATTCAACGTGCCAAGAAGCGGACTGTGCACCAGACTGTCCACGACTGTGCACGAGAGTGTACACAGAGGAAAGTAGACAGAGGAGAGTAGACAGAGGAGAGTAGACAGAGGAGAGTAGACAGAGGAAAGTAGAAAGAGCTGAGAGTAGACAGAGGAGAGTAGACAGAAGAGAGTAGACAGAGGAGAGTAGACAGAGGAGAGTAGACAGAGGAGAGTAGACAGAGGAAAGTAGACAGAGGAGAGTAGACAGAGGAAAGTAGACAGAGGAGAGTAGATAGAGGAGAGTAGCAGAGGAAAGTAGACAGAGGTGAGTAGAAAGAGGAGAGTAGACAGAGGAAAGTGGACAGAGGAGAGTAGACAGAGGAAAGTAGACAGAGGTGAGTAGACAGAGGAAAGTAGACAGAGGTGAGTAGAAAGAGGAGAGTAGACAGAGGTGAGTAGAAAGAGGAGAGTAGACAGAGGAGAGTAGACTGATGAGAGTAGACAGAGAAGTCCATGAATAAATGTATCAAACTCAGCAGGTTAAGGATTTAGATGAATTTTGAGCTAAGTTAAACTCCCCACCTGCTGAGTCCCGATCGGTCCTCCAACTTGTCTGTGATGCTGCTAAGCTTCAGACTGTACCAGATTGTCTATGGCCTAGACCACCCTGTTAATGCAATTAGCTTTGTTGGATTAGCTTTGTTTGAGGGATTGTGAGCCTCTGTTAATGCATAATATCTGTGTGTTATATCGAACTACCAGAAGGAGCTCTCGCCCCAATAATGCTCCAAAGCTGGCCCATTGCAGTTTTCCACATCGAAAGTAAATGTCAGACAAATACAATGTTTGCGCCCTGATTATCTTCCGATCAGAAATACGATTCGATATATTTGATAAATTATTTTAAACAGTGCGCCTTGTAACATTGATTTTCGCAAAGCATGCACGTGTGCGCCATGCTGTAACTACAGCGAGTGTTAATGATTCAGAGAGAGCCAACGTGGGCGGTGTCCGGTCCGTTGCGAGGTGGCCTTCAGCAGGTCATCTGAAGGTCTACTTGCCCAAAATCCGAAATACAACTCGTGCCACGTTGCCCCACCTGATCTTCTTCTCCAGCATCAAGGCCTTGGCTTCGGCCTTCTCCGGCTCGTCCAGATCCGAAAGGGTCTCCAGGGCCCGCAGAGTCTCCGCGTCCTCCTCCGACATCTCCTGGCTGGGCCTGGCGACTGCCAGAGCTGCGCAGAGCAGGAGTCCGAGAGCGAGCTGCCACTTCATGTTCGTGCTGCTGCTGCTGTTGCTCGATGAAGTAGATTGTAGAAGCTGAGAGCTTGGCTTGAGGTCCACCAGCACTCAGCGGTCTGGTATATATGGCCTTGAAATCGGCACGTTTTTCCGGTTTTTCTAAACATGCAGACGCTTTGGAAGACTTTGAGAGGATGGCCTCTCGGCCTGAAGAGCGTCGCGACCCCAGCTGTTTTCCTGTCCGATTCAAAAGGGTCTGATTATTTGGAATATTTATGACTGGCTCAATATATTGTATTCAGCGTTTGAGTTCGAAAGAACAATAGAACAAAACTTGTGCTTTCTGCCACTGGCCTACAAGGGTACGATTGTGATATCGTATACCCTAATTGCGAGCTCGATGCGTTATCAAAAAAACTTTTTTCAGTGCCTACTCTGTAAGTTCACCCATTATTTTCATTGCCAGCAGATATTCAAAGCAAGCCTTTATGGTCATACATGCTGCTTAGTTGAGAGAAAGCAATTAAAATAGAAGCAATTAATAGCTGGGGTTAAGGTTAAGATCGCTGAGGTCATGAACCAAGTTGAAAATAAGTTCGCTAGTTTTGATTTGCAATTCCATCACAAACTCTAATAACAAACGCTGCAAATGTCTCAAACGGCTTAAAGAACAACTCATATTGATGGCTCGGAGTCCTCGGATTCTTCGGAATCCCTCGGAATCCTCAGCTATTTCGCAGTGTATCTGAAATGTTGCCTACAGCTGTTCAGTCCATGGACTACGCTCTGTAATTACGTACTAATACTGGTTATATATATAAGCAGTTACAGCTCAGTGAACTGAAGAAATGCGGAGTCTCACAAGGCAGTTTTTTCTAACTGCAGCTGCGATATAGTTTTACACATTTGAGTAGCCATCCTCTCAGATCCTATTTGAGTAGCCATCCTCTCAGATCCTATTTGAGTAGCCATTCTCTCAGATCCTATTTGAGTAGCCATTCTCTCAGATCCTATTTGAGTAGCCATTCTCTCAGATCCTATTTGAGTAGCCATTCTCTCAGATCCTATTTGAGTAGCCATTCTCTCAGATCCTATTTGAGTAGCCATCCTCTCAGATCCTATTTGAGTAGCCATCCTCTCAGATCCTATTTGAGTAGCCATCCTCTCAGATCCTATTTGAGTAGCCATCCTCTCAGATCCTATTTGAGTAGCCATCCTCTCAGATCCTATTTGAGTAGCCATCCTCTCAGATCCTATTTGAGTAGCCATCCTCTCAGATCCTATTTGAGTAGCCATCCTCTCAGATCCTATTTGAGTAGCCATCCTCTCAGATCCTATTTGAGTAGCCATCCTCTCAGATCCTATTTGAGTAGCCATTCTCTCAGATCCAATTTGAGTAGCCAACCTCTCAGATCCTATTTGAGTAGCCACTCTCTCAGATCCTATTTGAGTAGCCATTCTCTCAGATCCTATTTGAGTAGCCATCCTCTCAGATCCTATTTGAGTAGCCATCCTCTCAGATCCTATTTGAGTAGCCATCCTCTCAGATCCTATTTGAGTAGCCATTCTCTCAGATCCTATTTGAGTAGCCATCCTCTCAGATCCTATTTGAGTAGCCATTCTCTCAGATCCTATTTGAGTAGCCATCCTCTCAGATCCTATTTGAGTAGCCATCCTCTCAGATCCTATTTGAGTAGCCATCCTCTCAGATCCTATTTGAGTAGCCATCCTCTCAGATCCTATTTGAGTAGCCATCCTCTCAGATCCTATTTGAGTAGCCATCCTCTCAGATCCTATTTGAGTAGCCATTCTCTCAGATCCTATTTGAGTAGCCATCCTCTCAGATCCTATTTGAGTAGCCATCCTCTCAGATCCTATTTGAGTAGCCATCCTCTCAGATCCTATTTGAGTAGCCGTCCTCTCAGATCCTATTTGAGTAGCCATCCTCTCAGATCCTATTTGATTAGCCATCCTCTCAGATCCTATTTGAGTAGCCATTCTCTCAGATCCTATTTGAGTAGCCATCCTCTCAGATCCTATTTGAGTAGCCATTCTCTCAGATCCTATTTGAGTAGCCATTCTCTCAGATCCTATTTGAGTAGCCATTCTCTCAGATCCTATTTGAGTAGCCATTCTCTCAGATCCTATTTGAGTAGCCATTCTCTCAGATCCTATTTGAGTAGCCATACTCTCAGATCCTATTTGAGTAGCCATCCTCTCAGATCCTATTTGAGTAGCCATTCTCTCAGATCCTATTTGAGTAGCCATCCTCTCAGATCCAATTTGAGTAGCAATTCTCTCAGATCCTATTTGAGTAGCCATTCTCTCAGATCCTATTTGAGTAGCCATCCTCTCAGATCCTATTTGAGTAGCCATCCTCTCAGATCCAATTTGAGTAGCAATTCTCTCAGATCCTATTTGAGTAGCCATCCTCTCAGATCCTATTTGAGTAACCATTCTCTCAGATCCTATTTGAGTAGCCATTCTCTCAGATCCTATTTGAGTAGCCATCCTCTCAGATCCTATTTGAGTAGCAATTCTCTCAGATCCTATTTGAGTAGCCATACTCTCAGATCCTATTTGAGTAGCCATCCTCTCAGATCCTATTTGAGTAGCCATCCTCTCAGATCCTATTTGAGTAGCCATTCTCTCAGATCCTATTTGAGTAGCCATCCTCTCAGATCCTATTTGAGTAGCCATCCTCTCAGATCCTATTTGAGTAGCCATCCTCTCAGATCCTATTTGAGTAGCCGTCCTCTCAGATCCTATTTGAGTAGCCATCCTCTCAGATCCTATTTGATTAGCCATCCTCTCAGATCCTATTTGAGTAGCCATTCTCTCAGATCCTATTTGAGTAGCCATCCTCTCAGATCCTATTTGAGTAGCCATTCTCTCAGATCCTATTTGAGTAGCCATTCTCTCAGATCCTATTTGAGTAGCCATTCTCTCAGATCCTATTTGAGTAGCCATTCTCTCAGATCCTATTTGAGTAGCCATTCTCTCAGATCCTATTTGAGTAGCCATACTCTCAGATCCTATTTGAGTAGCCATCCTCTCAGATCCTATTTGAGTAGCCATTCTCTCAGATCCTATTTGAGTAGCCATCCTCTCAGATCCAATTTGAGTAGCAATTCTCTCAGATCCTATTTGAGTAGCCATTCTCTCAGATCCTATTTGAGTAGCCATTCTCTCAGATCCTATTTGAGTAGCCATCCTCTCAGATCCAATTTGAGTAGCAATTCTCTCAGATCCTATTTGAGTAGCCATCCTCTCAGATCCTATTTGAGTAACCATTCTCTCAGATCCTATTTGAGTAGCCATTCTCTCAGATCCTATTTGAGTAGCCATCCTCTCAGATCCTATTTGAGTAGCAATTCTCTCAGATCCTATTTGAGTAGCCATACTCTCAGATCCTATTTGAGTAGCCATCCTCTCAGATCCTATTTGAGTAGCCATTCTCTCAGATCCTATTTGAGTAGCCATCCTCTCAGATCCTATTTGAGTAGCCATTCTCTCAGATCCTATTTGAGTAGCCATCCTCTCAGATCCTATTTGAGTAGCCATTCTCTCAGATCCTATTTGAGTAGCCATTCTCTCAGATCCTATTTGAGTAGCCATTCTCTCAGATCCTATTTGAGTAGCCATCCTCTCAGATCCTATTTGAGTAGCCATTCTCTCAGATCCTATTTGAGTAGCCATTCTCTCAGATCCTATTTGAGTAGCAATTCTCTCAGATCCTATTTGAGTAGCCATACTCTCAGATCCTATTTGAGTAGCCATCCTCTCAGATCCTATTTGAGTAGCCATTCTCTCAGATCCTATTTGAGTAGCCATTCTCTCAGATCCTATTTGAGTAGCCATCCTCTCAGATCCTATTTGAGTAGCAATTCTCTCAGATCCTATTTGAGTAGCCATACTCTCAGATCCAATTTGAGTAGCCAACCTCTCAGATCCTATTTGAGTAGCCACTCTCTCAGATCCTATTTGAGTAGCCATTCTCTCAGATCCTATTTGAGTAGCCATCCTCTCAGATCCTATTTGAGTAGCCATCCTCTCAGATCCTATTTGAGTAGCCATCCTCTCAGATCCTATTTGAGTAGCCATTCTCTCAGATCCTATTTGAGTAGCCATCCTCTCAGATCCTATTTGAGTAGCCATTCTCTCAGATCCTATTTGAGTAGCCATCCTCTCAGATCCTATTTGAGTAGCCATCCTCTCAGATCCTATTTGAGTAGCCATCCTCTCAGATCCTATTTGAGTAGCCATCCTCTCAGATCCTATTTGAGTAGCCATCCTCTCAGATCCTATTTGAGTAGCCATCCTCTCAGATCCTATTTGAGTAGCCATTCTCTCAGATCCTATTTGAGTAGCCATCCTCTCAGATCCTATTTGAGTAGCCATCCTCTCAGATCCTATTTGAGTAGCCATCCTCTCAGATCCTATTTGAGTAGCCGTCCTCTCAGATCCTATTTGAGTAGCCATCCTCTCAGATCCTATTTGATTAGCCATCCTCTCAGATCCTATTTGAGTAGCCATTCTCTCAGATCCTATTTGAGTAGCCATCCTCTCAGATCCTATTTGAGTAGCCATTCTCTCAGATCCTATTTGAGTAGCCATTCTCTCAGATCCTATTTGAGTAGCCATTCTCTCAGATCCTATTTGAGTAGCCATTCTCTCAGATCCTATTTGAGTAGCCATTCTCTCAGATCCTATTTGAGTAGCCATACTCTCAGATCCTATTTGAGTAGCCATCCTCTCAGATCCTATTTGAGTAGCCATTCTCTCAGATCCTATTTGAGTAGCCATCCTCTCAGATCCAATTTGAGTAGCAATTCTCTCAGATCCTATTTGAGTAGCCATTCTCTCAGATCCTATTTGAGTAGCCATCCTCTCAGATCCTATTTGAGTAGCCATCCTCTCAGATCCAATTTGAGTAGCAATTCTCTCAGATCCTATTTGAGTAGCCATCCTCTCAGATCCTATTTGAGTAACCATTCTCTCAGATCCTATTTGAGTAGCCATTCTCTCAGATCCTATTTGAGTAGCCATCCTCTCAGATCCTATTTGAGTAGCAATTCTCTCAGATCCTATTTGAGTAGCCATACTCTCAGATCCTATTTGAGTAGCCATCCTCTCAGATCCTATTTGAGTAGCCATCCTCTCAGATCCTATTTGAGTAGCCATTCTCTCAGATCCTATTTGAGTAGCCATCCTCTCAGATCCTATTTGAGTAGCCATCCTCTCAGATCCTATTTGAGTAGCCATCCTCTCAGATCCTATTTGAGTAGCCGTCCTCTCAGATCCTATTTGAGTAGCCATCCTCTCAGATCCTATTTGATTAGCCATCCTCTCAGATCCTATTTGAGTAGCCATTCTCTCAGATCCTATTTGAGTAGCCATCCTCTCAGATCCAATTTGAGTAGCAATTCTCTCAGATCCTATTTGAGTAGCCATTCTCTCAGATCCTATTTGAGTAGCCATTCTCTCAGATCCTATTTGAGTAGCCATCCTCTCAGATCCAATTTGAGTAGCAATTCTCTCAGATCCTATTTGAGTAGCCATCCTCTCAGATCCTATTTGAGTAACCATTCTCTCAGATCCTATTTGAGTAGCCATTCTCTCAGATCCTATTTGAGTAGCCATCCTCTCAGATCCTATTTGAGTAGCAATTCTCTCAGATCCTATTTGAGTAGCCATACTCTCAGATCCTATTTGAGTAGCCATCCTCTCAGATCCTATTTGAGTAGCCATTCTCTCAGATCCTATTTGAGTAGCCATCCTCTCAGATCCTATTTGAGTAGCCATTCTCTCAGATCCTATTTGAGTAGCCATCCTCTCAGATCCTATTTGAGTAGCCATTCTCTCAGATCCTATTTGAGTAGCCATTCTCTCAGATCCTATTTGAGTAGCCATTCTCTCAGATCCTATTTGAGTAGCCATCCTCTCAGATCCTATTTGAGTAGCAATTCTCTCAGATCCTATTTGAGTAGCCATACTCTCAGATCCTATTTGAGTAGCCATCCTCTCAGATCCTATTTGAGTAGCCATTCTCTCAGATCCTATTTGAGTAGCCATCCTCTCAGATCCTATTTGAGTAGCCATTCTCTCAGATCCTATTTGAGTAGCCATCCTCTCAGATCCTATTTGAGTAGCCATTCTCTCAGATCCTATTTGAGTAGCCATTCTCTCAGATCCTATTTGAGTAGCCATTCTCTCAGATCCTATTTGAGTAGCCATTCTCTCAGATCCTATTTGAGTAGCCATTCTCTCAGATCCTATTTGAGTAGCCATACTCTCAGATCCTATTTGAGTAGCCATCCTCTCAGATCCTATTTGAGTAGCCATTCTCTCAGATCCTATTTGAGTAGCCATCCTCTCAGATCCAATTTGAGTAGCAATTCTCTCAGATCCTATTTGAGTAGCCATTCTCTCAGATCCTATTTGAGTAGCCATCCTCTCAGATCCTATTTGAGTAGCCATCCTCCCAGATCCAATTTGAGTAGCAATTCTCTCAGATCCTATTTGAGTAGCCATCCTCTCAGATCCTATTTGAGTAGCCATTCTCTCAGATCCTATTTGAGTGGCCATTCTCTCAGATCCTATTTGAGTAGCCATCCTCTCAGATCCTATTTGAGTAGCCATCCTCTCAGATCCTATTTGAGTAGCCATCCTCTCAGATCCTATTTGAGTAGCCAACCTCTCAGATCCTATTTGAGTAGCCATCCTCTCAGATCCTATTTGAGTAGCCATTCTCTCAGATCCTATTTGAGTAGCCATTCTCTCAGATCCTATTTGAGTAGCCATCCTCTCAGATCCTATTTGAGTAGCCATTCTCTCAGATCCTATTTGAGTAGCCATTCTCTCAGATCCTATTTGAGTAGCCATTCTCTCAGATCCTATTTGAGTAGCCATTCTCTCAGATCCTATTTGAGTAGCCATTCTCTCAGATCCTATTTGAGTAGCCATCCTCTCAGATCCTATTTGAGTAGCCATCCTCTCAGATCCTATTTGAGTAGCCATTCTCTCAGATCCTATTTGAGTAGCCATTCTCTCAGATCCTATTTGAGTAGCCATCCTCTCAGATCCTATTTGAGTAGCCATTCTCTCAGATCCTATTTGAGTAGCCATCCTCTCAGATCCTATTCGAGTAGCCATTCTCTCAGATCCTATTTGAGTAGCCATCCTCTCAGATCCTATTTGAGTAGCCATTCTCTCAGATCCTATTTGAGTAGCCATTCTCTCAGATCCTATTTGAGTAGCCATTCTCTCAGATCCTATTTGAGTAGCCATCCTCTCAGATCCTATTTGAGTAGCCATCCTCTCAGATCCTATTTGAGTAGCCATCCTCTCAGATCCTATTTGAGTAGCCATCCTCTCAGATCCTATTTGAGTAGCCATCCTCTCAGATCCTATTTGAGTAGCAATTCTCTCAGATCCTATTTGAGTAGCCATACTCTCAGATCCTATTTGAGTAGCCATCCTCTCAGATCCTATTTGAGTAGCCATTCTCTCAGATCCTATTTGAGTAGCCATCCTCTCAGATCCTATTTGAGTAGCCATTCTCTCAGATCCTATTTGAGTAGCCATCCTCTCAGATCCTATTTGAGTAGCCATTCTCTCAGATCCTATTTGAGTAGCCATTCTCTCAGATCCAATTTGAGTAGCCATTCTCTCAGATCCTATTTGAGTAGCCATCCTCTCAGATCCAATTTGAGTAGCAATTCTCTCAGATCCTATTTGAGTAGCCATTCTCTCAGATCCTATTTGAGTAGCCATCCTCTCAGATCCTATTTGAGTAGCCATCCTCTCAGATCCAATTTGAGTAGCAATTCTCTCAGATCCTATTTGAGTAGCCATCCTCTCAGATCCTATTTGAGTAGCCATTCTCTCAGATCCTATTTGAGTACCATTCTCTCAGATCCTATTTGAGTAGCCATCCTCTCAGATCCTATTTGAGTAGCCATCCTCTCAGATCCTATTTGAGTAGCCATCCTCTCAGATCCTATTTGAGTAGCCGTCCTCTCAGATCCTATTTGAGTAGCCATCCTCTCAGATCCTATTTGAGTAGCCATTCTCTCAGATCCTATTTGAGTAGCCATTCTCTCAGATCCTATTTGAGTAGCCATCCTCTCAGATCCTATTTGAGTAGCCATTCTCTCAGATCCTATTTGAGTAGCCATTCTCTCAGATCCTATTTGAGTAGCCATTCTCTCAGATCCTATTTGAGTAGCCATTCTCTCAGATCCTATTTGAGTAGCCATTCTCTCAGATCCTATTTGAGTAGCCATCCTCTCAGATCCTATTTGAGTAGCCATCCTCTCAGATCCTATTTGAGTAGCCATTCTCTCAGATCCTATTTGAGTAGCCATTCTCTCAGATCCTATTTGAGTAGCCATCCTCTCAGATCCTATTTGAGTAGCCATTCTCTCAGATCCTATTTGAGTAGCCATCCTCTCAGATCCTATTTGAGTAGCCATTCTCTCAGATCCTATTTGAGTAGCCATCCTCTCAGATCCTATTTGAGTAGCCATTCTCTCAGATCCTATTTGAGTAGCCATTCTCTCAGATCCTATTTGAGTAGCCATTCTCTCAGATCCTATTTGAGTAGCCATCCTCTCAGATCCTATTTGAGTAGCCATCCTCTCAGATCCTATTTGAGTAGCCATCCTCTCAGATCCTATTTGAGTAGCCATCCTCTCAGATCCTATTTGAGTAGCCATCCTCTCAGATCCTATTTGAGTAGCAATTCTCTCAGATCCTATTTGAGTAGCCATTCTCTCAGATCCTATTTGAGTAGCCATCCTCTCAGATCCTATTTGAGTAGCCGTCCTCTCAGATCCTATTTGAGTAGCCATCCTCTCAGATCCTATTTGAGTAGCCATTCTCTCAGATCCTATTTGAGTAGCCATCCTCTCAGATCCTATTTGAGTAGCCATCCTCTCAGATCCTATTTGAGTAGCCATCCTCTCAGATCCTATTTGAGTAGCCATCCTCTCAGATCCTATTTGAGTAGCCATCCTCTCAGATCCTATTTGAGTAGCCATCCTCTCAGATCCTATTTGAGTAGCCATCCTCTCAGATCCTATTTGAGTAGCCATCCTCTCAGATCCTATTTGAGTAGCCATCCTCTCAGATCCTATTTGAGTAGCCATTCTCTCAGATCCTATTTGAGTAGCCATCCTCTCAGATCCTATTTGAGTAGCCATCCTCTCAGATCCTATTTGATTAGCAATTCTCTCAGATCCTATTTGAGTAGCCATTCTCTCAGATCCTATTTGAGTAGCCATTCTCTCAGATCCTATTTGAGTAGCCATCCTCTCAGATCCTATTTGATTAGCAATTCTCTCAGATCCTATTTGAGTAGCCATCCTCTCAGATCCTATTTGAGTAGCCATCCTCTCAGATCCTATTTGAGTAGCCATTCTCTCAGATCCTATTTGAGTAGCCATCCTCTCAGATCCTATTTGAGTAGCCGTCCTCTCAGATCCTATTTGAGTAGCCATCCTCTCAGATCCTATTTGAGTAGCCATTCTCTCAGATCCTATTTGAGTAGCCATCCTCTCAGATCCTATTTGAGTAGCCATCCTCTCAGATCCTATTTGAGTAGCCATCCTCTCAGATCCTATTTGAGTAGCAATTCTCTCAGATCCTATTTGAGTAGCCATTCTCTCAGATCCTATTTGAGTAGCCATCCTCTCAGATCCTATTTGAGTAGCCATTCTCTCAGATCCTATTTGAGTAGCCATTCTCTCAGATCCTATTTGAGTAGCCATCCTCTCAGATCCTATTTGAGTAGCCATTCTCTCAGATCCTATTTGAGTAGCCATTCTCTCAGATCCTATTTGAGTAGCCATCCTCTCAGATCCTATTTGAGTAGCCATTCTCTCAGATCCTATTTGAGTAGCCATTCTCTCAGATCCTATTTGAGTAGCCATTCTCTCAGATCCTATTTGAGTAGCCATCCTCTCAGATCCTATTTGAGTAGCCATCCTCTCAGATCCTATTTGAGTAGCCATCCTCTCAGATCCTATTTGAGTAGCCATTCTCTCAGATCCTATTTGAGTAGCCATCCTCTCAGATCCTATTTGAGTAGCCATTCTCTCAGATCCTATTTGAGTAGCCATCCTCTCAGATCCTATTTGATTAGCCATCCTCTCAGATCCTATTTGAGTAGCCGTCCTCTCAGATCCTATTTGAGTAGCCATAATTCTCTTTGATCCTCATTTTGAGTAGCCATTCTCTCTGATCCTCATTTTGAGTAGCCATCTTCTCAGATTTTTTGAGTAGGCCTAGCCATTATCTGTGATCCTCATTTTGAGTAGCCATCCTCTCAGATCCCCATATTGAGAAGCCAGCCTCTTAGATCCCCATTTTGAGTAGCCATCTTCTCCGATTTTTTGAGTAGCCATTCTCTTTGATCCTCATTTTGAGTAGCCATCTTCTCAGATTTTTTGAGTAGGCCTAGCCATTATCTGTGATCCTCATTTTGAGTAGCCATCCTCTCAGATCCCCATATTGAGAAGCCAGCCTCTTAGATCCCCATTTTGAGCTACCACTACCATCCTCTCAGATCCTCATTTTGAGCTACCACTACCATCCTCTCAGATCCCCATTTTGAGCTACCATCCTCTCAAATCCTCATTTTGAGCTACCACTACCATCCTCTCAGATCCCCATTTTCAGCTACCATCCTCTCAGATCCCCATTTTGAGTAGCCATCTTCTCCGATTTTTTGAGAGGCCATTCTCTTTGATCCTCATTTTGAGAGGCCATTCTCTCTGATCCTCATTTTGAGTAGCCATCTTCTCATATTTTTTAGCAGGCCTAGCCATTATCTGTAATCCTCATTTTGAGTAGCCGTCCTCTCAGATCCCATTTTGAGCTACCACTACCATCCTCTCAGATCCTTATTTTGAGCTTCCATCCTCTCAGATCCTCATTTTGAGCTACCATCCTCTCAGATCCCCATTTGAGCTACCATCCTCTCAGATCCTCATTTTGAGCTACCATCCTCCCAGATCCCCATTTTGAGCTACCATCCTCTCAGATCCTCATTTGAGCTACCATCCTCTCAGATCCTCATTTGAGCTACCATCCTCTCAGATCCTCATTTGAGCTACCATCCTCTCAGATCCTCATTTGAGCTACCATCCTCTCAGATCCTCATTTTGAGCTACCACTACCATCCTCTCAGATCCCCATTTTGAGCTACCATCCTCTCAGATCCTCATTTTGAGCTACCATCCTCTCAGATCCTCATTTTGAGCTACCACTACCATACTCTCAGATCCCCATTTTGAGCTACCATCCTCTCAGATCCCCATATTGAGAAGCCATCCTCTCAGATCCTCATTTTGAGCTACCATCCTCACAGATCCCCATATTGAGAAGCCATCCTCTCAGATCCCCATATTGAGTAGGTAGCAATCCTCTTAGATCCCCATCTCGAGTCCGTCTCCTCAATATATGTTACGTTTACGAATTCGTTGGAAGTCAAGTAATATTTTTTCTCCTTTGTTTGGGAACAAATCACAGTAAAGGGCCGCTTAGATGGGGCTAGCACAGTTCCTAAGCCACAGCCTGGAGTGATTCGTGTGCCAGCTCAGCAGCTGCAGCAGCTGGAGCAGCAGCAGAAGGAGCAGCAGCAATTGCAGCAGCAGAGAATTCTAGTCAGTCATCGCCAGCGCGGCAATCCAGTACTGCGCTCCATTCGCTCGGTGCCCTGGGAATTCGCCGAGTCGGCCGACCCGGCCGATTTTATACTCGGCCGCACCGCCTGCTGCCTGTTCCTATCCGTGCGCTATCATTGTCTCCATCCTGACTATGTGCACCAACGCCTGCGCCTGCTGGGACCGCGCGAATTCGACTTGCGTATTCTTCTACTGTTAGTAGACACGCAGGAGTATACAGACGCTGTGCGTGAATTGAACCGCATCTGCCTAATGGCCGGCTCTACGCTAATCCTTGCCTGGAGCAACGACGAGGCGGGCCGCTATTTGGAGAGCTTCAAATCCCTGGAGAAGAAGCCGGCCGACTCGCTGATGGAACGATCGGCCGACGATTGGCCTGGCCAACTTCGCGACGTCCTTGGCTGCATTTTGCGGCGTCAGCCGGTCTGACGCTGCCTGCCTGGCCGCCAACTTCGGCACCTTCGAAGCGATGATTGGAGCTAGCAGCGCCGAACTGGAACGCTGCCCCGGTCTGGGCCCGAAGAAAGCTGCCAGGCTCACGGCCGTTTTCGGCCAGAACTTTGCCGACTGATTCACCCGTGACAAAATGTTTTTTTCGATACATATCGGCAGTTTTTTAACAAAGCATTTTCGTGCATAAAATTGTAGAAATATACTTTCTAATTAGTGGCACTTTCGTAACTTTATCATCGCACAAAAACTGTGGTCTTCTTATTTGGTTTAACTAATTAAATATATGCCTCTTAGGTAGCCTAGCTAGAGGTCAGGGCGTCCGACTCACGAATTGAAGATCGGGGGTTCGATTCCCGACATCAATAAAACAATTTGTGTCCATTTAGCAAGATACCCAACTCTGTATTGCTTCAGTTCACCCAGCTATTAAATAGGTAGCAGCATCAGTTGGTGTAATCAATTAAGTAGTCATATAAGTGATGCACTTTTAAACGAGCGTGTTCTACTAAAATTGCTTTCTTACTTGATAGTGTTTCGTTTCTCCATTAAATCAATGCAATAATATGGGCTTTGCCCATAAACTAACTAGCTGTATTCTCAAGCTCAACAGGCTGCAATTCTGACCTAATTGGCGCAGGTGTAATTATTTGGTCGGAATATCAATGTAGCAAATGCTAATATTAAAGAGAAAGTGTTTTCTGACAAAACATTCGCCTAAATTTCAGAACTGCCAGTCCATTGTAAAGTACAATTAAACTAGGGCAGATTAGCAGTTTAACACAACTTGCAATAATGACGTCACAGTGCAAACGAACCGCAAAAGCAAGACACAACTCCGCTTCTATAGTTGCTAAGCGACAATGTCAAAATCAGAGTCATTCGTTTGCGGCTTCTCCAGTTGGTCGATCGAATATTGTCCGCCTATATGAATCAGGTTTGATTACACAAGTTGTGGCCATCGACTGCGAATTTGTTGGCACGGGTCCCAGAGGCTGCGTCAGCGCCCTCGGCCGCGCCAGTGTGCTCAACGAACGAGGAGATGTGAGCAGTTGCTTTTGTTTTTTTTTTTTTGTAGCTAATTTTTTGGTTGTTTAAGTAGCTTTTCAGATCCTAGTTATGACTCTGAAAATCCCTATTTTGAGTAGCTATACTCACAAATCCCCAATTTGAGTAGCAATCCTCTCAGATCCCCTATTTGAGTAGCAATCCTCTCAGATCCCCTATTTAGAGTAGCAATCCTCTCAGATCCCCTATTTGAGTAGCAATCCTCTCAGATCCCCTATTTGAGTAGCAATCCTCTCAGATCCCTTATTTGAGTAGCCAACCTCTCAGATCCCCAATTTGAGTAGCAATCCTCTCAGATCCCATATTTCAGTAGGCATCCTCTCAGATTCCCTATTTGAGTAGCCAACCTCTCAAATCCCGTATTTCAGTGGGCATCCTCTCAGATCCCCAATTTGAGTAGCCAACCTCTCAAATCCCGTATTTCAGTAGGCATCCTCTCAGATCCCCTATTTGAGCTATTGGGTATGTCTGAGAACTTTAAAAGCTTGTTTGCGAAGTTAGGGATACTTTTGTAGAGGCTTGTGAAGATTTTGGAGACTTTAAGAAGCTTTTGAGCTACCTGCTAGGACTCGGCTGGGTCAATCATTTCCACTACGTCCTAGTCAACGCATGCAAACCCAAATTCTTTGCCGATGGCACCCTGCTCAGATTTGTGGACAGAAGCAGCGGCAAACTCAGATTGGGCACCCACACCGGACCGCTGCAGTCTGGGGTGGTCTACTCGGGAGGTGAATAGTAGATTGGGGAGTAGATTGGAGAGTAGATTGGAGAGTAGATTGGAGAGTAGATTGGCAAATAGATCGGGGAGTAGATTGGAGAGTAGTAGATTGGAGAGTAGATTGGCAAGTAGATCGGGGAGTAGATTGGAGAGTAGATTGGAGAGTAGATTGGAGAGTAGATTGGAGAGTAGATTGGCGAGTAGATTGGAGAGTAGATTGGCAAATAGATCGGGAGTAGAATGGGGAGTAGATTGGCAAGTAGATTGGGGAGTAGATTGGAGAGTAGATTGGAGAGTAGATTGGCAAGTAGATCGGGAGTAGAATGGGAGTAGATTGGCAAGTAGATTGGCAGTAGAATGGGGAGTAGATTGGCAAGTAGATTGGGACTAGAATGGGGAGTAGATTAGAGACAAGAAGTAGATTAAAAAATGCTAGTACAATTGTGATAAGCAGCCCAGCCAATCACATTCTTCCAACGCAGGCTCCTGCGCGGTGTTCTCCCGCCTGATTGGCTGTCGCGGCAAGGACGTCCTGTACGCCGGCGATCACATCTTCGGTGACATAATCAAGTCCAAGAAAGTGGGCTGGCGGACTCTGCTTATCGTGCCTGAGTTGGCAAACGAGCTGTTCGTATGGAAGCAGGACCAGCAGCTGTTTGAGAGGCTGCAACTGCTGGAGGCTTCACTGGGTCGCATGTACCTGCACTGCACCCTGGCTGGCGGAGAGACCAACCCGGCCCCGCAACCAGACCATGTTCACCAGTTGCGAGCCGATATTCGCTCGGTTGTACGCGAAATGGACACCGCCTACGGCTTTCTGGGTTCGCTGTTTCGCTCAGGCGGCCGGCTGACGAGCTTCGCGTACCAGCTGGAGCGATACGCTGATCTCTATGCTCAGCGGGTGACAAATCTGAGACATTATCCTAGCAACTATATGTTCCGCTCGCCTCAGAGGCTCATGCCGCACGAGTCCACTGTGACGCGGGCACGCGGGCTGGAGGAGTCGCCGGCGCTGTCGGCGACGGTGCAGCCGGCGGTGTCGCCGAATCGACGGCGTCGCCCGTGGAAGCCATAGCTGCCACAGCCAGACTGGCTTTGCGAGCCAATTCCGTTGTGGAACGGGGCCGGCAGCGTGAGTGCCTGCTAGGGTAGACTGGGAACGGATTGGGTAGACTGGGAAGGGACTGGGTAGACTGGGAAGGGACTGGGTAGACTGGGAAGGGACTGGGTAGACTGGGAAGGGACTGGGTAGACTGGGAAGGTACAGGGTAGACTGGGAAGGTATAGGGTAGACTGGGAAGGTATAGGGTAGACTGGGAAGGTATAGGGTAGACTGGGAAGGTATAGGGTAGACTGGGAAGGTATAGGGTAGACTGGGAAGGTATAGGGTAGACTGGGAAGGTATAGGGTAGACTGGGAAGGTATAGGGTAGACTGGGAAGGTATAGGGTAGACTGGGAAGGTATTGGGTAGACTGGGAAGGTATTGGGTAGACTGGGAACACAGAATGGTCAGTGCAAAGGAGTTTGTTCTAATATTGCAGGTCGCATGAGCGCTCCGTCAGTAGACGAGGTGCACTTGGCTGCCTCACTGGTTGCGGATGGTAAGCTCAAAGCTATTATTACTCGTTATTGTTTTTAAACATTATCACAAATTTGTTTCATGATTTCAGATGACCAAAACCACTTTGTTCCACAATTGACTGAGCAACCCGGCGATGATGAAGATGAAGATGATTCGGATGAACTAAATTGAACTTTTTCTTATAATTTGTGACCAAAAGCGGTACACAATTAGTTTTTGCTTGGTTTTATCGCAATTTGATCTTCCGTTTTGAGAATTGCGCTCGTAGATCAGTGGAAAAGGCCTCTTAAATTGCCCCACCCCATTCCATTGTTAGTATTTTTGTGTTATATTCGCATATTTTCGCTTTTTCTCTACTCACAGTAGCTCATTGCGCATGTAAAAATAGATTTCATTTGAGCATTAAAATTTTCTTTAGGTTATAGCCGCTTGACAGTTTCATTAAAACATTGCACTGCTCTACATAAGTCTGCGCTTTTTTGTCAGATTGTGTGTACAGCTGTCAGTTTTTTTTGTCAGATTGTGTGTACAGCTGTCAGTTTTTTTTCAGATTGTGTGTACAGCTGTCAGTTTTTTTGTCAGATTGTGTGTACAGCTGTCAGTTTTTTTGTCAGATTGTGTGTACAGCTGTCAGTTTTTTTGTCAGATTGTGTGTACAGCTGTCAGTTTTTTTGTCAGATTGTGTGTACAGCTGTCAGTTTTTTTGTCAGATTGTGTGTACAGCTGTCAGTTTTTTTGTCAGATTGTGTGTACAGCTGTCAGTTTTTTTGTCAGATTGTGTGTACAGCTGTCAGTTTTTTTGTCAGATTGTGTGTACAGCTGTCAGTTTTTTTGTCAGATTGTGTGTACAGCTGTCAGTTTTTTTGTCAGATTGTGTGTACAGCTGTCAGTTTTTTTGTCAGATTGTGTGTACAGCTGTCAGTTTTTTTGTCAGATTGTGTGTACAGCTGTCAGTTTTTTTGTCAGATTGTGTGTACAGCTGTCTGTTTTTTTGTCAGATTGTGTGTACAGCTGTCTGTTTTTTTGTCAGATTGTGTGTACAGCTGTCTGTTTTTTTGTCAGATTGTGTGTACAGCTGTCTGTTTTTTTGTCAGATTGTGTGTACAGCTGTCTGTTTTTTGTCAGATTGTGTGTACAGCTGTCAGTTTTTTTGTCAGATTGTGTGTACAGCTGTCTGTTTTTTGTCAGATTGTGTGTACAACTGTCAGTTTTTTTGTCAGATTGTGTGTACAGCTGTCAGTTTTTTTTGTCCAAAATTGATTTTACTGACTAGTTTTAGCTTTGAGCCCTCAGCTATTTTCAGGGGTGCATCTTCCTCCTTTCGACTATTGCAATAAGCAGTTTTTCTCTCTTTTCTTATCAATTTTGTCGTTTTAAGAGTAGAAAAACGATGGGGGTTTCAAATACCTACAATTTTCTTTTTCTTCATCTCCCAAAATATTTAGCCAATAGCCATGAAAATCCAGAAATCTCGTCCGTGTGTCTGGTGGCAAAAAAACAATTATTTTCTGCTTGGGAGCTATTGTGAAGAAGTCAGTGGGTATTCCCGTGTTCTTTCTACTGTTAAATAAAAGCATCAGGATCTCCATACTATATTGTTGTGCCTTTTAAATTCAATAATTTTCAAATACCCAACATGAAATACGAGTACATCCTCAATTTAAATTTGTATACATACTTTGGAACATATTCTTTGTTATTACAGCCTGTTAGCCTACAGATGTATACATTACTCCTCCTTTTCTCAGTGTGGCTACGGAAAAATTCTTTCTTTACCTCGATGGCTTCGCCTCGGCCTAAGAAGCGCGTCCTCGGCCTTTCTCTGCCATAGAAACCAAAAGAACAGACAAAGATTATATAAGTAAGCTAGAAAGCTTCTAATAGTACAACACAAAAGTTCATCTCAGAAAAGTCGTGCACGAAAAAAGCAAAGTAGAGCTGAAATTTGCCATAGACAAAAGGCGGGCACCCCTGTGTCAGCCAGCGCTGCCATAGACCGAGCCGGCTCGCACCTGCATTCTCTGCAGCATATTGAAGGGGCAGCGGCCCGAAACGAAGAATCAAATCCAACAACTGACAACACTCGACTAAGCATTCTGGCCGATTCTACTCAGCCGTTGCAAACCTGATCAAGAATTGACTGCAGTTCAACTGCCACCTGCCAGCTAATCGACCAAATCTAACTGGGCTATTCGGAATCGAAGCTGGCAATCATGACGACTATGAAGCTGGTTATTGTTGGCGTGTTTCTTGCACTTGGAGGCATTCAGCTGGCTGATTGTATTAAATGTATCTGGTCGAAAAATTGGATAGCAACATTTTCTCATTATAAGTATGATTCAATGAAAAATGTTGAAACACATTGTCCTCCAGGCACCACCAAGTGTAATGTGGAATATCATCCTAGAAGTACATTTGACCTAGAAGTGGTGAGCGACCGAATGAATTGAACTAATTTAATTAGCATATCAATTCGAAATCATAAAGCAACAGTTTGCCCTATAAATTTTGCCCCATGCGGAAACTTTTTTTAGCCACTGACATATGGTTGCGGCGCCTGTCCCCGTACAAAATATTGCAAAGACTGCACGGGTGAAAACTGCAATAAAGCGAGTGTATTAAACTTGACCAATGATCTAGAACGTGATCTGGTGCCATGCCTTATAAAGAAAAGATTTACTAGACCTATAGATGGTGAAGCTTTTTGCCGTCAATCAGAAAAGTGTCTTAAATTTGTTCATACAAATCATCAATCTCGAGCATACGCAACCATTTTCGGCTGTGAAAATTGGATGAACAGTAATTATGGCAATGTAACCGAATTAGAACACTACGAATGTAGACCAAACGCAGAAAAAACTGATTGTATCACATTACGAATCCACACTCCGTCTGCAACCACGACTTCTGGGGATGCTTGGCACCCGAATTGGCCGCTCGTAGCCGTACTGCTGGGCTGCACGAAGCTGATAGCGATTCTGATTGCGCTGTTTATTAAGTTCTGTCTGAAAATGTGCTGAAAATATCAAAACGCTAAAAGTCTCCACTCAATAACAAAAACTGACAGATTTCCTTTGCAAATCTCAAGCATGCCAGGCTTGTCACATTTTATTACTAAATTATATATATATATATCTGAATTCCGAACTTTTTTAACACTCCGTGCAAGCTGCACAATGATCAGTTAAACCTGGCTTTGTCACATAGGCTGGGAAAATGTCAAACGGGTTGGGGATTTGTCACATAGGTTGGGAAAATGTCTAACGGGTTGGGGATTTGTCTAACGGTTGGGGATTTGTCTAACGGGCTGGTGATTTGTCTAACGGGTTGGGGATTTGTCTAACGGGTTGGGGATTTGTCACATAGGTTGGGAAAATGTCAAACGGGTTGGGGATTTGTCACATAGGTTGGGAAAATGTCAAACGGGTTGGGGATTTGTCACATAGGTTGGGAAAATGTCAAACGGGTTGGGGATTTGTCTAACGGGTTGGGGATTTGTCTAACGGGCTGGTGATTTGTCTAACTGGTTGGTGATTTGTCTAACGGGCTGGTGATTTGTCTAACTGGCTGGTGATTTGTCTAACTGGTTGGTGATTTGTCTAACTGGTTGGTGATTTGTCTAACTGGTTGGTGATTTGTCTAACTGGTTGGTGATTTGTCTAACTGGTTGGTGATTTGTCTAACGGGCTGGTGATTTGTCTAACTGGTTGGTGATTTGTCTAACGGGTTGGTGATTTACGTCTAACGGGCTGGTGATTTGTCTAACTGGTTGGTGATTTGTCTAACGGGCTGGTGATTTGTCTAACGGGCTGGTGATTTGTCTAACGGGCTGGTGATTTGTCTAACAGACAGTTAGAAAATCCCTAGCGCATTAGGAAAAGGCGATACCAATTAATTATAATAACTAAATCAACAGAATTATTGGCCAAGAACGCTCACACTTTGTCTGCAAAGTGTCAATTTGTAGACACTTTGTTAATTTCTTAAATTATCACTGACAGTTTTAAACCAAAACGAAAAGAGCCTGGTGCAAATTTTTGAATTTACGCGCTCCGTTTAGACAAGTAAGACACGTTTTTTCGTTAACAACATTTTATTTTTATTTTCAAACTTTACGAAACTTGGCAAATAGACTTCAGAAAGTGGACTGCATTTTGGACCTTGCCTTCTGATCTGTTCTCCCCTTTCGTATCTCCCCTCTTAGTTCTCCACTTTCATATCTCCCCTCTCAGTTCTCCCCTCTCAGATCTCCCCTCTCTAATTTCCCCTCTCAGATCTCCCCTCTCAGTTCTCCTATCTCAGATCTCCCCTCTCAGTTCTACTATCTAATATCTCCCCTCTCAGATCTCCTATCTCAGATTTCCCCTCTCAGATCTCCCCTCTCAGTTTTACTATCTAATATCTCCCCTCTCAGATCTCCTATCTCAGATTTCCCCTCTCAGATCTCCCCTCTCAGTTCTACTATCTGATATCTCCCCTCTCAGATCTCCCCTCTAAGATCTCCTATCTCAGTTCTCCCCTCTCAGATCTCCCCTCTCTAATTTCCCCTCTCAGATCTCCCCTCTCAGATCTCCCCTCTCAGATCTCCCCTCTCAGATCTCCCCTCTCAGATCTCCCCTCTCAGATCTCCTGTTTCAGATCTCCCCTCTCAGTTCTCCTATCTCAGATCTCCCCTCTCAGATCTCCCCTCTCAGGTCTCCTGTTTCAGATCTCCCCTCTCAGATCTCCTGTTTCAGATCTCCCCTCTAAGATCTCCTATCTCAGATTTCCCCTCTCAGATCTCCCCTCTCAGTTCTACTATCTAACATCTCCCCTCTCTGATCTCCCCTCTCAGTTCTACTATCTAATATCTCCCCTCTCAGATCTCCCCTCTCAGTTCTCCTATCTCAGATCTCCCCTCTCAGATCTCCCCTCTCAGATCTCCTGTTTCAGATCTCCCCTCTAAGATCTCCTATCTCAGATTTCCCCTCTCAGATCTCCCCTCTCAGTTCTACTATCTAACATCTCCCCTCTCAGATCTCCCCTCTCAGTTTTCCTATCTCAGATCTCCCCTCTCAGATCTCCCCTCTCAGTTCTCCTATCTCAGATCTCCCCTCTCAGATCTCCCCTCTCAGATCTCCTGTTTCAGATCTCCCCTCTAAGATCTCCTATCTCAGATTTCCCCTCTCAGATCTCCCCTCTCAGTTCTACTATCTAACATCTCCCCTCTCAGATCTCCCCTCTCAGTTTTCCTCTCTCAGATCTCCCCTCTCAGATCTCCCCTCTCAGTTCTACTATCTAACATCTCCCCTCTCAGATCTCCCCTCTCAGTTCTACTATCTAACATCTCCCCTCTCAGATCTCCCCTCTCAGTTCTCCTATCTCAGATCTCCCCTCTCAGATCTCCCCTCTCAGATCTACTATCTAACATCTCCCCTCTCAGATCTCCCCTCTCAGTTCTCCTATCTCAGATATCCCCTCTCAGATCATCCCTCTCAGTTCCCCGATCTCAGATCTCCCCTGACCCACATCAGAAAAATGCGGTAGGTCTGCAAAAAATGCGGTAGGTCTGCAAAAAATGCGGTAGGTCGGCTGTAGCTTTTTTTCTATATTGCTTTTTTTATTTGACTGAAAAGCAATAAAATATATTAGTCAAGGAAAGAAATTGTTTTTATTGTCATCTACAAAATAATAGTGGAAATGCAGGGCTTTCTCAACCCACCGGGTTCTCAGCTAAAATTCAATTCAATACTTTTCAATTAATAAATAACTAAACGAATGGAAACTTAGTATATAATGAAATGCAACATATCAGTAAATTTTTTCGGAAAGCAGCTTAGAAAGCTTTACTCAGAACTCTTAAGAAACAGGAAGTGTACCGTTTTTCTGCACCAAATGTGGAATTAGAGAATTTCAGCGGTTTACTGAAAACATGACCTAAGTCTTTGTACAACTTTCGCAGCTTCATGCAGTACAGCTGTGACCTGAGTCACTGAAGGATCATGGAGTACAGCTGTGACCTGAGTCACTGAAGGATCATAAGGATAGCTGTGACCTGAGTCACTGAAGGATCATGAAGTACAGCTGTGACCTGAGTCACTGAAGGATCATAAAGGATAGCTGTGACCTGAGTCACTGAAGGATCTTGAAGTACAGCTGTGACCTGAGTCACTGAAGGATCATAAAGGATAGCTGTGACCTGAGTCAGTGAAGGATCATAAAGGATAGCTGTGACCTGAGTCACTGAAGGATCATGGAGTACAGCTGTGACCTGAGTCACTGAAGGATCATGGAGTACAGCTGTGGCCTGAGTCTCTGAAGGATCATGGAGTACAGCTGTGACCTGAGTCACTGAAGGATCATAAAGGATAGCTGTGACCTGAGTCACTGAAGGATCATGGAGTACAGCTGTGGCCTGAGTCACTGAAGGATCTTGAAGTACAGCTGAAGTACAGAATTCCTTTTACCACGACGACCCCTAACACGACCAGTGCACAACCAAACTACTACCCAATGCCTACCAGGAAGATTTAAAGTGTCTGTATTCGCCACAAAAAGTATGCTTTTCCATCTTGAGGTGAATTCCTTATACTCTGGATCGAATCTTGCGGATAGACACCCAAAAAACAGCATTGTGCAAACCGACACATAGTTTTGTAATGACTGATAGCAGAAATCTGTTTGTGACACCACGCCACCAGATGTTCGGATTCACTTCCATGCTGTACCAGGCACAACGTCGCGAAGTTCGGTGATTTGTAGCTGTTTGTCAAAAAGAACTCCGAACACTACGTTGTACACATCGGGTGTTGCCTGTGCGAAGCGCAACTCTAGCTTTACTTTGCCTTCCTTATACCGGGTGGTCCATGCGTTTAAGGGCAACCTTAAAAATAGAAGAAAGCAAAGCCAGCGGTAGCTAGAGCATAATAGTTTTGGTCATAGACAAAATAGTATCTATATAGTCTGTAGCTGCCGCGAAAATTTTCGGCAACTTCGCATTAGCCATGAATCGCGCTAAACGTTTGATGGTGGTAGACCAGGTGGGTGTTTCATAGAAGTGACAAGTTACAAGTGACTAGCGACAAGTCGACAAGCTACAAGTTACAAGTGCCAGAGATTTTTGTTTCATAGGTCGATTTGTAAGTCTCACGACAAGCTACAAGCTGCCTGAGTAGTGAACGAAAATGTCTATGTCCAAAACCGGGGTCGGTCGTAGTGAGAAAGAACGAATAATCCATAGTCGACCCTATGCATTGGACGATGCCACTGCACTGACAAAGAAAAATAATGCCACTCACGGTCGAGAGCAAGAATTCTCTGCTGCGTCTGATAAGCGAAAGAAAGGCTGATCTATTTGGCGAATTTTCCGCAACAATTACGAAGGAAAAACGCGTGGCTGCTTGGAAAGAAGTTGTGACGACGTGCAAAAGTGATTACGGTTTCGACCCATGTCCTGGAAAAGACTACACCTACGTAAGGGACACCTTGTGGCCAAACATCGCGCGGGGTATAAGCCCAGCACAGATAGCAGAGAACCTCAATGTTGCAAGGTCGTTTGTTTACGCCGTCAAGAGCGACATTGAAGAAGTTGGAGCTGCTGCGGCAGTTGAAAGGAAACCCCACAACTCTCCAAGACCAATCAGGTCAGAGGAGCTTCGCGAAACTGTGGCTGAGAGGATCAAAGCTGACCCTCGAGTGTCCATCAGGGAGCTTGCCAGGTCAAGTGGTGTTTCAAGGAGCACGATGCAGAGGCTGGTACACGAAGACCTTGACCTCAGTTCGTATAAGATTAAAGAATCGGTGCCGTCAATTAATCAACCGACTGAAAGGACCGGACGCCGGGAAGGTTCTGATCTTCAGCGATGAGAAGTTCTGGACCGTCGACAGGGCCTTCAATCGACAGAATGACCGATATCTGGCACCGTCAGTATTTGTTGTAAAAAAACAAATAAAATTGACGACAAATAATTTTTAACAAAAATACTTTCATATTGTTAGTAAAATGATTTTACGCAAATTTGAAGAAACTTTATTTAAGTTTAGTTTGAGATTTTGTCTTGTGTATATAGCTTGGTCTGCTATTTTAACTTTGCCAAGCTCAAAGCTCAAATATGGGCCCATGGGAAACATACATTCAATGCATGTAAAGTGCAATACTTCTTTGTTAGAGAGAAACTCCAATAAGCTAGAAAGATTTCTAATAGTACAACACAAAAGTTCATCTCAGAAAAGTCGTGCACGAAAAAAGCAAAGTAGAGCTGAAATTTGCCATAGACAAAAGGCGGGCACCCCTGTGTCAGCCAGCGCTGCCTTAGACCGAGCCGGCTCGCACCTGCATTCTCTGCAGCATATTGAAGGGGCAGCGGCCCGAAACGAAGAATCAAATCCAACAACTGACAACACTCGACTAAGCATTCTGGCCGATTCTACTCAGCCGTTGCAAACCTGATCAAGAATTGACTGCAGTTCAACTGCCACCTGCCAGCTAATCGACCAAATCTAACTGGGCTATTCGGAATCGAAGCTGGCAATCATGACGACTATGAAGCTGGTTATTGTTGGCGTGTTTCTTGCACTTGGAGGCATTCAGCTGGCTGATTGTATTAAATGTATCTGGTCGGGCCATTTTGTGCCATTTTTTTCTAAGTATAAGAGTGATTCAATGAATGGTGTTGACACACATTGTCCAACCATCACCAAGTGTAAAGTGGATTATGATGATCCTGGATTTGGATTTGGTGAAGTGGTGAGTGACCGAATGAATTAAACTAATTTAATTAGCATATCAATTCGAAATCATAAAGCAACAGTTTGCCCTATAAATTTTGCCCTATGCGGAAACTTTTTTAGGGACTGACATATGGTTGCGGCGCCTGTCCCCGTACAAAATATTGCAAAGACTGCACGGGTGATTACTGCAATAAAGCGAGTGTATTAAACTTGATCAATGATCTAGAACGTGAACTGGTACCATGCCTTCGCTACACAAAATTGTCTAAAGAATCGAAACCTCCACCTCCAGTTGAAACTTTTTGCCGTCCGTTAGATAAGTGCTTTAAATTTTTTACTAGAAAGCCTCTTGCTCAACACATTCAAGCAAACGCAACCATTATCGGCTGTGAAAGTTCGATGAACTTTTCATATAGCGATGTAACCGGATTTGAACGCTACGAATGTAGACCAAACGCAGAAAAAACTGATTGTATCAAATTACATCACATTACGAATGCTTGGCACCCTAATTGGCTGTTAGTAGCCGTACTGCTGGGTTGCACGATGCTGATCGCGATGCTGATTGCGCTGCTGATTGCGCTGTTTATTAGGCGTTATTCTTTTCTTGCTCTTTTATGATTTCCTTTTGAATCTTCTTTTGATTTTTTGATGTATTGAAAGTTCTGTCTGAAAAAGTGCTGAAAAAATCAAAGCGCTAAAAGTCTCCACTCAATATCAAAAACGGACCGATTTCCGTTGCAAATCTTAAGCATGCCAGGCTTGTCAAATTTTATGTATATATATATATATCTCTGAATTCCGAAACATTTTAACAATCTGTGCAAGCTGCACAATGATCAGTTAAACCTGCAGGCTTTGTCACATAGGTTGGGAAAATGTCTAACGGGTTGGTGATTTGTCTAACGGGCTGGTGATTTGTCTAACTGGTTGGTGATTTGTCTAACTGGTTGGTGATTTGTCTAACGGGCTGGTGATTTGTCTAACGGGCTGGTGATTTGTCTAACGGGCTGGTGATTTGTCTAACTGGTTGGTGATTTGTCTAACGGGCTGGTGATTTGTCTAACGGGCTGGTGATTTGTCTAACTGGTTGGTGATTTGTCTAACGGGCTGGTGATTTGTCTAACTGGTTGGTGATTTGTCTAACTGGTTGGTGATTTGTCTAACAAGCTGGTGATTTGTCTAACTGGTTGGTGATTTGTCTAACTGGTTGGTGATTTGTCTAACTGGTTGGTGATTTGTCTAACTGGTTGGTGATTTGTCTAACTGGTTGGTGATTTGTCTAACTGGTTGGTGATTTGTCTAACTGGTTGGTGATTTGTCTAACGGGCTGGTGATTTGTCTAACGGGCTGGTGATTTGTCTAACTGGTTGATGTTTTGTCTAACGGGCTGGTGATTTGTCTAACGGGCTGGTGATTTGTCTAACGGGCTGGTGATTTGTCTAACTGGTTGGTGTTTTGTCTAACGGGCTGGTGATTTGTCTAACTGGTTGGTGATTTGTCTAACTGGTTGGTGATTTGTCTAACTGGTTGGTGATTTGTCTAACTGGTTGGTGATTTGTCTAACTGGTTGGTGATTTGTCTAACGGGCTGGTGATTTGTCTAACGGGCTGGTGAATTGTCTAACGGGCTGGTGATTTGTCTAACGGGCTGGTGATTTGTCTAACGGGCTGGTGATTTGTCTAACGGGCT
This sequence comes from Macrostomum hystrix, assembly GCA_950097015.1. Lineage (NCBI taxonomy): Eukaryota > Metazoa > Platyhelminthes > Macrostomidae > Macrostomum > Macrostomum hystrix. The sequence continues at coordinate 13,616,650 of CATNEN010000039.1, forward strand.
GGTGATTTGTCTAACGGGCTGGTGATTTGTCTAACTGGTTGTTAATTTGTCTAACGGGTTGGTGATTTGTCTAACTGGTTGGTGATTTGTCTAACTGGTTGGTGATTTGTCTAACGGGCTGGTGAATTGTCTAACGGGCTGGTGAATTGTCTAACGGGTTGGTGATTTGTCTAACGGGTTGGTGATTTGTCTAACGGGCTGGTGATTTGTCTAACGGGCTGGTGATTTGTCTAACGGGCTGGTGATTTGTCTAACGGGCTGGTGATTTGTCTAACGGGCTGGTGATTTGTCTAACTGGCTGGTTATTTGTCTAACGGGCTGGTGATTTGTCTAACGGGCTGGTGATTTGTCTAACGGGTTGGTGATTTGTCTAACGGGCTGGTGATTTGTCTAACTGGTTGGTGATTTGTCTAACGGGCTGGTGAATTGTCTAACGGGCTGGTGAATTGTCTAACGGGTTGGTGATTTGTCTAACGGGTTGGTGATTTGTCTAACGGGCTGGTGATTTGTCTAACGGGCTGGTGATTTGTCTAACGGGCTGGTGATTTGTCTAACTGGTTGGTGATTTGTCTAACTGGCTGGTGATTTGTCTAACTGGCTGGTGATTTGTCTAACGGGCTGGTGATTTGTCTAACTGGTTGGTGATTTGTCTAACTGGTTGGTGATTTGTCTAACGGGCTGGTGATTTGTCTAACGGGCTGGTGATTTGTCTAACTGGTTGTTAATTTGTCTAACGGGTTGGTGATTTGTCTAACTGGTTGGTGATTTGTCTAACTGGTTGGTGATTTGTCTAACGGGCTGGTGAATTGTCTAACGGGCTGGTGAATTGTCTAACGGGTTGGTGATTTGTCTAACGGGTTGGTGATTTGTCTAACGGGCTGGTGATTTGTCTAACGGGCTGGTGATTTGTCTAACGGGCTGGTGATTTGTCTAACGGGCTGGTGATTTGTCTAACGGGTTGGTGATTTGTCTAACGGGCTGGTGATTTGTCTAACGGGCTGGTGATTTGTCTAACGGGCTGGTAATTTGTCTAACGGGCTGGTGATTTGTCTAACTGGTTGGTGATTTGTCTAACAAGCTGGTGATTTGTCTAACTGGTTGGTGATTTGTCTAACTGGTTGGTGATTTGTCTAACTGGTTGGTGATTTGTCTAACTGGTTGGTGATTTGTCTAACGGGCTGGTGATTTGTCTAACTGGTTGGTGATTTGTCTAACTGGTTGGTGATTTGTCTAACTGGTTGGTGATTTGTCTAACTGGTTGGTGATTTGTCTAACTGGTTGGTGATTTGTCTAACTGGTTGGTGTTTTGTGTAACGGGCTGGTGATTTGTCTAACTGGTTGGTGTTTTGTCTAACGGGCTGGTGATTTGTCTAACGGGCTGGTGATTTGTCTAACTGGTTGGTGTTTTGTCTAACGGGCTGGTGATTTGTCTAACGGGCTGGTGATTTGTCTAACTGGTTGGTGTTTTGTCTAACGGGCTGGTGATTTGTCTAACTGGTTGGTGATTTGTCTAACTGGTTGGTGATTTGTCTAACTGGTTGGTGATTTGTCTAACTGGTTGGTGATTTGTCTAACTGGTTGGTGATTTGTCTAACGGGCTGGTGATTCGTCTAACGGGCTGGTGATTTGTCTAACGGGCTGGTGATTTGTCTAACGGGCTGGTGATTTGTCTAACGGGCTGGTGATTTGTCTAACGGGCTGGTGATTTGTCTAACGGGCTGGTGATTTGTCTAACGGGCTGGTGATTTGTCTAACTGGTTGTTAATTTGTCTAACGGGTTGGTGATTTGTCTAACTGGTTGGTGATTTGTCTAACTGGTTGGTGATTTGTCTAACGGGCTGGTGAATTGTCTAACGGGCTGGTGAATTGTCTAACGGGTTGGTGATTTGTCTAACGGGTTGGTGATTTGTCTAACGGGCTGGTGATTTGTCTAACGGGCTGGTGATTTGTCTAACGGGCTGGTGATTTGTCTAACGGGCTGGTGATTTGTCTAACTGGTTGGTGATTTGTCTAACTGGCTGGTGATTTGTCTAACTGGCTGGTGATTTGTCTAACGGGCTGGTGATTTGTCTAACTGGTTGGTGATTTGTCTAACGGGCTGGTGAATTGTCTAACGGGCTGGTGAATTGTCTAACGGGTTGGTGATTTGTCTAACGGGTTGGTGATTTGTCTAACGGGCTGGTGATTTGTCTAACGGGCTGGTGATTTGTCTAACGGGCTGGTGATTTGTCTAACGGGCTGGTGATTTGTCTAACGGGCTGGTGATTTGTCTAACTGGTTGGTGATTTGTCTAACTGGCTGGTGATTTGTCTAACTGGCTGGTGATTTGTCTAACGGGCTGGTGATTTGTCTAACGGGCTGGTGATTTGTCTAACTGGTTGGTGATTTGTCTAACTGGCTGGTGATTTGTCTAACTGGCTGGTGATTTGTCTAACGGGCTGGTGATTTGTCTAACGGGCTGGTGATTTGTCTAACTGGTTGGTGATTTGTCTAACTGGCTGGTGATTTGTCTAACTGGCTGGTGATTTGTCTAACGGGCTGGTGATTTGTCTAACGGGCTGGTGATTTGTCTAACTGGTTGGTGATTTGTCTAACTGGCTGGTGATTTGTCTAACGGGCTGGTGATTTGTCTAACGGGCTGGTGATTTGTCTAACTGGTTGGTGATTTGTCTAACTGGCTGGTGATTTGTCTAACTGGCTGGTGATTTGTCTAACGGGCTGGTGATTTGTCTAACGGGCTGGTGATTTGTCTAACTGGTTGGTGATTTGTCTAACGGGTTGGTGATTTACGTCTAACGGGCTGGTGATTTGTCTAACGGGCTGGTGATTTGTCTAACGGGCTGGTGATTTGTCTAACGGGCTGGTAATTTGTCTAACTGGTTGGTAATTTCTCTAACAGACAGTTAGAAAATCCCAAGCGCATTAGGAAAAGGCGATACTAATTAATTATAATAACCAAATCAACAGCATTATTGGTCAAGAAAGCTCATACTTTGTCTACAAAGTGTCAATTTGTAGACACTTTGTTAATTACTTAAATTATCACTTCAATTTTGATCAGTTTCTACCAAAACGAAAAGAGCCTGATGCAAATTTTTGAATTTACGCACTTTGTTTAGACAAGTAGGACTCGTTTTTTTCTTTCACAACTTATTTTTTTTTGTCAAACTTTACGACAATTGGCAAATAAACTTCAGAAAGTGGACTGAATCTTAGACCTTGCTTTCTGATCTGATCTCCGCTTTCATATCTTTCCTCTTAGTTCTCCTATCTCAGATCTCCCCTCTCAGATCTCCCCTCTCAGATCTCCCCTCTCAGATCTCCTATCTCAGATCTCCCCTCTCAGATCTCCTATGTCAGATCTCCCCTCTCAGATCTCCTATCTCAGATCTCCCCTCTCAGATCTCCCCTCTCAGATCTCCCCTCTCAGATCTCCTATCTCAGATCTCGCCTCTCAGATCTCCCCTCTCAGATCTCCCCTCTCAGATCTCCTATCTCAGATCTCCCCAACCAGATCTCCTATCTCAGATCTCCCCTCTCAGATCTCCCCTCTCAGATCTTCCATCTCAGATCTCCCCTCTCAGTTCTCCTATCTCATATCTTCCTTCTATCTCATATCTCAAGACCTCCGAACACTACGTTGTACACTTCGGGTGTTGCCTGTGCGAATAGAGTTGTAGAGTTGAGCACCTTGTCCGACACCAGGATCGGTTCCCAACGCAAACGCGAAAATTGAGTATCCGCTTCCATAGTCCTGCATCGCGAATGCAATGTCTCGTCCTTGCAGATACCTGCTGCTGACATTCGCATGTTCGAAATTGAACTGGTTTGTATCCATGCTACCATTGAAAGCATTGTTCTTCACAAAGGTCAACAGAAGCAGCCTTGTTACTACACTGGGGAATAGATTTTCGTGCGTATGACTTAAGGATCCACGCGGAATAGTAAAGGTACCCAGACTCAAACTGCGGTGTGGATACAATGCATAGTGACTCCTCAAACCGTACGCATGTGCTCCAATCACACTCGGCGATGGTTGCACAAACCGAACTCGTAGCTCCGCTTGAAGAATTTATATGGTATTAATCCTTCAATGATCCGTAGCAGCGACACCTGAACCACTCAAAACAAACTAGCTTTTTGCTGGAAGCAGCTTCAGCCGTAGAGCATGTAACGCGGCTGTCGAAACAAGTCGAGAAACAGAGGCCCCGAAACCGTGCATTTGTTGCTGTCCGCAATCAGAGCCTTTACCGGAGCCTTTACCGGACCAGAATTGTCTGCACCTCCATGCAGTTTTCCACTAGTGTCCTTGTAGAATCCCCACGGAGCCAACGCACTCTGAGCTACGCTTCCTTATTCTAGCAGTGTTAGTAGCATGGCTTAATTTTGAAGTAACTTTAACTTGATGCCAATATGCCCTCTGTGAGCACTCCTCTGCAAGTTCTAAGTAACAATTGTCTGCGTGTTTTGTTTGTTACCGATTGTTGAAGCACACCTGCATATGCGTTAATCCATTTGAATTTGCGTTGTTGCTTCAAGGTAAACACAAATTAATAATCTGAAGAAAGGAACTAGCCAGCTAACATTACATCTCTGCATTTCCGACATTTGCATCTCCAATCTTGCATTTCCCAGTTTGACAGATTCCATAGAAAGCAGGGGAAAACTGGCCTCGATCGATCGCTGTGTGTGGGGTTTGCTTTACTTCTTCACCCCAGGCGACATGTCTATGGCCTAAACTGTCGCACACTGTATAACCCTGTGCTTCCTCGCAAAGTTCCATGACTTAACTTGCCCTTTCTGAGAGACATGCCTGTTGTGAGCCAAGAAATTCGTTAGAGAATCGTTTCGCTTCGAGAGGACGCAGGCTGGTCGCTTGGCAGGATTATATATCTGATTATCTGTGAAGAAGTAAAGCAAACCCCACACACAGCGATCGATCGACAGAAGGCTTCCTAGACACTCTGTGGAGCTTGTCAGCGCGTGAAGAAAGTTGGCCATAGACTGCTTGCTCTATGTCATTCTGTCACTTTTTTTATTCGACCTGTCTGTGCTAAACGGCAAGCTGTTCCGAGCCACTCCAGAATAAAAAAAATACGGTGAAACAGAAAATGTTGCAGAGATTCCCAGCTTTCATTTGCACTAATTTTCATTTGAATCGGATGGAAATTATGGATACTAGAGGCAACAGAAGCAACCGTACAATAACTTTTGTTAGACAGTATATTTTCGAAATGGCGAAAAATATCAATATTTTGCGGTGCAACTTTGCGAATTTTTGTCTTCAAACAAAAATTTCCTTAAACAATATGATAAGCACAGCTCACTAGCTAAAATAGGCAGACACAGAAGCTTAAACTAAAATGCAGAGAATTTATGAGCTTTCTAATGAAGCAAACATTTAGAATATTTGTTTCGCCTTGAGAAAGTTATAAGTGTTTTCTCCTAGTAGTGCAATAGAATTTGAATTTCCTATCTGCTTAGTGTAACTTTCGGCCAGCTAGTCAGCCCATACTGGTCCGGAAAATGGGGGTTTGGCGGGGAGTTGTCTCATAATTTCTAGATTCAGAGCTCTATGGTTGCTCCCTGATTAATAGCAGGTAACAAAAAACTCTCTGGCTTGCTCATTGTTTGCAATCAATAACATTTTCAAAGTTTTGCTCATTCATGGCAGTATGGCGGTAAAGTAAAGATGACAAAATCACTGACTGCAGAGCTGTGCTGAAAGACCTGCTATTGTTCGGAACTGACTTCATGAGAAAAATCTTGGAGAATTCATAAACACTTACTTTTAAAGCTGCATGCGGGCTTGTAAGTAAATTTATACAAAAAAATTAAATCCGTACAACAAGGAGCTTTCGTACTACGAGCACGAGAAGCAATAGAAACATTAGGGGAGAAGTGATGTTGCCACTTAAATTATTCGAGAAGCAAACAATAAATCACGATTAATATGGCAGTGCAGCTGTTATATAACCATTTATATTTCATTTACTTTAGATGTAATACGCTTAAAACGGATAAGTATTCTGTGAAGTAAAATAAAAAGTAAATAGAATGAGCAAAATATCACAGATTGATCATAAGGACCATTTAAAATCTGAATTAAACGGGATAAGTTATTAAATTTACTTCCATTTAGTATGCATTGTAGTGAGCAGCTAGGTGGTAAAAAAGCTAAGAGAAAATTTGAGACAAGCAATTAAAAAATGTCTAAACCTTTTTTAGAAGACACGAAAATTCTGATTAAAGGATTTAGACTTTCAATAATTTTGATTTCTTCTTTCACGAGAAAAGTTTCAATATCTGAATAAGAAAAGTGTTTAAACTGTTAAAATGGTTTGCTTCGGCTTGGCTTGGCTTCGTGACTTAGCTGCAGGCCGCATCGCCGCCCATCCGGGCTCTTGATTGGACGCCGCCCCCGCGCAGCAGTCGCATGAATAGCGAGTCCGAGGACACACCGATGCTCGCTCCCTGGTTGCTCCAGCCGGATGCATGGCTTTGTAGCATTGTGTCACTAGTCAGCGGTAGCTGCAAAGAACGGCAGATTAACCGTATGCCCATGATGGGTCTAATTGATAATTGAAATCTACTCAAGAGGGCTCCGTATTTCGAGTAAAAAGAACTCACCCTCGACTCGAATGTCGAGTCAGCCAAGTCAAGCGCGGTGGTTCTTGACGGTCGTCGAGTGATCTTACCCATCTGAGGGCCCCACCTGCTGTCTGGCAGCATCAAAGTGCGGATTTTCTGCACGCAGGTAAAGTGACAAATCCAACAGAATCAGTTAGTTCGATCAAATAGATTCATAAAAAGTAATAATAACCTATAGGACTGCTACGCCATTTGCCGCCCGTTTTTATATAAAAGGAATGCAAATTATATACAGGGAATTCCCCCCCCCCTGAAAATTTTTGTGACTGGCAAAGCCTAAATCCTAACAGTATTGGGTGATGGCTGATTGGTTGACAGACTAGGCGATGGTGACCTGTGGTTGAGCTGCGCCTAATATTTAGGCTTGATCTTACTTACTTAATTGCAGGGGGGCCTGGGACACTTGACGCACAAGCGCAGGAACGGCATGCCCCCAGGCCGGCGAACTAGGCGGGAGTCGCCCATCGCGCCATCTAGACCCCTGAACACAGGCACCTCATACACAGCCGCAAGCCAAGCGGGGAAGGGGGCGGCAGCCGGAGTGCCTCTCACCCCAGGCCCGCACACGCACAGAGCTGACCAAACAAGGGGAGGACTTACATGCCTGAAGGGTAGGGACGAGAGGACCAAGCCACGCGCGCAGACGGCTGGTGAAACCTCGCCGCTCAGAGCACGCATGGCTGGTGCACACCCGCCCCACCCCCCATACAACGCCTCACACCCGGCCCAACGCACAAACACAAACACAAACAAGCAGGCATGCAGAAGGCAGGAGCGAAGCTATTATTTCAAGCTTTGATTGCACGAAATATGGTGCACCTCCGCCGGTCGCTACTGTCCAAACCCCCCAACAAGTCCCGAAATTAATCGTGACTTGAAGGGTGAATCGAACTAGCGTCCTTTGGAGTGCGAGGCAGCGACGTTAGCCGCTGACCCACTCGCCCCCTTAGGCTTGATCAGTGAAATTTGATTAATTCGCGTCAGGGTGTTCATAGTGGCCTAGTTCCACCTATTGTAGCCCTTGAAGGTCCAGCAATCCATCTAGATGAAGGTAGGTGACCGCCAAAGACGGAGATGATGCAGGCACATTCGTGTTACATGCTAATAAAGTTTGGCAAGGCCGTACTGAAGCGCAGTGCTAATTCGTGTATAGAGGTGTATGAAATACACTAGCGCGTATGGGAAAATCTGACCTTCGGCCAGAACCATTGAATATCTCGACGGTCTGAAGAGCTGGCGACTTGATTCTTATTTCAAAAGATGCGCAACAAAACGTTGGCCACTGTTCTTGGGTTTTAATGTGCTTGCGCTGCTCCATTCGGGTGAGTTGGCCCTTAAAGTCGTAAAAATCACCCCAAGCCTTCTCTCCGCGGCTGCGCCCCAAATGAATGCGCCCTCGCTGCGGAATCGAGCTCAGGGTGGGACAACTGCTCTGCCCCTCTTTTCGGTGTATTGTTCCTTAGAAATTAATTATTGGATTATTGTTGTGCTGTGAGAACTTTAATATTTACCTCTTTTATCGACATACTACCCTTCATTCTGACGACCTTGTAGATAGCAACACCTGGAATGGGCATGACAACCAGAACGCTAATGATCCAGCCGGTAATGTCGGCACTTCTTGGAAATTCGTAAAGGCCATACTTCGACGGCTTGACAGATGTAAAAGTAAAAATTGCCACCGAGATGATCACTATGGGTGACAAAAACTGCCAAACTATTCTCCAGAACATTCTATAGCGGCGAATATAGGGGTTCATTTCCTCAATATTGTCCAGGAAGCGATCGGCTCCGTACACCCACGTGATGACCACGAGTTCTAGGAATCCAACGACAAGAACAGAATAGGTGCAGCTGTAGTTGTCCAACAGTTGCAGTACAAACATGCCGCCCTGTATGAAAGTAAATGGCGAGACTTTTACTCAGAATTCAATCTTGATTTCAAGCATGCATGCAGGGGGTTGTGGCCTAGTGGTTAGGGCGTTGGACTCACGACTTAAAGGTCGGGAGTTCGATTCCCGACTCCACCAGAACAATTTGTGTCCTTTAGCAAGACACTTAACTCTGGATTGCTTCAGCTGTAAAATGGGTACCAGCATTAGCTGGGGTAATTGAGGGTGGGTGTGGCGTCCCCCATGCAGTCCATGGACTGAACAGCCGTACTGAATGGGCCACGCAATAGCTTCGGCTGTGCCGTGACTGCAAATCTAGCCCAATTAAGGCAGATCAATTAAAAATAATTAAATTCTATGTATAATACATATTGAGCACCCCAATGACTACCAGGTGAAGAAAGACGGCAAACTACGTTTCTTAGAAAAAGTCTAGGAGGCTGGTGTTCGCCAAAAAATAAATTACAGAGATGAAAATCTTTCACAATTTCTCATAAAAATGAAAGTCTTCTTTTAGAAGCTGGTCTTCATTCTATATAACTTAACAATTTAATCTACTATGTTGATTCAACAATGTTAAAAGGCTTTATTTCTCATTTTTATGCCACTATAGTGATATCTTTAGGGTTCTTTAATATAAAGAACGAAAAGTATAAAGTATAAAGTATATATAGCTATTTTAAGAAATGTACGAGTAGAAACGCTTAACTGATTAACTGATCTTAGAATGCTTGAAACAAAAAGTTCGGAGTGGTTTTGCTTCCAGGAGCTCAATGCATTTTAGTTATGTTGAGAAGTGCGACAGAAATCGACGAAGCAAATATCAAAAGATGAGACTTTGATCCACCCCAACAGTCGTTAAATTTGTGCAGACAAGGTCAATATTTCCTATCTCTGTAGCGTATTTCACTTCAAAAACCACCTTCCGAAACATTTTCTAAGATACGTGCTTTCCCCGACCCTCTACCCCTAGCGGTCCTTGAATCGACCTTAGGCGCACCTGGGTGGTGCACGGGAGGCCGCAGACGAAAGCCAACAGACAGATGGCGCAGAGGACTATGAGGGGCCGCTGTCCGCTGCCAAGCTGGTTTGGCCAATAGTCGCACACTGACGTCTTCAGCATGTTGACGTTTGAAATCGCTGTACCGAAGCCGAGTGTGAGCAGCATGGCGAAGAAGAGCGACGCCCACAGCGGAGACACTGGCAGGGAGGTCACAATGTCCGGGTAGAGGACGAAGGCTAATCCGGCACCTGCATTTTAATAATTTTTTACGTCACTAGACAGGTAAGTTTGGGAAGCAAAGGCCAAAAGTGTATGATTTCAGTGCTTTAATAGTACAGAAACGCACCATCCTTTGCCACAGTGTCGATAGGTACAGACATCACGTGGCTCATATAGCCCAGAACGCAAAAGATGGTCATGCCAGCATAGATTGAGGTGGCGCCATCGCCCAAGGACACAATGAGCGAGTCTCTACAACGGACGTCAAGTGGTTGTTCTGATGCTTAATTTCATCCGAGTCGTCTCAAGAATACTAAAGATACTTAAAAAGACTGGTCAAGAGTAAAGTCATAATAATTTGCTGATACTCATGGTACAGCAAAAGTTTGAGCCTAAATTTGGGCTTGGCCACGCGAGTAGGGTGCCCTGCAACGTAAGCAGCAGCACCTTCTGAAGTGGCTGTGGGCAGTAGGACTCGACGCGGATGATGTGGCCTGCCAGCTGAAGTCGTCAACAACACAGCAGTTCACTTGGACGGGTCAGGCGCGGCGATGTAGTGCCGCATTCGTGTCGCTGATCCTAAAGGCGACCATGCTGGTGTGCGCCGCTTTACTTGCTGTTCGAGTGAGTCCGTCAGTCTCCAGGTCCCGGTGTTGTACTCGTACAGCAGGACGTGTCTATCACCGTCCGGAACGAGCCCAGGCGAGCCCGACACCGCAGATCTTCGCGGACGTCAGGTACCATACCACTAGGGTAGCGTGGAAGCTCGATGGCCTGTCCGTCAGCGCTTCGACAGAAAATTGCAGCCTCCATATCGCCCGGCAGACATGCAGAGCACGACGGTCTCCTTCATGCTGACTATCAAGCCGACGCTCGCAGCAACGCCAACCAGCTTGTCCAGCTGGCACAGGGCGCCCTCGCATCGACCATCGCCACCGTAACCAAGCATCGCTTTACGAGTACGCTTCAGTGATCGTTTCTTTGTCATAACGCAGAGTAAAATTTTGCATCGACATGCCATTCAATTGTCTTGATTTATGAAAAATACAATTAATTGAACTAGAACTTACAACAGAGCATTGTTCTTGAACTTGTTGTAGCTGCTCAGAGTTATGATGCCGCCCCAACCGCTTGATAACGAAAAGAATACCTGCGGAAAGGTTTTTTATTTCGTTTTTGGTTGCGGCTGAAGCTGATGAGCGGCTCACAGAAGCGAGATGAGAAAGTTAATGGACCATGAATCGCTATTTTCCCCCTCACCTGAATCGCGGCATCGCCCCAAACATTAGCGTCCGCCAGTCGTTCCCACTTGGGAATGAAAAAGTAGGCCAAGCCATTCTTGCTGCCCTCCAGTGTCAGGCCGCGAACCAACAGAATCGTGAGCACCACGTAGGGAAACAGGCCGGTGAAGTATACGACCTGAAGTCGGTGCATTTCGGGGTCAAGGATATTTGAAATTCCATCCAACATCAACTCTATGTTGCAAGAGCTAAAGGCGTGATTGCCATAAAGTCGAAAATTTACCAAAAACTTTTGCATGGTTTAACTCGTGGTTTTATTTAAGCTAGTTATTTTACTTTACTTGCCTTTTAAAAACTATTTATGACGTTTTCTTAGTAAATGTGCTCGAGAACGTCCTTACGGTTTACAGACAGTGCATATGTACATCATCTGCCAGCTGACTTTCTTGTCGTCCGTCAGTGCACGCTCCCGCTGTGCCATTATCAATGCCTCATAGCCACCATCAAGCATTCTCCCAGTTGCTCTCAGTCAGTTCATATGAGCTTGCTGTAATCCAAATCTTTCCAGTATTAAGAAAATTATTGCATGCATAAACTGCCATGATATTTTTGCGAAAAACTGCTTTTGTGATTATTGCTAACTCCCGAGATAGTTATTGTACTCAATAGGACAAAGGAGGTTGTAGTATTCTGGCTAGAGCGTCGGACTCAGTACTTGAAGATCGGGGGTTCGAGTCCCTGAGCAGGATACCTAACTCTGAATTGCTTCAGTTCACCCAGCTATTTAATAAGTCCACCCAGTCCATGGACTGAACAGCCGTACGCAGCCTTTAAGATGCGGCTGTGCTTTCGTCTGCATATCTGTCCAAATTGGGGCAGGTGTAATCATAATAGGAAAATTGCTAAGTTTACAGCCAATCGAATGAAAATTGATAGATGCAGCAAACTGGTAGCCCGTTTGTGGGACATTGGGTTGCCTGGTTATGTAAGCTACGTACCACCTTGTTGAAAGGACAAGGCTCAAAATGATTGGTTTTCATTCAAAAGTTAGAAAATTAGTTCCATTGATGACGTCCTCAATCGGCTTCGAATTAGCATTTTCATCTCTTTAAAGCGCTTTGATCATCCCTCAAAAGGGGCAGATACGAGTATGTGCTAGTGTGAGTTATAAATACCTTCTGTTCAGACCACAGAAGCTTTTATAAAAGGTGAAACGGTAGCATGTGTACTATAGCACGATTCAAATAAAAAAAGTGTCACAAGCAATTTTTTTCATGTTTTTTAGCTCAGCTGTTGTGGCAAGAGGATCGCTGACTTTTTAACATTATTTGCTTAAAAATGAGATAAATATCCAGCTAAGCCGTCGCATCCTGTATCCTTGGCGACGTGATCCTCAATAGGATTTGCAGAGTTTTCGGGTCTCTCCTGCCAGACCTCTTGCAAATGTCAAACTGGCATTGGTAGAACTGGGAGCTGCGGCTGAAATGGAAGTCCTTGGCGCGGAAGTAGTTGACAATGTCCCCGGTATCGTTTTCGCAGAGTGCCACAAGATCCACGGTGACTCCGCCACCCGACGGAAAGCTGGACTCCTGCGACAACAGCTTGAACGTCCAGCTGTCGCAAGACTTCTGATAGACCATCTTCCATTCGGCATCTCGAATGGGACTCGGCACCGGGCCTGACTGCGTACGGATTTCCACCTGTGGTGGCAGGTTGAAAATAGGATACTGGATTTTTAATGATAACTGGTGCCGCTATTGTGGAACTGGTGAAGCTATTGTGAGATTGGTGAATGGAAAAGGTGTAGCACCAGCTAAGGTAAGATGACTGCCTATTAGCTTAGACGCCGTACATTAGTAATTTACACGCCTAATAACTTTACATAATACGTATGGGCAACATTACGACAACTATTACTGACAGTAGTACAATAAAAGTGCAGTCTTCTTAGAGCTCTACTAACCTCATCTGAAAATACAAAAAAAAATATGCCGCTTAAGAACCGACTCAAACTAAATTAAACTCGGTCACACAGCTTTTTGCAGAATTCACTTAAGAAAACTTGACCAGAGAGTCATTAAAACAAACACAAAGCACTACGAAATGGCTTGAAAATATGAATATTATGAATGATAATACGTTGACTCCTGAGCACACACTCACACGGATACCGTACGCAGGCACACGCAGTTTACATTGCACTGTGCCTTAGAGGTTGGCCCTCTAGGACGTAAATTTTGTAATTTCACAATGAATTTCAGGAATACATTGAAAATTACTTTAGAGAACGTGCAAGATAACTGTAGGGATCTTTTATTTAATAAAATTCTAGCTAAATTTATTTGATCACCCACCTGCAGTCCGAAGCGCATTGTATTCCCAACTTTTATATTGTCCACCGCTAGGCACAGGTAACTTCGAGGTCGATAGAATTTGTCCATGAACTCAGCCTGCTTCAGCTCATGCTGCCAAGGGCAGAGGGCGCGAAATCGGTAGGCCTTGGCGATCAGGTCACGCAGCAGCTCGTTAGACTCCTCAGATTGGGCCAGGCTGAAAACATATCAGATGTAAATGAGTAGGTCCATTAGGAGCTTTGACTACTTAAAATAAGTGAAACTGAAAAAGCCTAAGTAAGTACCAGATAAGCTCAAAAGCCAAAAATTTACACTACTCGATATACGAAATTTTGTGAAGATTTACTAGGGTTTTTGTAACACTTTTTGTAACTTTCTTGTCCAATGGATGTTTTAATTTACAGACAATTAATGTGTTTGTACAAATGAAATAAATAATAATTATAACTGCAAGACGGCTGCGGGCAATGGCACATGATTTGGTGAAGCTAGACCCGCTGCCAGCGAGGAGGCACTTCTGCCCATTTCGCTGACTCCTGAGCACACGCGCACACAGATACTGTATGCAGGCACACGTTCACACAGGTGTGTACATCTGCTCTGACTTTCTCATCGTCGGGCAGTGTACACTGTCACTGTTGGCCCCTAATTGGCTAAACTTGCACGACAAGCCCCCAAGCCTTCTCTCCGCGGCTGCGCCCCAAATCAAAATGTGGCCTGGCCTCGGAATCGAGCTCAGGGGCCTCAGTGGGAGAGACAAACGCGTCAGACAGCTCTGCCGCTCATCCCCTATACAAATAAAGATGACTGACCTGGAGTCCTCCAGTTCAGACAGCTGCTTCGCTGACATCATCGGAAAGCGTATCATTGGCAGAAGTTCCGTTACGTAGCGCTGAAACCGGTCGCGGACGCCCAGCCATTTGAGCAGCAGTTGCTGCAGCACAGCGTACTCGTCTTCCATCACAAGGCGGCCGGTGCGCAGCAGGTCTCGCACGAACTCGCAACCAACGTCAAGAAACTCGTCCAATTCAACGGCTTGCTTGGCATTCCAGCAGATGGTGTTGAAACAGGTGTCCGCAAGCCTGTCAAGCTGCAAGTGCTTAGCCCATGGATACCACAGAACGGCATTGCGGATGTTTGGCGGCTGGGCATTTTCCGTCATAAACTTTTCTGTTTGCTGGCGTAGCGACCACACCTGATACTTGTCAGCTAAGCGCAGTAGGCCTACAAAATTAATGTACGAGTACATGTTGATAATAACAATTGTAATAATTAATTACGAGTACACCTGGCCCCAATTGGGCCAGATGTGCAGTCGACAGCACAGTTGCAGCTATTGCACGGCGCATCTGACGACTGCATTCGGCTTTTCAGTCCATGGACTGAGGGGGACGCTACACCCCACCATCAATTACCCCAGCTAATGCTGGTACCCATTTGAGTTAACTGATAGGTGAACTGAAGCAATGCAGAGTAAAGTGTCTTGCTAAAGGACACAAATTGTTTCAGTGGAGTCGGGAATCAAACCCCTGACCTTCAAGTCCTGAGTCAGACACTAACACAAGGCTACAACAACATATTTAAAACTGCTATTAAAACTAGAAATGCGGCAGTTGCAATTAAGTTGGTGATTAATGCGATCGCTCTTACCTATCGACGTAGCCCGATTGATGAAAACTCGACCTGCGTAGAGAAATCGCAGGAAGTGTTCGAAGCATTGAAAGCAGGCCTCGTCTTCGATGAGTTCACACAGAGTCCTCTCGGCAGCCATCGAATTGGTTGAGCCGGCTGCCACCGACTGCTTTGGCCAGTTGGCGCTGTATAATATTGTGCGAAAGAATTCTGAAGACTTGGCCAACACGAACTTGTGCGCGTGAAACTCGCGTTGCTGTAGCGACGAGCTGTTCTCGAGCTGTTCACTTTCTTCTGTGTCCTCCTCGTCGACGAAGCTTTTGCAATCGTCATCTGAGCGACGAACAATGAGCAGCAGGTCGCTGAGCTCGGGCGAGTTGCAGTATTGACAAATGTCAGATACGAACCCCTCCGTGTCCGACAGCTCTTCTCCACTGTCTGTGCTGTCTGGAGAAGAACGCTTTGATTTCTGATTCTGCTGCTGCTGCTGAGTTGTGACGACGCCATCATCAACGAGATATGAGTCAGCATCAGACACCCCTGCGGCAGCTGTGATTGTCCTTTTTTGATGGTTCATTGCTAATCAATCCAGGTACAGAGAGTTCTGTAGAGCTTGTTTCTCTCTCAGTTTTATTTCGCCAGACAAGCAGAATAAAAATAGTGAGTGCGCTTCAGTTTTGTCTGAAGTATTTAATGGGACGTTGGATGCGGGGCTCCTAATTTGGGTAAGGTGAGGTGGTGCCGCAAGGTTTAGTTGGACACGAATAGACGATGCGAAAAGCGTGGGTCGCAGCTGTTGAAAAATCTCTTCCTTCGGCTTTTAATTTCTCTCTGCCTCTTCTCTCCTCTCTTTCCTGGCCCGAGGAGTGAGTACATCACCGACAAGTCGTCCATGAAGGCAGTCACCTCTCTGTGCGCAGTTCTTGCATTTGTAGGAGCGAATGCGCGAACACAGAGGCGTACAAACGTACAGAGTTTAAAAGGCAAGGGTTAGAGTGACCTAAAATTTTATTTCTATAGCAGAAAATTGTAGAGCTATAATCATTTTAAGCTCGTTTTACACTTCTAAAACTTCTAAAATTCTATTGTAAAACTGTATTTTAAGGCTCTATAATAGCCTTACATGGTATGCAAAATAGGCACACAACACAGCTTATTAGGGTGGAGCTCTTCGCTAAGTGTGGGAACAACTCTATTGGAGAGTCAGCGCAGTGAGATCACATGACAAATACTGCTTACTACCTTTGCTTTCTTTAGTTAATGATGTCATTCGCGTTCGGGTGCCTAGGCTTGATTCCGCGGCGAGAAGAAATGCATCTTGGGGAAACATGCATGGCTTTTTTAGACGATAATAATAATTGATTACACCTGCCCCAATTCGGGCAGATGCGCAGCCGACAGCACAGCCGCAGCTATTGCGCGGCGCAGCTGAAGGTTGCGTACGGCAGTTCAGTCCATGGACTGGGGGACGCCACACCCACCCTTAATTACCCGAGCTGATGCTGTTACCCATTTAACAGCTGGGTGAACTGAAGCAATGCAGAGTTAGTGTCTTGCTAAAGGACACAAATTGTTCCAGTGGAGTCGGGAATCGAACCCCTGACCTTCAAGTCGTAAGTCATACGCTCTAAGCACAAGGCTACAACCTTTTTAAACCACATGTTACTTATCTGAACTCTCCTAAAATTCCTTGCTTGAATGTTTGATGTCCATTTATCACGATAACTCTGGCGGTCACCGAGTTAAATGCGAGTAGTATAGCAAAGGTGCGACAAAATTTTTTGCTATTGCTCTCGAAATATAAATGTAAGTGTAGCTTCCTTAAAAACAGTCATAAAAGCACAGAAAAGTGAAGTAAAGTTAATAAGTTCTTAAAATACTCTTTACTAAAGGTGGAAGGAGCAAAAATTAGGTGTAATAAAAAATGTTGTGAAAGGACTGTAAGCAGACGCAGTGGCAACTTCCATGACACAGTAAAAAAGCACACTGCTTGACGATGAGACAGACAGGGCAGATGTACACACCTGTGTGTGTGCTCAGGAATCAGCGGATTTGGCAGAATTGACTCCTCGCTGGCTGCGGGTCTACTGTCACCATATGATGTGCCATTGCCCACAGCCATGTTGCAAACATAATTATTATCATTAATGGTATTATTGACCCGAGCCGTGACTGAACTCTTGAATCCAAGGCCTCAAATGAAATGCAATGATCAAAAGAACGGTTCTCACCTTTCCGGCAGACTTCACGCCGCGGACGAGGCAGAGAGCGACAACAATCCAGGCAATCAGCAGGCAGATCACCAGCTCCCATTTCGGCAAGCCCAGGTCATGGAAGCCGTTCGATATAGAGAGGACAAAGTTGCTAGAATAAACAGAAAATTATCTCAATGATTTGTAACTGCCTAACACGACGGACGCAAGCGAATTTCGGAGCATCATTCTCACTGAAAGTATTCGTCACTAGAAGTTTTCGGCGATGGAACGGAGCCGAGGAAGTCGTGAAGCAAACTAGCATTGGTGGAGTTCAGCGTCACTGCTTCGTCGTAGAATGGCGCCAGGGCCAAGCCTTCGGAGGTCTCGTTGGCAGGAAACGCTGCGAAGTCGCCATCGGCCGTCTCCATGATCCAGCTGGTGTTGCCAGGCAACAGACAGCTGTGATTCAGGGCGAAAGCAAAGAATCCACCCTGACCCCAGCAGCGGTTGCGTTCGGACAGTGTCCGAATGTGGATGCAATCGCCGGTGTTCCAGGTAGCACTGCAGGTTGTCCAGGGCAGTTTGCCAGTGACGGAGCTTACACTCTGCCAGAAGTAGAACAGGGTCCAGGCGATCAGCATGTTGTAGTAGATGCTGCCACAGAATGTGATCACAATCATTGACCAGCCAATTCCTGCGTGTAAATTTTTTGGTTCTTGGAGATTAAAACTTAGAGATTGTGTCGAAGCGAGAGATCGAAAGCGAGAGTCGAACCTCAGACGTCGCGATCATTGATGCAAATATTTGACGACAGAGCAACAGCTTATTAAAATAATTGTAATTAATATGCATATTTTACGATTAAAACTTATTTTAAATAAACTAAATAAATATAAATATAGAACCATAACAGTTTAGAGGATTTTTCCATAGACACTCCCATTCCTTTTCGCCTGGTAAAAGAACCATGGACGTCTATAGCTAGCATCCATGCTTCTAACTATATTCTAGCCATAAAAGTCGATGTAAAAGCACTAGCTTTGGCCATAGATAGTTCATTTGATTCGGGTAAATCAATAGGGCTCTCATTTCGAGACCAATGCATGTTTCATAGTCTATGGTCAAGAGCTATCTCGGACGCCAAAATTCTACACTCACTACTAAATAGTACACATATCTAACTACACACACTAATTACACAAGTTACCGACATGCAAAATACCATTCGTGCTCGAATAACAGACAAATTGTCTGCTCGCTAGACTCAGAAGATAATGTAAAGAATTTGAAGATAGTAGCAATAGTTATTGCTAAATAGAAGACTATTGTGACGAAGTATAGCTATTTGAATTGACATTGTGCGATACGACAATAAAAAGGCACGAACTTCGAATCTAAAGACACACAGTTAAAAGTCCCGGCTTAAGCCCCTTCAAAATAACTCGGCTGGGCATTGCACAGAACTTAAAAGGTGTGGAAATTTTTCTCTTGTGAGTACTGCGACTTGAGCTTGGAAAAGCTCTGTAAACATTTTATGGAAAATACCCTAACTGAGAATAGTTTACTCATCTGCAGCTGGCTGACTCTTGAACCGTTTAGTGAAAAAACAGTTCACATTTATTTTTTTAAAGATGGTTTTCACATTTAATGTTTTTAATTATCAGTATCTATGCCGCTGGTTGCTTGCCTAACAATTTGCTTTTACACCAGCCCAATTTAGTCTGATGTGCAGCCGACAACACAGCGCCACAGTTACTGCGCAGCGCATATGAAGATTTTCACGATTTCTCAAGATTTTCACGACGAATGAAATATTTTCGGAGATGCAGAAAAAGTATGTGTTATCTGGCTAAAATTCGTGACAGTCCAAAACTCGTCGAAGTCTTACCTGTGAACAGAGGACTAGCCCTCCAGACGGTGATTGGACCGGTGGCCGAGTACTGGCCAAAGCACGTCTCCATGTACAGCAGCGGAATTCCAACGGACAGCAGCATGATCACGAACGGAACCAGGAAAGCGCCACCACCGTTCTGTTGAAAAAAACGAATGGATAATAAAAAATGCGAGATTAGCTTTCAAGGAGAAGTACTGCCTAAAGGCGTCATGCAAGGACCACTTGGAGTAGAAGGACGATAAACTATGTTTCTTAGAAAAAAGTTCGGAATAAATTCTACGTAGATAGGAAAATTTCTTATTTTTGCACAACTTTAGTGAGTGTGTGTCATGGGAGGCATTTCAAGGCTATTATTTATGTAAACTTTTTATTTGATAGATTCATCGATTTCTGCCAATAGCTTTATTTGTGACAATATCAACTTGTTCGATAAGTTATAACAAAAGTTGAGCTCTTTGGATCTGCTTCCAATAAAAAACTAGCACTTTTTAATATCAAAAACTGAAAATCTACGTTCTGTATTGGCCGAAACCTGCCTCATTAAGCCCTTTTTTTAAATGTAGTGGTTTCACATCTTTCTACTGCTAGAGTGGTCCTTGGCGTCACGAAGAAACTTCACTTATAAATTCGGAACTTATAATTTGCATGGTAGAATAGAAATGTTAAAGCTACTTTTCAAATCAAATTTTTTTGCACGTTAAGTTTTCTCTCTTGCTTAGCATTTTTTAAGTTAACTGTAAGTTTTCAGGGCTTCATTATAGATTAAGTCGTAACAAACAAGCAACTTGGCCTCACCTTGTAGCACAGGTACGGAAACCGCCAAACATTGCCGAGGCCTACAGCGTAGGATATGCAGGAGAATAGAAACTCGGCTTTGCCACCCCATGCGTCACGAGTTTGCGTGACTGGCTCCTCTTTTCTGTGCTCCGCGTCTGGCTGGTCCATCTGAGAATTAAAAAGTTATTATTATAAGCTTAGCTAAAATAATGCAAAATATATTCTTGTTGTTGCCAGCTACAAAAGCTTGTTTTATGTAGCCATTCAAAAGTGAAAATTATAACCTAACTAATTATTTGCTTTGGAATAAAACAGAATTGTGTTTATTAAATATGTATAGTACTCGTAAATTATCAAATGAGTGACGAGTTAATTAGTAAAACGTTACCTAATTTAAATGAAAACTGATTTTATAAAGATCAACATACATATCCAAGCTTAGTCTTATATACAATAAGCTTTACTTATAATATTTGTTTTTTAATATATGCCCATAATACATTTTGCTAGCCTAGATTGTGTCAGTTTCATCCATTTAAAAGAGAAATAGCTAGCAATTTTTAGTTTCTTATAAAGCTCTTTTATTCTGCTAAGATTCTGCTATTATATAACTTGCTTCAACTGTAGAACAAAGTCCATAAATATTATAGCATAAACTTTGCAGATCCAATGGACGTGTTATAATTATTTTGCTAACTTAAAAAAAATTGTTGTCCGTTTTGGTTTGGTAGCCATTCTCTTTGGTTTAGAAATAAAAATTATACAGAAAATAAATAGAAACCTACCTTAACTGCAGATCCTCTACTGCTCATCTTGACGCACAAAAAGCGTTAAGAAGACAGACACAAGTTAACGTTATGGTGGAAAAAGCCTTGATAAGTATAACAATTCGATTTTGAGGCGTTGAAAATGAGAAATCTCTAGGCTTTATTTTGATGAATTGGCTAACGTAAACAAGTCCCTCGTTGCGTAGAGCTGAATAACACAATCTTAGATAAAAGTAGCTGCACGTTCTTTCTCTTCTTTCTCATTCATATTCAATGTAATGTATGCAATAGGTATGTCGAGAGTTCCTTTTAACTGATATGTGGAAAATTGAAAGTCATAAAAAATGCTTACGAATATCGTGACAAAAATATGGGAGACTTGAACATTAACGGGCTTTATTTTTGAACAATAAAAGCAGCACAGCAATTTAGGGTGTCTGACAACAAACTATTTTTGTAACTTTTGTTTAATCAGTCAGGTCTTCAACTCGGAGATTGTAGGTCCAATGAATTTTTGCGGGTCAAAATTTTCCTATGCGACATGTTCCCTCAAATTTTTCACCTATGCTAAGTATAGCAGTCGCAGTCAATCAAAAAGTTTTGAAGAAGCAATTTTTTAAAATTATTCTTTGATCTAAGATTAAAATCCTCACTTAAATTATTCCCTATATGTCCATATGTTTTATGATTGTGTATACGTAAACTTCACATGCAGGGAATTATTGTAGCCTTGGAGTTAGAATTTTTCTAATCACTATTGCCATTTTTTATTAATCAACAGGCGATTATCAAAAGTGCGAAAGTAAAGTAAGTTTAAAGTTGAACTGCTGTTCTTCCATCAAATTAATCGGGCAAAGAAAGCAGTCCTTTCAAAGATACACGGCAGATTTCCAGTAGCCTTTACGAATATATTATGTCATAATGATACTCAGCTTGAAAGAAACATAAAGCGATAATCCCCATTTCTACGCTAGGTAAAACATTGTCATTTAGACTAAAGACAGGTGCACAAAACTTAATTGCTTATAACACTTAATAAATCCTTATTCTACAATGTTTTGCTTAAAAATAATGACGCACACACCGCCACATCCCGTGAAACGCAATGACTCTACAGGCTTAATTGTTGAGTGCAAATATTTTTTTAATTTTAAAATTAAAAGTATTTCGTGCTGAAGAAGAAACAAAAAACTGTCCAGAGTACTACAAAAGCAAAAAAATTAGAAGACTTAAAATCCGTTCATATGCATGTAAAACATATATACGATAGTTTATACCGCAGGTCAGCAGACTGACGCGGACTGAGATGAAATCACGTACGTGTACTACTTCTAAACACTTGAACATGTCTACTAAAAAAACTACAAAGACAATAAGACAAACACGCACCAGTATCTGCTAACAAAAATAATATGCATCTAAAACATTTATCAGTAAATGTACATAAGCAACACCTTTATAGTGATGACGACGATTGGTAAAAATGAGAGCATAATTAAGTGACGATTATTCGATTCAATTTTCTCAATCGTAGTTCTCAAACATATACTTCAACATTTCTACTTATCAATAGTCACTTGGAAACCAATGGAGAGGGCATCTGAGTAAACTAGTCCGATAAAGGCATATATGCGTAGCAGCACAAAGTCACAAGCAGGAAAAATCTATACATCCAATTTTATGCCTTGAATCACGAGTAGGCTGGGGTGAGCGCGCTAATCTTTGTCTCCGGGTGAGGCAATTAACAAATTGCTGACCTTTGCTGCAGAAAAGTTGCTCTGCAGAATTGCCCCAGTCTACGAGAAAGATAACAAAAAATATTTGCCGGCTGACGATATCAGAACGACGACAAAAGAAAAGTAAATTTAAACTACATTGGCATACTATCATAAGACATCCGTGCAACTATAGCATTGTATATGGTATGCAGTACAGTAAGCTATTAGGCTAAGAGTGAAAATAAAGAAAATCGTCAGTTATATTTGTTAAAACGAAATCAAATAAAGCAAAACCAAAGACCGAAAAAAGAAATACAGGAAAAATTGTTGACCATTGCAGAACAAAGTGCACGGCTAAACATAAAGTGCAATGCGCTCGTGGAG
Source organism: Macrostomum hystrix (assembly GCA_950097015.1). Lineage (NCBI taxonomy): Eukaryota > Metazoa > Platyhelminthes > Macrostomidae > Macrostomum > Macrostomum hystrix. The sequence goes on from CATNEN010000039.1 coordinate 13,639,377, forward strand.
TGGGGTGGGGTGGTTACGGCCGGTGTCGTCTTTGAGTTTGGTAGGTTACACAAAATACCAAGACAATCATAGCAAAGTTTTTCTATGCAAGGAGCATTGTGTAAGTACTGCACTCTTAACTAACATTAATATTATATTAATATTATCAGGCTCGAGGAAGTTTCGTCCAATCGATTGAAAAGTACATATTGTGAGTGATGTACAAAATATCGGCATCGGAGAGTTATTCTAAGATTCTCGTCGGTGTGTCTGGTGGCAAAGGCCACCAGTGTAGACGTAATTTTTCTGCTGTCAAAATTTCATTTCGCAACCAAGTCGGGCCATGTCGGACACCATTGTTGATTGTATTCCATTGGATATATTGTTAATTATTATACTATTGAACCAATATGGATTCGCCGTAAAGGTTTTATGCAGAGCAATTTTAATTATCAATGTCTCCAGATGTCGGTCGGCTTTGAAAGTCAGCTCATCGTAAAGGGTGGAGCATTTTGATCCCTATGGTGGAGTTTCACGAAAATCTGTAATTCAGTTTGGAAGCTGTCGTGAAGTACGTACGCAGTGGCTATTTTAAATAACCAGTGGTCGTCCTCACTGGAGAAAAATATCGTGGTCTTACTACTGTTAACTACTAAAGACTCAACAAATAAAGGAGCAAGTGTATCAGTGAAATATTTGTTCAACTCAGTCTGGATATTGTTCAAACCATACGACCCATCGATGCTGCTACAAAGCCAGTCCGTTCATCAGGCCCTGGACTGCTGCAACAGACGGTCCAGTTTGTCCTCGATTCTAGCCAGCCGAGATTCCATCTCTCGGCTGCGATTCTGCACCGCCGTTAGGCCGGTCATCATGAAGCTCTGGTTGCGGTGCATCTCGGTCAGGCTCACCGAACTGTCAGCCAAGCGTTTCTGATCTCCGCGCAGCTCCCGGATGCGATGAATCGAGTGCAGCAGGCGTCTCTGGTGCTTCAGCGTCCTGCCAGCGTTGCCAGCCTTCTTGTACTTGTAGGACAGCCAGCCCTCCTTCAGTATATTCGCTGCGGCGTGCTTGACCTGTTTGTCCAGCTCGATGTCGATGACAAAGTTATGGACGTACTTTTCGGCCCGGGATAGTTCGAGTTTTCGGGCCAGCACCGCCACTACCAGGGCGGTGACACCGGTGCCGAAGAGGCCTGTTGAACGGATTCAGAGTTGTAGGCGTTAGTATGGTTGTATAGTCTAGGCTAAGGCAGGTGCATTATATTCTAATCAAGCGATTTTTTTATTTTTTAACTTTAAGGAAATTAAAATGTACTTTGCACTTAGTTCAATACTATAAACTGCAGACAGGCGCAATATAGAAATTGGTACTTTATAGCGCAAAGAATTCAAGTAAAGCTTTAAAAAACAGTGTGACTCAGAATTCATTCTTATTCACATGTCGCTTTGAATACGAATACTAATATCGCTATAGAAATTGCTTTTGCCTTTTTACGAAATTTATGACCAACTGATCCACTAGTCTCAAATGGCACTCGATAGCGAACTCGTCGCTCACTGCTGGAGCATTGGAAAGACATATTATTACACTGACATGCTGAGCCATATTTGGCATACTGCTTGATAGCTGCTCAATGTCTTATTTGATTCTTACTGCGCGTTCATGTATATTATTAAATAATTATATACGAGGGTTGTGTCATAAATTCGCTGACAAACTTACATAGCGTCTGTTTCTTTTGTACTTTGGGGGGGGGCAGAATTTTTTGATACAGACTAAGGCACCATCGATCTTATTGTCTATGGAAAATCTTCCCTCTGGCTTTTGAGACAAGGCAGAAATCGAGTGGGATTCAAACCACCCTTTTATCCAGTATGGAGAAAAGTGAAGCTACCAAGCGCACTGCCATTTGGTCTTTGTGGAAGAAGCAGAAGAAGCAGGCTGATATTTGCCGTGAGCTGCTGCAAATCTTTAGCGAGGATGCACCTTCGAAACAAACTGTGTCAAAGTGGGTGCAGCGCTTTGAGGACGGCTGGGAAACAGTTGATGATGCTCCCCGCCCAGGTGCACCGCGGTCATCCACTTCCAGTGATAACATCCAGCGTGTGCAGCAAGCCCTGGACGATGATCGTGGAGTAACCCTGAGGCAGTTAAAGGACTTGTTGGAGATACCAATGAAGAGCATTCATTGCATTATCTCCGACCATCTGCATATGACACGAGTTGTTGCACGATGGGTCCCTAAACTGCTGACTCCTGTCCAACTGCAAGAGAGGGTCCAGATGTGCCGCCACCTACTCAACGCCTATCAAAACGAGCCCGAATTTCTTGGCCGCCTGGTGACTGGTGATGAAACGTGGTTTCACATCTACGAACCAGAAACGAAACGGCAGAGCAGCATCTGGAAGGCTACTCACGAACCCCCACCGGTCAAGGCCAAGGCGGTGCAGTCAGCAGGTAAGCGCATGGCCACCGTGTTCTGGGACAGAGAAGGCATCTTGCTGATCGAGTGGCTACCTGAAGGCAGAACCATCAATGCCCAGTACTACTGTGAAATATTGGAACGGCTGCGTGAGAAGATCAAGAGTGAGCGCCGGGGAAGGATCACCAGGGGCATTGTGCTGCAGCAGGACAAAGTCAGGCCGCATAGCTGCAATGCAACTATGGATGTCATCAGGAGACTAGGGTTCGAGTTGCTGCCTCACCCTGCCTGTTCTCCTGATCTGGCCCCCAGTGACTACTGGTTGTTCCCTAAAATGAAAGAGCCTCTTCGTGACCATCGCTATGGAAGCCTATATACGAGGGACCCCCACCGAATTCTTCGCCCAGGGCATCAGCAAGCTGCCAGAGAGATGGCACAAATGTGTACAGCTTGGGGGTGACTATGTTGAGAAGGGCAATGTTGACAGTTAGCTGTTCTTTGTTTTGTTTCTTTGATATCTGCAGTTTTCAGCGAATTTCTGACACAACCCTCGTATATATACCTTTATGCATTGATATATTCATTATTTTGTCCATATTTTAGGTCGAATGCATCGTACCGGGTGTTTGTGTTGCAAATAATTCGCTTGAATATCAAAGCATTGTAAAAAATTCCAGTCCAGTTTCGTGAGAAATCACCCGACATCTCAGAATTATTATTACTTAAATTACTATTATTAACGCTATTTTTTTCTACTCAGGAGATCTCAAACTTACCTGTGAGCACAGCGATGCCCCTGCCGCAGTAGGACGACGGCACAATGTCACCGTAGCCGACCGTCAGGAATGTGATCGCGGTCATCCACATGCTGTTGAGAAAATTCTTGTGCTCATTGCCGTGGTACATCTCGCAGGCGCGCACAGCCCAGGACGCCCAGATGAAGAGGAACAGTGCCATGACAGTCAGCACGTACTCCGGGTACAGGTTCATCAGCGACTTGAAGATGAACCGGAAGTTGAAGTGAATCCGGTTCAGGGCGCCCAAACTCTGCGACGAAGCATCCTGGTACAGACGGCTGTGCAGCATCATCACCCGGCAGACCAGGTAGAACCGCAGGAACATCGGCAGGCTGAATATGACATCGATTGGAATCACCTGAAGCAGTCGAACGCTCTTGGTTTCGTCGTACACCAGCATCTGGACCTCGTGCTGGCCGGGAATCGGATGCACCGCGCACACCAGCAGCTCCAGGGCCAGGTGAAACCCGCGCGACAGCGTGATCGCCAGGCGCCAGTCGTCAATGGAATTGTCAATCATAAATACCTTGATGTCCAGGTAGTGGTACCAGGTGATGAAGCCGAGCAAAATGGCTGTGCTGATGCTGATCATGCTCTTGACAATGATGGAGCCTGCCTGGTCCTTGTAGAAAACCTTGGCCATACAGAGCTCAGTCTCAACAATCATTAGCACAATGCCCAACATGGCGAAGAACAAGCTGAGATCGGCAATTAGTTTTCGACGCACGAACAGCTCCTTGCGGCGAGCCAAGCGGGCGCCGACATTTTCGTATTTGTAAGCCTTCGGCGCTTCGCCAATAGACGAGCCATAGTTGCTGCCGTTCATGCCGCCGCCGCCAACGCCTACGAGAGGAATGCCGGGATCTTCCACAACACTGCTGCCTGGCGCCTTGCCGCTCATGACAACAGAAGTGTGCAGCCGCTGGAGCTACTGTGGGGTCTCCTGCGGGGGAGGGGAAACGCGAATACAATCGCTAATGATTGCGAAGATACTAGAGCTACTGTGGATGTGTCACTAGATCTACTGGGAATGTGGTCACTAGATCTACTGTGGATGTGGTCACTAGATCTACTGTAGATGTGGTCACTAGATCTACTGGGAATGTGGTCACTAGATCTACTGTGGATGTGGTCACTAGATCTACTGTAGATGTGGTCACTAGATCTACTGTAGATGTGTCACTAGATCTACTGTAGATGTGGTCACTAGATCTACTGTAGATGTGTCACTAGATCGACTGTGGATGTGGTCACTAGATCTACTGGGAATGTGGTCACTAGATCTACTGTGGATGTGGTCACTAGATCTACTGTAGATGTGTCACTAGATCGACTGTGGATGTGGTCACTAGATCTACTGGGAATGTGGTCACTAGATCTACTGTGGATGTGGTCACTAGATCTACTGTGGATGTGGTCACTAGATCTACTGGGAATGTGGTCACTAGATCTACTGTGGATGTGGTCACTAGATCTACTGTAGATGTGGTCACTAGATCTACTGGGAATGTGTCACTAGATCGACTGTAGATGTGTCACTAGATCTACTGTGGATGTGTCACTAGATCTACTGGGAATGTGGTCGCTAGATCTACTGTGGATGTGGTCACTAGATCTACTGGGAATGTGGTCACTAGATCTACTGTGGATGTGGTCACTAGATCTACTGGGAATGTGGTCACTAGATCTACTGTGGATGTGGTCACTAGATCTACTGGGAATGTGGTCACTATATCGACTACGGATGTGGTCACTAGAGCTACTGTGGATGTGGTCACTAGATCTACTGTGGATATGGTCACTAGATCTACTGTAGATGTGTCACTAGATCTACTGTAGATGTGTCACTAGATCTACTGTAGATGTGTCACTAGATCTACTGTAGATGTGTCACTAGATCTACTGTAGATGTGTCACTAGATCTACTGTAGATGTGTCACTAGATCTACTGTAGATGTGTCACTAGATCTACTGTGGATGTGCATACTGGATAAATAGCGGACACATTTAGATTCTCTCATTTAGCAGCTATAATTTTTATATAGCTATTTTACAAAAAAGCGGTAACGTTATTCAAATCAAGTGACCTATATCTGTTAGATTTCGCACTTACCACCGCATTGAGGTACTATGTAGGTCTGTCCAAAGATAGAATTTCCACTGTCCAGGTGACAGATGCTGCTGTATAGAAATAGTCTAAGGCGCCCCTTGTTTGGGCCTTTGTTTCCCCTTTAAATATGGATTTCTGACTGACCAAATGCTTCTGTGATCTCGTTGGCTTGACCACTTTACTTCTTTCAGGGGGGGGAGGCAATGGAATCCGAAAAATTTACTGGATAGACAGGGTACCAAGAAAGGTGAGAAAAGGCCTTGAGATTGGGGTGGAATAGCGAATAATTTTTTTTTCGAAGAGCGGCGATCAACGAGTGGATTAGTAGCTGCTGCTGCTGCTGCTGCTTTCTGAACTGTGTCACTCAAGATTTTACTAGGGAATTCAACTAGGGAAATGCCGTACAGAGTGGGCGTGAAGCAACCGTGAGGTTGTCTTTAGGAATTATATTTTCTATAGGCAGAACTTTCGATTAGGGGTGGAGGTAACCGGACTCTCGGGTGGAGGAAATCTATAACAGGAAGTGAGAACAACTACTCAGCAAAATCGGCTTTGAGAACTCTGAAGCTCCAAGTCAGGGTGACGGTCAGTGGTCCACTCTCAGAATTCTAATCTAATATCTTCTTCTGTTCTGTTTCTGTCTCTGTATTAGCGTATAGAAGACTATTAATGATTGGCTATATAGGTGATCGTGGCAGGGGCTTAAAAGCTGAGCACAGTATTGGCAGCAGAAAATGAAATAGGAGACGGTACAGCGATTGTTCGATAGGACAGACGACAATATAGACTCCGTGTGCGCCCCAATGTCCCACAGTGAGCAAGAAATGGTTTGAGCTCAGGGGTTGAGCACTCGTGAGGGGGCGTATACAGCAACTGGGGCTGTGGACTTTAAGCGAGTAGAAAAGAATAAATTGTCAAGGAGGGGGGTTTTCAAAAAATCAATAGTTTGGGCTCCAGTTGCAGCCAACAAATGTGACAGCTGCTGCTGGGAGGCCAACGAAAAGTAGAAGGATTGGATCAGGCAGCGTCTCCTTGAATTAAACATTTTTCTAAGCATTTCCTACGCTATAGAGAAATTTTATTCGATTGCACGACTATATTGTTGCTATGCAAGCCGTTTTCTTATTATCTTGTGCTTCGAGTGTTGATGACTGTCGTTTGTGATCAATGCACTAAACAAGGTCAGATTGAAGGGAAATAGCAAACCGAAAAAAAATTGGGGCATCAAATGGAAAATTGAAAGCAGAAACGTGTTTAACTGCACACATAAACCGGATGGGGAGGAATTAACAGGAAGAAAAGAAGAAGTTAAATCTATTGAGTGACTTATGCGATCGACTAGTCGAATGGGAAGTAAAGAGCTGGAGTCGGTAGAGCTATGACAGGATGAGGATAATAGAGGGTGGATAGCTGTAGACAGAGGGAACAGAGAAGAAGACTCTGCGAGAAGAGAAGTAGACAGAGAGAGAGAAGAGAAGTAGACAGAAAGAGAGAAAAGAAGTAGACAGAGAGAAAAGAGAAGTAGACAGAGAGAAAAGAGAAGTAGACAGAGAGAAAAGAGAAGTAGACAGAGAGAAAAGAGAAGTAGACAGAGAGAGAAGAGAAGTAGACAGAGAGAAAAGAGAAGTAGACAGAGAGAAAAGAGAAGTAGACAGAGAGAAAAGAGAAGTAGACAGAGAGAAAAGAGAAGTAGACAGAGAGAAAAGAGAAGTAGACAGGGAGAAAAGAGAAGTAGACAGAGGGAGAGAAGAGAAGTAGACAGAGAGAAAAGAGAAGTAGACAGAGAGAGAAGAGAAGTAGACAGAGAGAGAAGAGAAGTAGACAGAGAGAGAAGAGAAGTAGACAGAGAGAAAAGAGAAGTAGACAGAGAGAGAAGAGAAGTAGACAGAGAGAGAAGAGAAGTAGACAGAGAGAAAAGAGAAGTAGACAGAGAGAAAAGAGAAGTAGACAGAGTGAATGCAGGTGACGGATGAGAGTGAATGAAGGTGTGGGATGAGAGTGAATGAAGGTGAGGGATGAGAGTGAATGAAGGTGAGGGATGAGAGTGAATGAAGGTGAGGGATGAGAGTGAATGAAGGTAGAAGGGAGAGGGAGAAGCGGACAGAGGGAGGGTAGGGAGAAGCGGACAGAGGGAGGGTAGGGAAAAGCGGACAGAGGGAGGGTAGGGAGAAGCGGACAGAGGGAGGGTAGGGAGAAGCAGACAGTGGGAGGGTAGGGAGAAGCAGACAGTGGGAGGGTAGGGAGAAGCGGACAGAGGGAGGGTAGGGAGAAGCAGACAGTGGGAGGGTAGGGAAAAGCGGACAGAGGGAGGGTAGGGAGAAGCAGACAGTGGGAGGGTAGGGAGAAGCGGACAGAGGGAGGGTAGGGAGAAGCAGACAGTGGGAGGGTAGGGAGAAGCGGACAGAGGGAGGGTAGGGAGAAGCAGACAGTGGGAGGGTAGGGAGAAGCAGACAGTGGGAGGGTAGGGAGAAGCAGACAGTGGGAGGGTAGGGAGAAGCGGACAGAGGGAGGGTAGGGAGATGTAGACTGAGAGGTTGATTTAATTAACACTACAGCTAGACAATGGAAGCTGTTGTACAAATAGATGAAGCTGGTGTTACTGCTGACCAGAGGTTATGAGCAGCACAAATTCAACCAATTTAGACTAATAGAACTGAAAATAAATCGTTAAAAAAGTGAGTTTTTTGGCCCTAGAAAAATTTTATAACTGCCCCCCAGAGAGTTGTTAGCTTAGAAGCAACGGTACCGTGTCTGTCCATTAAAAAAACAGCTTATTGCTTCTCGCCCAATTGTTAATCCCGCTACGCTATACTCTTAGCTAGGAAAACTCAAAACCGCTGCTACTCAACCAAATAAAGCTGTGAGCAGTGCCGGTCCGGGTGCTGAGTTGTTGCTGAGGCCCGGAAAGGAAGTGAATGGCGTGAGGATCTCACCGCGCGTTTTCTAAAGAAAGTGTGGACTTCGCTTCCTGTTCAGCATTATCCCCTTCGTAATTCCCTTACCTTCTACTCTCGCTGGAAGGGATCATTGCTTATTTCCCGAACTGAATTTTATTAAAACAGTGGAGCCATGAGCGGACATTCTCATGGGACTGGTGTCATGACAGAGCAGTCATTTTGTGGTCATGATAATGGAGTCATTCTGTGGTCATGACAGTTGAGCCTTTCTGTGGTCATGACAATGGAGTCATTCTGTGGTCATGGCAGTTGAGCCTTTCTGTGGTCATGACAGTTGAGCATGTCATGACCATGACCATCTGAAGAGGATATTTAATCATATTTGAAGAGGATCATGACCATGACCATCTGTGGTCATAACAATGGAGTCATTCTGTGGTCATGACAGTTGAGCCTTTCTGTGGTCATGACAATGGAGTCATTCTGTGGTCATGACAATGGAGTCATTCTGTGGTCATGACAGTTGAGTCATTTTGTGGTCATTACAGTTGAGTCATTCTGTGGTCATGACAGTTAAGTCATTCTGTGGTCATGACAGTTGAGCCTTTCTGTGGTCATGACAATGCAGTCATAATGCTGTCATGGTAGTGGGCTGGTTTTGTTTTTGTTTGTCCAGGAATGTACTTCTATATATCATATCTTTCGTACAAGCTTGCTCATTTGAAAAGTAATTTTTACTATTGTCTGATAGTGCCATGCCAGAATGGGCATAGCAATCGACTGCTCTAGGTTTGAAAAACGAGAAAATATTTCGGCCAAATATGCTGGGCATTCATCTAGTCGACACTTCCAGCTGTCTTGACAAATGACAGCCTGTATCCCCAGCATCTGGGTGTCATCTGCTTAAATTCCTGCCTCAGTACCGCCTCAAGTACTCCTTCTGCAGAGAACACATGAGGAAAGGAAAGACGACTAGAAGATGAAAGGAGACGAGAGAAAAGGAGAGACCGATCAGGACGAGGAGAGGATCAGGAGAGGATCAGGACGGAGGGGGAGAAGAGGATCAGGACGGAGGGGGGAGAAGAGGATCAGGAGGGAGGGGGAGAGGATCAGGAGGGAGGGGGAGAAGAGGATCAGGAATCAGGGGGGAGAAAATGATCATGAGGCAGGGGATAAGAGGATCAGGAATCAGGGAGAGAAGAGGATCAGGAGGCAGGGGAGAAGAGGATCAGGAATCAGGGGATAAGAGGATCAGGAGACAGGGAGATAAGAGGATCAGGAGGCAGGGGGAGAAGAGGATCAGGAGGCAGGGGGAGAAGAGGATCAGGAGGCAGAGGAGAAGAGGATCAGGAGACAGGGAGATAAGAGGATCAGGAGGCAGGGGGAGAAGAGGATCAGGAGGCAGAGGAGAAGAAGATCAGGAGGCAGAGGAGAAGAGGATCAGGAGACAGGGAGATAAGAGGATCAGGCGGCAGGGGGAGAAGAGGATCAGGAGACAAGGAGATAAGAGGATCAGGAGGCAGGGGGAGAAGAGGATCAGGAGGTAGGGGGAGAAGAGGATCAGGAGGCAGAGGAGAAGAGGATCAGGAGACAGGGAGATAAGAGGATCAGGAGACAGGGAGATAAGAGGATCAGGAGGCAGGGGGAGAAGAGGATCAGGAGACAGGGGATAAGAGGATCAGGAGGCAGGGGGAGAAGAGGATCAGGAGGCAGGGGGAGAAGAGGATCAGGAGGCAGAGGAGAAGAGGATCAGGAGGCAGGGGAGAAGAGGATCAGGAGACAGGGAGAAAAGAGGATCAGGAGGCAGGGGGAGAAAATGATCAGGAGGCAGGGGAGAAGAGGATCAGGAGGCAGGGGAGAAGAGGATCAGGAGACAGGGAGAAAAGAGGATCAGGAGGCAGGGGGAGAAAATGATCAGGAGGCAGGGGAGAAGAGGATCAGGAGACAGGGGAGAAGAGGATCAGGAGACAGGGGAGAAGAGGATCAGGAGACAGGGAGATAAGAGGATCAGGAGACAGGGGATAAGAGGATCAGGAGGCAGGGAGATAAGAGGATCAGGAGGCACGAAGATATGAGGATCAGGAGGCAGGGGAGAAGAGGATCAGGAGGCAGGGGTGAAGAGGATCAGGAGGCAGGGGAGAAGAGGATCAGGAATCAGGGGGAGAAGAAGATCAGGAGGCAGGGGAGAAGAGGATCAGGAGGCAGGGGAGAAGAGGATCAGGAATCAGGGGGAGAAGAGGATCAGGAGGCAGGGGAGAAGAGGATCAGGAGGCAGGGGAGAAGAGGATCAGGAGGCAGGGGAGAAGAGGATCAGGAATCAGGGGGAGAAGAGGATCAGGAGGCAGGGGAGAAGAGGATCAGGAATCAGGGGGAGAAGAGGATCAGAAATCAGGGGGAGAAGAGGATCAGAAATCAGGGGGAGAAGAGGATCAGGAGGCAGGGGGAGAAAAGGTCCAGGTTAGACGAGGGAAGCAGTGTCATTAAAAAATAGGCCTAAATTGAACGAACTACAAATTTTCCCGGATCAGATAAATACCGAGAACAGAATCGCTGTTTAAAAATCGCTTTAAAAGGAAAACAATTGTATCGCTTGATTTGTTATTGTCCTATTGGTAGGTAGCATGCAGATGAATCGTTTTCAGTATAAGAGGCTTAGGTAGCTATCTTTAGATTTCCTAGCTCGTACGAGTCAGCGAGGTCACATGGGACCATTTTTAGAAAACAGATTTTTAGAAAACAGAAACAATTTGCTTAGTATTTAAATCTAAGCAGCCCTTTTAAGATAGGAATCAGTGCTGGCATTGTTGTTTTTTCATTATTTCCTTTTAGCAATTCACAAACGCTAAGAAGGATATTCAATTACTAAATTAGTCTTCCACATTGATATATTCCGAGTAATAAATTGACGTTTAAAGACAGAGGAGAGAAGAGAAAACGAGAGGAGATTAAATGAGATGAGGTGACAAAAATGAGAGGAGAGGAGAGGAGAGAATAATAGATTAGAACTGATAAGATGAGATGAGAAGCGAAAAGATTAGATAAGATTAGATAAGATTAGAGAAGAGTGGAGAGGAGAGGAGAGGAGAAGAGTGGAGAGGAGAGGAGAGGAGAGGAGGAGAGGAGAGGAGAGGAGAGGAGAGGAGAGGAGAGGAGAGGAGAGGAGAGGAGAGGAGAGGAGAGGAGGAGAGGAGAGGAGAGGAGAGGAGAGGAGAGGAGAGGAGAGGAGGAGAGGAGAGGAGAGGAGAGGAGAGGAGAGGAGAGGAGAGGAGAGGAGATGAGAGGATAGGTATTTATGCATTTGCAATAGAGACAATCTCAACAATGACCAAATCACAGACAGCGAAAGTATACTTACAGTATGTCTGTCTATGCAAGCCTATTGTGTGCTGCAGTGATCTGAAATGTCTCTGCGGAATGACAACTGAATGTCCTTTTCTGAGCGATTGGCTAAGCAAAATTGGCCAGTTAAGATTTATACTCGGGTACAAGCGGTGGACAATTCAGCAGCTCGTGACGGAAGCAACCTTCTTCTCTTGCAGGATCGAATTCTGTGGCAAATATTTTTGGTTAGGTTTTAAAATGCCAATCCTCAGTTCGCATTCCTTACCCGTTATTGCCCGACTGTCCGCGGCCGCGATCTACGCCCACTTCTACTCTGCTTCACTGGCTAAAAGCAGAGCGATAAGAAAGAGAGAGATAAGGTAGGACGGGCAAATTCGGAAATACTGCTCAGAATGAGAGCGAAGACTCGCTCTCATTGGCTCTTAGTTGCATTGGGTGCATAAGATAGACAGATCTTTTATCTACGGGATGTTAAAGGATGGGATCTTGGTTTGGGATGGGATCGGTTGGTTTGGGATGGGATCGGTTGGTTTGGGATGGGATCGGTTGGTTTGGGATGGAATAGGATGGAATGGAATGTGATGGGATGGGATGGGATGGGATGGGATGGGATGGAATGTGATGGGATGGGATGGGATAGGATGGGATGGAATGGGATGGAATGGGATGTGATGGGATGGGATGGGATGGGATGGAATGTGATGGGATGGGATGGGATAGGATGGGATGGAATGGGATGGGATGGGATGTGATGGAATGTGATGGGATGGGATGGGATGGGATGGGATGGAATGGAATGTGATGGGATGGGATGGGATGGGATGGAATGTGATGGGATGGGATGGGATAGGATGGGATGGAATGGGATGGGATGGGATGTGATGGAATAAGATCGCATGGCGCGCGATAGGATTGGATGGTGTGGGATGGGATTGGATGGTGTGGGATGGGATTGGATGGTGTGGGATGGGATTGGATGGTGTGGGATGGGATTGGATGGAATGGGATGGGATGGGATGGGATGGAATAGGATGGCATGGGATAGGATGGAATAGGATGGCATGGGATGGGATGGGATGAGATGGGATGGGATGGGGTGGGATGGGGTGGGATGGAATGGGATGGGATGGGATGGGATGGAATGGGATGGGATGGAATGGAATGGGACGGGATGGGATGGGATGGGATGGAATGGGATGGGAAGGGTTAGGATGGGATGGGACGGTATGGAATGGAATGGGATGGGATGGGATGCAATGGAATGGAATGGGATGGGATGGAATGGGATCGAATGGCGCGCGATTGGATTGGATGTTGTGGGACGGGATTGGATGTTGTGGGATGGGATGGGATGGGAACGGATGATATGGGATGGGATGGGATGAGATTGGATGGGATGGGAGAGATGGGGTGAGTTGATAATATCTATATGCAGATTAAATTCTATAATTAAAACTCCCTTGCCCTTTTACGCAATTTTCTAGCTGTCAGTGGAACTGAAATCAATGCACCGTTTTCTTCTTTCAAGTTCACCAGTCCAATGCCCGTGTAAACCGGGTTCAGAGCAGCCCTCTATCGACTAAAGAGTAACGCGGTTTTCGTTGGCCGAGGCACTTTATCGTCGGACTTACTCAGACATTATTATCTATTAGCTCTGTGTTGTTATGAATTATTGAACATTAGTTCGATTCTGTGAGACGAAACCCGAGCTCTGACTATGTCTGTACAAGCTTGGCTGTTACTTTTTTGTGGCAGAACCATTTTCGTCATTCCGCATTTGACAGGTCTGTCAGCTGTCTCTACCTTCGTATCCTCAGCTTCATTTCCTCAGCTTCTAGAGCTTCGCGAAGGCGCGGACACGTCAATGAGTTAATGAATTCGAAATTTCCTTGTTTTAAACCATCACTGATGCCATGGGGGATTTTTTGGGAAAACTAAAATAAGAAGCTGAATTATACGGATTGGGGAGAAGAAGCTAGATACCTGGCTGACAATGAGATTGTCTGGCTAAGCCAGCTTTTCGGCTGAAGAAAACTAAAGTCGACACTTATTTGAAGGGAAATGGGATTACTGAATTTGGCGAGTTTAAAGAGATAAGACGAGATTAAACTGGGAAGCAAATTGAATGGGAATGATTTTTTCGAGGCTGGTTAGTATGATGGGATGGGATGGGATCAAATAGGATAGAATATGATAGGATAGGATAGGATGGGATATAATATGATAGGATAGGATGGGATAGGATAGGATGGGATAGGATGGGATAGTATGGGATAGGATGGGATAGGATAGGATAGGAAAGAATGGGATAGAATATGATAGGATAGGATAGGATGGGATAGAATGGGATAGAATGGGATAGGATGGGATGGGATCGGATAGGATAGAATATGATAGGATAGGATAGGATGGGATGGGATAGAATGGGATAGGATAGGATGGGATAGGATAGGGTGGGATAGAATGGGATAGGATGGGATAGGATGGGATAGGATGGGATAGGATAGGATAGGATGGGATAGAATGGGATAGGATAGGATAGGATGGGATAGAATATGATAGGATAGGACAGGATGGGATAGAATGGGATAGGATGGGATAGGATAGGATAGGATAGAATGGGATGGGATTGGATGGGATCGGATGGGGTAGGATGGGATAGAATATGATAGGATAGGATAGGATAGGATGGGATAGAATGGGATAGGATGGGATAGGATAGGGTAGGATAGGATAGAATGGGATAGGATGGGTTAGGATGGGATAGGATTGGATAGGATGGGATAGAATGGGATAGAATGGGATAGGATGGGATGGGATCAGATAGGATAGAATATGATAGGATAGGATAGGATGGGATAGAATGGTATAGGATGGGATAGGATGGGATAGGATAGGATTGGATGGGATAGGATGGGATAGAATGGTATCGGATGGGATGGGATCGGATGGTGAAGGATGGGATAGGATGGGATAGGATGGGATAGGATAGGATGGGATAGAATGGGATAGGATAGGATAGGATGGGATAGAATATGATAGGATAGGATAGGATGGGATAGAATGGGATAGGATGGGATAGGATAGGATATGATGGGATAGGATAGGATAGGATAGGATAGAATGGGATTGGATTGGATGGGATCGGATGGGGTAGGATGGGATAGGATGGGATAGGATGGGATAGGATAGGATGGGATAGAATGGGATAGGATAGGATGGGATAGGATAGGATGGGATAGAATGGGATAGGATAGGATAGGATGGGATAGAATGGGATAGGATAGGATGGGATAGGATAGGATGGGATGGGATAGGATGGGATATGATGGGATAGGATAGGATAGGATGGGATAGGATGGGATAGGATAGGATAGGATGGGATAGAATGGGATAGAATGGGATAGGATGGGATGGGATCGGATAGGATAGAATATGATAGGATAGGATAGGATGGGATAGAATGGTTTAGGATGGGATAGGATGGGATAGGATGGGATAGGATGGGATAGGATGGGATAGAATGGTATGGGATGGGATGGGATCGGATGGGGAAGGATGGGATAGGATGGGATAGGATGGGATAGGATAGGATGGGATGGAATGGGATAGGATAGGATAGGATGGGATAGAATGGGATAGGATGAGATAGGATGGGATAGAATGGGATAGGATGAGATAAGATGGGATAGGATAGGATAGGATGGGATAGAATGTGATAGGATGGGATGGGATCGGATGGGGTAGGATGGGATAGGATGGGTTAGGATGGAATAGGATGGGATATGATGGGATGGGATTGGATGGGATACGATAAGATGGGATAGGATGGGATGACATGGGATCTGGTGGGTAGGATGTGGTAGGGTGGGATGGGATTGTGTCGGATAGGATTGGATGGGATTGGATGGGATGGGATGTGAGGGGATGGGATTGATTGGGATGGTGGGATGGGATCGGATGGGATGGGGTGTGGGATGGGATTGAATGAGATGGGATCGGATGGTATAGGATTGGGGTGGTATGGGATGGGATAGGATGGGATGGGATGTAGGATGGGATGGGATAGGATGGGATATGATGGGATCGGATGGGATGGGATTGGATGAGATGGGATTGGATGGGATGGGATGTGGGATGGGATGGGATGGGATGGAATAGGATGGGATCAGATGGGATGGGACGGGATGGGATGGGATGGGACGGGATGGGATCGGATGGGATGGGATCGGATGGTGTGGGATGGGATCGGATTGGATGGGATGGATGTGAATTGGATGGGATTGATTAAGTAATCGAAGCTTCCAAAAGAGTACAAATTGAGTGCACTAGCCTATATGACACAGAAGTACTTCATAGTACCAATCAATCAACAAAGCCATTTTTTATTTCGCATCGATTTTGAGATCGAGATTCGACTTCGATTTTGACATTTAAAGACTCTCATCGAATACAAATTAATGGAATAATAATTAATTAGTTTTTTAGAATTACATTCTTAGTGATATTTGTCATTACAATTACCAATAAACTAATTGTTTATAGACAAATTACGACAACCGTGGCGTTTGTACCAAATTTTAAATATCAGCAGACATCACACATTACTACTAATAAAAGTAATCTTTTTATACAAAAAACGGTATTACCCACGTTTAAATGACTGTTCAAAAAATAGCCAACTCCAAATTAGCAATGAAATTCTTTGAAATTTTGTCGACACTAAAGGTTGAAGTGTATTTTAATGACGTTAATAACAATGATTTTTATGACGGTTGTACTTTTAAGCATAGTGTAACAATCTTTTGTCTTTTCGTGAAAAAAACACAGCATGAAATAGGTAAAAATAACTGTAGATCTTACATTAATTTGAAATTTAATGCAATTGTGAGTTTGAAATTGAACCAAGAGTTTATAGTACATGCGTGCCCTGCTGATTTTTACCGTTTTTTATGTTCGGATCCTTAAAACTGTATAGCTGCTGGCAACAACAAACAAACATTGTTAAAAAATGCATATTTCAAACTGTCCAACCCGCCGTGTAAGATCTAGCTGGAAGGTGAAAGAAAATAAAATATGGGTATTTGAGAAGCTGCATGTATTTTTTTTATTGCTCCGTGTGTATATTTCTTCAAAAGAACTTTTAAATTTTAAGCTCAGTTTGAAGTTGGTTAGGAAATATATGCGTCAATTGTATTAGCTTATCTAACACAGCAGCCGTGCAAAATAAAAGAGAACTTACATGTACAATGGGATGCTTCTGTCACTAGAAAAAACTCCCAGCAAACGAGAGAGAGTAATATTTTCAACTGCAAAAGAGCGAATACCTGTAATACCGAACCATAACTTCACATCTCGAGTGCTTCTAAATTCGCTTGTTTTGTCTAGTATGACAGTGGCCATTGTCACGGACAAACTGGGCATTCTAGACTCTGAGAAACACGAAGTAAAACACACAAATAAAAGTTATATAAAAAATAAAAACGAAAAGTAATAGTTTAGGAAACATTAACTCGACTCCCTGTGTCATTGTCGTTTCTTTTTACTCAGTTTACATCGTAGCTCCTTTTTATAGCGTATCGACAATGTTACAAAACAGGACTGAATAGACACTTTCGTTCTCTACTTTTAAATATATGCAACTTTAGTTACTGTACATTTCAAAGCAAGAAAAATGATAACGGTATATATCATGTGTTTTTCAATTTTGCCAAAACGATATAATAGAGTTTAAATGTCAACAAAATCCCACCGTAACTCAGTAAGGTATTAGAATTTGTTTAAACGAGTTACAATTTTTAACAGAAGTCATTTAAACATTCTTTAATAACTTATTATTAACTTATTATATATATTGCGCGGTGTGTGTATGACCTTTACATTTCTTTACATTTCGACTGACCGCCTCTTGTAGACTAGTCCTAGCCCTGTCGCTAAGCCGCCGGAGACCAGATTAACCATCGTGCTCTAAAAATATTTCTCAGCTTTTTTCATTTCTATTTAGTTGTAAATATTATTTCTAGAAGCGAAGCAAGCTTGCTTAAATAAAAGGCAGTGCTTATCCCCACGGTACCGTGGAAATAATTTTTGTCTTATTCCTACGGTACCGTGGGAATAATTTCCTGCTTTCACGGCACACTGACGAGATAGCTGTCCTATCTTCAACATATTCCGTTGGCACTGTCAGACATTTTTTATGGACCTATTTTAACTTGGCCTAGAATAAAGTAATAGACTGGATTATAGACTTAGAAGGCTTGAGCTATAAGATTAGAAAAATACACACTTCAGTTGTATTATTTTGAATATATAAATAATAGAAATATATATTTTATATACTTAAAAAAGCCACCGTATTGGTTAACTAATTGCGAAAAAAGCAGAAAACTTTAATTTGTTTACTTGCTTTTAAAAACCGGAAGAAAAAAAGGAAAATTGCAGTCATGATAAAAAGATAGATGATAGGACAGCTATCTTGTCAGTGTGCCGTGCGGATAAGCAGGAAATTATTCCCACGGAATATGTTGAAGATAGGACAGCTATCTCGTCAGTGTGCCGTGCGGATAAGCAGGAAATTATTCCCACGGTACCGTAGGAATAAGACAAAAATTATTTCTACGGTACCGTGGGGATAAGCACTGCCTAAATAAAAATGTTATTTAGACAAAAAACTGCTTGGCGTTGTATCCTGTCCTTAAGTAAAAAATGTATGCCTTATTTATACATTTAAATTTTATGAACAAGATGTAGGCCTATCTACTCCTAGTTTATATGATCAATTTTAGTGGCTAGCTAGTCTCTCTATGGCTATAGGCCAGTCTAGGCTTGCCAATTATCCATTGCTAGGCCAGCTAAGGCTATCTATTTCTTAGATCTATTTCTATTTCTTAGACAACTCCTAGGAAGGCATAGCCATAGCCTTTCTTCGCTATCATATGTTTTTGCCCTTTGTGGCTCTTTAAGAGGCTAAGAGCTAGGGTAATGTATCATCAACCAAACAAGAATGTGTATTTTTTTAACTTCAAACTTAAGCTACAGATTTTCTATTTAAGATATGATGATAAATCAAAAGCCAAGTTATAGAAAACAGTTAAATCTTTCTAAAAAGTATCTGCTTTTGCTATTTTGTCAAATAGAAAAAAAGTTATTCCTGCTTTTTATCTAAAACCGAACAATGATTTTCATGTATCTTCAAACCAAACAGAGAATTTGATGTTTGGTTTTATAATTTGAGTGAGTGGTTTAATCTTATTTTAAGGAGTGAACTATCATGAATCATGTCATTTGAAAGCATTTTTCATGTTCTATAAATAACTACATTTATGGTCATTTAATTGGCAAGCAACCATATACAATCTTTGTCTAAAGTACATACTGAAAAAATGTTTTTAAAAAGTATGCTTTTGCAATAAAAATTTCTACTGAAACATCAATATCTTTCTTTCCTCTTAATGCTTCATTGCACATCATGCCTCAGCTTGTAGATAATTTCTTCAACTTTCAAATTAGTTGTTCTGTGAAACACAATAGCTTGTTTCTGTCTTGCACAAGACCAAGGAAGGAGTCAAAATTCTTGTTCGGTTTTGAAGATACACTGTTCGGTTGATGATACATTACCCTACTTAAAAAAATAAGTAATAGTATGCAGAGCTAGCTACTTTGTTATTGTCTTGTCTCATTAACTAATCCTTGGCTTACTTTTCTAGGCTTTTACGTGTGTTGGGAATGATTTGGGTCCTAATGGGAGAATTTTAGCCATATAGGGCCTAGTGTTTTATTTCAACTCGAGGCCTATAATTCATAGGGCCTAATTAATATCACTGT